>CP092864.1:46105115-46116034 GCA_030710605.1 Cordylochernes scorpioides
GTAACATCTACAGTTGGGTAAAAAACGGGCGTTGCCCGGGTCATTCGGCTATATATATATACTCGGCTATATATATATATATATATAAAATAAAAGGATTTATATATATATAATATATATAAGCATAGGGCGCCTCTCCCGTCAAAATTAACGTCAAAACCTGACGCCATCTATTGACCATACGCTGCAAACTAGCGGCCTCGGGTCGGTGACAAAGCCACAACACCAGCTTTGGCAAACTGAGAAGCGTCCACCTAGAGACCATGGTTTCGGGCTAATGGCCCTCGTCAGTGGGCGTCTAGTTTTGACGGGAGAGGCGCCCTATGCTTTTATGGATCAATTTCCTCCCGGAAATTTTTCATCTATATATATAAATATATAGTAAAAACAAACAAATATATATATATTAATATATATATATTAAAAATAAAGAAGGCATCTCCTGACCACGAGCACATGTGCTTTTTAGATGGCAGAGCGCCATCTAGTAGAGCAAAAATAAACTAAACGTTTATTTAGCTTGCTCCGTGATATTTGGCCAGCCCAATTTTCTTGATAAATCAAGAAAAGCCATCCACGAACGCGTTTCGTGCTGTTGGCGCCCGTCAGCGTGGAGAAGGCTGTAACCACTGCGACCAAAAATATTTTTGGTCCCAATGGCTTCCCGAGAAATCAAGAAATGGGTATTTAAGGCCAAATTTGCGTGAAGACACTTAACACATGAAAAAAACAATAGAAAAAAAAAAAAAGTTAAATGGGTCAGGTGTTGATATTAAAAATAAAGAAGGCATCTCCTGACCACGAGCACATGTGCTTTTTAGATGGCAGAGCGCCAACTAGTGAAGCTTATCTTTTATTTTTTCTATTGTTTGAAGAGTCTGCCAAGCCTGGTGCAACAATATAACTATATTTTATCGCTACCTTTGAATATAAAAATAATTAAGTGCTCAAATATTCTTCCAACTAATATTGACAGTTTAGTCTCCAAACCACTTTACTATTGTATTTCCTGCATTTTCTTTAGATTACAGTGAATGTGCAGTTTAGTAAAATTATCAACATATGTTTCTATAGCTCTAGATTACATATATATTCTTTTATTTCAATTATTAATTGCATTATAAGGTCTGCATAAATAAGTTAATCATACGTATTCACAAACTCAGCGTCAAAAGTTGCGCTTTATTTCAAACAATAACTGACGCTTTGTTCATGACGATAAAATTTCATATATATCTTGATATTTAAAGGTTCCTCCAGTTAATTTTATTGCAATCAGTTTTCGAATCAAAATATGGTTTTGAGGACAAATCAAGACACAGAAATTAAAGCAGCAAAACTATAAATTCCACTCACTTCTGTAAGATATGGCATATATCAACAATCATATACAAAATGAGGAAATACCAAAATTCGACCCTAGGATATTTAGTATAGTATGCGAGTTCTCAGTAAAAAGCCTAATATTTTCTATAAACATCAGTATATTAAGATACATTAGCGTGCCATCTGTTATTAAATTCCAAAACTATTATAGACGCGTATGATTCTTTTAAAATTTAAACAATTTTAGGGTAGTAGAAATTGTTTAATTTTTAAAAGAATCATACCTGTCTATAATAGTTTCGAAGTATCAGTATAAAAAAAATAATTGTCAAATCAAAAATTCTCAAAATATGACAAATATCTCTCCTCACTAATTCTCCGATTCTAATTGCTCATTGTTTCGAAATATTTTATATAGGTAGTATAGCGATTTGCTTAAAAACAAAAGAAAATGTTTCATTGATATCAATTTATAAATTCATATAGGAATATTCTATATTCTCAATATTTTTTAAAATTACAAAATATTTTCTCACAATGAGTTTCTTTCTATTTATAAATATTTTAATAAAAATGAAAATAAACTCATTTTGAGAAAATATTTTGTATTTTTAAAACTTTTTTTTACAATTTTATCATGAATAGAGATTCTCAATATTGTCATTACAAGTACATACTTGTGTTATAAAGTGACTATATACCAATACGGTAGGTCGTGAATTGAGCACCAGACGTGGGTACGTAGGTAATTATGTTGGGAAGCAGACGTGTTCCAAAAGGAGCAACGAAGTGAGGAGCTCACACAAAGGCGATAGCAGATGATAAGGGAGGGATGGAGAACTTATCTTCTGCTGGCAAATAGAGAAGAAATTTTGGGGCGATTTATTCTCCCAGTTTTGTTTTAAAAAAGAGGAAGAGATAGTTGGGTGAAGATTTGGGGACAACTTTGGTGTGAGAATATACTAAATTTCTATAATCTTCTCAAAATTTTTCACTTTATTTCTTTAACCTTATTTTTCAGAAATATTTGTACCTTCTATATAAATTTTATAAAGCTAATGGAATTTTTTAGAAAAATATATTTCTTTATTGAATTTTGAAATCGGTTCAAATATATTGGATAGAAGTTTATATTTTTCGATAAATTCTATAGGAAAATAGTTCAAAACATTCCTGATATGTTTTGATTTTAACTTTAAAATTTTTACAATAAAACAATTTAATTATACAAAAGGAACGCTTAATTTATATTTTAATTTTATATATAAAATGTCTCTCATATATAAATTCTCTCGAAATCACACTATATATATGTACATACAGTTATCCAAAATACCTTTAGCTTGGTTCTTTTCTGTAATAATCATATTTTTATGTCATATCAAACAACTAAATAAGTTATTCTTTTCATTCATGAATATTAATTTTGTTTGTTAAAATTCCTCTAAATGAATAGATACGAGGTTCGTGAAAATACTATACTTTCAAATTATATATTATTCGAATTTTATTTTTAAAATATAAATTTTGAATAAGGCATCTCCTTATTTAACAACTGAGCATTTAAAATGACTTCAGGTATTGAATGGCGAAAATATATATCACACAACTAAATTGAGAATCGGAAGAATCCTCTGAAATTTAAATTACAATAACAGCCTCCGAGGATAAGTGTCTTATTTTATTAAACGTTCTCTCAAGCTTTCAGGTACACTAAACCTTTCTAAAACATCATACAACGTTTTATACTCTTGTATAAAGGTTTACAGTACCTGAAATCTTGAGAAAACGTTTAATAAAGTAAGACACTCATCCTCGGAGGCTGCGTTTTAATGTAATTTAAATAGATAATGTCATTATTGTGTGTCGGTTGGCTTTATGGTGTGAATTCGAGCTGGATATTCATCATTATTGAGAAATTTTGCTGTGCCCGACGTGTGTTTTAGCGACACACCTTCGTTCTTATCGTTTCTTATCAATAAAAGACGCAGTCTCTTTTGTGGCGTAATAGACTTAAAGGATTCGCGAATGCAAAACCACTCTCTATATAACACACGGCATTTATAAAATATTAATATTTATGAGAACTAAACATATAAAAACACCATATTCAGAGAAATAACTTTCTTCTTCAATGTGTAAAACGCCTCAAATATTGAGCAATATATAATACAAATTTATAACGTACAATCAAGAAAAAATATTTATAAATATAAAATCGATCCCAGATACACAAAGTTAATTCCTTTCTTCTGTCAACTGTATTGGTTCATCATTTGAACCTCAATGAGAAACGCAGAACACGAAAATAAAAAACATATATTACAGAAATAAATGTAAATACATGAATCAGTTTATTTCTAACCTCCACTTCAGATTGTAGCTGAATTATTGATTAATTTACAGACTGGATAGTGTTTTGTAGAGCTTTGATGGCATCTCTCTCCACAATGCCTATACATAGTCGTTCAGGGGGTTTAGTCTGGAGAGTTAGGGGATCAAATATCAGGACTCCAGTGACTGGGAACGTTAAATGTCAGCCAGGATTGTGTCATCTTTGCCTTGTGTCACCATGACCATTCAATGCTTTACAATGATTCGGGTCAATTTTGTATGTATCAGCGTTTATCTTAAGACTTTTTCGAATAAATGGGGGAAATTGACATCACCTTGACTGCTGATAACGTCAAATACCATCACGTAAGCGTACAGGTACCTCTGAGGGGTCTTGACAAATCCAGAGATCATTCCTGTAATTTATCTTTTGGTCCACGTCAAAGTTCATTTGACCAGAGAAGAACCTCAGCAGGCCACAAGAGTCATATATAAGGTTGTTAAGGAAGGCAGTAGGGAAGAGGCATAGGACTTGAGACCAAGATCCTAATGGATAATTCTGACAATTGTCATAGAGCCAACGTCCATTTCCTTGGCTAAGGCCCTAATGCTCTACCCAAATTTTCAATAAATCTCACCTCGACATTTTTGACAAATCCTTCGTTTCTTACCTTTTTTGAACGCCGCGAGTGCTTTTTCTTCGCTTCCATTATCTGTTTGATCTCATCAAACTGCTTTTAACATGATATACAGTGGTTTTGAGCAACTTAAAAAGTCAATTATCTCTTTGGGGCTTCTTCCAGCTTCCAGAGCAACGATGATGGCTGCTAGATTTTCTCAATCTAGATTATTGTTTATCACTACACTTTGCACACATGTACTGTTGCATTTTACAAGAATATGGCTACATAATGTAAAGAAAATTCGAAACTATTTTAGACGCGTATTATTCTTTTTTAAATTGAAAAATTTCTACTGCCCTTACTACAATGGAAAAATTAATGGGAGGGCCTGGCTTATCAGTGGTGAACCCTCCTACTGGTGAGCCAGGCCCTCCCCTTAATTTTTCCATTGCAGTAAGGGCAGTAGAAATTGTTCAATTTCAAAAAGAATCTTACGCGTCTAAAATAGTTTCGAATTTTCATAACAGATGGCACGCTAGTGCATCATAATAATGTAATGAGTTTTTTTTTATTTGAATTAGTATTTGTCTTATTGAGTGCCAAATTTATTCCAATTTATACCTGATAAACTCTGTATAAAACATTACTATAACTGTAAATTAGATTTTATTATATAGTAGATTCATGCCTTTAAAAATAACATTTTATAATATACAAATAATAAACTGATTAATATTTTTATTTTTTGCAATGTATTTGTTTAATAGAGCAAAAAGGAAAATATTCTAATTCATTCTATCTCTTTCTCATATACAATTTTAATTAGAAATGTTATGTGAATGTCCACTAAAATATTTCTTCTAAATTTGAATTATGATTCATAATAGTATCATAATGCAATAAATTGTGCTAACAATGCAAATGCTACGTTTTTGAATTGGCTTCTCGATCGTACAGTTGCGCCTATACATTGTGCTTCCCAACAGTACTTTGCGCTTATAAATTGTGCGACCTAATAATGATCTACGCCTGTTAATTAGCTTCCCAATAGTATTTTCACGCCTATACATTTAGCTAAACAATAGTACTCTATCGTTTGTTAATTAGGCTACTCAATAGTACTGTCACGCCTGTATATTTTGCTACCCAATAGTAAGGGGACCCCTGTAACTTATTCTTCTGACTAGGTGAGCACGCCAAGAACATATGCTTCCCAAAAAATCGAAATTGACATGAAAATGGAAATTCTGCAAGTGCACAACAATAAGTAATAATCATATAACATAAAGAAATGTCGTTTCACAAGACACCTGACTTGCAAATCAGACACATTATCTGAAAAAATAACGCAAAACGGATTGGTGTATCCCAGAAAAATGTCAATGAATTTAAAGAAGGATTTGAATGAAGCAACTACACATAAAAACTGTATTTCAGATCCTTCAACCCAAGAATAGAAAAAAAACAATATATACCAAAAATTCAGATGAGGCAATATTTTATCTAGTAAATTTTAATAGAATGATAAATATTTGCAATGATGACCTAAGGTTAGATCTTTTGAAGAAATAATAACAGAAATCTCAGGTGGTTTCAATAAATGGTGTATGATTGTTGGCGCTCTTATAGTGGCAGAAAGGATTCCCCCTTAAAATAAGATTTAAAGGTAAATTGAGAAAAAAATCCGGAAATTATGAAAATAAAATCATTATATCAGTAATGGGTTTTCATTCGATTCCTTTTGACCAGACACAATTCACAAAATTGCTTTATATCCTGATAACTACGAATCACACGAAGACAAGAAAGAAGAGTATCTCTACAATTTGAAGCTATTTTTTCTTAATCAAACACTTGTGATAGTCCTATAAAGTTATCTGAAATGCGGTTGATGAATATTTTGCCATTTTTATAAAACAGAACTTGTCTCAATGTATAACCACAACCCCAGTGAAAATTGGAAAAAGTATTCAAGGGCAATACAAAGAACTACCGATACATGTAATTATAAAATTTGAATTCAATTTTTCTTGATAGAGAAAAATATGTGGGGTTGTCCCTATGAAAGATAGGATAGTAAGAGAACATATTTCAAAATGATTCTTGAAAATAAATAGGTTATATTAATACAATGTGAAAGAAAGTGTATAAATTGAAATGGGATAAGGTGAATAAATAAAAAAGGCATCTCTTTATCTTGCATTATAGTTGGACGAAAGGGAGATGGCTTTTTCTCAATATATTAATACAATCACATTTTTAATAACTGAATTTCGTAAATGAACATTTTTTCGAGATAGAGAAAAATGATAGACCTTCATGATTATTGCTCTATTCAATCAGTCTTCTGATAACAAACTAGTTCATTCTGTTCTTCTGTGTTTTCAGAAATTAAAGATTGTGTGTATCTTAATATGTATATCTTTGCCACTTTTACACTTCCACAATGTTTGCAAAAAAAATAACTATATAGGGTGGTGAATTTTAACTTGAAAATATAACTCGCTAAATATTCAATACATTGGTTTTATTAAGAGCTTATTCGAGAGATGCTTGTGGTCTTATTAAAATATAGAAAATTACTACCTATCTCCCCATCAGTGAATGCCCCATCGGGCATGAACTGGAGGATGACGCCTTGGCCATCATGGCATCTGCCAAGACCCGCATCTACAAGCACTTCCTGGACCTGGAGATGCGAAGAGTCCAAGAAGACCCCCTCCTTGTCTGGAGGAGGACCTTATCAAGGTGGTGGAGCCTCCCTAGCTACTATAATCATTGTACATTCCCATCATTTATTTATTTCTATTATCTTTATCATTATAATTTTGTAAAATTTGACTGATCGTCAATAAAATCATTTCAAATGTCAATTCCCCCATCAGTGAACGAAATGGATTTTATTTGTTTGGCTTGAATATCTCTTAGTATTCTTACCGCAAATGTGTTATTTCTGTTTAGGTAAAATACAAAATATATTTGAAGGTTTTTTTTTAAAGAATGATTTTCTCTCAATAGTACTACGGTAAATTCAAGTTAAATTTTCTTTAAAGATTGGCGTTTTCAAATTCGAAATATTTTTTATAAAAAAACCTCTATCTGAAGTATGATAACTAGTGAATAATCAAGGGTGGAATTCTCAATTTGAAATATATATATATCTCATGTTAAAGCGTCTTTACACGAATTTGACCTTAAATACCCATTTCTTGTGTACTGTCTGCACCACCCTGACGATGGCCAACGGCCCTGGCTTGGCCAAATGTCTTTGTAACAAGTTAAATCAACGTTTAGTTGATTTTTGTTCCACTAGATGGCGCTCTGCCATCTAAAATTCCCATATGAGCGCTCAGGTAGGGCCAATTTTAATTTTAATATTTATATTTATAACAGGTCCAATATTATGTATATATAAAATATTGAGTATATTAATATGATAAGGGAAAACACCAAGAGCTCATATTGATATCCTTTAATAAAGTTTTTTTTTTTTTTGTCAGTTATTGCCACATAAACACACAATGTTTAAACAGTTTTGCATATCGTTGTCTTTCTCCGCTTTTCTCACTTTTTATCTAATTAAATAGAAGAATATTAAATTTATACTTCATAATATCATATTCAAAATAAAATTTATAATACCTTTTATAGGTTCAGATAAAATAATTCATTGAGATATATGCATATAAGAAGTGTTTAAATATGTATTAACAATTATAAAATTCCGTCTCCAAGCTTTGTTTTTAATAAATCGCAAACTCCTATTTGTAAATTGTTGAGAATAATCGATACTCGAAACAATTAAGATTATTTAACATTTCTATTACTCAACGAGAAGGAAGTTGTTCATAGTCTGCTCAATTACCCTAACTAAAATTTAATCTAAAGTGCCGGATATATAAGAAGAATAGTTGAAACCAATATTAGATTTTTATGGTTGATAAATGGCGAAACCGCTAAGAGGGTTCACCACTCATAAGCCAAAGCCTCCTAATTTATTTTTATAGCAGCAAGTTAGGAAGGTAGATTTTATTTGATAATAGCGCTGGAAATATTTCAATATATATATATATTCTATTTAATGTGAAAAAAATAGTACAAATGTGACATTGTACTGGAATAAGGTGCATAAATTAAGAAAAAGGCATCTCCTTATCGTGCAACTGAAAGTTGCTGATGGCTTGCGCCATCTATCGGAATAAATATAAACTATTCTCGTTGATTTTTAATTATTCCAGAATTGGCCAAATACCCATTCTTGATTAATCAAGAAAAGCTAACCACGGACGCGTTTCGGGCTGTTGGCCCTCAGCTTGCACCACGCTGATGAGGGCCAACAGCCCGAAACGCGTCCGTGGTTAGCTTTTCTTGATTAATCAAGAATGGGTATTTGGCCAATTCTGGAATAATTAAAAATCAACGAGAATAGTTTATATTTATTCCGATAGATGGCGCAAGCCATCAGCAACTTTCAGTTGCACGATAAGGAGATGCCTTTTTCTTAATATTCTATTTATTACATATAGTTTATTACAAATAATATAATAAAACAATTCAAATTCTTAAGTGTTATGCCGGAAAATAATTATTAAGAATTATCTATGTAGATATTTCTAGGGTTCTCAAGGAAATCTCAATAGGGGTTTGATTAGACGCTGCTTTTATTCCAAGCGAATCAAATATTCAATCTTTCTGAAAGCCAGTGCCGGGATTACGACCAATTTCCAAACAGTAGACCAACCACAATTAAACCCAACAATCGTAAATTATTTCGAACATTCTTGCATAGCTTTATATACTTGGTGCAAAGTAAGACAATCATTTTACTAAATCTCAAAGTAGTAGTGCGGATATAGAACAGGGCAGTCATAGTTCCTGAAGATTCACATATTCAATGTTAATAATTCCTATGTAAACTGAACATTTTAATACGTATATACAAAAAGAGTACGCATAATATTATTATATTTCAAATTGTGAACTCCTTTCACTTTAGGATTTCTAATATAATATATTTTGATTGTATATTTAAGTACTTTTATTCTTAGATTTTAATTTAGTTCACATAAATTTGATATCATCTAATTATTATTAGAAATATGAAATTACGTTTTTCTGCGAATAAAAACACACACACCTAATATAAAACCTAATATTTCTTCCCTATATATTTATATATGAAAGATTCGAATGTTTTTCAAACTTAACTACATGCGGTATATATATCGCGTGTTGTAAATTTGTTATTTTTGTGTTGAACACAATGAAGAATGTAGAGATCTTTATATCTATATTAAAAATATTTACGGCGAATCCTGTATGGGGCGGAATGCCCTAAATAAAGGCTTTTGTTGTTGTTGTTGTATTAGAAATATTTGTAAAACATGGTGTGTTCTTTCTATTAATTATCTCAAAATGTATAACCTATAAAAGCGACTAAATAGGTTAATATCCACCTTCGAATGTCGACAACCACGAATCGGAATAAAATCTGCGCATTAATCCGTTTTTCAGCGGCTAGTAACCTGAAATAAGCACAAGGGCTTTGGTACTTTGTAAATGGAAAGGTCCAACTACTTTCTACATGTCGTACACTTACAATAAACGATATATTTTAAAGAATCTACAATGAATACCGTAGGTTACATAAGATGTTCTTAGAATAATTAAAATGTTACCTACTATTGATCATTTATTGTATGAATTTGAAATCCAACATTAAGTTTCAGAAGAACTGCGAATCCTTTATTGTAAGCATACAGAGTTAAATTATGTAACCTCACAACTCAAACTGTGTGTGTGTGTGTAAGGAACATCACAATTTATTATAATGGCATAAACCAAGATCTCCAACCAAAATTCCCATACTTTTCAAGACACTAAGCCAGTGCGGTAATAAATATAAAAACCTACTTCAAAATCAAGATATTGATCAAAATACTTATTATATTGCAAATTTCTATTTTTATATCTTGTTTACTTGCCTTTTTTTTTGTCGAATTAAAAAATTGACAAAAATTATAAATCTTTGACACACTATCTATTATTCATATAAACCTATTTATTTACCTCGAGATAAAAGTCAATAAAGTACGAACCGGAAATCCTTTGCCATATGTTATATTGAAGTATCAAATTAGGTAAACAGTCAAAAAAACTTCTTCTCTATTGATCAAACAAACCAATAGCTGCGCATAAAAATGATTCTCGATCGCGCATAAAAGGTGTCCTGAATTTTATTTACACTCTTGAACAAAACATAAAGAACTTTAAATTCTTTAAAGTCGCTGTTTGTCTGTTTTTTTTTTTAAACAAAATGAGAATACAGAGGCATTTTATTCACACTCGGCTTTTCATGTGTCTTCAATAAGGGTCACTGTATATAAAATATATTTCAGAGTTATTGTCTCTGAATCCAGATATTGTACATGTGTGAAAAGGTACAAATACCTTAAGTTTTGTCCATGGGTGTACATATATGTTGAAATACTTGTTTAAAATCTATTGTAAAAAAATATTTTCCCTTCTTCTTGTTTAACATCAGTTTGAACGTGAAGCTACTATTTATCTACAAAATGGCATAGATCAATATATCATAATAGGAATTGCCATTTAGCTTTGTTTCAATTCTAGCTG
>CP092864.1:46116134-46240062 GCA_030710605.1 Cordylochernes scorpioides
TTTTAAAATTATGCAAAAACAATATTATATATCTTCAATAAACAAATGGTGATTTATTCAATGATCATTTCCAAATAAATCTTTGCAATTGTCATGTATGCAATGAGTTGTGCTAGAGGATAGAAAAATGGGTGTGAAAATACCTTTCAAAATTATATCTCCAAAGTTACATTAACATCACACACCATATCACCAAAAATAGACCTTCAATACAGACATAATAGCCTGAATGTGAATTTTTAGTTGTAGCGATATTCCAAAATAGTTAAGAGGATTTACCATTGCTGATTAAGTATTTTCACACTTATATCACTACCAGTTTTAAATTAAATACAAATCAGTCAATATTTTTCAAAAGGCATAAATAATTTTATATTTCAAATTGCTTATAAGTATTGATAAAAGAAAATTCTTTGAGGGAAGAGTTTTTTTTCTTCTATTTATATCTTATATAAAGAAAGAAAAGATATTTCCGCTTGAATTTAGATAATGTTGATGATTATGGTATGGGGATGCAGTCGTGGTTGAAATCTTTAAAATATGATAATGAAAAATAGTTTTGATCAGTAATTTAATTGAGTTAAAGGAATATATAAAAAAAGACATAATTTGATAAAAAGTGCTGCCTGGCTTAAGGCGAGTAGAATAAGGAAAACAAAATATTATTTACATAATGTACAAAATTTTTGAGCCGACCATTGGGATAAAACAACAACGAGTTTTTTAGGGGAAGAGTGATCTCTGGAGGTCGATTTAGCAGAGTATTTGAATCTATGAAATTACAATTTAAAATAAAATAATATTTTTATATAATATATATATAACGGAAATACAAGCTTTCGGACATAACAGCCCTTCGACAGGTATAACTATGATATTGATATATCTTGAAATTAATCAAATCCATATATACAATGAAAAAGGAAATATGAGATAGATCTACAAATACAAATTAACATAACCAAGTCAAATCATAAAAAAACTTTGGGATTATTAGTCAAACTCTTCCCTCAGCCAATTTTCTTTTATTTATTATTTTATCGAAGGAATTGTATTATTACTGAATTACATATATTCATTTTCACAATAAATTGAATTAACGTTAAAATATGTATATATATTCAAGAATTTTATCAATAAAAATATATTCCAAAAAATTCAAATTTAACTAACAAAAAAAAAAGAAGAAGAAGAAATCCATTACAAGCGCGCACAAGAGAGAGAGTAGAACGACAAGAAAATCTACATTAAATAGCAAATTGGCTTACATTCCTCTAATCACACATTTCACTAATCACCAGTACGTAGCGTGAAATACACACCAAACGTTATTTTCAAAAATAATTCTCCAAGACGATGAATATTGTAGGTCTTCTGGGAGGCATTGGGAAGCAGAAGACTATTAGGTACAGACATGCGCCATTTGCAAACATGACATCTGCCATTAGCACGCCCGCCATAGATGATTCTGGCAGCGAGTTATTGCCATTTCAGCCTTGTGTCCATTTCCTGGATATATGTAAATTGGAATGGCACTTTGTTTGGTCGTTTTATAGTCTCTTAGATAGAAAATGGCATGAATAATAAAATATGAAGTCACTTAACTATTAGAAAACATCTAGAATATCTGATAGAGTGATAGAGTACCGGAATATTTTTTCGCCATTTGTAAGAGTGAAATGACTGATTTATAAATATGACGTGTGGAAAAAAAAGGTTCTTTAAAGAATTTTATATCATGTGATGAGAGGTAATAGTGACAAATTAAGTTTTCTATATTGTATTTTTTTGTGAAAATAAAAATGATAAATGACCATATATTTTATGTGAATATTTTATATATTAAATACGAGATAAAAATATATTCTAAAAACATATTTATATAAACCTTTCTTTATTTTAAAACAAATATAGTTTTATAAACGAACATATGACATTAGCTCGCCGTTTTTAAATTCAGGAAAAAAGATTTAGCCCCAGTTTGTCATTATTAGAAATAAAACAAAATTTTTACTCTCCTTACAGTGATGGCATTTTACATTTTAGATCTTATTCTCTCTCAAAGCTCTCCAACGTAATTTCAAATAATGACATCTCCTAGATGCTCTTTGATAGCTCAATTGATGTAGACTTAAAGCATCCCCCGGATATATGAATTGTGGAACTTTCATAGTTCTTCCAGTCAACGTATCTCCATTGTGAATCCACTCGTTATTTAAATTGTTGCCGACTGCTAGCTCATTATCTCCATTGTTGATTCTCCTAGCTGCCCCTCATTGTCTTAATTAATGAATCTCCTAGCTGCCCCTCATTGCCTCAATTGCTGAAACTCTCAGCTTCCCCTAGCTATCTCAATTGTTGAAACTCCTAGCTGCCCCTCATTATCCCAATTGTTGACTTTCCTAGCTGCCCCTCCTTATCTCAATTGTTGATTCTCCTAGCTGCCCCTCATTATCTCAATTGTTGACTCTCCTAGCTGCCCCTCATTGTCTCAATTGCTGAAACTCCCAGCTTCCCTAGTTATCTGAATTGTTGAAACTCCTAGCTGTCCCATCATTATCTTAATTGCTGAATCTCCTAGCTTCTCCTCGTTATCTCAATTGTTGATTCTTCTAGCTTCCCCTCCTTGTCTGAATTGTCGAATCTCCTAGCTGAGGAGAATCTGTATAAGACTCGTGTCTAATTGAAGGCTTTGTGTGTATATTTTATATAGGTTTATAGTAAAAACATTTACTAGTGGTGATGAAGAATGTGCCAGAACACCAGTTTTGAAATATTAAGACAAAGGCCAACCTGTATACATTGGTTTCCGGGTATGGCTTCATATACAGGTTAGGTTTTGTATAAATTCCCCTAAAACTGGTGTTATGTGGTTCAATCTTCATTCCCACTAGTAACATTTTTCGTACTAGGATGATTAGCATAATGAATCGTTCTAATGCATACCTAAATGAAGAGATGCCTAACTAGATACATATATATGTATATACGACAAAATGCACACAATAATTGTTCAACTTACTCACACACAGTTCTCAAAGTCGCTACCGTAGTCCGGAATTGAGTTCCAATCACGAAACCTCAACGCACCACACGTGTGGGTTTCATTGTGTTCATAACGAGTCACCTTACGTAATTTCCTTCCGTCAGCAACCTGTGTTGTTGTTCTCCGTTACCATGGCAACCTCTTGGTGTGTGTGTGTAATCTAATCTGGCCATCGTCTATTATCTTCATTGATTTCATCAGCTAATTAGTTTACGTTGTTCCATTCTTCTTTTCTATGGCATTGATAGAGTAAACCTCTCAACAACCATCATTCTAGTTACCAACCATTTTTCTTCAAAGTCGAAAATGGACTAACAAGTCACAAACTAGCTCTAAGAAGATATACCAGTAGTGTATATGTTTTAAACGTGATTAGAAGCAATAAGACGCTATATTTTTACTACGGTATGTTTTATTTGGTTTAAATATGAACTTCTGTGTCGTGGCCCATTTTTTTTTACCAATAGTACCTCTTTTGAAACACATAAAAATATTTTCTCGTCATATGATTGGATCTATCCTGTCGCACGACTTTAATCAGTTAATTACCATTTAGTCTATTAGAAAATCAGCGTTAAAGTATTTTATCTTAGTGGTGATGTGTCAAGAGGTACAATATAAAGTATTCTCTTAAATTATTTGTATTCTTTAAAATGTTTTGTCATTATTATAACATATATTTAAACTGTACTACTTCCTCTTTTCACCATTTTTGATGTTGCGGAAATAATATATTTTGATGATTTAGAACAATGTTGTTGTTGTCGTGTCCAATGAAGAACCTCAGATGTTTCCATGCATCTCTATAACAGCAGTCGCTATGTCCACTATCTTGGGTATTTAGAACAATGACTACACTAAGTCAAATTTTTGTTG
The DNA here is from genome assembly GCA_030710605.1 of Cordylochernes scorpioides. Lineage (NCBI taxonomy): Eukaryota > Metazoa > Arthropoda > Arachnida > Pseudoscorpiones > Chernetidae > Cordylochernes > Cordylochernes scorpioides. Next base: position 46,120,057 of record CP092864.1, read on the forward strand.
TTAAATAACGGTTCATATATTGTGTAACACTGTGAAAGCGACCTTTAGGTATATTTTTTTTATTTTCATGTTCATTTTCGTATATTATATCCTCAAGCTCAACTTGATAGTAGAATGAAAAAGAATCATGAAGAATTTTGATTTCAGATATACATTTTTATACGATGTAGATAAAAGTTTATTTTGAATATATACCCTGAGAATTATTAAAATATCGTTTATAAATCTTACTTGAGGGATAAAAACCTCTAATAAAACCGGAAGAGAGAATTATTGAATGATTGCTTTGATATATAAAATGGTCGTGCTTTACAAGGTACGTGAAGGGGAAGAAATTTGAGAAAATCAGGGTGAAATTATATATATTTTTTGGATTGTGCTTTATATGTAATTAATATCTTCATGTTGTAATAAAAGTCTGTTTTAAATCGAAACATCCACACAATATATATATATTGAGATATGAAAGAGAGAACGATAGCTGAAATATGATTATATAACTGAAGAGATAATGAAATTCTTCAAATAATTATATAAATTCATTTTTCAGGTAAAAACTCTCAGGAGAGACATTTCTCCTACAAGATGGATACTCCTGGTCCCACCTGGAGTTGGCTTCTTATCGGATGTGATATAGGTTGCTAGGAGACATGGTCACATATCTGATATGCCTCCACAATAAGCTCTCTCCAAATTGATTGATCTAAAACGATATCTTTATTGGTTTAATCCACCTGGACCAATTATGGAGAATGACCTTTCCGTCAGATGCGATCGAATTGGCTTTGTTTGGCGCTGAATTACCGGCTTTCCCCCAATGCTTCGACTGCTCTTTGATTTCTGAAGTGTATTTGTGAACCCGTGTCTCATTCATGGTGAAATATGCTGCACAAGAGCTGTCGGATACCTCTTGAATAGGTTCAAACATTGCTGCGAATCATTTCCACATTTGGTTTTGATCTGCATTCAGCAAATGTGGCACCCACCTTGCAGAGCTTTCGCATCCCTAATTCTTCCTTCAAGATGTTCTGCACCTTTTCTTTCGAAATTCTCAAGGCCTCAGCTATCTCTCACACTTTTACACATTTATGTGACGTTTGAATTCATCTGCCCACTTTTTAACGGTTATAATTAGAGGAGGAGAGTTCCCAAATGACTTTAGTCTCAACTTTGTATGAATTTCTCTTCAGGGGTTAATCCCCACGCACGCGCAGGAAGGAAACGTAATCATTCGCCTATTGAAATTCCATCTTTGAGTCAGGCCAAGAGCCTTTCACTTTACCTTCGTATATCCATAATCCCAATTTTTGAAAGTAGAGATTTATTGTAACATATAAATTTAAAAAAGATACGATAAAATTACCCTTTCTATAAAACATATATGAAAGGTCTCACAATTATATTCCTAGAAAAAAAGTGCATAGCCATAATATATGGGGAAATCACAAATCTTTAGATCGGTCACAGGAACACATCTTGAAAGTGCCTTAATTTGTTTGATCATAAGAGAAATGTCTTTGAACAATTGGCTTCAGAACAAAGTATACTCATTGAAGAAAAATTAAGAAAGATATACTTCTTAGCATGTATATCGGAATTCAAACAATAACTCTGAAAGATATTTGATACACCAGTGACCTTTATTGAATACACCAGATAACAAAGTGTGAACAAAATTGCCTCATTCACAAAAAAATACGAACAATGATAACACCTTCTTTTTCTTCCTTAAGTTTTGTCCATGGGTCTAAATATATTTTCTTATGAAATCCTAATAATAAAAAACTTTGTATATTACTGTTATATAAAAGTCTCACACACAACGTCAAAATTTAAATCATTCTTAAAGCGTAATTGGCAAAACGGCATCTATTCAGAGAAAACTTAAGAAGAATTTATAAAAACATTCTGTTCCCGGGTCGTACAACCCTTCTAATTTACAAATGAATTGCACATTTCATCATAGGCAAGGTTTATAACCTTGTGGGTAATTCTCATCGATTCTCTTCGCCATAAGAAAGGCATGGATTCTATATATAATCTTAATTTTGTCCACTGTAATTCTGTATTTTAAGCTTTTGGGGTTAATATATTTGAAATAACTGGGTTGAAATTATATTTATTTCTTCAGATATTTGATAGACTTGCCTTTCCCAAGAATATTATTGTAGAGGTTGAAGATCATAAGCTCATACATCATAATTTAGAACTTCTTATGAAAACCGTCCCAGAGAGAAAACATAAATATTCCTAATCTATTTTGTCGATTGGATTATATATCTTGAAAGCAGTTTTAATATCACACTGGTCTCTCAAGTAGGTGGTCGCTCATAGGAAATATTACTCAACCTATCTAATGGTGGTAGAAGGTAAAAAAGAGAGGGAAGGAGATGCAGGAAACTACAAACAAACAGGATATTAATGGCCCTTGTTAAAATCCAATAACATTTTATTAATTTACCAACTTAATATCATTTATTTCTACTTAATTCTCGTAATGGCTTCTCTCTGTAAGGACCATTCATATTTTAGAGTCGGCGGAGAACATTTCGCACTTAGATGAAACATTAATTAATTCTTTGTAAACTATTTCTAAGAGAAATTTATATTTCACACGTCTCCATTTCGTCCTTTAGAAGCGGACGACCATTGTTGATGTGTGTCAGTAAACACTGCCAACGAGAAAAGAAAAATTAATATTTTCACGTTTTCATAGCACTTTATGTATTAGAGAAAGATTTAATTAATGATTTATTTATTAATTCATTTGTTTTTATTTAAAAGACAAATAGAGAAAAGGAGAAGATATTTATGAGATGGGTGTGCTCCACCGAAGTACTGCACAAATCTCATCTAGATATAAAATTTAAAATATAAATACTATTGCCTATATATAAATTTTAAAAAATAATATAAATTTTAAAACAATAATATTGTTATTTACACTATGTCCCCATTAAATATATATATAATTAATATGATAATTGTATCATTTCGTAAGGTTTTGGAGTTTGATATTTACAATAATATCTGTAGTTAAATGAATAGACGGTTATCCTTCATAACATTTTTTAGCTTAAATGGCCATTTAATTTTTTTTAATTGAACAACAAAATAATTAGAAGTTCTTTGATTGTAATATTTGAGACACTCGAATATTATATATTCTTCTGTTTCTGCTCCCAAACCACATTCACAATGACCATTTTCTTATTTTATTATTTTATGTTATTTATGAGTTTTAAATAATCTCAAGGAATTTTATTAGAGGGTTTTGAGATTTATTATTTTTAACGATGGATATGTGTGTGTTCAGAATGTGGCATAGAATTAAAGTTTATCGCGAAATTGTAAAATAAATTTATTATTGAATAGGCTACCCACATTCGTTTTCAGCTCCACACAATCAAAATTATAAAATAGAGTTAATCCCACAGGACTTTATTGAATTTTCTAAGTGAAAAATCTACTTGATTGGAGAAATATAAATTTTAGAGTTCACAAGCTATATCGATAACTTTAAACATATATCTACAGTGATGCTCTTCTTCTCTCTAAAGAGTAAATTTATTTTAGAAAGATCTTACATTCATATGAACAAAACCTAAGGAAGTGGAATGTGTTTGATGTCTACGATCGTCTGTTTTTTTCAAGGAGTCACACTTAATTATCTCATATGTATTCACTAAAGATCACTGTGTATCAAATATCTTACAAAGTTATTGTCTGAATACCGATATACATGCTAAAAGGTACAACATCCTTTTTTACATGAGTGTAAATTAACCAATATTATATTTCAAATGCCTTTTTTATATTTGAAAAGAGGTTTATTAATTTACGCACGTATTAAATCAAACATTCTACAAAATGTCTTATGTTAGAGAGATATTAGAATATGTTTTGAATCAGGATGATGCCTAAAGTTAATTTTCTGAAGCAGATATTCGAAGTCACCTAGCAATAATTGAATCGATTTGGAGCCTGGATGATTTACAGCGAAATCCTGTTCGAGGATATATATGCTAGAATTAAAACAAAGAAAAAGAGATTAGCACAATCCTATTGCAAGAATGAGAGATTTCGTAAAGTCTTAAATGCTTTACCTCAAACGCATGATTGCGGATGCAGTCAATGAGATAGAAACTGACAATATTGGAATAGCATTACTTATTAGCAGTATAATTATAACAATAGAAATGTTTCAAACCATATTTGCATGCATCTTCAAGCCTCTAAAAATTACAATTTGAAATCTTCAGAGAAGTTCAACATGTCTTTGTGATCCCTATTAGGCAGTTATTATTGCGAATTAATAATTAAAATAGCAATGAAAAAGTTTATTAACTGCTTAAAAATTGTATTAATAAGGCCTATTTAAAAACTTCTTTTTAGTACGACATGTGACACGCGGTGATGATCCTTCATAAATGAAATAGAATATTCACCTTTCTACACGATAAAATTCGGCGAAAGACTTTGTTAATTTTCTTTCTATTTTGCTTATTGTAAGAGTTATTTGGCTATATACATAGAACTATTATCAGATTTTCGGTATCTTTCCAATTCACTGTGTCCTTCGTTTTAATGTGTAACAGTTTTCCTCTTCAGATTATGTTTGACTAGATATCTGGGAAATAATCAAATTATATAAAGGAAAATCGATCAATTAAAAGGAAGAAGAAAGTGAAGTGTAAATATACTGAATAAATAATTACGATCATACATATTCAAGCAAACGGTTTCTACAATGAGAAAGCTACTGAGAATATTAGCAAGATCCCATCGTAAAAATGGCATGTAGAAAGGCCAAAATCTTCTATTTTGTTTCTTAAGAATCATGTCCGCTAGAGTTCCATTCGATCGACGCAACATGACGGACTGCGGTTGGACACGCCCGGTCGGACGCTATATCGCCTGTAAAGGTCCCCCGTGGACTCCTCAGAAGTCGCTGGGGGACAATTTGCGGCCTCCATTCCCCCAGAGTCACGCCAGACAATTTTGTGATGACATTTCTTATGGGCCATCTTGTTACTGCCCCAGATTTAGATCTTGATTTAGTCACCCTTATTGCCCTATCTCCGAATAGAATCAGCGAACGTGATTTATGATTTGCTTGGTATGCATTTCTCATCTTAATGGCGCTTCTCCATTCTTGTCAATGATTGCCTTGTGGTGGGCTGATGAGATAGGCCTGAGGGTTCATGGATTTGATCGCTACATTCTTAACAAACAAAACTTATATCTCTTCGTATACTTTTAAATAACATTTATTCCCTAATAATTACTGGCTTTATATATATATATATATATATATACAAGCCTAATACCATTAGCAAAACTATTATAACTAGCAAAATGTTATTAGGGGTCACTATTTACAAGTCAATTTATACACATATATTTCAACACTGTAGGTTAGGTATATAGAAAAAGTTTAATAAAATATAATAGCTATACATAAACTGATTTGAACTATTTTATTAATGCCCAACCTTCCGACGACACACACACTCTCTCACCTTTATATAAAGAATTGACAATTCCATTCAAAATATTTGTAGCGACGGTCAATAGATGACGTCTAGCTTTGACGTATATTCTGACGGGGATGTGACCTTTAAAAATTTCTATCTATACTTTGGCCATAGATCTGGCCTAGTTACTTGGCCAGCTAGAAACCTCTTTGACATATTATGAGGAATTACATTATATCTATCATGGATCTCATGGAATAAAGTACGCCCTAGACTATACGAAGACCGTTAGTCTCAAACAATGATCTTTAGCTGGGTGCTTCTCAGTTTTCCAAAGCTGGAATGAAGCTTTGTCACCGACACGAAGCCGCTAGTTTACGGTGACGATTAAAGGATGGCGTATTGACCTGACGTTTATGGGCTACTGGTACAAAACCTTTCACCAGTAGAAGAACAAAATAAGTTGAATATTCCAGGTCCAGCCTGCACCACACTGACGAAAGCCAACAGCCTGGTACGCTTACTTGGTTGACTTTTCTTGTTCAATCATGAAAAGTTATTTTGACAATATTTTATGAAATGATTGTTGTTGTTGTCGTGTCCAATAAAGAGCTTCAGATGTCTCCATGCATCTCTATCAGAGCACCAGCAATTTACAATATCTTGGGTGTGTAAAACTGCTGCTCTGGGTCTATGTCAATTTTCTGCAAGGCTGCGGCCATTGCTGGGCATGAGAATATGTGAGTAGGTGTTAGTTCCACACCAGGACAGTTGTTACATATCCTATAGGTTCCTGTGCCATCTGGATGTATTGTCATTCCTTTATTGTGTTTTGTTCTAAGTCTTGCCATATTTTTTTGTCAGTATTCTCTTAGAGTTTATTTCACATTATAAAATGATTAGAATAAATAATTGAAATTTATTCCGACAGATGGCACAAGCCGTTACCAACTTTCAGTTGCATAATTAAAAGATGATTTTTTCCTTAAAAGTAGAAAAAGAGTTACGTTTGAAAGTTCTTGCAGTTAGTTTCTGGTAATAATAATAAAAATTCATTTCAGCTATATACATTTGTAAAACAATGTTGTTGTTCTTTATCAAATAACCTAAAATAAGGTTCGTGTACCTTTTCAACTGTTGATCAAATTTTTCTAGCAAATAATATCTTTAGCTTTTCCATATATTGATCGTGCAAATGTCATTGTACGTGAAAATGCTTAACTCAAAATCTATTTCAGAAAATATGTTTATTCTCTGAGAGATGAAAGCTTGTGCATGTCATGAGCAATGTTGAATTTCATGATTATGAGAGATGATACTTTTATAATTTAATTATATAATTTACAACAACAACTGCTGATGCAAACTACCAGCGCTGCATGAGACCAGCTTTCCTCAAGTAGAAATGGATCCATGACACTAAGTGGCCTCGATAAATCAAATTGAGGCGACGGAGAATCTTTTATTGCCTCTAAGAGGCATTTTTCACTTTCGCCCAGTTTATGGATAGAAGCTTTGCATTATTGTTGGAAGGTATTTTCTCTTTCTGCCCACTAGTATCTATCTATATTCTCCATATTACTTCATAATACTAAATTATTATATTATCCATTTTTTGATTATTTTATGCATCGACTTTCCATAGTCGGATTTCATAGTAATAACAATAGAAGAGAAAATTGCTTTTAAGTATAAAATAAGAATAATAAGCAGTATAGCAATGCGTTTCTTTATCCATTCTCTCAACTTATAGCTATGTCTGTAGAAGGATTATAAAGATCCGAAAGCTTGCACTTTGCACGAATAAAGAAATAATTGCTACTGTTCATATTCTTATTTTATATCTATTTTATATTAATACCAGTTTGAAATAATAGAGTGTAAATTTTCGATGTAAGAAAACATATTGAAATTTCGCCAAACTGCATTTATGGCAAAATTTTCAGAGTTTCGATAAACCGAATACCATTCTAAAAATATTTAATCCACTATATAATATCATTTAAAACAAAAAAAATCATCCAGGGAAAAGTTTTGTCTTGCAAAAATATAAACTCAGATTAAAATAAGATATGCAACCCTCAAACAACATTTTAGTATGAAATACGATTTTTTAAAAAATAAAATTGAATTAAGACCTTATAATATCTCTTGGTTTTAAACCCAATTTTTACCTTAAATTCGATTTGCTCTATTTCATATTAGATTTCATTACAAAAATGTTTTCGGTTTCATTTGAGAGAAAAATGAATCCAGGTTAAAATGGGCCTTACAAAATAATGAATAATTTGATTAACTATAGCTTTCGGGACTTGTGACCCTACTACAGGAGTAAGGTTCCTTATAAAGCTTGTGTAAGTTGTAAAACGTTATAATTAACTTTATTCTTGGGGGTCGGTGGAAGGCTGATTAAACCGTTTGGTTTTCGACCACTAGGACCCGGGTTCGATTCCCGCATTGGACACCTTTTTTCTGATTTAAAAAAAAAATGCTCCAATGGCACCCGATTCTTGCAAAATTCCAATCCCACAAGCGAGTGCAAGTAAACAAACGGGGCTCTGACACATTTGAAAGTGCAAAGTCGAACTGCTTTTTACATGTGTAGACATGTGGTGCGCTTACAGTAAAAGCAGTCTCTAACTACCCACCATGATTATCATGGCCTGTACCACGTGTACTAGGGATAATTAAAAAAAAACTTTATTCTTGTATAAGGTCTTCAAGGTCTGAATGTTTGGGTTAATTAAAGTATATATTTTGTAAAACACACTTCCTTTGATGCATTTAATCTCATCTGAAAACAAAAACCACTTTGGTATGAAATCTGATAGGTAATAGGACAGATCGAATATATGATAAAATTGGATTTAAGACCAAGATTGTAAGGTCTGAATTCAATTTTAATTTTAAATGATCATATTTCATACCATATATTGTTTGGGGATTGCATATTTAATTGTGATCTAAATGGTTTCGTGTCTATTAGCTATGATGAACAAAGAATCAACCAAATTCACCACTTCAATGGCTGATAGGTGGTCGTAGAAAGTAATAAAGAATGGTTGTCCATTTTCAAATTGACGATAGCATTTCATAAAGATATTAATAAACCTAACGGACCTTAGACTTATTTATTCGAATCCGCTTACTTGATTATAAAAAGAGAATCGATATTTTGAAGTAAAATAATATCTAACGGGTTTAAAGACTTACAATAGAGGTTTGGTTTGTGCAAGAATAGTGCAAACATTTGATTTAGACAACCAAGAGGTGAGTTAGAATCCCTCTTTGGGCACTCTTTTTCTGAATTTAGAATAAAGTTGGCATTGAAGCGAAAGGAAAACACTTTTTGAAGAATCATAAGTCTCAAATTAACCATAAACCAACCTAAAATAATGTTGCATAGTCTCTATTCGATATAAAAAGAATATTAAAAACCAATCACGTTAAGCAACGGACTAGGTTCTTTTCAATTATCAAATTTCAATGTTAATTTGAAAGAAGTTTTCAAGGCAAAGACAAAGTTTGAGAGTGTCATTATTAGACAAAAGTGTTAGATAAACTAGAAAAAGTTATTAAAACTGCAATTTTCGGTCATATGAAACTTAAATTTTACCTCCTCCTCTTGGCAGTAAATTGAATATCAGTAATTAATAAAAAATAGTTTAGTTAGAAAATGAAAAATATTAATTTTACATTCGCGTGTTCAAAGCGATATAAAACATCAATGTTTTAGAGACATCAATGTTTTAGTGACAAGTATTAAACGACCCAAGGAGCAATGAATAATATGAAAACCTATTTAATATTTATAAGTTTTGATATTTGAGTCAAAGTTTCAAAGGTAGATTTTATCGACTATTTTCTGTATAATATGTAAAAAGGGTTTTGAGAATGGGTTCTATTGATCCGATATCATGCTAGATCAGGGATCAGCAAACATTTAAGTCGGAAGAGTCAAAAATTACAATTTACGAAATTACAAACCTTTTAAAGAAGCAAAAATATTATTTTTCTTTCCAACAATAAATAGTATTCGCATAAATAAGAACTTTATTCATGCGAGGACTACACGCAGCTTCACATCCAAAGAGCCGAATTTGGCTCACGAGTCGCAATTTGCCGATCCCTATGCTAGACCAAACCCAAAAACAGATAAATTTGCTAGAAAGCTTTAAAAAGGGTTGTAAATAAATGGGGGAAGGGGGGGGGGGGTTAGAAATCTCGAAATTCTAATAATTCAGAAAAGCGAAAAGGGGGGTAAAACATTCAATACAGACTCTTTTGTCTCTAGTGATTGGTTCAACGTGATCTGAAACCACATGGGTGGGGTATCCGCACTGTTGCTGGGCAGAGAGGAGTGTTCCTTCCAAAAAACCACCTCGCGTGGGCCCCTAATCACCCAATTGTACTATCGGCATGATCATTGTAATGGAGATGATTAACGGAGTTGGCACTTAATTGCTCCAAATGGCGTTGCGTGCGTGCGACGGCTCAATCCCAGGCGAATCAATGGCACCGCGGCAAAAAAATTCAAGTCCGGGTACCGTGAGCTAATTGAGCGGGTAGTAGCATATGCACAATACATGCCAGAAATCCGTTTGAAGGTGAGCACTGGAAATTTGAAAGTATAATCACTATCATCATTCTAAAAATATTCTAGACAAAAAATGTTTAAAGGTAAAATATTCTCTATGGAAAACTTACATTCTAATATTAGATAATAAAAAAGGCATATATTGGAATGATTAAAAAGATTTATTTGACTTTTTAATATTTCGGTTGGCCTAACGCCAAATTTTGTCAAGACATTCAAGGAATTGAATAGAAAAAGTATATTCTATTGAATATTTCTTTTGATATTTATAACTTATTTAAAGATGAAAATATTCTATAAGACACCCGTTAAAAGATAAAAATAATTATCAATGAAAAATCGTTAAAAAGATATACATTGTAGATAACTTTAAAAAAAAAGACATTTCCTTATCCCAATACAATTTCACATTTTTACTACCTTTTCACATTTTAGATAACATTCGCTTAAAAAACACGATATTCTATAAAGCAATTGTTTTAAAAGAGAAATTATCCATAGGGATTTTGATTAAAATAAAACCATTGTATGAATCATTCCTTTTAAAATATCAAATATTATATATAACCCTTGTTTATAATGAAATTCTTCTTAATAACATTCCTATAAATATCTAAACCTATGCTATATTAAACAATGATTTAAAGATTTACACTTTCAATAGAATATTCGTTTAGAGATTGAAAAAAAACATTCTATAGAACATCGTACAAGGAAGAAGAGCACGAGATTAATAGTGTGTGACATTAAAGAAACAAAGAGATGGGGACGAGTCAGAAAGTTGAAGGTTGATGTGCAAAAGAAAAAGCGGTCGTGAGATAAACAAATATGTGGAGACAAGTGAGAGAGATGGAGTTAGATGTGAAAGAGACAAAGCAGTAGTGAGATAAACAAAGATGTTGGTACAAGTGAGAAAGTTGCAGGTTGATTTGAAAGAGACAAAGAGGTGATGAGGTAAACAAAGAGGTGGGGAAGAGTGAGAAAGTTGAAGATAGATGTCAAAAAGATGGAGAATCGTGGGAGATACAAAGAGGTGAGAGATATGTAATTGAAAAAAAAAAGTTCTAGAGACGTGGAAGAGATCGTAGGAGAATTCCTGAGAGAAACAATGATGTAGGAACGAGAAATAAACTGGAAGGTGGTGAAGATGAACAAAGCGATGGGAACGTGGAAGAGTAAAAATAGTCTGGAAAGGTTAGATACATGTTGAAGGACGTGGTAGGGAGAATGTTGTTGACAAGGACAATAACAATTTTAATGAATTCTAATCAACAGCATATGGATAAAAAAAAATATTTCAAAAACAGAATGCACAATTTATTTTTACTCCAGATGAATCTTTCACTGATAAGACGTATGTAACACATAAGAAGTTGCAGACGCACTAATGGTAATGGACTTCTTGTAGTATGAAGGTCATCGTCTCGAGATTCCTAACAGCAATTTTGAGGATTTATCTAGGATAGAGATTTCTGATAGGTGATATCCGACTAAAAAACAACAAAAATCTATTCGGGTTTAGATATGACCTCGCATTCTTGTTGGTCCCAATGAATTCATACCACCGCGGGCATAGAGAATATACCAGACTCTACTCTTTCGATTAGTTCCTCAAACTACTGGCGGACTATTGAGTTTTCGGTTATGCTTCTTGAGATCATAAGTCTTCTTCCTAGTTGATCTGAGGAGGGTGCTTCTTTTGTATTTTGAAGGTAGTAAACTAAGTGGCCGGGGGTAGATGCTGTGACCTCGACCTGGATTTTCTTGTTAGCGGTAGAAATGACTGCGCGAAAATGGTTGAGGAAGACGCTGGATGTGACAGAAATGGGCTGGCACTCGGCTTCGAAGCAAGAGGCTTTATTCCTGGAATCTTATGGGGAGGTATGGAAGCCGCGGGCGAAAACGAGGTAGGACTTGAAAAGGGAGCCACTAGAGTTTTATGGAGGATCGTATGAGTTGTTGGAGTGCATGGGCTTGGAAGATGGTGGCATCTTCACCGGGCCTCGCCAGAGTCTGTACGCTCCCCGTGGTCCCCTGGGACATGTGGCTTCCCTATGTCCCTGAATGTGATAACATAGGCAGGCGTTGATTCGCCCTTCCAAATTATCATCAGTTTGACAGAAGCTAGTTGAATTTCAGGCCTTTAATAAGAAGCATAAAGACCTTCCTGTTAAGCGAGAAGAAAAAGAGGTGATTCAATGAATGTAGAGAACGTGAAGGATGCGAGGATGTAGATTAAGTGGGAAAAAATAAGATGTGAAGGAATATCAAAATAAGGAAGAAGTAGTTCAAATAAACATGGAGAGAATGTAGGAAAAGAGAGAGAGAGAGATTGAGATTGAAACTGATTTAATTAAACGTTCATATAAGATTATATAAGGTTAAATACAGAATAAATGAAAATATGAATAAATAATATTATATATATTGAAAAAAAAAACATGAATAAATAGATATAAATATATAAAGTAATTGATAAATATACATATATATAAAATATATATATATACAAGGTCTTCATTGGTGGCGCCCACCGCGAGAAAGACTCCGCCACCGATGGACTGCGAGAGTTCTTTCCCACAGAGTGGGCAGGTCGATGTGTTGGCTGGAATTACCCAACTCAAGACCAAGATGGTACCTGTAGATGGTAGCCTTCGCCACACTTGTTAGCTTCACTGCCTCGGGATGGAGGCCGACGCCGAAGAGCCAGGCCTGCAGATCCAGGGGCACTTCGCAGGAGGCGAACACCTCCCGGATCAGGGGTCGCACGGCTCGGCAACTCCAATATCTGTGGGCCAGCGACCCGTCTCTGGACCCACAGGCGGCACAGTTGGCACGCCTCGAGGCAGGATGGTCAGGATGTGGTAGGGCGTGGAGGGCCAGCCGTAGGGCGACATCTGCGTCGTGCCCCGAGAAGCAGTTTCGACGCAGGTCGGCCCAGGGAATGGAGCGGGGCACATCCACGGTGGGGGTCCACCGAGTAGCCAGCTCTGCAGTAGGAAACGCCTGGAGCCCTGCCGAGTCCAACCTAGGGTAAACAATTAGGAGAAGGACGTGGGAGAAACAAAGATGTGTATAATTTGAGAGGAACAAACATGCGAAGGAAATGAGGAAACGAAAAATATAGACAACTTAGGAAAACAAAGGAGAACGTGGGATGAACAAAAATGTGGAGAACGTGCGAAGAAAAAATATATTGGTAAACATTAGTGAAAAAAAAAAGATGTTGGAAAACGTCAGAGAAACAAAGATGTTGGGAAACATCAGTGAAACAAAGATGTTGGGAAACGTCAGAGAAACAAATATGTTGGGAAACGTATAAGAAACAAAGATGTTGGGGAACGTCAGAGAAACAAAGATATTGGGAAACGTCTAAGAAACAAAGATGTTGGGAAACGTCTAAGAAACAAAGATGTTGGGAAACGTATAAGAAACAAAGATGTTGGGGAACGTCAGAGAAACAAAGATGTTGGGAAACGTCAGAGAAATAAATATGTTGGGAAACGTTAGAGAAACAAATATTTTGGGTAACGTTAGAGAAACAAATATGTTGGGGAACGTTAGAGAAACAAATATGTTGGGGAACGTCAGAGAAACAAATATGTTGGGGAACGTCAGAGAAACAAATATTTTGGGTAACGTTTGAGAAACAAATATGTTGGGGAACGTTAGAGAAACAAATATGTTGGGGAACGTCAGAGAAACAAAGATGTTGGGGAACGTTAGAGAAACAAATATGTTGGGGAACGTCAGAGAAACAAATATGTTGGGGAACGTCAGAGAAACAAAGATGTTGGGTAACGTTTGAGAAACAAATATGTTGGGGAACGTTAGAGAAACAAATATGTTGGGGAACGTCAGAGAAACAAAGATGTTGGGAAACGTTAGAGAAACAAATATGTTGAGGAACGTCAGAAAAACAAATATGTTGGGGAACGTCAGAGAAACAAATATGTTGGGGAACGTCAGAGAAACAGAGATGTTGGGGAACGTCAGAGAAACAGAGATGTTGGGGAACGTTAGAGAAACAGAGATGTTGGGAAACGCCAGAGAAATAAATATGTTGGGGAACGTCAGAGAAACAAATATTTTGGGTAACGTTAGAGAAACAGAGATGTTGGGGAACGTCAGAGAAACAAAGATGTTGGGGAACGTCAGAGAAACAAATATGTTGGGGAACGCCAGAGAAACAAAGATGTTGGGTAACGTTAGCGAAACAAATATGTTGGGGAACGTTAGAGAAACAAATATGTTGGGGAACGTCAGAGAAACAAAGATGTTGGGTAACGTTAGAGAAACAAATATGTTGGGGAACGTCAGAGAAACAAATATGTTGGGGAACGTCAGAGAAACAGAGATGTTGGGGAACGTTAGAGAAACAGAGATGTTGGGAAACGTCAGAGAAATAAATATGTTAGGAAACGTTAGAGAAACAAATATTTTAGGTAACGTTAGAGAAACAGAGATGTTGGGGAACGTTAGAGAAACAAATATGTTGGGGAACGTCAGAGAAACAAATATGTTGGGGAACGTTAGAGAAACAAATATGTTGGGGAACGTCAGAGGAACAAAGATGTTGGGGAACGTTAGAGAAACAAATATGTTGGGGAACGTCAGAGAAACAAAGATGTTGGGGAACGTTAGAGAAACAAATATGTTGGGTAACGTTTGAGAAACAAATATGTTGGGGAACGTCAGAAAAACAAAGATGTTGGGGAACGTTAGAGAAACAAATATTTTAGGTAACGTTAGAGAAACAGAGATGTTGGGGAACGTTAGAGAAACAAATATGTTGGGGAACGTCAGAGAAACAAAGATGTTGGGAAACGTTAGAGAAACAAATATGTTGAGGAACGTCAGAAAAACAAATATGTTGGGGAACGTCAGAGAAACAAATATGTTGGGGAACGTCAGAGAAACAGAGATGTTGGGGAACGTCAGAGAAACAGAGATGTTGGGGAACGTTAGAGAAACAGAGATGTTGGGAAACGTCAGAGAAATAAATATGTTGGGGAACGTCAGAGAAACAAATATGTTGGGGAACGCCAGAGAAACAAAGATGTTGGGTAACGTTAGCGAAACAAATATGTTGGGGAACGTTAGAGAAACAAATATGTTGGGGAACGTCAGAGAAACAAAGATGTTGGGTAACGTTAGAGAAACAAATATGTTGGGGAACGTCAGAGAAACAAATATGTTGGGGAACGTCAGAGAAACAAATATGTTGGGGAACGTCAGAGAAACAGAGATGTTGGGGAACGTTAGAGAAACAGAGATGTTGGGAAACGTCAGAGAAATAAATATGTTGGGAAACGTTAGAGAAACAAATATTTTAGGTAACGTTAGAGAAACAGAGATGTTGGGGAACGTTAGAGAAACAAATATGTTGGGGAACGTCAGAGAAACAAATATGTTGGGGAACGTTAGAGAAACAAATATGTTGGGGAACGTCAGAGGAACAAAGATGTTGGGGAACGTTAGAGAAACAAATATGTTGGGGAACGTCAGAGAAACAAAGATGTTGGGGAACGTTAGAGAAACAAATATGTTGGGTAACGTTTGAGAAACAAATATGTTGGGGAACGTCAGAAAAACAAAGATGTTGGGGAACGTTAGAGAAACAAATATTTTAGGTAACGTTAGAGAAACAGAGATGTTGGGGAACGTTAGAGAAACAAATATGTTGGGGAACGTCAGAGAAACAAATATGTTGGGGAACGTTAGAGAGACAGAGATGTTGGGGAGCGTCAGAGAAACAGAGATGTTGGGAAACATCAGAGAAACAAATATGTTAGGGAACGTTAGAGAAACAGAGATGTTGGGGAACGTCAGAGAAACAGAGATGTAGGGGAACGTCAGAAAAACAAAGATGTTGGGAAAACTCAGAGAAACAGAGATGTTCGGGGACGTCAGAGAAACAAAGATGTTGGCGAACGTTAGAGAAACAAATATGTTGGGGAACGTCAGAGAAACAAAGATGCTGAGAAACATCAGAAAAACAAAGATGTAGGGGAACATCAGAGAAACAAAGATGTAGGTGAACATCAGAGAAACAAATATGTTGGGAAAGATTATAGAAACAAAGATGTGACGAACGTGGGAGGAACAAACAGGTAGGGGAGATATTAAATGTCAACAACTCTCCAACTTTGACATCTCGTCTAATTAAGCAACACGCGAAACGGCGATTCAATTTCTTAATTACAGCGAGATGTCTGCAGCAATGTCGCCGATCTCTCAGCAATTGCTTTCTTAGTGCCTTAATTAAGATAATATTCTCTGTAGTAATGTTGCTAGACATGGCTGGAATTTTATCTTTCTCCCACAAAATTGGTCATATGCACATCTACGCTAAATCAGAAAAAATATTTTTTAAATTAATTTTTCCTACTTCTAGAGTTAAAACCTAGAAACTCAAATTTTTTATTGTATAATAGAAAAACCTATTATTGGAATATTTATTGAAATTTCCAATATAATTTAATCCTCATCATGATATGTATATTAGATACAAAATGAAATCGTCCAACAAAATAATTAAGCTTTTTACTATTCTCTTTTACTAAACTTGGAATATATGATTCGAATTTAAAAACACATATTTGCTACTTTAGATATATTTGCATAATGGGAACATAATGATTCACTAATTATTATTTAACCATTTTTCTGTGTTATAAAAATATCCAACAAACATAATGGGTAACCACTTAGCTAAATTTCTAATGAATTGTTCAGGGAAAAAAAGGTATCGTCCATTATTATGAAAAATGATCTTTGATAGAGCGTTCAACTTCAAACACCAAGAAAATTGAAATTGATTATTCAAATCTTCTCAATAAGCCTTTGTTTATGTGTTTAGATTATAAATATCGAAATAAAAATTCAAAATGAGTTAACAAAGCTCCGTGCGCGTGCACACATGCACAAATAATAATAATAAAATTATGAAAATAACAATAAAAAAGCATTTAAGGGAATTATATCAATCTAAACACTCCCGTTATAATAGAGACAGGTTACACACAGGTCGTGGAAATTTTCAAATAAAAAATAAAAATTGCATTCTTTATTATGCAAATTTCAATATCTTCTAACGACCCTGATTGGCTCTCTCATGGAAGAGGAATAAGAAGTTGCTATAATCATCTGGAAATATAAGTACATTTGGCCCTAAAGAACTATTCCTACAGAGCTAAATTTACCTCTTACAGACTAAGAATTCTACAACCCTCAGAGTACACCCATTAATAAAATATTTATCATAGAGCTTTAAAATAAAAAAGTTCCCAAATAAAACTCTGTAACAAATTAGGTTTTAAATATTACAGATGGATTTAAATAATTATACTCTTTAAATGAGAACCATATAATTTTCTAGAATCCAACAGATAATACCATTTTTATTATAAAAACTTGTTGTTCAATGCCTGAGAGCTAAAGAAACATTGCAATCTAATTAGCTAGGAAATTCAAAGGTGAGCGGCTGATTGAAGTCAGGTGACAGTAAACAGTCAATCATAGCGCGAATAAAACGAACATATAAACATAAAGAGCTCACGTATTATAGTAGGGATATTGTGAAACGCGCTATGTTCCCGAAATGAAGAAATATTCACTGGGGAGGGAAATAGCTTCAATTAATTTTTATAAAAGCAAAGGTCGCCTCTCCCGTCAAAATAAACGTCAAAACTAGACGCCATCTTTTGACCGTCGCCGCAAACTAGCGGCCTCGGGTCGGTAACAAAGCCGCAATACAAGTTTGACAAATCGAGAAGTGTTCACCTGGAGACCATGGTTTCGGGCTAATGGCCCTCTTCAACCTAGGGCGGACTTTATTCCATAAGATCCACAAAGGATCTAATGTATTCATCACAAACCGCGGTTGTTAATGTTTAGCGGTCAAATGGCTAGGCCAAATCTATGGGTCCAATTTCCATCTTTTAAAATTCATTTTGTTCAAATGTGTAAACAACATTTATTCATAGCTCAAACGAAGGTAAAACACAATGATCTTAACCAACCAGGCTATCGTAGATTCTCACAATCTTGAAGGTAGAATTGTGAAACTCATCCAATGCATATTGCAGCAAGAAGAACAGTAAAGTTAGCAGGCATCTCGACAACATGAAGAAATGCGTTTAAGTGCACATAATTAAGAGATTTATGTTGATGCCTTCATATATAAAAATATAATTAGAGATACATCAAAACTAGAGGTTATCTCTTGACCGTCGCCGAAAACTAGCGATCTCGGTCGGAGACAAAGCCACATCATGGAGTCTAAGGTTGATGGGACAAGCTAACTGCATTTTTATAGGTAAATATCCACCCGGCAATTCCTGTATTTATTATCAGCATATGACTACAACTATTTGATGTAGAAAGAGAGTCACCACATTTTACTTTTCCCAGAACATAGTATAAGGGAAGATCGGGTATATAGATAAAGACCGAATAATGGGTTATTGGACAATTTCGGGACTTCACATCAAAAGACTCGCCCTGTAAAATTATCTTTGAGATGACAGTGCCAGCCACAAACCTATTGACTCAGAAGAAATAGTTCCGTTGTATTTTAAACATTTTCTCGCACAATTTTACCCTATGAATAACTTTTTTTAAAGCATATTTTTACTTGATATTTTTCAAAATATGATTTAGGTATCTATTGAAAAACGAAACTATTAAAGACGCGTATGACTCTCTTTAAATTAAACAATTTATACCGCCCTTACTGCAATGGAAAAATTAATGGGAAGGCCTGGCTCATCAGTGGTGAACCCTCCCTGCGGCTTCGCCAGTTTAATCTACCATACCGCTGTTATATTGCATTTTTCTATCTTCTTTTTATAGTGATACTGATGCTAGACTCTTGGAATGGGTATGTATATCCTGCAACACAACTAGGTCATTGGCCTTGTTCATTCTGGCGATATATACAACGTATATTGAATGTGATGTAAGTATGTTTATGTTCATATTATAAATCTAATACAATGTATATTATTGTTTATATTCTAATATTCAGAACGCGGTTATTCCTACAAAATAATATGCAACCTGAAAAATTCAGTCAACTATTTCGCTAGATAAAACATCTCTTTGGCAGATTTAGCCCTTTTCATAATTCTTCTTGTAGAATGTAATGGAAATAAATTTCCTTCTCCTTCTACTGATGAGGGTCATAGCTCGAAGTCATGGTATACATGTTGGCTTATTTGTCTATATTTGACCAACAATGAGCCAAGAATGAGCCACTATTGCCTTTGCCACATCAACCGCCTAAACACCTGTTTTGTAAATTCGACATATTTGATAAGTCCTCTTGTAGAGTATTATAGAATCGAAGCCATCTTTTTGTCTGAATTTCCGAATCTAGTGTTGTGGCTTATTATTTCTCACCACTAGTAAATTCTTTTACTGAAATGATAAACATAATGCATCGTTCTGTTGCATAATTAAAGAGAGAGGTGCCTCTTTAGCTGCATATGTGTGTATATAAATGAAATTTATTATTCATAAAGTACATAGTTCTTTGTGAGGCTATACTCATCCGTGAACGCAGAGAACATCTTGAAAACAATTGGATTTGCTCCAATAGGAATATTGTAAATGCAAACATAATTTTGAAAATCCAATAAAATTTGGCCAATCGTGAGGAACTAATTTTAATTAGCGTTTAGTTAATAATTATTTCTATTTATAGTGCTTTGTCATCTTTAACGATCAATTGAGTGGGTAGGATTTGCTTCTTTCACTATTTTGCTTCTCGAGGTCTACTTCCTTATAAGCCATTATATTTGAGTAATGCTTATATAAATGTTGAAATCAATCCAACCTCGTTTTCAAAGTTCCTGATGCCTTGTACGGTTTTTCTTTGTTGCCGTTCATATATATGTGGCAATATCATTGCGGGGTTTCTTGTTGTTGGATGCGAATGGTGAGAATTGGTTGAAGCGCAGTCGTTTGAGTGGAAGTTGCAGCATACAGTTAGGAATAATCAGGACACGTGGTTGAGTTGGAAAATAAGAGGCAACTGTGTTGGAGGGAAGAAAGCTTGAGAAGAGTTGAGCGATTTGACTTATTAATTAGTTGATCACATGGCGATGATGAAATGAGCGGAGAGAGATATCTCTAGAGTAGATGTTACCTTGTTGGAAGCGAAGGAGCACTGTCCGAACTCGACGAGAGCCAGTGAACCCTGTAGGTGTTGTTCCTATGAGAGCTCAAGCGTAGCCACTCATTCTTGTTTTCCGATTTAACACCAAGCCTCAGTTTCTCTCTGATTGGTCGAGAGATGTCACATGATCTTTTCCTATTGGTTGACCTACTTAAGGTACTGTCTTTTGATTGGCCCGCGGTTTCCTTTGATATTAGTTACGCCCGGCTTGGGTCAGGAAGTCTCGTGTTTATTTGACTTTATTTACTTCCGCGGCTATCAAAATACATCCTGCTTTGTCAGGAAGTATTGAATGCTAGCTTAACATTTATAACTTCTGGTCACTAGAGACGTCCGGTCTCTGCCCCTGCAATATTGACACAGGGGTGCCCAGAATAGTCGTGCCAGCCTTAGGTCTACTTCCTATATCTTAATGCTACTTGCTTCCCTCCAGTTACCTTGTTCTTTATTAAGTCTTCGAAAATCATACATGGTACATACATAGTGGGTCGGGGTTGCATTTAATTATATACAAATTATGACAGATGCGCCCCCTACATGTGAAGAATTCAAGAAGGGGTTAGCCTGAGAGAATTCTGTAAAATGAAAAATAATTTTGTGGGAAAATTAGTTGTGGGTATTGAGGGGCTATATACAAGCATTGCTGGTGACATAAAATTAAGATAGAATGGGGTTGATGATATAGGTTGAGTATAATTAATAGAAATCAAAAATTTTTTTAATTGTAAGAAATCAATGAATGTTATGGTACATAGTGGGCAAAAAGAAAATGCGCCTAAACGAATTCTACTCGAGATAAGAAATGATATCGAGGGAGTTCTATTAAGGCTTTTGAAATCAAATAAAAATAATATAAAAATAGTTGAATGAAATCAAAATTGAATGTGTTTGGTTGAAAAAGAAAAATATTTTGTTGCATGATGACAAAGACAACTGCTTAGTTACTTTTTTGCTTGAATTTTGGAAAGGAATTCGAGGAAATTTCATAAGGTCTTTTGAGAAATCAAAATAAAAATAAAAATAAGAGTTGAACGAAATCAAAGTTGAGCGTTTGAAAAAAAAAATGAAAAATAAAAAGGTTTCAACAACAAAGGGTGATTTAATGTTTTTAGTTTAATCGAAAACCAGTGGGTTTTCGTTGATAATTGAGTTGTGGCAATATAAGTCAAGTGGTAAATAGAATGATAATTGATAAATGAAAATGATAATAT
Source organism: Cordylochernes scorpioides (assembly GCA_030710605.1). Taxonomy (NCBI): domain Eukaryota; kingdom Metazoa; phylum Arthropoda; class Arachnida; order Pseudoscorpiones; family Chernetidae; genus Cordylochernes; species Cordylochernes scorpioides. Next base: position 46,141,525 of record CP092864.1, read on the forward strand.
AAATTAATTGGGAAAAAAAAATGATAATTGATGATTAAAAGTGCTAATAAATTGAATAAATTGATAAATTGATTAAATATTTAAATTTTAATTGAGAGAAAATAATGAAAATGATTGATATGAAAAATAAGGTGTATTGGTTGGAACCCTATGGTATCTTCATGCCCTGATCTACATGTATTGGTTGCTCCATTTTGCCCTATAAATGTTTTACTTGCTCAATTATGCCCTATAAATTTTTTGTCTCATCTGTAGTGACACTTAGGTGAAAAACGTGATTCTAGCCCTCAAGTGCGTTTATGCTGTGTGTACAGGAGACATGGAAATCTATATAACCTTTATGTGTAATTTTTTGTCTTTGTGTGTGTGTTGTGAAAAATGTTAGAAGTCGGTTGTGTAAGAGATGTGTGAGCTAGTTCTAGGTGTTGCTTCGTGGATGTGTAATTGGGTGGTAAAAATCGATATGTAGACTCGAACTGGAATCAAAACCGGTGGCATAGTGAGGTTCCCAGTCGACCTCAATAGGGGATCTTCTCATTGTAATTAGAGATACGGAAGTGGGGTGTGTCGGGCAAGCGAGAGGGAGGGAAATTGGAGATCGGACGAAGGCGCTCCGCTTTGTTTACAGAGGCCGAATTTAACCGCCGCAGACTATCTTCCTGTCGTGGTGTTTCAAATCCTCATTTCCTGCCGTCTATTTATTTTGGGGTGTGGCTCGGGGCTTGTTTTTGGAGCGTGGTTTCTCCGACATTGTTTGGTCATCTTTTCAGTTACTGTTATCTCTTCGGAGTTTATTTAGATTTTCTGCGAAGATGGTTCCTAAAATTATGAGAAGTTTTATAAATGTTTGTCCTAGATTAAAAACTACCTCTTGTAGTTCGAAGATTTTCTGCGCGGGTATGGCATAGATAAACAGGTAATTAATGAATAAAATTGGGATACAGTTGTACGGTAGAACTAATAAACAAAGGATAAAAATCAGATGAAAGATAGGATATTGCCCCATGTTCGTCCACATTTTTGTAACTGGGGCTCTGAAATATTTGCTTGAACCTTATGAATTGTAGAATTTGAATGATTGGTAGGTTCGCAGTTCTCCTGTTTGATATCTTTAGGGGGTGGTGTGATATGATTGAGTTGGTTGTCAGGTTTGCAGTTTTTAACATCGGGGAAGAGTGATGTAAATCGTCTTGTTGCAAAAATGGCAGGGTCTAAATGCCTGAAAGGTTCGCTGCTGGTGGGTTTGAACCTTAATGACTCTGTTGGGAATAATTCGGGTGTTAAATGTTTGAAAGGGAACGTATAATTGGGGTTGTGCTTTATATGATAGATGCTAACGGCGGGTGGTGATATATAATGGATTTTTTCTGTATACAGTTTAAGTTTGTTGACGTGGATTGTGTCAGTGTCTCTTTGAAGTGGTTGATTTGGTCGATCTATGCGGACCACATTTGGTGAAATAATTTCTAATATTGTGTGAGGTCCTGTGAAATATGGCGCAAGTTTCCCTGTATTTGGGTGGTGATATAATTTTACTAATACTAGATCATCTACTTCGAAATGTGGTTGCTTGTGTCGTTGGTCATAAGTGTTTTTGTCTTGTAAATGTTTGTTTTGTGTGCGTGTGTGATATGTTTGGTGTACGAAATTTTGTTTTGTTTGTGGGTTTTACTTGTTTGACGATGTCTTGTGTCATGTGTTATGGTCTGCCAATACATTGTGAAGAGATAAGTTGGTGTAAGTTCGACGTTATTTGTATTTTGAAAAGCCGGATGTTGTATCCATTTATTAAATCGAATGGTCGTCGTGACTTTAGAAAAAAAAGCTATTCAGTGATATTAGAGTGGAATTGAGTGAAAATGAGGCTTACGACGTGAACACGTGTTGGGTGGAGACGTGTCACAGGTGTGTTGAAAGGCGTCTGTGGCCTGAAATGAAAAGTTTTGTGGGTGACCTGTGACACGAATCGAAAAAAAAAAAATTGTGAATGAAAAGGTGTCACGCGAAGTCCTTATTTGTACGAAATCTAACTTGTTCTCACTATGAACAACAAATTTATTAAAGTCATATATCGAAATTTCTATTGTTAGTGTATATGGTACCTTTTAAGGTGAACATTTTTTTAGTGTTTTGGGTAGATGAGATGATTGTTACTAACGACGGTGCATGCGTTTGTTGGTGGCTGTCGTCTTTTGGCACGAGTGTCGTGCTTGTTGGGCGGGTTGTACGTGTTTGCTAGCGTGAAAACCGTCCTTTGGCTGGGTGTTGTCGGTGTATTGTTGTTGCGAATGTTGTGATTGTTGCTAAATACGTTTGTGGGATTGTTGTGAGGTACATTTTTATGGCGTGGCGTCGTATGGTCATGCATAGATTTTGTGTGGTAAGTGTGTGAGCTGTACTGACACGTTTTTTTTGGGCATGGTGAGGGTTGAAACCGTTGTGGCTTGTATTTGAGGGCATATAGTACTGATAATTGGGTTGAGTGATAAACATGGTGGTGGGGTCAATGAATGCAGGTAAGGGTTGTCCTGTGTGACAAATTTGATTGCAGTGCAAGTCCTTTCGGACAGGTTTGGTCTAGCCCGTGCGTGCATTCATTGAGTACAAAGGTTAGATATGGTTAAAGGGGTAGGTAGGTTAGATAGAAGTTCAAAGTCAATTCCTTGACGGCATAGGGTGGGTGCCTACCTCAGTTCAACAGGTCTCCTTTGGGACGTCTTGGTTTGGAGTGGTTGGCTTGGCTCGGGACTGCTCGCACCGTCCGCGAAATTGAAGTGAAGTCCGGTACTGGAAGATCATTTTGGGATCGTTTATGCTGACCCGGATCGCGCGGATTGGTTTCGGGGACTGTGTACGGCATGGCGGTGGATGACTCCTCGGTGGTCGGTGTCCGACCTTGGTGACACTCGCCTGGGGTTGGCGGGGGTTGTGTCCGTCGTCCTCCCCGGGGAATGGCGCTCCGGAATTCCGTCTCACTTTGTGGGGCGTTGACACCTCGGATGGCCACGGTCATCTGCCATATGATGGCCGCTAGAAGGCGTCTGGTCGCCTCTCTTCTTGTCCGCTTCTTCGTTGTCAGTTTCTTTCCGTTCGTTGCCAGTTTCTTCTCTCTTGGTTTGTCATTGCCTTTTGTTTTGCTGGCGCCTGGGCTAATTTCCATCTTTATCCTGATTAAGTTCCATAATCTTTATCCTGTCGACTTAACCGTTCTGTGGCAATATCATTGCGGGGTTTCTTGTTGTTGGATGCGAATGGTGAGAATTGGTTGAAGCGCAGTCGTTTGAGTGGAAGTTGCAGCATACAGTTAGGAATAATCAGGACACGTGGTTGAGTTGGAAAATAAGAGGCAACTGTGTTGGAGGGAAGAAAGCTTGAGAAGAGTTGAGCGATTTGACTTATTAATTAGTTGATCACATGGCGATGATGAAATGAGCGGAGAGAGATATCTCTAGAGTAGATGTTACCTTGTTGGAAGCGAAGGAGCACTGTCCGAACTCGACGAGAGCCAGTGAACCCTGTAGGTGTTGTTCCTATGAGAGCTCAAGCGTAACCACTCATTCTTGTTTTCCGATTTAACACCAAGCCTCAGTTTCTCTCTGATTGGTCGAGAGATGTCACATGATCTTTTCCTATTGGTTGACCTACTTAAGGTACTGTCTTTTGATTGGCCCGCGGTTTCCTTTGATATTAGTTACGCCCGGCTTGGGTCAGGAAGTCTCGTGTTTATTTGACTTTATTTACTTCCGCGGCTATCAAAATACATCCTGCTTTGTCAGGAAGTATTGAATGCTAGCTTAACATTTATAACTTCTGGTCACTAGAGACGTCCGGTCTCTGCCCCTGCAATATTGACACAGGGGTGCCCAGAATAGTCGTGCCAGCCTTAGGTCTACTTCCTATATCTTAATGCTACTTGCTTCCCTCCAGTTACCTTGTTCTTTATTAAGTCTTCGAAAATCATACATGGTACATACATAGTGGGTCGGGGTTGCATTTAATTATATACAAATTATGACATATATTCTATTGGAATTATTATGGAATGCGAAGTAACTTGAAATATTCATTTTTCAAATGTCTTTACCTATGGATTTATCGATATTTTTATGTGTAAGTATAAATTAAATTTACTATAACTTTGTTTGTATTCATCCAAACATTCATATTAGCTGTAAACTACACTGGTGTCCAAAAAATAAGAAACTTTTGTTTTTTAATGACATGTTTTATAATATACAACGCTAAAAGCTGAAAAGTAATTTAATTAGGTATTTTAAGTAATAGAATTTATTTATCGCAACCATTCGATTCGGTAAAATTGAAAATATGCAAATTTTTGCTTGTCTTTAAATGTGTGCTATTCGGCGTGTCGTTTACCCCTTCTAAGAATTGTCCAATTATAATTTTATTTAATCCTTATTTAATTATGAGTTTACGAAAAATTTTAGCAGATGATTTAAAATGGAGAGCTGGTGGAAGAATGGAGGCAGGGCAATCACAAGTTAAAGTAGCAAAATGGCTGAATGTGAATAAATCTGTGGTCAGCAAAATATGGAAACAGTTCATTGAGACAGGAACCATCAAAAGAAAAGAAGGTTTTGGTAGAAAAAAAAGAAAAACAGGCATCTCTGAAGACCGTTATCTGGTCGTAACTGCCAAGCGCCATAGGGAGATGACAGCTATTCAACTCTCTAATGAACTCTCAAGTGCTACTGGAACGAGAATTTCAAGACAAAATGTTTACCGAAGGCTTCACGAAGGTGCTCTTTATGCAAGACGACCAATGGTCTGTATCCCTTTAACCTCTGCTCACAGGAGATCCCGCTTGAATTGGTGCTTGGAACATCACGCCTGGACTCATGATCAGTGGGCCAATGTTCTCTTCAGTGACGAGTCAAGATTTAGTTTAAACACAGATTCTCGACGAGTTTTAATCTGGAGGGAGCCTGGAACCCGCTATCATCCCAGTAACATCAGGGAAATAGACAGTTTTAGAGGTGGCAGTCTCTTAGTCTGGGCTGGCATCAGTTCTAGCAGACGCACACCCCTCCACATTTGTTTCTGGGGGCACTTTAACTGCCCAAAGGTACAGGGACGAGATCCTTGAGCCCTATATAAGACCTTATAGAGATCAAATTGGTCACAATTTAATTTTATGGACAATAATGCTCGTCCGCATAGAGCTAGGCTAGTCAATGAATATCTCCAGAGTGAGAATATTCGAAGGATGGATTGGCCAGCCAGATCTCCGGACCTGAATCTAATAGAGCATGTGTGGGATGCTCTAGGGAGGCGTATTGGAGCTCGTCACTCCTCTCCCAGAACCCTCGTTGAGCTAAGAACTGCTCTATTGGAGGAGTGGGGTTTACTACCCCTGGACCTCCTCCAAAGCCTGGTAAACAATATGAGGGCTCGCTGTGAGACCTTGATAGCTGTTAGAGGTGATCATACTCCCTATTGATATCTTATTTCTTTAAGATCTGGAACCTTAGCTCTGGGTATGTTGGTAATAATTTGCATATTTCATAATTTAAATATTTTTTTTATTTTAATATAGCTAGTCAAATTATCCATAGTTTAAACTATTTGTATACTAAATTTTATATTTGTTAATAAATTAGCTTTTGAGAAATTTCAATATTGGTTAAGTTTCTTATTTTTTGGACACCAGTGTATCTCAACCTATCTTTCACCAGCCAATCTCAAAGCCTCTAATGCTCATACATTGGTCTCATATTATCGATTAGATTGTAATGAGATATGTTCTAAGGACGGCTAACTACTAGAGAAGACAAGGTTTATATTGAGTTGGTGTAAAATTGATGGTCAAATATTGAATTATAATATTTATGAACCTGTATTTTTACATATAATAAATCTTTAATTACCTATAAATGAAACTATAAGATTCTATACATTTTGAAACTGAGAGAAAGTAGCTTTCCTTAACACACAGCACACTCACACACAGGTACATAGAAATACTTACAAATCAGCTTTGAACTATCTCAACCTATCCTTCACTACCAATCTCTAAGCTTCTAATGGGTGCTCAAGTCTGATGTTTATACATGGTCTTATATTGCCGCTGAGATTGTAAAGAGAGCTGTCCTAAGGAAGTCTAAATATAGCATGAGGCAAGGCTTATATCGAGTTGCTGTAATATTATTGATAACATATTAACTTACAATATTTAAAACCTATATTTTACTTAGAATAAATCTTTATTAATTTAAAATAAACTATTAGAGACTCTAAATACATTTGAAAACCTAGAGGAAGCAGCTTTATTTCAGTTACATAGAATTCTTAAGTTTTAGAGAAAACACGTAGGAAGTGGGCGATATGTTGGAAGAAGTGATGGCCGATAGGTGACAGTTAGGGCAAGTACACTCATGGACAAAACTTGAGTAAATAGTAAATTTTAACATTTATATCGGGAGTCAGACACTAACTCTGAAAGATATTTGATACACAGTGACCTTTGTTGAAGACACACGATATAACCAAGTATGTACAAAATTGACTCGTCTCCTTCAAAAAAAAAAAAAAAAGACGATCAGCGACATTAAAATATAAACCTTCCTCAAGTTTCGTCCCTGAGTATCTTTAACATAATGTATCAGGTCAATGTTACCTTTTTATATTTTTATATAATAGCGATATAGAGCCCTCTTGATTTTTTAGTTATTTGATCGATAAATTTAACAGTTTCAGAATAATTTATAATGCAATATAATGCGGCTTATATGATTGTAGAACGAAATTGGACAATTATACCGCAAATGTTTCTTTTAAAAGAAAAATCGAAATTTATTTTAAGGAGAAATAACGATTATTTCTAACCTTAAAGATCAGGTATGATAGGATGAATTGTGAAGAGTAATGATAAACGGAAAAATAAAGTGGACTAGTAGACATGGCATCTCTCCGGTAAGCGGAACACTGTGGGTTTGTTTCCCATCCCTGTACACTTTTATTTTTACGTTTATCATTACTCTTCACAATTTATCCTATCATACCTCATTTTTAAGGTTAGAAATAATCGTTACGATTTTTTAAAGAAACATTTGCGGTATAATTGTCCAATTTCGTTCTACAAGTTTCAGAATAGAACCATATTATGATACCGAAACATTTTAAAACGATATATTCAGTTTTTTCAATAATATATTAATATTTGAGAAGTCACACAATCAGTTATTATTTATACTCTTTTAAAAGATTTTCAATAATGTTTCTAATGTGACGATCTAAATATATTGTACAAGACGGTACTGGTCTATGACCCAATTACAACAATCCTATTATAATCATTAACAATGTTAGCGGATAATTATTTTGAAAGGATTTGAGTGTCCAGCAGTAGGTAATCCCCATGATGTTGTAGTATTGGAGAATGATTAATCAATTTCTCATTAATCAATAAATCCTAACTAACCAGCGGGGGATCAATATCTGCCTACATTATTTAATCACTTCCCTGTGTGAAAGAGACAAAAAACGAAGATTAATGCAATTTCTCAGGCGGTAATTAAAGTGAGATGAGAAGTTTTTGCCTATCACCGGACGACAACATTCCTGAGTGGCTGAGTATTATTTACATAGGTATAAGGTATTCGCTCTTGTAAAATAGAATAAAGATTTGAAACACTATGTGGCAATAAATTTCTACAAAAATATATAAAATTTCTACAATCCCCCCCCCCCCCTTCCTTTTTACAATAATAAAAACAATAAGATGGCAATAAATTAGTGAATATTTACAGATGTTTCTTCGGCTTAATATATCAGAGTATTGTACTATTGTAAAGGTTGTTCTACTCTCTTTGATGGCACCATTTGGATGTACATTCATGGACAAAACTTAAGAAAGTTTTATATCTTGATATCGCCGGTTGTCTGTTTTTTTTTTTTTTTTTTTTTTTTTTTTGAAGGAGACAGATGTTATTTTGTTCACACTTGGCTATCTCGTACATATTCAATAAAGATCTCATTGCGTATGAAATATATTTCTGAGTTATAGTCTCAATACCGATATATACATGCTGAAATGTACAACTTCTTCAAATATTGTCCATAAGTGTATTTTATATAAATTCTAATACTGGATAAATTGCGTGGAATCTCAATTATATTTTCAGATTTGTTTTATTAGGAAAAATTCCTGTCACCTAAAAAGAAATTTTAAATATGAAAAGAAAAATAAGATCAATTGATAAAGGAAGGAAAACGACTTTACAATTTCCTATTTAAATCTACAACGCAGTCCAACCTAACTTTCTAGCTCTGACCCGAGTCACGTAATTAAATGATAAATAGGCGTCGCTTAGCACGCAAGCAGTCCTTGTTGGGGTTTGATGGTAGTAGTTTAGTTAAATTAGGTGATATATACCTTTATAACTATTGCCTAGTCTATAGGTAAACTTTTCCTTGAACTTTGGTTTGTTGGTTGTAGTAATTATTAAATCATTTGTTATATAGTATTTATTTTATCCTATTAAATTTGGCTTTATTCACAAACTGTACATTACGAATTGTGTGTACTTCAATTTGGTTATATCTTACTCAGTTATAACACCAGCATGTTTATAATTCGAATCAAAGTTAATATTATTTGTAAATAATTGAACTCTACACGAAAATGAAAGTTGTGTTCAGGTCGATATGATATTAGAACACCATTATTTATTATTTATCCAACTGATACCAGTACAATTATACTTTTTACTAATATTTCACTATTATTTATTAAATAAAAACAAACGATAGCAATGCGTCTCTTTATACATAAAATTTTTAATATGCTAGCTTTCGGATCTTATCGATCCTTCAACAGGCTCCGAAAGCTAGCATATTAAAAATATTATGTATAAAGAGACGCATTGCTATCGTTTGTTTTTATTTAATAATTTATAGCAATTATTTTGACTATTATTTATGTTAAAAATAGCACAAGAGTGAAATTTTACTGGGTTAATATCGATAAATTTGAAGAAAAAGGCATGTCCTGATAGTGCAACTAAAAGTTGCATATGGCTTTCTAAATCTATCGGAATAAAGATAAATTAATCGCTGATTTTTAATTATTCCAGAATTGGTCAAATATCCTTTTCTTGATTAATCAAGAAAAGCTTACCATATACGCGTTTCGATTTGTTGAACCTCATCAGCGTGGTGCAAGCTGCACCAAAACGATAAAAATAATCTTGTATTGTCGCGCGCGCGAGGCTTCCTAAAATATCATAGAGTATTTAAGCACGGAAGAAAGTGAGAACGTCTCTTTCCTAATTATTATTTATGTAAAATTTAAGGTTAAACTATAACCTAATTTGTGTAGGTATTTTAATTTGATCAAATGTTTTATTCTCTCTCTCAGTCCATCGCAGATACATGTGGCACAGGCTATGATAATCATGGGAGCCAGTTAACGACTGCCTTTTACTATAGGTTCCACCACATGTCTACATATGTAGAAATTAGTTCGACCTTTGTAGTTACAAGGTGTTTGTTGCTCATCTAATTACTTGTACTTCCCGGTTGTGTTAGATTTGTTTAAAATGGGAGATGATAGAAACAGAAAAAAATGCACGAAGCAGGATTCGATCCCAGATCGTGGTTGCCGAATACTCTCAATGTGTATTATTACTCTCCACAAACTCCTCAGAATGAATGTATATGGGTTTATGTGTTGTTAAAGTAATGCATCGTAGTTTATTCAATTTGCTATGTAGGCCACGTAATAATTTTGGATTTCTGTTAAAGTGCTTATATTTTTAATGCAGAGAATATATCAAAATGATATATACATTTATTTTTAAATAAATCATATTGATATCATGTGAAAGCAAAATATTCCATACAAGGAACAGTTTATTACAATAAGAAGTTAGAGTTTACGCAGAGTTTATTGTATTCGAGATGACCTCTCTACCTGGAGAGCTAATAGATTTTTCTATGGCGCAGACTCAAACAACGTTCAATTACGGTCGGCGATATATACATTTTAAATATGTATAACTTAGGCTTCAAATATCGAAACATAATAATATCTGTAAACCTTACGCCATAAGTTTACTTATTATAAAAACATCGCAAGCTTTCAAGCTCTCCTTCTTCAACGGGCCAAGTTACAGCTGAGAGTTAGCACGGGAAGGAGAGGCGAGATTTACTAAATGATGGCTATTTTATCTTGATTTAGAGTATGAAAGAATTGTTCTGGGATGTCTATTCTTCTGTTTATACTGTTTTTTCGATATGAGGGATTCGAGGAGAGAGAGAAATCAATCTTTCTGACTTGGACGGTATATTGCAGTAGTGGTAGGTAGGGTTTTCTATATTGAATATATGGCCTGTATTCGTGATATTCTGGTATATAAGTAATCTTGGGTCTTTAGATTTTATATTGTATATGTGTAATATTTAATGATGTCTAATTTCCTGCTGGTTTCCCCAATATAAATGGATTAGCAATCTAGACTTGGTATAGAATATATTGCATTTTTCTTCTGTTGGGGTGCCTGATTTATAGATGGTTTAGCGATGGGATTTCTAGGAATATTTCCAATTGTTCTAGAGCTGCGGAAGATGAACCTTATGCCAAATATTTTTAGTTCTAGTGCTATTTTCGCATTTCTAGACGAATAAATTATGTAGCAATTGTTCTGAAATTCGGTTGGGTTCATTGTTGGGAAGGAATATAAGATTATTTATGGATAAAAGTCGGTGGATATCTGAAATTTTCGAGGTTTCTGTAGATGTTATTCTGTTCAATTTCTCTCTTTAAACTTGGGGAGGGAACAATGGGTTAATAAACGTTTGGTCAGAGTTTTAACAACTGTTATCTTGTATGATATGGGGCTATGAGAATTAAAGGGGACGTATGAAGGCTTTGCACTATTCTTATAATAAACGGTGGTATGAAATCTGTTTTCTGTTTTTATAATGAGGGCATCTAGGTAGGGAAACTCCGTGTATTTCTCTTTCTATGATGAACGATATTTTATGGTGGTAGTTATTAAATGTATCTAAAATAACCTGTTCTTTTTCTGATTGATATTCGCAGTTAATATAATCGATGTACTTTTTCCATTTCGCAATTCCCAAGTTTTATACTGTTTATACATTTTTTTAATTTTAATAGAACTATTTCGGCTGCTACCAGTGATAGAGGACTTCCCATAGGTGACCCATGTGCAGAGTATTAGGCTCAGAGATTGGGAGCTCTGAGAAGAAAAGGGATAAGACTTTGCTATTTTATTCTATTCGATTCTATTATATTCTGTTCTATTCTATTCCATATATTTAGATAGTTATTAAAAGAATTTGTTTAGCCAAGCTGGTATTTTGTCCTGAGTTAGAAGCGATAATGGACCCCAATTCCAAAGTGTTCTTGGGTCCGAATTTTCAAGATTTTCGAAGGAATGGTCTTTCAAGCACATCAACATCAGCCCGAGATTCCCTCAAAGCAATGGATTTATTGAAGCAATCATTAAGAACATAAAACAAAGTCTTAAGAAAGAAGAAGATTGCTACCTGACACTTCAAGCATATAGAACGATGCCCCTGGAAAAAGGGTATAGTCTAGCCGAACCATTAATGGGACGACGCCTTAGGACCTCGGTTCCCGCTATAGAGTCATCACTGATGCCAAGATACTTGGACTCCAAAGCCTTGCAAGAAAGAGAGAAAAGGAGGATGATCAACCAGAAGCGTCTATATGATAAACGACATGACATACATAGCTTGCCTCAGCTTCAACAGGGAGACAGCGTTTGGATTAAAGATCAAAGGGTAGAAGGGAAAGTTCTACACAAATCCCAAGAACCTCGCTCCTATTGGGTACAAACTCCTCAAGGAAAAGTTAGGCGAAACAGGCTTCACCTCACACGCCTGCCAACTACGGAAAGTACCATGGATGTTCCTGAAGATAGTCGGCGCCAGGAGCTGAGGAATGAGGAGGCCCCCCCTTCGACCTCAACCGGGCAAGCAAGGAAATGCAAGGACAACCAGGACCAGGAGACCGAGGAGGATTGCCCGACATCAAAAACCTCACCGACAAGAGAAGGAAGGACGCGGAGTGAAAACCAAGACCAGGATCAAGAGAGGAGCCTCCCTTCAACGCCAGTAGTGCAGACAAGATATGGAAGGGTGGTCAAGAAACCTCGAAGTTTCTTGTAAAAGTAAGAGAGGAGATGTGCAGAGTATTAGGCTCAGAGATTGGGAGCTCTGAGAAGAAAAGGGATAAGACTCTGCTATTTTATTCTATTCGATTCTATTCTATTCTGTTCTATTCTATTCCATATATTTAGATAGTTATTAAAAGAATTTGTTTAGCCAAGCTGGTATTTTGTCCTGACTGACAACACAACCCACTTATATTTTTGAAATTAATGATGGAGAGGTAGGTTTTGTAAAAGACGCTAATTTTATCGATTTATAAGGGATCTATATGTGACTGCTCTAATATCTCACGTATATCTCTCAAAATGAGGTCATAGGATAGGCAAAGCAAAAAGGAATCTAAAACAACGTCTTAGCACCACTTCAACACTATGGCTATGCATCGATCATCTTGAAGGAACCTGTTTGAGGAAGAACAACAGCCTTACAAATAATTTACCTGGAAGAAAAAATCAAGGCAACAGTAAATCATGGATTTTTGTTTCGGGGAAAGTTTAATATCAAACACCGAGTTATGAGAAGCTAAGTTGCTATCTGTCGAGCCATCATATTTGAATGAATAGATTCGAATAAATGAATATAAACACTGGGCGATATTACGGGATGATTAAACCTCGAGATAAACGAACTGTACGATAAATACTACCCTCTGTTAATCAATAAATATCGATATATCTGTTATACTTTGTGAGAGAGATAGACAAACTTTCGGGAAATAAATTGGATTTTAGAATATCTAATTGGGTCATGTGCAGGATAAAGGTATAAATTATTTATTAAAATCTTGTTAACAAAATACGAATGGATTGGAACTTCATGGCAATATAAGTATGAAAATAGTACAAATATTGTGGGAAAAGGTGCATAATTTAAATAAGAAAAGGCATCTCTTATTGTGCAACTAAAAGTTTCTGTTGGCTTGCGCCATCTATCTGAATAATAATCAACTATTCGTTTATTTTCAATTCGTTCATGCCTTTTCTTTTCTTTCCTAAAAATAAGTATGATAAAAAATTGATGCTAATTTTGATGCTAATTCATTCTAAATGAATAAGAAATAAATATATATATTTTTATTGCAAGATTTCGAATTTTCTTCTTTTACAACAGCTTTAAAATCATTGTATACATGTTGGCTTTTGTCTGAATTTACCAAAATTGGTGTTTTAGATCATTATTTATTACTACCTTCACGTTTTTTACCAGAATGATGAATAAATATGCATTTTTCAATGCATTTTCAAAGAGAGAGGTACCACAATTTCAAAATGTATACCATCTTCCAACAAAGTTATATTATATATAAGTATTATATTTTTGTGTTCGATATATAACACATAAAAATCTATATATATTATATTTATTCATAAATGAAAATAAAAATGGGAAATAACAATTTCAAAAAATATATATTTTCTCGAACATAGCTTTAAAGGATAATTGCTCAAATATGTTTGAATATCCCTTTGAAAAGTTTTATGTCCTTTATTTTTTAAAGATTGAAGAGAGATCGGGGAAAGGCTTAAAAGATTTATGTCACAAACAATTGTCCCATTTATCGAGGCGGTTATTTTTAGTTCAAAAACTTAGGTTCAATTCTTAAGATCAAAATAGACGGCATGTAGCTTACAACAGGTTGAGAGTTGTGTTGAATTTTGATAAAACTATATTTCAACATCCATTGTAAAGAAACTATTCAATATCTTCAGGAATTTCGATTAAAAATCTCTCTCTATGACTTTGAATATAATATTAAAAATGCGAAGAAGTATATGACAGTTTTGGTATATCATTAGGGAAATATTCAGAAGGTTTCAAAAGGAGCTCCTAGAAAAACATCAAAGTGCACTTAGTGGAGAGAAGAATTTCTATTAAGTATTATGTAAATTATCAGGTTTTTTACGGCGAAGTAACAAGATTCACCTGACAGTGAAATATACCGCGCTGGTTACATTCGAGTCACGCCGACTAGATTTATGGCTGATATCCCTCCCCAGCGCTCTCTGACGGCCGATTGATAAACTACTGCCCCAAGATTCCTGCCTTTTAAATATTTACTTCCTAGCTTGCCTATTGTCATAAAATAATTAAAGTCGGGGCGTTTCTTACATGTTCCTATCTCTCTTTGAAGATTTTGGTTGGTTGTCATAGAAACGTTGTTCTATACATGTTTACGCAATGTATATTCTTCTTCGATTTCTCTGTTTCTAAGCTGGTTCTTATTAAAAGGGGCACACTACTTCTTTATCGTAAGATCTTACTCTCTTACTCTAAAAAAGTATATCATTCTAATTATTCTTTCTATCTTTTTTTCCCAGTTATTTTACCTTCTTGAATCTTCTAAATTAAACTACACACATATCCTATTGAATATCTCTCCCACTCAATCCGTCTTTCATTTATTTTTCACTAATTTTATGGTGGTATCATTCAATTCGCGAAAAGAGGACTCGTTTCTCTCCCAATTTTCTAAAGACTTTTATTCCCTATTCTTTAAAACCCATTGTATCAATTTAATTTTAATACAGAATCCCCCACATTTCAAATGCTTCCAATCTACTTCTGCTATTCCATTGACAATAGCAAATATAACAACTTACTACCAATTCTAGTTTTAATCAAGTTATTCTTTTATACTTAGTAAGATTCACTTTATATCAACTTCTTTTTTAATACCAAAATTTATCTGGTATAGATGTTCAATGTTCTGTTGCTCACATTATATGAAAAAGAGAACATTTCATAAAGAATTAGAAAAATATATATTTCCCATATAAAGTCTTTTGCGTTATGATGAGTTTTATATTTTGATGCATTAGCGCGCCATCTGTTATGAATATTCGAAACTATTATAGACACGTATGATTCTTTTAAAAATTAAACAAGTTATACTGCCCTTATTGCAATGGAAAAATTATTGGGAGGGCCTGGCTCATTAATTTTTCCATTGCAGTAAGGGCAGTAGAACTTGTTTTATTTTTAAAAGAATCATACGCGTCTATAATAGTTTCGAGTTTTATATCTGTATGCTTCTATTTTATCTGAAGAGAGAGAGAGAGAGAGAGAGAGAGATAGGGATATGTATGTTTTTTTAATTAAATATTTGCAGAAATAGATATAATTTGTTTACTTTTGGATACATATGCATTTTGGCAATATATAGGTGGGGATACTAAAAGCATTTGATGATTATAACTATTATGATATTATTTTTGTCGGCTTACTTGTTATGATACCTTTTGAGTCGGAAGAGAATTATATGCTGATATGAAATTTAGATCATTATGATATATAAAATTTGAGGAAATTACTACCTCACTTAAGGTTTGAAAGAATATCTATATTAATAAAATGGAAATTTCATAAGTGGACATCACTAAAAACTTCCGTTACAATGCATCAATTTCGACCAAATTTTCAACATTTATGTAAAACGAGATGGAGCAGGTTTTGCTTAACATCAAAATATTTTTCCTAACTTTAACATACATAACTTTGCTGTTATCGATAAAATACAAAAAAAAAATCAACAGAGTTAAAGTGTTTACACTTTCAAAAGTGTTTACACTTTTGCGCTTCTTGGAAAATTAGTTTTAATCTTTTTTATATATATTTTAATAACTTTTATACATGGTAAGATACTTTTATTTTATAGTTTTCATATTTTATACCAAAAAAAGTTGAAGCCTTACTTGATGAGATCAATTTTATATTTTAGATAAATTTTCAGGCTAATTTTAATTTATTTCTTTTTTATTTTATATACAGATTATATATGCTATTTCTAACTTACGTGGTTAGTATTTTTATAAGACTAAGGTTATTTATATTATTTTTTACAAAAAAAGATTGAAATTTCATTAATGTGCTCAATTTTATGTCTTTTTTGAGGACCTTAACAACATTTTTAATTAATTGTTTAGATATTTTGATAACAGATTATTTATGGTGTTTTCCACTTATATGGGTTGTTTTGTAAAAAAAATTGGGTTATTTCTATTTTTTTTTCACTAAAAAGCTTGAAATTTCATTAATGTGCTCAATTTTATGTCTTTTTTGAGGACCTAAACAAAATTTTAATTAATTGCTTAGATATTTTAAAAGTAGATTATTTATGGTGTTTTCCACATATATGGGTTGTTTTGTAAACAGATTTTGGGTTATTTCTATTTTTTTTCACTAAGATGCAAGATATTTTATTGATATGTTTATGTGATTGTCATTATGAGGCCCTTCTCAAATATTTCTTAAGAAATTTTTATTTAATTATTTAGATCTTTCAAATACAAATTATTTGTGGTTTTATAACATATAGGTGTTGTGTTTTTAAAAATATTTGGGTTTTTTCAATTATTAATCGCAAAAAAGAGCAAGCAATTTCATTGTGTTCAATTATGGGTCATTTTGAGGTCCTTTTTTAAATTTTCTTATGGAATTTTTTAATTATTGCTTTGATCTTTTAAATACAGTTTATTTATTATATTTTCTACATATATGGGTTGTATCTAAAAAATAGGTTATTTATATTTTTAAATAAGCAAGGGATTTCTTTTACGGATTCATTTATTTGTCTTTTTGAAGTCCTTTTTCAAAATTTTTAAAAAGATATTTTAATTTATTTGATTAAATATTTTATATTTAGATTATTTATAGTTATTTTTAACATATAGGGGTTGTATTTTGTATTTTAGAAAATTATTTCTATTTTTTACCTCAAAAAAGCATGCTTTTGAATTGCCGTATCCAGCGGTTGGTCTATTTTTGAAGCTTTTTAATGATAACTGGTTTTGTACATTAATTTTTTGGTAATATAATATTATGATTTTAGTTTTTTAAATCTTTTTAACATATCTGAAGGTTATTTTGAATAAAAAATTTAAAAATTTGATTTTTACCTCAAAAAGACAGGGAATTCTTATGCTTTGTTTAGAAATTGCTGGTTTTGAAGCTTTTGTTATTAATCTCAATCTAATTTTTTTTTCAGAATATGCCTCGCCACAGCCGACGTTTACTTGGTAGGAATACGGCTGCTTCCAGGAGATATAGGAATGCTAGAGCTATTGAGACACCACTTCAAAGTGAGACGCGTCGTGCGCTTCGCCGTCTTAGGTTTTCTGAAGCCCGCGTCGCAGCTACACAAACTATGCAAGTTCCTGTTCAGCGTATTCAGCTTTGGACTCATAAGCCGTTTTCAGGTTTGCAGTATAATGCCCATATTGATTATAAAGCTGATTCATCTGTCGATATAGGCCAAATGTCTCGGGTATGCCAGTTTTGCTCTGCTTTGAGATTTAAAGATGATGTAATGTAATAGAAACAAAATAAACCTCATCCTACCTAATATACATTACTTCTGAGGATTAAAGATTTTGATTTGTGTTGAGTATTTTGCATGCATTTCTCTATTTCTTTTCTTATCTTGCAAAGCTAATGGATTGTTTAGGTTGCTTATTTTTGACTCGCCAATTTGTTTAGTGATAAAGTGGTATAGCGTTCTTTTTCAGAGCATCACCCTACAAAAAAATTACCTGACCTTTTCTAATATACAGATAGATTTATTATATCAACATACTAGACTACAAACATTCCCTCGAGTAAAACCCGGGCGGAGCCGGGTACACCCGCTAGTATAAAATAAAGATTAAATACGTATTTACATATTGGTAAGGTGAAATGAGAAATATAATAAAACAATAAAGCATTCAAAAAGAATGAAAAAATAAATGGAAATGAAGGATATACAATGTTAAAGATTAGTTATATATTAATAAAGGTTGATGATGCAAGAAAAATATAATATTAGTTAAGATGTTGTTTTCTTGGCCGACTGTTTTGCATATGGCGTTATAAAATTAATGAGGTGTAAATGATTTAACTTAATTGCAATTGTCAAATGTAAAATATGGAATGTGAGATTTATTATATCTAGGAACTAATTATACAAAGAAAATATAGTTTAAAAGGTTTAAAGAGTTTGATGGAATTTAAAAGGCAAAAACAGCTATTGTAAAATTAATATATAAGAATGATTTGACAACAAAGGCTATGACTGTTAAATAGCTATAAACAAATAAGCAAAAGAAACTATTATAAAGAATAAATACTATCATTTCAAAAATAATAATTGAGGTGAAAAAAAAAAGTTAAAATTAACATATTTTGGTCATTACAAATTTTCTGGGGAGAATGATCTAGAAGCTTAAAACTGCTGGTGATGGCGATGGTTGGTTAAAGTTTGACATGTTTGTTTGAAGTAGGCCAACACTAAAACTGAGTTTATTATATTTTCAAAATATCACGACTGGAAACCAGTACCAAAATGCTTACGAACTCAAAATAATCAGCATCAAAAAGTGATAATTCTATATCTCAATAATATCCTAAAATCAGCAGACATATTTTTAAAAAATAGCCAGCAGAAAAGCACCTGTTTATATGTTTTAAATGGAAAAAGGAAATATTTCTAATTTTTCAAATGAAAATTCATATTCAATTAGAAATAGACATCTTCAACAAAATATCTCTCTTCAACCAACAATAGCCATCTCCCCAATAACCATTGGCATCTCCAATCAAACTAGCTATTTTTAATCAAACATAGCCATCTTCAACCAACATTCTTTAACCCAATTATAGCCTACCTCAACCAAACATAGCTTACTTCAACTCGACAAAACCTACTTCAACCTAACACATCCAACTTCAACAAGATATAGCCATCTCCAATCAAACATAGCCACCTACAGCCATAGCTACATACAAGCAGCCATGACCCGCTTCAACGCAACAAGCAGCTTTCTTCCACCCAACACCAGCCATCTCCCGAGATTTTCAACTCCAGCCCATCAATCATTTCCAGGTATTTTTTACTTTGTTTCTTCCATTGTATACACTTTACACTTTATTTTAACTATTCTAATTATCAACCATGCTTTTTAATAGTTTCAATCGCTTATTTGTTTATAGTTATAGCCTTTTTGTCAAAACATTTTTATGTATCAATTTTACCATAGCTGTTTTTGCCCCTTTAAATTCCATCACACCCTTTAATTATTTTAAACTATATTTTTCTTTGTATAATTAATTCCTATATATAATAAATCTCACCTTTCATATTTAACTTTTGATAATTGCAATCAAGTTGAACCATGTACCCCTCATCTCTATATATAATTGCCTTATTTTGTCTGTCTGAAGCTCACGGATAGAATGCGCGCCCATTGGCTGCCGGCGAACACGTGATCTCCCTGCCCCCCCCCCCCCCTCTAGACAACCCTGTTATCAGCTGTGTGATACATCCACCTGTCTATACAGACCACTCTGTCTATAGCGGCCACTCTAGACAACCCTGTTATCAGTTGTGTGATACATACACCTGTCTATACAGACCACCCTGTCTATAGCGACCACTCTAGAAAACCCTGTTATCAGCTGTGTGATACATCCACCTGTCTATACAGACCACCCTGTATATAGCGGCCATTCTAGATAACCCTGTTATCAGCTGTGTGATACATACACCTGTCTATAGCGGCCACTCTAGACAACCCTGTTATCAGCTGTGTGATACATCCACCTGTCTATACAGACCACCCTGTCTATAGCGGTCACTTTCGGCAACCCTGTTATCATCAGTGTGTTACATTCACCTGTCTATACAGACCACCCTGTCTATAGCAGTCACTTTAGGCAACCCTGTTATCAGCAGTGTGATACATACACCTGTCTATACAGACCACCCTGTCTATAGCGACCACTCTAGACAACCCTGTTATCAGCAGTGTGATACATACACCTGTCTATACATACCACTCTGTCTATAGCGGCCATTCTAGATAACCCTGTTATCAGCTGTGTGATACATACACCTGTCTATAGCGGCCACTCTAGACAACCCTGTTATCAGCTGTGTGATACATCCACCTGTCTATACAGACCACCCTGTCTATAGCGGTCACTTTAGGCAACCCTGTTATCATCAGTGTGTTACATTCACCTGTCTATACAGACCACCCTGTCTATAGCGGTCACTTTAGGCAACCCTGTTATCAGCAGTGTGATACATACACCTGTCTATACAGACCACCCTGTCTATAGCGACCACTCAGACAACCCTGTTATCAGCTGTGTGATACATCCACCTGTCTATACAGACCACTCTAGGCAACCCTGTTATCAGCTGTGTGATACATCCACCTGTCTATACAGACCACCCTGTCTATAGCGACCACTTTTAAAAACACACAGTTTGGAACGGGACGTTTCACAAGAGTGACATCCATGGCGCCAATTTATAATTGTAACGAATAGTATTTGAATTAAAACGTTTTTAAAATATATTCGCACTCGGGTAAAACCCGGGCGTTGCCCGGGCCATTCGTCTAGTTATTTATATAACGACATATGCAAAACAGTCGGCCAAGAAAACATCTTAACTAATATTATATTTTTCTTATATCATCAACCTTCATTAATGAATAACTAATCTTTTTTGCACATTGTATATCCCTCGTTTCCCTTTCTTTTTACATTGTTTTTAAATTCTTCATTGTTTAATAATGTTCATTATTTCATCTAACAAGTATGTAAATTTGCCATGGCGTGTTTCAAGCTTCCAGATCCTTTTCACCAGAAAATTTGTAATCACCAAAATATGTAAATTTTAACTCTTATTTTTTCACCTTGATTCTTTTGTTTAAATGAAAATATATTTTTCTCTTCATATATTCTTTATCCATTACAAACAAGTCTACCAATATCAGCATAATAATTTAACTTAAACTGTATACTCTCAACTTCAAAGCTATACCAATATAGATTGTCTACTTCCAGAATCGTAAAGATAGAGGCTGCCTGGCCGGCATTCATATTTCTTGAAAATTAAGATACTTCGGCCAGTAAATATTTTTATTATCTCGAAATTTCGACAAAAAAATCTTTATATATAATAATTTTCAACGCCTTGCCAAATTTTTTAATTTTTGTTCGCTCCTGACGAGCAAAAAAGATTTTTGTCGAAACGTCGAGATATTTAAAATATTTACTGGCCGAAGTATCTTTATTTTCAAGAAATACTTCCAGAATGTTACAGTATACAACAAAAAACGTCAATACATAAATACTTGGCTTCTCAATCTACAGGATCACTATATTCTAATAATAAATACTCGATTTAGGAAATAACCAGAAAATGAATAAAGTTTTTCACATCTGTATTGTATAAATTTACATGAATTCTGATCTTCAACGTAGATAAGGAAAACAACAACAAACCAATCTAAGGTGGAAATTCCTTTTACGCCATCACACTGTGTGAGAGTACTCTTCCTTTTAATTATTTCCTTCCTTTAATTTGCTTTAATTATCATGGCAATTATTCGTATTGAAGCGTTTTTATACTATTTTATTGTACTCTTTAAACGTTATCTTTATTATTATTATTTTTAATATATTTTAAATATTTATTTGGTTTTATATTTTATCAAATTATTTTATTCTTATTTTGAACAGTGTGCTTTATGAAATTAAAAACATTGAGGTTAATTTCTAAACACAGGTATGTAAATTTTATGCATATTTTATAAATTTAGGATTCACTCTCTAATATGTCAGTTAGGTTGAATGCTTAAATTTGTTTATTTTACTATAGTTATAATATATTTCATATAATAAATAGTTAATTAAAAATATATATATGATCAAAAAATCATTTATTTTACCGTATAATATAAATTACCTTATAATAATAAATATTAATTTAAAAATATTCTAAACGAATTTCTATAACTTATACATTTTGAATTTTTCTTTTTTTGATATGATACTATAATACTACATCCTAACTGAATTATCAAAGAACAAGTGAATAGCTTCTTCACCTAGATGACCACTGAATTCTAAGAATAATTTCTCAATTTAGGATAGAAGAAGCTGATAAATAAAGTTTTTCATATATGAATTGAATAATTCACACGAAAGAGAAAGTCTTGAAATGAAATTTTCATAAATTGTTTTGTACTTCTACCATTTAAAAATTTTCTGGAATAATGACATCAAAAACAATCGCGTATATTTTTCACATTTTTGGCACTTAATATTTCTTCTGCAGAACATAATGCGAAGATATACAAATTTTAGATATGAGGACTTGGTTTATCATTTGTGAACCCTCTTTTCGGTTTCGGAATATTAATCTTCTGATATTTTCTCTATTATTTTATTGTTTTTATAGAGTTGAAAAGTTAATCGAAAAATAAATTAGAGGTCTTTAGGGAATCTAAACGCATAAGCTAATAGATCTATAGAGGTGTATAAATTTTATTTCAAGGAAATGCATAGAGCAAGGTCCTTACAGGAATATATATATTAAATAATATTTGGAAATAAATGAGGTAACTAAAATGTTTTTACTTTATTCCAAACCTAAATTACAACGATACTCATGCAGATTGTTTTGTATTTATTCCTGAACTAAATGTTTCACACACGTAAACTGATTATTGAATATTGTATTCACAAATATCTTTACAAAGTATTCTATTCTGATTACATTCTAATTATACTGATTTCATTACAGATACTTTTATGCCATTTCTCTCTCTATCTCGGCCACGTTTCGCGGGCTCCGCATTTTATTTTTCGAATTAGAATGTAGCGGATGGGGATTTTGAAGAAGTTGAGGTACTTGGGGAGAGTCGAGATGATTAGAAGCAGGATGGTGAAATTCTCATCCAACAGAAACAACCGTACTGAGAAATTGGCTGAAGAAAGATTTCCAAGATTGAATTAGACAGTTCAATTCTAAACAATCTCAGGCATTTGGCGGAGATGCAAATTAAGCCGCGGAAAAATTGAAACAAATGCAAATTGGACGGATTAAAGGGAGGTGGCCTGGAAATAGACGGGGAAAGAAAATATATACATATATATTCCACCTTTCATATCAGTAAAACAATAAAAGGAAAGGGTCAGACATTCAAAACCGGACGGCCAAGATTGCAATGTCAGTATCCAGTACTCCAAAGCCAGCTGAGAATCACCGAATGATCAATAGGGATTCCGTGAAATTTATCACAAACTCTAGGCAGCAACAGCAGAAGATAAACAAGTTCAGATCTGCAGCAGCATCTTTCAACCAGAGCTGTTTTAGTGGTTCCCGCACCTCCATCCCGTGCGCTACATAGAAGACTTGGAAGAGACTCTGGGAAAGGGATCAGTATTCTAGCATATTAAGGTGTCTGGTTAAGTTTGCTCGGACTATCAAGTATTTAGACGGCGGAGAGCCTAGTCGAGAAGGGGCTTGCCAACGGCGATACTACCCTCAAGGCGTTCACCTACAGAAAAAAGGCGAAAATAATAATCATCGGGAATCTGCCAAAAGACAGGGAGACTTTCCTATACATAAATGAAGGCATTATTTACTAGCTCCCTGTGGAAGAGGAAATTAAGTAAAAAGGTAAGACAACGTCTGGTATTATAATTATCAGTATGAAATTCTTAAAATGCCACCGCCAAAGACATCGGCGATCCATTTGCTCCAGGAAGAACAAGAAAGCTAGATCCACCCCGCAGCCCACCTCTCAGAATAGTCCAGTACTTCTGCTCTCACCCACACAGATACCTCCCTTCTCGAAACCATCATGCAATTCCATCAGTAACAGAAAGCTTGGTCATATCGCAGGAGGCCTTTGCCAACAAAAATGCTGCCCAAACACCGCTACATCCCTCCAACTGATACCTTCCAACACTGCCGCGATAACACCAGCGGACAACTGTCCAAACTCTGTAAAAGAGATCCTTCCCAAGTTTACTACACTTAACCTGAACATAATCCCTGTCCGCAAGCCGTAGGAAAAATAAAATCCTCAGTATATAGAAGATATATTATATATAGGAGAAGGAATCCTATCAAGATTCGACAAATAAAATTTTAAGGCTCTCCAGCAGATTCAAGAAGTCTTTGATCAAGCCTATGAAAATCTGTTAAAGGAGATTGAAGATGTGGGCATAAAACAGAAAAGAAATTGTGCAGGTAAATTCCAGTATCGACAGGATAAACATCATGGTTGATCTCTCGGAAGACCAGAAGTCGAGTCTGAGGCTGCTCCTTAGCAAAATAATTCCTTTTGTAGAGGATAAAATCTGTACACTCTACAACAGCTTTTCACCATGCGATCTGCAGATGATCATGATATGAGATTCCACATAGCGTGCCTCAAAAAGGAGTGTGGAGTTACGCTTTTTTTGAAACAGCACGTATTTGATATCGCGTTTGTGCAAGAGACAAATCTGCTGGTCCTGAACAACAACCGGGGCCTCTAGCTCGGCTTCAGCGCCGTCTCCGCGCCATCGTCGACTTCCCCTTAGACTTTTCTAATGTTGTGGCATAATCATCGATTTGATTATTCGTGATCATTGTATAAATAACAGCAAAAATGATATTTTAAATATATTTCATAAGATTTAGGTGCCTTGTTTCGCAAAAACATTTCATGGATTATCTTACCGGTTAACATTTTGAAAAAATAAATAAAAGGTAACCAAAATGTTAGGGAAATAAACAAAAATTCTGTGTGTATATAATTGAAAATAAATTTTGTGTATAGTTATTTTTAAAAGATCGTAGAAAATAGTTATAAACAAATTAATTATATATATAAATAAGAGATACTTTAAAAACGATAATGAATGAATGTTAAGAAATGATCAAAAATGTTCCTCAATATTGATGAGAAGCATTTATTGTATCAACGAAGCTAAAGTACGCCCACAGGGCGTATGACCTACGAACAGAATTAATAGAAAGAATGTATGACCTACGGTAGGACTTAGATGGGAGGTCGTGTGACCTATGAGAGAACTTAGCGGGAAGAACGTGTGACCTATGGACATACTTAGATGGAAGGGCGTGTGACCTATGGATAGAATTGAAGGGAAGAATGTGATACCTACAGACAGACTTAAAGGGAAGGGCGTGTGACCTACGGGAGAACTTAGCGGGAAGGACATGTGAACTATGTACAGACTTAGATAGAAGAACGTGTGACCTACGGGCAAACTTAAAGTGAAGGGCGTGTGACCTACGGGAGAACTTAGCGGGAAGGACATGTGAACTATGTACAGACTTAGATAGAAGAACGTGTGACCTACGGGCAAACTTAAAGTGAAGGGCGTGTGACCTACGGGAGAACTTAGCGGGAAGGACATGTGAACTAAGTACAGACTTAGATGGAAGAACATGTGACCTACGGACAGACTTAAAGGGAAGGGCGTGTGACCTACGGGAGAACTTAGCGGGAAGGACATGTGAACTATATACAGACTTAGATGGAAGAACATGTGACCTACGGGCAAACTTAAAGTGAAGGGCGTGTGACCTACGGGAGAACTTAGCGGGAAGGACATGTGAACTATGTACAGACTTAGATAGAAGAACATGTGACCTACGGGCAAACTTAAAGTGAAGGGCGTGAGACCTACGGGAGAACTTAGCGGGAAGGACATGTGAACTATGTACAGACTTAGATGGAAGAACATGTGACCTACGGACAGACATAAAGGGAAGGGCGTGTGACCTACGGGAGAACTTAGCGGGAAGGACATGTGAACTATGTACAGACTTAGATAGAAGAACATGTGACCTACGGGCAAACTTAAAGTGAAGGGCGTGTGACCTACGGGAGAACTTAGCGGGAAGGACATGTGAACTAAGTACAGACTTAGATGGAAGAACATGTGACCTACGGACAGACTTAAAGGGAAGGGCGTGTGACCTACGGGAGAACTTAGCGGGAAGGACATGTGAACTACGTACAGACTTAGATGGAAGAACATGTGACTTACGAGCAAACTTAAAGTGAAGGGCGTGTGACCTACGGGAGAACTTAGCGGGAAGGACATGTGAACTAAGTACAGACTTAGATGGAAGAACATGTGACCTACGGACAGACTTAAAGGGAAGGGCGTGTGACCTACGGGAGAACTTAGCGGGAAGGACATGTGAACTACGTACAGACTTAGATGGAAGAACATGTGACTTACGAGCAAACTTAAAGGGAAGGGCGTGTGACCTACGGGAGAACTTAGCGGGAAGGACATGTGAACTACGTACAGACTTAGACGGAAGAACATGTGACCTACGGACAGACATAAAGGGAAGGGCGTGTGACCTACGGGAGAACTTAGCGGGAAGGACATGTGAACTATGTACAGACTTAGATGGAAGAACATGTGACCTACGGGCAGACTTAAATGGAAGGGCGTGTGACCTACGGGGGAACTTAGCGGGAAGGACATGTGAACTACGTACAGACTTAGATGGAAGAACATGTGACCTACGGGCAAACTTAAAGGGAAGGGCGTGTGACCTACGGGAGAACTTAGCGGGAAGGACATGTGAACTACGTACAGACTTAGATGGAAGAACATGTGACCTACGGGCAAACTTAAAGGGAAGGGCGTGTGACCTACGGGAGAACTTAGCGGGAAGGACATGTGAACTATGTACAGACTTAGATGGAAGAACATGTTACCTACGGGCAAACTTAAAGGAAAGGGCGTGTGACCTACGGGAGAACTTAGCGGGAAGGACATGTGAACTATGTAAGACTTAGCTGGACGAACATGTGACCTACGGGCAAACTTAAAGTGAAGGAGGTGTGACCTACGGGAGAACTTAGCGGGAAGGACATGTGAACTATGTACAGACTTAGATGGAAGAACATGTGACCTACGGACAGACTTAAAGGGAAGGGCGTGTGACCTACGGGAGAACTTAGCGGGAAGGACATGTGAACTATGTAAAGACTTAGATGGAAGAACATGTGACCTACGGGCAGATTTGAAGGTAAGAATGTAAGACCTACGGACAGACTTGTAAGGACGTGTGACCTACGAACATATTTAGAAGGAAAAGCGTGTGAACTACGGGAGAACATAGTGGGAAGGACATGTGGCCTACGGACAGACTTGAAGGGAAGGATATGTGACCTACAGACAGACTTGAATGGAAGAATCTGTGACCTACGGACAGACTTTGAGGGGAGGACAAGTGACCTACGGACAGACCTAGATGGAAATACGCGTAATGTACGGATGGACTTAGATGGAAGGACGTGTGACCTACGGATAGATTTAGGGAAAAAAAGTGTTTCCTACGAACAGACCTATATGTGACTAAACAGACTTAAAGAGATCGACGTGTGACCTATGAAAATACTTAAAGAGATGGTCATGAAAACTACTGACATACTTTGCAGGAATGATGTGTATCCTACGGACAGACTTAAAGGGAATAACGTGAAGCCTACGGACAGACTTAAAGGGAAAGATGTGTGACGTACGAACGGAATTAGATAGTAGGATGTGTGATCTACGGACGGACTTATAGGTAAATACGTGTGAGCTACGGGAGGACGTACAGTGAGGGTCAGCACACCTACGCGCTGCGCCAGCTGGCCACGTGCTTGGTTCCAGGATCGACCGCCAGGCGCCAGGAGAGTTGGCTGCGATGGGAGCGGTCGCTCTGCTGCTCTGCCTCTGCTGGATACGGTGCCGGGCGATGCTGGGGCCAAGTAAGTCTCGTCGGCCTGTACTGCTTTCTCTTTGTTTGGTTCTTTTTTAAACACCAACTAAGTTCTCCTGGATTCATTCAATTGAGCCTTGCAGCAAAACTTTCATATAACAATTCACAATACGGAGCCGCTACCCATAAAATCTCAATTGTCACATTACTTAATGCATTTACAGTACTCTTAATTCAGCAATGAATAAAAATATCATACAAAATATTTTTCTCACGATGTTTTTTTCTTTTTATAGCGATTTATTATCTCGCATCTCATAACTTCTATATTTTCTATCAATTCGTTTTCTACACACACATTAACTTAATGACATTTCTAGATTGATATTTAGAGTATTTTTTCCTGTCTTTGACTATAACTGATGTATTCATATATAAAAATAACTTTTTATATAAATTGTGCTGTCTTCATATTGAAAGTCTTTCCTCTACATCAATATCAGACATGTTTAAATATACCGTTTTTACCGAATTGTTATTATGAATCTTTTATAAGGACTTTCGCTGCACAGGGATCTGCGCCTTTCTTGAAATATTCCGCTCATAAATTATTCATTCGCAGAAACATAATAGATTTTATTCCATTCTATGTAGTCTATATGTTCTCGCCTTATTGGGATTCAATCCATGTCTATCCGAGAGAAAATAATGCATTTCGTTAGATAAATTTACATTGCTAAAAAGCACATATGCTCTCTTTGCGTGATGACATTAATAACTAATATAAAACATACATTAATTATAATAAAAACTAATATAATTTACATATGTATATAGTACGCGGATTATTAATTTTCATAATAAAATAAAACAACAAAATATTAAAACATTTTCTCAAGTTGCATAAACTTGCCAAAATTTGCATATGTTTTTATATATTACCTTCATATTTTATCTTTTTTTAATTTGCAAAGTAATATTTAATATGTTTGTTTCTGCCATACACTGTGTATTTCATAACTTACGTCATTTTCTACGCTGGTATACCTGACATGGTAACCAATACCTGACCGTTTCAAATTGTCCTTTTATCACATTTTGTTAACTTTGTGCATTAATTTATTGAGATATTTATTATAGCATTAATTTACAAAGTTTTATTTAAATATCCCATCGATAAATCGAAGATAGACTTTCCTTACTTCTATTCTTCCATCAAGTTCTTTAAATATTCTCTCATTTACCTATTTTTTATATTTTTATACTTTATAGTGTACATAATACTTTTTACATATTCATTTAATGCATATCTTCACCATGATTGTTGGTGATAAATGTATTTAATCTTCTATTTATATATTAAGAAACAAACTTTTATTTTTTATTATGAATATTGCGTTTGCATATATTTTCCATAATAGTATTGTTTTCTAACAAACATATGTATTGATAGTGAAAATATTAAGCTTCAAGGGAAAGTTTCTTTTGAAACATTTTAATGAACAAATATCTAGCTTTCGATCGCAAAAGCCCTTCTACAAGAGAAACCACGCTAAACTCTAAATCGCCTAAAGGACAAGTTTATATTGTAGCGTGCGTGCTTTCTTTTGTAGAAGAACTTTCGTACCCGAAAGCTAGAGATATGCAAATTAAAATAAAAACATCTCCGGAAGTCAGATATTTTCACCTTGATATTTATACAAGGGATTGTTTTAATGAACACATGTGTAGTATCAAATTACATAAAACTCTGATTATAATATCATGTCTGTTAAGTAAACATAAAACTATATATTTTTGTAATTATAAACCGTATCTTCAAACCAACATACATCGTAACTAATATAATTGCTATGTAAACTATGAAAACCATGGTTATACTAACTAAAGGTGCAGAGAAATGTTATATAAAACGCTTATTTTCAAATTAGACGTTTTACGTTTTCTCTTTCGGAAAGTAAAATCCTCTTCAATACATAAATATGTTAAGCAAAACGGCTTCCGAGGGTGTGATCATATACTGCTGTTGAAGGGTTTGTGATATCCAAAGCTGGAGATGAATATAAAATAACGCTACAAACTCACCCTAGGAGGCTATTTTTGCTTATTATATAGGAGTTTTCATGATGATTCCTCTCTCGTTTTCTTGAAATATGCTTTATAATTCTTTCAATACTTTGAGGGAACAATCTGTATTTTATGTCTTAGAATATATTTTATATGTAATTTGCATGCATTCATCTTGAAGGTTTTATATAGTAATTTTCTAACATTATATATCCAATGTACTGTATAAACATTTCAGCATCAAATTATGAAGCTATTATATTATGTAAACTAATGCGAAGATGTTCTTTAAATATTTATATAACTTGTATAGAAATATAATTTTAATCATATATTATTATAAAACTGACGATTATTATTTATTTTTAAATATTATATATTTCAAAGTTATAATATATATATATATTCACATATTATTTCGGTTAGAATTTTTTTTTCCACAGTTAAATAGAAAGATTTTTCGCGCCTGCGCGCACACATGTGACACAATAATGTGATAATGTAAAATCTAATATTTTTGATACATCATATCAATATTCTCGTCAAAATGCCTGAATTTGGAAAAAAATCAGAATTATTTAATTATGTATGTATGGACAAAACTTGAGAAGTTGTACCTTTTAGTATGTATATCTGAATTCAGACAATAACTCTGCAATATAGTTGATTCACAGTAAACTTTATTGAGGACACACGAGATAACCAAGTTTGAACGAAATTACCTTTGTCTCCAAAGAAAAAAAAACTTCTCTACCGGCGACATCGAAGATTTTCCACTTCCTTAAGTTTTGTCTATGAGTGTAAATTGGAAACTAATTGTGACCATTCAAACTCTTGAAGAAATATTTACTTAAAAATAATATATCGAAGTATTCGTAAATATATATATTATACTCCAATAGATAATATGAATTATAGGATATATTCATAATAATAACTATATATTGTAACTGATATGTTTTTCAATATGGGGTATCCTCTCTTTTAGTAAATTCTCTCTAACATTTTATAAAATAAGAAAGGTATAGTGATGATATTTGTATATTCATGAGAGATCTCTATGTAAAATATCCATATACCCCAATGTCACATCGTAATGCGTGTTTCTATATAAGAAGCAAATACGATAAATAAGAATGATCTAGCATCCAAATAAAGAATAGTCCATTTGCCAATATAAAATATGGTAATATAAAGATGGAATTACATGGTTATAAGGCAATATAAACCGCCTTCTATATATAATGTAAAGAACTATAAAGCGCTCTCCAATATTTTCTTTTATAAAAATAGAAACAAAGTTCCTACTGTCCTTTCTGAGATAATACTGGTTCTTCCCAATTTTTTTTTATCTGTGTGTTGACAGTAGTGGATGTTTTTTATTTGTAGAATAAAAATAGTGTATAGTATAGTACTTATAATAGTTTTTTTATATTATATATGAATTTATAATATATGTAATCGAAGCAATATTGTTCAAAACTAATATAGACGCGTATGATTCTTTAAAAAAAATGAAACAATATCAACTGCCTTTACTTCAATGAAAAAATTAATGGGAGAACTTTTATTTTTCATTTTTGCATTGAAATAAAAGTAGTAGAAATTGTTTTATTTTTAAGAGAATCATACACGTCTATAATAGTTTCAAATTTTCATAACAGATGGCGAGCTAATGCATCATATACAATAAATGTGAAATCTGATATATTTATACATCATATATCGATATTCTAGATATAAAATTCATAGATTTGAAAATAAATCAAATAAATATAATTAATATGTATTAATATTTACATACTCAAGAACAAGGAAGTTTTACTTTTTAGCATGTATATCGGGATTCAAACAATGCCTCTGATAATTACTCCCAATATACCACATCTAAATGTCAACATTGGTAATATTATTTATAAACCAAATAGGACTTTCAATGCGGTTGGTTTAACTATGAAAATGTTAAAATAATATATTAATAAATATATATTAAAGATATATGTGTGATAGAAATAATTATTTCCTTTTTATATATATATACCACATGTAAATATCTACATTTGAAGTAAATATAATATTGTTATAACCAATTCAATAAATCACTTCTATAATTCAAATGCGGACAAAGTTAACTCGTGAATTTCTATTTGTATTTTTATGTGAAATATCCATTTACCTCACCTATCATAAATGAGAGAGAATGCTTATATCTGAAATAAATGAAAATAATGTCTTAATCAATGTGGTTGGCGAATATCGTGTTTATGACAGTCTCTCGTGGAGGTTTTGCCTTATTACAAAATGACAGTTGCAATCTAAACAATGAAAATTCTAAACTATTATAAACGAGTATGATTCTTTAAAAAACAAACAATTTCTACTGCCCTTACTGCAATGGAAAAATTAATGTGAGGGCCTGGCTCATCAGTGGTGAACCCTCCCAGCGAGTTAAATATAACAAGCGTTCACCACTGATGAGCCAGGACCTCCAATTAATATTTCCATTGCAGTAAGGGTAGTAGAAATTGTTTAGTTTTTAAAAGAATCATGCACGTCTATAATAGTTTCGAATTTTCATAACAGATGGCGCGCTAGTGCAGCATAATCTGAACAATACATTTTCCGTAAATAATAAGAATTATTCTTTTATAAATTATATTGAAGAGATAATATTCCAAAGTTTTATAATTTTAATAACTAAATTGTATTCATGTTATATCTGAAATAATATTGAGAAATTATAAGCTATATAAAATGATAGAATATAGGGAGGAAAAGATATAGGAAAACCTAAACATTTATTACATCTTTAAAAATACTTCATAATTCGTTTCTCAATATTTATTTAATTTGAACCAAGTTTTCCGTCGGGAACTTGCAAGGAAAACTTTCCTAAACTTCTCAACTTCACACAAAGTCGTCGAATTTCTCCTTCTAAGGAATTACTTCTTTAAACAACCAAAACTGGGGAATCAATCTGTTTGGAACAGAGGGGTGAGATTAATTTGTATTTTACTTTGTTCAAAAATATTTTTATTCGGGTTTTAACTATATTTATCTTATGTATATGCTGGTTCGGCATATTCAACGCAGATAATACTCATAGAAACTTATGGCAACTTCTTATGGTATCTACTATGGTATCTTCAAAGAAACTGATAATTTATATTATGTTGATTGTAGATATTGCTAGAAATTTCAATAATTTGTACACAGTTCTTTGTTCTCGTTTTTTAAACCTTTCTCTTTTTAATATCATATGACTGTTCTCTTTACAGCCTAAATTTATTATAAATATATATCAATTGAAAAAGCCCTGTAAGATTTATATATGAATAAAACAAAGCATCAAGGGCTGCGTTTCTTTGTTAAAACAAATATATTCTAGCTTTCGGGCACATACGCCCTTCTACAGGAATTAATAAACAATAATCCAACTAGTTTGAAATAATATTTATATTTAAATTTAACGTGCATATCCACGATACACGTGCATTTCAATTTGCAAGGTATCCCATCAGACATGTGATATCTTATACTGTGAATGAATTATTTTTATCTTATTTTATTTAAGTCTATTGAATTATATGCTTCTGGTAAATCAATTCTGCGATTTATACTGTTATATTGTTTGGACACTATTGCTTCAATTATTAATCTTTGAAATTTATTATTAATATTGTTATAATGTACTTTAGGTTCATTTAAGTTAAATGTGTGTCCTGTTGAATTGGAGTGCTGTACTATTAATGATAATGGGTCATTTCTGTTTATGTTTCTTCTGTGTTCAATGATTCTATTATGC
Organism: Cordylochernes scorpioides; assembly: GCA_030710605.1. Lineage (NCBI taxonomy): Eukaryota > Metazoa > Arthropoda > Arachnida > Pseudoscorpiones > Chernetidae > Cordylochernes > Cordylochernes scorpioides. The sequence continues at coordinate 46,175,103 of CP092864.1, forward strand.
AATTTTCTTCCCGTTTCTCCTACATATTTGGCATTACAATTATTACATTCTATAGAATAAATTACCTCTTTTCTGCTTGATATATATTCAGTTTGCCTGTTTTTTGTAATCGGGTTTCTTAAGATATCTGATAAGTTGGGAGAGTTGCTATAAAAGGTTTTTATTCCATATTTATCTAGTGTTCTAGAAATGTGGATGGATTTCGGGGAATATGGGATGTAACAATTCTGCCTATATATTTTAGTTTTTTGTGCTGACATGTTAGATGTGACCTGTGCCTGATAGAAATGTTTTAAAATAAATGTTTTGGGATAACCAGCTGATGTCAAATTATTGATAACGGTTTGCGTTTCTTGCGTTTTGTATTGATTTAAAGAACAATGAGTATAAATTCTTTTAGTTAATGTTTTTACTGTGTTAATTTTATGACTAATGGGGCAGAATGAATAAAATTTTATATAATTGGGGGTGAATGAAGGTTTGTAGTAAACTGTTGTTTGCAATCTATTGTCTATTTTAATTATTTTAATATCTAAAAATGGCAATGTGCAATTATCTGCACCATATTCCCCGAAATCCATCCACATTTCTAGAACACTAGATAAATATGGAATAAAAACATTTTATAGCAACTCTCCCAACTTATCAGATATCTTAAGAAACCCGATTACAAAAAACAGGCAAACTGAATATATATCAAGCAGAAAAGAGGTAATTTATTCTATAGAATGTAATAATTGTAATGCCAAATATGTAGGAGAAACGGGAAGAAAATTGCATAATAGAATCATTGAACACAGAAGAAACATAAACAGAAATGACCCATTATCATTAATAGTACAGCACTCCAATTCAACAGGACACACATTTAACTTAAATGAACCTAAAGTACATTATAACAATATTAATAATAAATTTCAAAGATTAATAATTGAAGCAATAGTGTCCAAACAATATAACAGTATAAATCGCAGAATTGATTTACCAGAAACATATAATTCAATAGACTTAAATAAAATAAGATAAAAATAATTCATTCACAGTATAAGATATCACATGTCTGATGGGATACCTTGCAAATTGAAATGCACGTGTATCGTGGATATGCACGTTAAATTTAAATATAAATATTATTTCAAACTAGTTGGATTATTGTTTATTAATTCCTGTAGAAGGGCGTATGTGCCCGAAAGCTAGAATATATTTGTTTTAATAAAGAAACGCAGCCCTTGATGCTTTGTTTTATTCATATATAAATATATATGTATAGACAAATGTAAAGGCATACATGTACAAGTGTCCCTAGGAGGACATAGCTCTTTAAATTGAAATAAATAAATAAATAGAGACTGTCTCCCTAACTTTATAGAGTTGAAAACTACTTGTATTTATTTTATTTTGGTTTTCAAATTTATTCTTGAGAATCTCTATTATATGTGCGTTACACACGCCTTTGCGGAGTCAATGGTCTGATGAAACTCAACCGCGTAAAGTCTTGCCTCCAATTTTTTTATATTAAAAAATACTAAAAAATGTATCTTTAATTTATTATATTATATTTATATGAAACTATATTTGAAATATGTAAATTTATATTGGAAAAATATGCGAAATAATTGCTATCATGTGCAAAAAAGGCCCCTCTCCTTTAAAAAAAATGTATGAAAGACATTAATAAAATATGATTTTAATGTATATATCTGTTCTCAATTTTAAAACAATGCATTAATTTGATAAGTACCCCCGTGTAGGAATGCTATAATATCGTATCTATTCCTGTACTGGTGTGGCCCATAAGTGTTATCTTGGTATTTAGTTTGAATTAATCGGCAATCCATTAATTATGATAATAGTAAAGAAAGTGTACCTGTATGTATAATCTCTTTAAAATAAATATACTTCAGCCAGTAAATATTTTTATATAAACATAAAAGATTTACTGGCCGAAGTATCTTTATTTTCAAGAGATATGAATGCCGGCCAGGCAGCCTCTAACTGAATGTATAAGTAAAACAGAAAAATTCAAAATATTTCTTGAAATAATTTTGCCTTTTTATATAAATATTATAGATCCATAAAATAGTTCCTTTGTTATTACATTGTATATAGTTTGGTTTGTTTGTTCCAAATTTGGAAATCTGGTGTTGTGTTTATTCTATAAACTGGATCTTTGCGTTTTGATTAGAAAATGGCGTTGGAAGTTTCTACCATAGACATTTTATAATTTATTGAATCTCTAAGATCATAACACTCTGAAGAATTATATTAATCGAATTAGTTTACAGAGAACAAGAAAGTTCTCACTTTCTATTATTTACAACAGAGAAATAAAAGGAGAGAAATAAAGGCCTTAAAAGTTCCAGAGTTATATATATCTTTGAAAATATCAATACCATGTTGTCAATGGTAATTCTAATCATCCTGGCAGCATTAGCGTTGGTATTTGAATAGGAAGAGCTCTCCATTAATCTCCTCACACAGGTTCTAAATTTGAAAGAAAAAAGACAATGGCACACATTTTACAATAATAAATACTTTATTTCAATTACAACATACAATATTTCAACAAACAACAACACAACAAAAAGCTTTATTAAGACCTTTTAGTCTTAGACAACCTCAAGCTGATATGTTGAATACATGCAGGAAAAACAGCAATAGCTCCTTAATGGTAATACATACAATATTTCAAAATAATATATTTATTATTCATAGATTAAAATGTATATTCTCGAAGAATAATTGTAATGCTACGGATTACACTCTTTGACTTTGATAGAAATATCCAGCTTATATGTAAAATTGACTATATTGACAACGTGAATATCCATTTACCTCACATATCATAAATGAGAGAGAATGCTTATATCTGAAATAAACGAAAATAATGTTTTAATCAATTGGTTGGCGAATATCGTGTTTTTGACAGTCTCTCGTGAAGGTTTTGCTGTAATATCAAATGGAATTTGCAATCTAAACAATGAAATTTCTAAACTATTATAAACGAGTATGATTTCTTAAAAAAATAAACAATTTATACTGCCTTTACTGCAATGGAAAAATTAATGTGAGGGCCTGGTTCATCAGTGGTGAACGCTCCCAGCGAGTTCAATCTACCAAGCGTTCACTACTGATGAGCCAGGCCCTCCAATTAATATTTCTATTGCAGTAAGGGCAGTATAAATTGTTTTATTTTTAAAAGATTCATACACGTCTATAATAGTTTCGAATTTTCATAACAGATGGCGCGCTAATGCATTATAATCTAAACAAAAAATAATGAGAATAATTCTTTTATAAATTAGATCAAAGAGATATATAATATATAATATATATATTCCTAAGTTTTATAATTTTGATAACTAAATTGTATTCTTATGATATACATGTTATATCTAAAATAATATTGAGAAATTATAAGCTATATAAAATGATAGAATATAGGGAGGAAAAGATATAGGAAAACCTAAACATTTATTACATCTTTAAAAATACTTCATAATTCGTTTCTCAATATTTATTTAATTTGAACCAAGTTTTCCGTCGGGAACTTGCAAGGAAAACTTTCCTAAACTTCTCAACTTCACACAAAGTCGTCGAGTTTCTCCTTCTAAGGAATTACTTCTTTAAACAACCAAAACTGGGGAATCAATCTGTTTGGAACGAAGGGGTGAGATTAATTTGTGTTTTACTTTGTTCAAAATATTTTTATTCGGGTTTTTACTTTATTTATCTTATGTATATGCTGGTTCGGCATATTCAACGCAGATAATACTCATAGAAACTTATGGCAACTTCTTATGGTATCTACTATGGTATCTTCAAGGAAACTGATAATTTATATTATGTTGATTGTAGATATTGCTAGAAATTTCAATAATTTGTACACAGTTCTTTGTTCTCGTTTTTTAAACCTTTCTCTTTTTAATATCATATGACTGTTCTCTTTACAGCCTAAATTTATTATAAATATATATGTATAGACCAGGGGTGGCGAACCTTTTTATATTAGAAGGCCAATTTTCATTTTACCATTTTTGAGAAGGCCGCATCCATATATATAAATATATGTACGATTTAATTAAAGGGATTTATATACAAAATTAAAATAAATAATTTTCTTTGCAATTAAATAGTTTATAGTGGTATAGTTATGTACTTCATTTTTAGCACGACACTTGAATTACTTTTAGAAATTTAAATACTTAAATTTACTGTATTAAATATATTATATATTATATGATATTCGTATTAGATATTTTCAATAAAATAATCAAAGTAATTGAAAACTGCGAAACAAAAATTATAATTTTGAATTTATGAAAAGGCCACATTTTGGGCAAGAAAAGGCCACATGCGGCCCTAAGGCCGCATGTTCGCCACCCCTGGTATAGACAAATGTAAAGGCATACATGTATGACAGTGCAAGTGTCCCTAGGGGAACATAGTACTTTAAATTGAAATAAATAAATAAATAGAGACTGCCCCCCCCCCTAATTTATACAGTTGAAACCTATTTGTATTTATTTTTAATTTGGTGTTCAAAATTATTTCCGTGAATCTCTCTATTGTATATGTGTTCACGCCTCTGCGTAGCCAGTGATCTGATGAAACTCGACCGCTTGCCTCCAATTTTTCAAATTAAAAAATACTAAGAAAATATTTTTATCTTTAATTTATTAAATTATATTTATTTGAACTATATTTGAAATATGTATATTTATATTGAGAAAATGTGTGCGAAATGATGGCTATCATGTGCAAAAAAAGGCCCCTCTCTTTTTCTAAATATACATGTATATACATTCAACGGCTAAATCTGTTCTCAATTTCAAAACAATGCATTAATTTCATAACTACTCCCTTGTAGGAATGCTATGATATCGTATCCACTCCTGTACTTGTGTGGGCCATAAGTGTTATCTTGGTATTTAGTTTGAATTAATCGGCAATCCATTAATTATGATAATAGTAAAGAAAGTGTACCTGAATGTATAATCTGAAAATAATGATACTTTATATATAAAAATAAAAAGATTTACTGGCCTAAGTATCTTTATTTTCAAGAGATATGAATGCCGGCCAGGCAGCCCCTATCTTTACTGAATGTATAAGTAAAACAGAAAAATTCAAAATATTTCTTGAAATAATTTTGCCTTTTTATATAAATATTATAGATCCATAAAATGGTTCCTTTGTTATTACATTGTATATAGTTTGGTTTGTTTGTTCCAAATTTGGAAATCTGGTGTTGTGTTTATTCTATAAACTGGATCTTTGCGTTTTGATTAGAGAATGGCGTTGGAAGTTTCTACCATCGACATTTTATAATTTATTGAATCTCTATGATCATAACACTCTGAAGAATTCTATTAATCGAATTAGTTTACAGAGAACAAGAAAGTTCTCACTTTCTATTATTTACAACAGAGAAATAAAAGGAGAGAAATAAAGGCCTTAAAAGTTCCAGAGTTATATATATCTTTGAAAATATCATGTTGTCAATGGTAATTCTAATCATCCTGGCAGCATTAGCGTTGGTATTTGAATAGGAAGAGCTCTCCATTAATCTCCTCACACAGGTTCTAAATTTAAAAGAAAAAGACAATGGAACACATTTTACTATAATAAATACTTTATTTTAATTACAACATACAATATTTCAACAAACTACAACACAACAAAAATTTTATTAAGACCTTTTAGTCTTATACAAATTCTCTAAGCAGATATCACTGATAGACAAAACTTAAGGAAGTTGTACCTTATAGCATATATATATCGGGATTCAGATAATAACTCTGAGAGATATTTGATGTACAGTGATATATATATCACTGTGCATCAAATATCTCTCCGAGTTATTTTCTGAATCCCGATATATATATGCTATAAGGTACAACTTCCTTAAGTTTTGTCTATCAGTGTATGTAGGATACATGCAGGAGTACAGTAAGAGTACCTTAATGGTAATACATACAATATTTCAAAATAATATATTTATTATTCATAGATTAAAATGTATATTCTTGAAAGGCAATTGTAATGCTACGGATTACACTCTTTCTCTTTGATATGAATATTCAGCTGTGTTTTTATATGTAAAATAGACTATATTGACAACGTAAAATTAAATACTTACCCAAGTTACTTTCTATATACCTTTCTATAAATATTCATAAAATATATATAATGGTAAACGTTAAGATAGATATACAAACTATAAATATATTTCTATCAAAAATATAAAATTAAAATTTTGTTTAAATTCTTGAATCCTTAATAAGATAAAGTGAATTTTTAACTTTTTAATTAAAAAGTTAAAATTAAGAATTGTATATTTCTATAAGATTGTTTTCTATATTTAAAATTTATTTTTTCTACATAAATGTTTTTAACTTTTTTATTTCAATTTTCTTTATATAGAAAAGAGTAAATAATAATTAACAGAATTTCCCAAGTTAAAATATCCCCCGAACCATTTTTATAATAAAAAATATATTTCCCAAATACTCTCCATCTAATAAATATACAAGCCTCTAATACTTAAAAAAGATATTGGCCTATATTATCTAATGAAGATTTCAGCCTCTACAACTAAATAAATCTTTAATTAAAAAGGCATATATTGGATCAAAATATCATTTATTTTACCAATATTTCAATTGGCTGAACATTGACACACATTAAATATGTTATAACACCTTGATAAAGGTGATATTGGTAAAATAAATGATATTTTGATCCAATATATACCTTTTTAATTAAAGATTTATTTATGGATTGCTCTATTTTCAAAACCAAATAAATTAATTGGCCTAGACTATTTAATGAAAATTTCAGCCTGTCTCGTACCAATAAAATATATTAACCTATAGTACATAATGAAGATTCAATCCTTTTTATTTGAATTATTATTTTTTTTCTATATGCCTTATGTTTTTTATATATAATAAAAAGTATTACACTTTCTAGATTACCTTTTTCTATTTGATTGAAGAATATCTGGTTTGTTACCCTAGTTGTTTTCTGGACAAGCTCATGACGTGTCAAAGCATTTAAATGCTTGGTTCCGTTGTTAAATATTGCGTTTAAACATTTTAAATATTTATATATTAATTTATTCATATTATTCAACTAAAATATATAATATTTTGAACTTATATTCATCTTTTTTTTAATTTATGTATATATGTAAGATTCCACTATAAACGTAAGTCGAATGTTATTTTGCTATTTGTTTTTCAAACCTTTGAAAAATCATATTAACGCATCCCACGATTTTTGAAATTTCAACCATTTATATAAAAATATATATTTTAATATAATATACAATACCACAGTAAAAATACAATATCGTTCATTATTATGAGGATATAGTAATTAGAAAATTGCATACAATTTATATTTATGATATCATTCATGTAGAAAGTATCCAACGATTTTTGAAATTTCAACCACTAATATATAAAATCATATCGTTTAATATATAATATACAATACCACAGTAAAATACAATATCGTTTATTAATATGAGAATATAGTAATTAGAAAATTGCATACAATTTATATGTCTTCTGAAAAGAGAAACAGAAAATACGGCAATAGTAACAGTGGACATCAGCGGAGCTTTCGACAACGCATGGCATCCGGCAATTCTCCAACAATTGGACAAGGCAAATTTTCCAGCGGTACTTATAAAAATAATTAATTCTTACTTTGAAGACCGGAGTGTAGAGTTTAAATATACTAATGTAAAGTGTATAAAAAAGATAAATAAGGGATGTCCCCAGGGTGGTATTATTTCTCCTATTCTTTGGAATATATTACTTAATGATTTCAACTTATCTTTTAACGAAAGTTTTGCTAGAGTAATTGCTTTCGCGGACGATGTGACATTTGTGGTATGGAGTTCAAACATCTATGATCTTCAGTATAATATTACCAAATGTTTAGTAAAAATCAAAGCATGGTGTGAAAAGGTAAAACTTTCACTAAGTCCAAACAAAACAGGTATACTCTATCTACATAACTATGAAAAATTGCCCATTAATTTTGATGGAAAAATAATTCAACCATCAGAAACTGTTAAAATTTTGGGAGTTATTTTTAAAAATCATAGACAAAGGAATAAGATTAATTTTGGAACACATGTTGACAATATAATTATGAAAGCTACGAAACTTAAGAATATATTATTCTCATTATGTGCACGTACTTGGGGCATTGATACTCGACGTAGATTGATCTTATATAAAGCTATGATACGCTCTACAATAAGCTATGCATCAAATATTTGGTTTCCTTTTATCACTGCAGCAAAAAGATCCAAGTTGAATTCTATACAATATCAAATTCTTATTAGATGCATTCATGCTTATAGGACTTCATCTTCTTACATCACACATATACTAGCGAAAACCCCTTTACTGTCCGATTATCTTGAATTATTACAAACAAATATAATATGACAAATTCTCTCACAGATCGAACACTCAAAAAACCCCTTCAAAAAGAATTAAACAAACTATATCTGGATCTAAAATTTAAGTTTTATCTTTCTCAATCTAATGAACTGTTCAAGAAATTCTTTCCAATTGCTGTCCCAAAATTCATTTCTTCGGATAAATTCACTACTTTATTCTTAACTGGCAAAGGACCCTTCTTAAGTTTCCTGTTCAAACTGAATGCTATCAATGATCCAACATGTGAATGCCGCTTAGATGTTGAATCACCAGAGCATCTTCTTTTATCTTGCCCTCTGACTAATCAAATTGTATGTAGATACTTTGAAACATTACCAAATTATCTTTGTGTATATACTCTATCTTATGAGAACTTTGTTAAGTTTAGAACTATTTGTACAATAATTTACAAAACAATACTAATCCATCGTGTAAATAATTAATCATATATATATAAATAATACTAGCACAGCACAATAGTCCTTTGGACTTCGTGCTCTTGTAACAATAAATAAAAAAAAAAAAAAAAAATACAATTTATATTTATGATATCCTTCATGTAGAAAGTATAAAATATTTTTCACACACTATTATATAAAGGAAATATAAATTTAGTATATAAATATATACAGTGATTATATAAAAATATATTCAATTTTTTTTTAAATATATATATATATAATACACATAGTCAATATAAATTATAGTGTTCATTATATATTATAAAGTTATTTTAAATTCGTTTATCAATTTAGAGTATTAAAGGTGTAAAAAATGTAAAAAATATTGTTCATTAATATACACAAATAGGTGAAATATCTGTTCTTATATATCACACAAATATATTTGTCAGCTGGTCACTAACTACGTTACAATGTGCGCTGTGAATATATTAATTAATTATTGAGTAATCAGTTATAAATTGATCATACCTTCACGTTGATCTTAATTTATATCAACGGCTAGCTAACAATATTGAACTAGAATCTGATTATATAATTAATATTAATTATTAAATATGGGGGACATATATGGACATATGTTCATCTAATAGCTTTCACATTTATGTGACAATTCATTGTATATAGTCGGATGAAATGTCCATCTTCCGGGTATTGATTTGCTCGGGCGAATATTTACTCATTTGGGAATACAAACCATTCAATCTTTATAAATTCAATTGTCATCTATCTTTATATATATTTTTTAATTATTATTTTTTGAACAATTCGTTTCTTTATACATATTTAATCAAATAATATGTCTACAGACCTAACTGCAATGATAGAAAGTTATTGTATGAGAAGGTTAACAACTGATAAGCTAAGCCCTCTCCATCAATAACAGTATGCAGTACACTCAGTACACAACAACAGTACACAACAGTACACAATGCAGTAAGATTTGAAAAATAATATTTGATTATATATGTATTATATATATGAGAAAAAAAACATATTGCTTAAAATAATTGTTACAAATTCCATGACAACTTTTATTCAGAATTTTCAATATACTCTCTCAATATTTATAAAATACAATAAACATTTTCTCATATAGAATTGATTATTGTAAAAATTATTTTTATATATATTCATCAGAGGAGTCCTAACTGTAAATGTAAAGAAATTTCAGAATTTGGCCTCATATAGCTAAATCTCTTGAAAGGTATTTCATTTGTTGAAATTCGCTAAAAACCTTGGCTGAACGCATTGAATACCTTTTACCAAGTTCTATCATTGGAATATAATATTAAGAATAACAGAATATCTCTACTAATACATATGTTATTGATATTCAAAGTTGTTTATTGAATATAAGTGATTCTCTGATGGTCTATAAAGTAGGTGGAGAAGTATAAAAATGAGAAAACAGGGAAGAGTTGGAGCGGGTATAATGCTAGCGAGATGGATTCAGAGTTTAATCTTGAGATCAAACGTATTAATCTTCAACAATTTATAGAATTTCCAGAGAGTCTATTAAAAAGAGGAAGTTGGAAAACTTTTAAATGAATATGAATTTTCCCCTCTCTCTCGGTGGGTTAATTAATAAGTTGAGAGAACATTGATCGGTGGGACTCGAGGTTTGTAGCGGGGAAGCTCCTCAGTCTATTGGCCGCGGTGGTGGTAGCGGGGAAACTCTCCGGTCTATTGGCCACGGTGGTGGTAGCGGGGATACTCTCCGGTCTATTGGCCGCGGTGGTGGTAGCGGGGATACTCTCCGGTCTATTGGCCGCGGTGGTAGTAGCGGGGATAGTCTCCGGTCTATTGGCCACGGTGGTGGTAGCGGGGATAGTCTCCGGTCTATTGGCTACGGTGGTGGTAGCGGGAATACTCTCCGGTCTATTGGCTACGGTGGTGGTAGCGGGGATACTCTCCGGTCTATTGGTCACGGAGGTGGTAGCGGAGATACTCTCCGGTCTATTGGCCACGGTGGTGGTAGCGGGGATACTCTCCGGTCTATTGGACACGGTGGTGGTAGCGGGGATACTCTCCGATCTATTGGCTAGGGTGGTGGTAGCGGGGATACTCTCCGAACTATTGGCCGCGGTGGTGGTAGCGGGGATACTCTCCGAACTATTGGCCACGGTGGTGGTAGCGGGTATACTCTCCGGTCTATTGGCAACAGTGGTGGTAGCGGGGATACTCTCCGGTCTATTGACCACGGTGGTGGTAGCGGGGATACTCTCCGGTCTATTGACCACGGTGGTGGTAGCGGGGATACTCTCCGGTCTATTGGCCACGGTGGTGGTAGCGGGGATACTCTCCGGTCTATTGGTCACGGAGGTGCTAGCGGGGATACTCTCCGGTCTATTGGCCACGGTGGTGGTAGCGGGGATACTCTCCGATCTATTGGCTATGGTGGTGGTAGCGGGATACTCTCCGATCTATTGGCCGCGGTGGTGGTAGCGGGGATACTCTCCGGTCTTTTGGCCACGGTGGTGGTAGCGGGTATACTCTCCGGTCTATTGGCAACGGTGGTGGTAGCGGGGATACTCTCCGGTCTATTGACCACGTTGGTGGTAGCGGGGATACTCTCCGGTCTATTGGCAACGGTGGTGGTAGCGGGTATACTCTCCGGTCTATTGGCCACGGTGGTGGTAGCGGGGATACTCTCCGAACTATTGGCCACGGTGGTGGTAGCGGGGATACTCTCCGAACTATTGGCCACGGTGGTGGTAGCGGGTATACTCTCCGGTCTATTGGCCACGGTGGTGGTAGCGGGGATACTCTCCGAACTATTGGCCGCGGTGGTGGTAGCGGGGATACTCTCCGAACTATTGGCCACGGTGGTGGTAGCGGGTATACTCTCCGGTCTATTGGCAACAGTGGTGGTAGCGGGGATACTCTCCGGTCTATTGACCACGGTGGTGGTAGCGGGGATACTCTCCGGTCTATTGACCACGGTGGTGGTAGCGGGGATACTCTCCGGTCTATTGGCCACGGTGGTGGTAGCGGGGATACTCTCCGGTCTATTGGTCACGGAGGTGGTAGCGGAGATACTCTCCGATCTATTGGCAACGGTGGTGGTAGCGGGTATACTCTCCGGTCTATTGGCCACGGTGGTGGTAGCGGGGATACTCTCCGGTCTATTGGCCACGGTGGTGGTAGCGGGGATTCTCTCCGATCTTTTGGCCACGGTGGTGGTAGCGGGTATACTCTCCGGTCTATTGGCAACGGTGGTGGTAGCGGGGATACTCTCCGGTCTATTGACCACGTTGGTGGTAGCGGGGATACTCTCCGGTCTATTGGCAACGGTGGTGGTAGCGGGTATACTCTCCGGTCTATTGGCCACGGTGGTGGTAGCGGGGATACTCTCCGGTCTATTGGAAACGGTGGTGGTAGCGGGTATATTCTCCGGTCTATTGGCCACGGTGGTGGTAGCGGGGATACTCTCCGGTCTATTGGCCTATTGGCCACGGTGGTGGTAGCGGGGATACTCTCCGGTCTATTGGCTACTGTGGTGGTAGCGGGGATACTCTCCGATCTATTGGCTACGGTGGTGGTAGCGGTGATACTCTCCGATCTATTGGCCACGGTGGTGGTAGCGGGGATACTCTCCGGTCTATTGGCCGCGGTGGTGGTAGCGGGTATACTCTCCGGTCTATTAGCAACGGTGGTGGTAGCGGGTATATTCTCCGGTCTATTGGCAACGGTGGTGGTAGCGGGGATACTCTCTGGTCTATTGGCAACGGTGGTGGTAGCGGGTATATTCTCCTGTCTATTGGCCACGGTGGTGGTAGCGGGGATACTCTCCGGTCTATTGGCCACGGTGGTGGTAGCGGGGATACTCTCCGGTCTATTGGCTACTGTGGTGGTAGCGGGGATACTCTCCGATCTATTGGCTACGGTGGTGGTAGCGGTGATACTCTCCGGTCTATTGGCAACGGTGGTGGTAGCGGGATACTCTCCGGTCTATTGACCACGGTGGTGGTAGCGGGGATACTCTCCGGTCTATTGGCCTATTGGCCACGGTGGTGGTAGCGGGGATACTCTCCGGTCTATTCGCTACTGTGGTGGTAGCGGTGATACTCTCCGATCTATTGCCCACGGTGGTGGTAGCAGGGATACTCTTCGGTCTATTGGCCGCGGTGGTGGTAGCGGGGATACTCTCCGGTCTTTTGGCCGCGGTGGTGGTAGCGGGGATACTCTCCGGTCTATTGGCCGCGGTGGTGGTAGCGGGTATACTCTCCGGTCTATTGGTCACGGAGGTGGTAGCGGGGATACTCTCCGGTCTATTGGCCGCGGTGGTGGTAGCGGGGATACTCTCCGGTCTATTCTCCGAGGTGGTGGTAGCGGGGATACTCTCCGGTCTATTGGCCACGGTGGTGGTAGCGGGGATACTCTCCGGTCTATTGGTCACAGTGGTGGGAGCGGGGATACTCTCCGGTCTATTGGCCACGGTGGTGGTAGCGGGGATACTCTCCGGTCTATTGACCACGGTGGTGGTAGCGGGGATACTCTCCTGTCTATTATCCGCGGTGGTGGTAGCGGGGATACTCTCCGGTCTATTCTCCGCGGTGGTGGTAGCGGGGATACTCTCCGGTCTATTCTCCGCGTTGGTGGTAGCGGGGATACTCTCCGGTCTATTCTCCGCGGTGGTGATAGCGGGGACACTCTCCGGTCTATTCTCCGCGGTGGTGGTAGCGGGGATACTCTCCGGTCTATTCTCCGCGGTGGTGGTAGCGGGGATACTCTCCGGACTATTCTCCGCGGTGGTGGTAGCGGGGATACTCTCCGGTCTATTCTCCGCGGTGGTGATAGCGGGGATACTCTCCGGTCTATTCTCCGCGGTGGTGGTAGCGGGGATACTCTCCGGACTATTCTCCGCGGTGGTGGTAGCGGGGATACTCTCCTGTCTATTCTCCGCGGTGGTGGTAGCGGGGATACTCTCCGGTCTATTCTCCGCGGTGGTGGTAGCGGGGATACTCTCCGGTCTATTCTCCGCGGTGGTGGTAGCGGGGATACTCTCCGGTCTATTCTCCGCGGTGGTGGTAGCGGGGATACTCTCCGGTCTATTCTCCGCGGTGGTGGTAGCGGGGATACTCTCCGGTCTATTGGCCACGGTGGTGGTAGCGGGGATACTCTCCGGTCTATTCTCCGCGGTGGTGGTAGCGGGGATACTCTCCGGTCTATTCTCCGCGGTGGTGGTAGCGGGGATACTCTCCGGTCTATTCTCCGCGGTGGTGGTAGCGGGGATACTCTCCGGTCTATTGGTCACAGTGGTGGGAGCGGGGATACTCTGGTCTATTCTCCGCGGTGGTGGTAGCGGGTATACTCTCCGGTCTATTCTCCGCGGTGGTGGTAGCGGGTATACTCTCCGGTCTATTCTCCGCGGTGGTGGTAGCGGGGATACTCTCCGGTCTATTCTCCGCGGTGGTATATAAAACTCTTTTCTGTATGTATTTTCTTATTGAAATTTTGACGGAAAGATAATAATCTATGAAAAAAAATACATCTGCCGTTGAAATACATGGCATCTAGTTTTTTCGTATATTTGACCAAAAATATGAACTTTTTAAAATTATTCCAGAATTGGGCGAATAGGCTTTTTGATTAATCAATAAAATCTAAGCACATACTCGCTTCGGGCTGTTGGCCCCTTCTTAACGTGGTGCAAGCTGGCAACGGCCAAAACATCTGGTCTTTGTAGAATCCTGAAAAATCATGACACCGATATTTAAGCCCGGAAGAGCGTGAGAACGCCAAACAATGTCAAAAAATAGCACAAAAGTGAAATTGTACTGGGATGAGGTGGATTAATTAAGAAAAAGGCATATGCTGAACGTGCAACTTAAAGGTTTTGATGGCTTGCACCATTTGTCGGAATAAATATAAGGGACAATTTGAACCACATGATGAGACTCAATAGCCCTAAACGCCTACGTAGTTAGCGTTTCTTGTTTAACCAAGAAAAGGTAGTTGGCCAATTTTGGAGTAATTAGAAATCAACGATTAATATATATTTATTCCGACAGATGGCGCAAGTTATCAGCAACTATCAGTTTGGCGATTAGAAGATACCTTTCTCTTATTTTATCCATCTGATTCCAGTACCATTCCACTTTTGTACTATTTTTTCATATTTTTCAAAAAATACTTTTTCCTTGGGCAGTTTATCAAACGGAAGGTTTTACTGTAATATTTTTTCAAAGTTAAATGATTCTAATGAGAGAAATTGTGAGCACATGTGGGGAGAGAGTGTTATTCTAGCGGCCATGTCGAGAAATAATTAAATTGTCTGCTGTGATAATTATTTCTGAATCCAAATGGCGGATAATGAGATAGAGGTTGTTGGATTAGGCTTACCTTACCTCATTTAATAACGAGGATCACCTTGTGTGGCCATCGCTTAGTTCTACATAAGCCATTTATATTTGGATTTATATAATTGTAGCTTTCTCTGTGAATATAGGATTCTATCCATATATACCATCTAAATATGAATACCTTATATATTCGAGTATTTCATATTTTATAATGTTCTTTCATATTAATTTGAATTCTATATTTGATTAATATTTTGGGGGAATAAAATTGTGGCCATAGTTTGAATTATTTTACAGGAATTCTTTGAAACTTCTTTCATCAAGACCCATTAATTTTCACTCAAAAAAATTAACGCATGAAGTTACGATAGCTCCATATTTTTTTACATATTTATAAATTCGTATATACGTATATAGGCGTATATCTAAATCTGTAAGAAAAATCAATAAAAAAAAAAAAACATATTTTTCGAGGGATTTTCTCATTTTTATCATTCATTGCACAATCATTGTGCAATTAATTGATAACAAAAGGAACAAACCTTCGAAATATTTTGAGAAAAAAATGTTTTTTTTCACAGATCCATGTATGCCTTTAAAAATATAAATATAATATTATCGACTGCATTGGCTTCATCACTCCATCGACGAACTCTACAAATCTCCAGCAGACACTATCAAAATGATTCAAGATCCTTACACTTTAACATAGTTGAGTGGAGATTAAAAAAAAAAAAGAAAATACTATTGTTTGATAAAATTTGAAAAATAACGTGGTTGATTGACATTATATAGTTTTCCGAGGTCGACACACAGTCAAAATCAGTTTCTAAGATATTTTAATCTACTTATCACATATTCATATTACAAGTACACGTTGAAGAGTTAGCGACTGCTTTAACTGCAAGTACATTACAATTTTCAAGAGCACCTGACTACAATGACATTTCTTCAAATAAAAGACACTTCGGCCAGTAAATATTTTTATTGTCTCGACGTTTCGACAAAAATCTTTTGTCCTCGTCAGGAGCGAACAAAAATTAAAACATTTGGCAAAGCGTTAGAAAATATTCTATGGCTGCAAGGGCGTTCTCACGCGGTATTTGAAAAAATATGAATGCCGGCCAGGCAGCCTCTATCTTCACGATACACTGACATTGTGAGATTAGAATTGAGCCAAAATTGTTTTTAAAGATAGAATTTTCAGTGCAAATTTTGAGCAATATAATGTTGTCTGAATAGCTATTTTCTATAGTCAGACTTGCACTTTATTCTCGTGTTTCTAAAACTCCGATTTCACAAATAGAAATCAATCTATACGATCCTCAAATAAAAGTCTTATAAATTACTTAACATTTCAATATACATCTGTAAGCCGATTTGGTATTTTTGAAAGGAAACCTTTTAAAGCGCTTTTTTACTTTTCAATATATAAAAACTTTCTACTGTTTTTACTGTGTTATAACATAACTACTTTAATAATACATAACCATCTTGTTGGAAAATATTTGCGGCAGAGCAATGCTTTTCACTTGAATTTAGATATACCCATTGACAAACTTCAAGGCAGTTGTACCTTCTTTTATGTATATCGGGATTCAGACAATAACTCTGAACGATATTTTATTATTATAGTGACCTTTATTGAAACACATAAGATAACCACGTATGAACAAAATTGCTTGTCTATTTAAAATAGCAGACGATCTGTGACAATAAAATATTAATCTTCCTTAATATTTGTATCCATAAATATGAATCAAAATTGTTCTCAAAGTTTATGTTTATTTTTATATTGTATAACTCAACCAGAGGAACTCCTTCAAGTGCCGGATTATATTATTGTAATATACCTTATGATAATATTATAATATACTATCTTTAATCAATTTATTTTTGAATGTTTGGATTTGGAAGCACTATAATTGTTGTTGTTGTTGTTATGAATATATTCAAATATAACATTAGAAAGATATATAATTGAAACTTGTTTCTTAATTTTGTAAAGCATATTTATTTATTTAATCGAAGAGAGAGGAACATTACAATGATAAATCATCATTACAGAATTATTGTAGATTAAACCGGAGAAACCCGGCTGGAGGACTCACCACTGATGAAACACGCCATTCCAATATTTTTCTCATTGCAGTATGAGAAGCGGGGCATCGTTTTCAGATAAGGTATGGTCAATAGAAATCTTTACTTTCGAAGTATCAAAGAACAAAGCATAAGATATATTCATTATTCTGAAGTTAAATATCAACACAAATAGTGTGTTTAGGTATAAATATATCCAATTATGGATATTCTTCACATAATTGTTATTTAATTGCCCTCAGGCAAATAAAGAAAAAGGTAATTAATATTTAAGAGAATTCCAAATTTCTTTCGTTTATTCTGAATATTTGGAAAGTTTAAAAGACAGAAAAATTAGTAATATTTGTAAAAAATGTTGAACAATATTTATAGATACAGAATAATTTTCCAATTCTATCTTGTATTCTTAATTAGTCACATATCAATTCAACACCCTGATTCTCGTGTTTAGAGAAACTAGAAGAATGACCCGGGCAACGCCCGTGTTTTACCCGATTGAATGTTTTTATTCAAATACTATTTGTTACAATTATAAATTGGAGCCGTGGATGTCACTCTTGTGAAACGTCCCGCTCCAAACTTTACATGTACATTAGGTCAGCTGGTATTACGCCTCATTTTCACCGCTAGAGGCGCGAGCTAATTGACTTTTTGTAAATATAATAATCATAAAGATAGAAGCTTCTATAGAAGATAATGATCATAATGATGATGCGCGCGCATCCGTGACAGCGATGAGGAATTGAGGAAAGACGGTCGTGACTATATATTAATGACGAATGACCCGGGCAACGCCCGGGTTTTACCCGATTAAATGTTTTTATTCAAATACTATTCGTTACAATTATAAATTGGCGCCGTGGATGTCACACTTGTGAAACGTCCCGCTGCAAACTTTGTGTCTGAGAAGCGATATTTTTATATAAAGATGATCTGGCTTTTGTTTTCTGCTCGAATGAATGTTTTTCTGTTAGAATTTTGTTCCTGCGTACAAAATAATGAACTGGTTTCACCCGTGGTCTCTGCTTTTTGGAATTTTTCCCGATATAATTTTGTATCTGATAATCAAACATGATACAGCAATATCGTCATCATCATTTTCTGACTAAAAATATAGTTTTAATAATTGATTTATATATATTTTTAAATAGCCTATCGTCTTCCCCGTATTTTTTACCTATGTATGGAAATTTTGGTTTGAATTTAGTGAACTACTGCGAATTTGTATACCGGACATACAAACAAACATACAAACAGACAAACATTCATTTTTATATATATAGAGATTTACTCTTCATTGTTGGCTTTTTATATTATATTTACTCTTCATTGTTGGCTTTTTATCTTACATTCACTCTTCATTGTTGGCTTTTTATATTATATTTACTCTTCATTGTTGGCTTTTTATCTTACATTCATTCTTCAAGGTTGGCTTTATATATTACATTCACTCTTCATTGTTGGGTTTTTATCTTACATTCACTCTGTTGGCTTTTTATATTACATTTACTCTTCATTGTTGGCTTTTTATCTTACATTCACTCTTCATTGTTGGCTTTTTATATTATATTTACTTTTCATTGTTGGCTTTTTATCTTACATTCATTCTTCATTGTTGGCTTTTTATATTAAATTTACTATTCATTGTTGGCTTTTTATCTTACATTCACTCTTCATTGTTGGCTTTATATCTTACATTCATTCTTCATTGTTGGCTTTTTATATTATATTTACTCTTCATTGTTGCCTTTTTATCTTACATTCACTCTTCATTGTTGGCTTTTTATATTATATTTACTCTTCATTGTTGGCTTTTTATCTTACATTTATTCTTCATTTTTGGCTTTTTATATTACATTTACTCTTCATTGTTGGCTTTTTATCTTACATTCATTCTTCATTGTTGGCTTTTTATATCATATTTACTCTTCATTGTTGGCTTTTTATCTTACATTCATTCTTCATTGTTGGCTTTTTATATTATATTTACTCTTCATTGTTGGCTTTTTATCTTACATTTATTCTTCATTGTTGGCTTTTTATATTACATTTACTCTTTATTGTTGGCTTTTTATCTTACATTCATTCTTCATTGTTGGCTTATTATATCATATTTACTCTTCATTGTTGGCTTTTTATCTTACATTCATTCTTCATTGTTGGCTTTTTATATTATACTAATGATGATGCGCGCGCATCCGTGACATGAGGAATTGAGGAATTGATTGACGGTGGAAAGACGGTCGTGACTATATATGTTGATATAAATTGTTACAATATTTTGTTAAAAAGAATAAAATTTGAGAATTGTAGAGAGTTTTTATTTGGAAATATTTCAATAAAAGGAAGAACATTTTTAACGGCATACGCAAATTGTTTAAAAGATAGTATGCTAATATTTAATAAGGCTAAATATAGAAAGGTAAACCTATTTTAGCATGCGAGCGTTATATTTCTTTTAAATTGTACCATTTTTTAATGACCTCACTCTAATGATAAAATAATGAGAGGGCTTGGCTCATCAGTGGTGAACCCTTTGCTGGAAGGGACGCATACCCGCTATGAATAGTTTGAATTTCTATAATATAATATTGAAAATAGAACAATCTCTCTCTCTCTCTCCATAAATAAATATTTAATTAAAAAGGCATATATCGCATCAAAATATAAGTTATTTTACCAATATTTCAGTTAGCTGAACGCCAACATTTATCAAGATGTTATAACATATTTAATCCAGATTAAATATGTTATATCACCTTGATAAAGGTTGGCGTTCAGTCAACTACTGAAATATTGGTAAAATAAATAATATGTTGATCCAATATATGCCTTTTTAATTAAATAATATAGTATGTGAAAAAATGATAACAAATAAAAATATATTAAAAAAGGTCAGGTATTAATATTAAAAATAAAAAAGCCATATCCTGACCATGGTCACATTTGTTTCTCCAAATATCACGGAACAAGTTAACGTTTAGTTTATTTTTGTTCCACTAGATGGCGCTCTACCATCTAGAGATGCTCATGTAAGCACGGTCAGCATACGCCTTTTTATATTGAATAAAATAGTTTGTTAATGAGATTCATATTTAAAGATTAATATATTCTTATTTATATAATGGTGGGCACAAACAGCAATAGACTTATAGAATTCTAGAAGAGTATGCCATTGAGTATATCTTTTCAAGGTATCCTTTTCTGCCTTCTAATCTGATTTTTTTTTTCAAAGTTTCTTTTTCTTTCAAAAAGATAGCCATTTAGTTGTTGATAAGAAGACATATGAAAAGCTTAGGTATTGTTTTAACGATTAATTATTTTGTTAAATCATTTAGAACATTTTATACTAGAAATATATTTTGAATATTAGTTTTAAATATAGTTATAGAGAGTTAAAGATGCGCCAGTTTTTTTAGAATATTTAAAATAAATTTGTATATAGTTTAGCGTTAAAATAGTTAGCAGAGAAAACATATAATTACATTGAAAAAAACACTCAAGAAAGTTTGGTAGCTCTTTACTCCTTGGATGATGGTGGAAAAGTTTTCCAAGATGCAAGCCCAATATTTAGACCGTAAACATCCTGTTTTCCTGCCACAGCTTGAATAATTAATCGGCTATTGATTAGAACCTATTTTGGGAGAATTCAGCTTGTTTTTTTCCCTGTACATGCGGGAGAACTTGCCTTGAATATTTTACATTTAGAAAGGAGATCGGCGCAACATTTTAGAACTTTTTCTAATTTAAAGACATTTTAAATAATTGACCAATCTTGGCGCGATACTCTCTTTTTTTTTCAAATCTGAAAACATTATTCAACCTATTGCGTTAAAGAAATTATTGGGCAGGTTTAGGCTTATAGGTGATGTTATTTTCTCAAATGTTTCGTCAATTTAATCGCTCAGAGCATTCTTCCTTGTATTCGCCTTTTCTTCAAATAAGGTCGACAATTTGGAGGCATCTTTTTGTGAAAAATAGTAAATGATATGTTGTTTGATTTTATTATATTTGTTTCTTGATGTCACACCTATGTAAGTGGAAAGACATGATGAACGTGGGGTATCTGGTAGATGACATCGCTGTTGTTTAAATTTTCCATCTGTAAAAAATACCCAATAAAACATATTCCAAACTATTTGATTATTACCACCTTCTTAAGATACGACATTTGTGAATTTGAAAATAACTTGAATTGATTTATATCAAACTATAATAATTTAAATTAGAGACCTGATTTACTTTTTGGCACAATGTTTTATGATCAAATTTATTGTATAATATATTTAGTACCACAGGCAACAGTATTCATGGGGATCAGTGTCTTCAGGCTTCTAGGGTTTCTATATAAAATACGATTGATTCTGGATGGGACCTAAAGAGAAGCCAGAGACCAATGACACAAGCATGGCCCAGGAGGTTCTGCCCAATGTGTCGGCCGTCCAGCGGCTGTCCTAAAATTTCCTAATGACTTGTGGAAGATCCCCGAGAAAGATCCACGTATTAATGTAAGAAATTTTAATTTTGTCTGAAGTAATCACGACGATTCTTACTTGGGCCTTGTCTGAATCTAGGCTGACTCTCTTTAAAACTTTATTGTTTTATGTAAGATTACATGATCGCCACAAAGCTGGCGCGTTGAAGTTTACATACAATTGGGACTTCACACTTATTATAATTATGGTACATGACAATATAGTGTATATTTATTTTACTACATACATATGTGTTGAATTACATACCATCGAGGGTCAAGGGCACACACAGGGTCAGGAGCAAGTATCCATGTAGGATATGCAGATAAAGAAGAAAGATCCGAAGTCCAACAAAGGTACGACAATCTTGGAGACTGCTTGAAGAGATCTGCCACATAATAATCAATTAATACCTTCCCTCAATAGACGGCTGGACAGTGACTCCTGAGTAATTTAGATTTAATGGCCTTTTTGTAAGAAGGGAAGCTATTATGTCAGACAACGTTGCCTGGAGATACTTAGCTTATATCTATTTGCACTTTTTTCTATCTTTTTACTTCCTCATAGATTATTTTTATTAAAAACTTTATACAGTGCAGTTTCAATATTTAACTTTTATGACATATATTTCTTTTTATTCTATATGTAGAAATGATAATTAAATATAATTCAATATCAATTATTAGGACATTAAGACTTTCTCTTAGAGTCATAAATCGTAAAAGAACAAAAATTGGTTTTCTTCCAAATTTATCTTTTGTTTCTTTCTCTAATTGTAGTAAAGTAAACCATTTAGCAAATCTTCTCAACACTACTAAATTATTTTCTAATACAACGGGCTTGTAAAAACTCAATTTAACTTAGATTTACTAAAGAGCGCGGGGGGTTTCAATTAGACTTAATTATATTTGAATTAGGCTTAGGATGATAGCCGCGATATTATTGATGAGGAATTTATTGTGATTATTTCGTAATTAAACCCTGGAATTAATCACCTTCTCCCTACCGATCAATGGATTCTGTTTTTAAACCATTCCAGGCTTAATTAAGTCAAAAATTTGCAGACAAAAGTTGAGGGAAGACAATAGAAGGAAATTACCCACACAAAACAATGTAATCAGACTTTTTTTTCTCCTACTTTCGGAGAAGAGAGTCAGTTTATTTATCGTCGAGTCAAGTGGCAGATAATGCCACTCCTCTCAATTTTTTGTTTTAATTAATTTATTAAAATAATTAAATATGTTGCTGATAATAAGAAGTCGCATTGTAAAATTCTGAAGAGTCTTAAGATGCTGTTTGTTTAATTGATACGTGTGACTTCATATGAAGAATTAATGTTTTTAATTTGAAACTCAATAAAACTAAGATTCTTTGTTTAATCTGTATTTAAGGAAGTTTGGGAAACAGATTGCAGTTTTTTTCGAATTTTTTTGCAACCCAAGTTTCAAATTCAAGGAATTTTACCGGCAGAAATAGGTCTACATTATTGAAATGATCTTTAAGGTTAGATGTTTCTCTAGAGAAAAAGCATTTATAAATAATAGATCTTTCGGAAAGTCCTATGGTTTTTAATTAACAAGTTTAAAGTAACATTGTGAGAACATCACAAACCTTTAGTAAACTATGTATGGTACATTTTATCGATAACCTCTTGCCACCAATTAGATAATAGTAAAATACCTATTTCATAGAAAATTCTGTGTTTTATGGCAAATGATTAATCGAAGTAAGATTTTACAATCTCTATGGGATTGAACTTCAAGTTTTTCATGAAATTTTAAAGGAATGTCGAAGCAAATAAAAAAGATTTAGCTCTTTTCTTATATGGATATTTCTTACTAACTATCAGAGGCATAAAATGTCTCTTGAATATATTATTGCCTTAAAATCATATATTATCAAAACAATGTTTCTGGTTTTACCTTTTTACTTTAGCACAGAATCGAACCTACTGCATTAGATGTTAAGTGAAAATAAATATCATAAAAAAAATACGTCTTTTTAATATCTGACGATAAAACAGCGTTTTTTAAGAAGAATAATTGATAAAGAAAACTGCGCCCCCAAGCATAAATAGTTTGGAAAACCACAAGTATTTTTGAATGCTCAAATATATCATATATATTTTGCAAAATATTTTCTTTCATCTTTTACATACGTCAACTATATTACATTTTCGGTTGTTTAAATTTTTACTACTGCTCACAAGACATGCTCTGAATATGAACATAAAAAATGTATAAAAATAATTCAGTTCTTTACATTTTTCCTCCCTTCTTTTATAACACTCATTAGAAATGTATTTTTAAGACATCGAATTAGGCTTTAAATGAGATGAAATATCATGTTCTGGTCTCTCTCTCTCGAAATATTCCATTAATTATCTACATACGAAAACGAGGGTAAACAATACAATATTTATCTGAATATATCTTTTTTTTTTTAATAGTTTTTCAAATTTGAGTTTATATAGATTATTTAAATAAACTGAATTTATACTGAATTTTATTTGATTCATAAATATTTGCCTGTTTTAAGAGTATTCCTAATTTTAATGGCGCTTTGGAATAAAGGAAAGAGTGCGAATTCACGTGAATTTCTCCATTACTCCAATCGACTTTGTTATGAACGTTGATCATTTTAAGCAACAAAAATCTAATTATTCTCATTCACGATGTAAGAAACATGGACTCTTTGCAAAACAATTTATTAAACCCTTTAAAAGTAAAATTATTAAATTACATTGCATTCAAAACCAAGAAATCACACTCTTTAGCACGATTATTTCTTTGTGAATCAAATGCTTCATTTCATTATTGCACACAATAGTAATATATTGAGAGAGCCTGGTTCATGAGTGGTAAACCCTCATACCATTGTAGCAGGGACATTACGAATCCTATTATTTTGTTAAAGAAATAGTCAATGCTAAATAATTTCATTTCTTGTATAAAGGCGCGTATTGGCTCATGTTCAAAGAATTTGCTTTCAATATATTTATGGCATTTCTCATTCAGAAGAGTAGTTTAACTGGATACTTCCTACGACAGAATGCGGAACAACAGCTTAAGTAATGGAGTGGAGTGTTGCTAATGCGCTATGGCAGAGATCAATGAAGATAGAACATCATTACTGCTACTTTTGACCATAGACGGCACGTGATCGTAAATTTAGATGAAATGCTTTATTCCAGATCTCATATGATTATATATATATAGAGAGAGAGAGTATTCAAAAATATATTTTTCACTCGATAAATGCTTTTAAGAATTTCTCTAAATAGAGGTCTCTCATACGAGGTTCCATTTAGAATGAATAAACATATTTTTTCATAATACCATATGGAAATGCCCTGTCGGAACATGTTATTTTCTTCGGGTTTAGTTGAGATTTTCGTATTTTCTCGGGTTTAATTGAGAAAGAAATGCCCTCGTTGTGAATGTGTCATTTATAAAACATTTCTTACCTGATTTCTTGAGCATATATGATACAAATTCAGAATGAAATGAATAGTTTTTGATGATCCTTT
The DNA here is from genome assembly GCA_030710605.1 of Cordylochernes scorpioides. Classification (NCBI taxonomy): domain Eukaryota; kingdom Metazoa; phylum Arthropoda; class Arachnida; order Pseudoscorpiones; family Chernetidae; genus Cordylochernes; species Cordylochernes scorpioides. The sequence continues at coordinate 46,200,441 of CP092864.1, forward strand.
TATATCTTCTTCAGACTTCCAAAAAAATGAAGCCAGAGACATATAGATATCATCAAATAATAAGCAATAGAGAATTCCTTGAGGCTTGTTCCAATTTTCACAACCCACAGGGAAAATATTGTTAATTATTATTTACAATTAGTTATTAATCTCGACAGCAGAATTTCCTTTTTTATACCCTCTTAATTTCTAAATTATCACTAATTGTTGTTTTTTTCTACATTGTAAATTTATCTTGGTGCTCATTTATTTTTCATTTTCATCGATTATCTTGGTGAGGAATCTTTTCCTTTGTCTGTGTTTGAATTTTTACGCAAGTTTGTATTGCAGATTATATCACACTTATGAAAGAATACTATTTTTTTACAAGATATTTTGACTGAAATTCGATTCTTCTTACGCCGATATATTGATAATATCAGTAAACTTCACAATTTTATTCGAAAGTAAGCATTTAGGTTGATCTTAATTCTTTTTGGAGTTTGAAATTATTTTTTTTAAAGACTTATAGTCATTGTTGTTGAATTCTCACCCTTTCACTCCTTTTTTATTTCTTCAACCTCTCTTAACTTTGAGCTTGAGATCCAGGATTGATATGTGAAATGAGCTTCTCTATTCGCTAAGACAGGGAGCAGTCCTTACTATCCGTAAAATGGCAGCTTTGGAAACAAGAGAGTTATAAAATAAAAAATATATATATAAGAATCGAAAAGAAAATCAAATTCTCATAGATTGCTTAGATTATTTTACTTAATATTTGTCCTTTTTACCTTACAAGGCAATAATGTACTGGAAATTGTTTCAGGAAAATTCGTAGCTATCCTCAATTTGAAAAAACAAAACTGAATTCTAGTCTAAGCATGTCAACGTTCAGCTAATTTGTGTATCAGACTTAGATCATAATCAACCTACCAAAGTTAATCAGTAAGAACCTATGCATTTCTTGTTTATATGTAATATGAAATCAATATATGTGATATGATCCTGTCGACTTTTCTGTGATAATGATCCTGTCGACTTTTCAATGTGACAATATAGTGGTAAATGTGTGGTGAGGTGAGAAATAATCACACGACGACTTGGTAGAGCAATAATCCAGGCAGCCAGCCGAGAGAGAGCGAGCGAGCCGTTATCAGCTGAACGACTGTTTTTCCTGTGTACACAACCGGGGGGGGGGGGCTAACAAGGATAGTCGCCAGGTGGTGACGCCCCCCTCAGGAATGTGGCCAAAAATGGTCGTTAGTTAGTTGTCTAAAGTGTCTCGCTTTAACGGCCCATTTCTCTCTCGTTGGCTGTTTGTTTGTTTTATTAATCCTGGAAGAGCATATATTATGACATATGGCCCCCGTTGAAGGAGGCTGAACATAGTTTAAGTATATTTAAAGCTGGTGATGCCAGGAATAGAGAAAATAATTTTACAGTTAAAATTAGTTAAGGTAATGGTGACATAGTTTTATGTAAATAAAATATTGTATAATACACAAGTAAATATTATTTACAAGCAGTTTTACAACACCGGGGAGTTTGACATTTAAGGAAATCTTTGAAAATATCAAGGTTATAAAAGGCTATATACAACAAAATCTAATGTACTATAAGGGAAGTGATATGGAGGAGTGTGAACAACGAGAAGAAGAGTCACATACATATGGTGAAATTCTGAAGATCATTAAGACTGGGGAACTCTACACTTTAAGATATTTTTCGGGCGGACATGGCAAGGGGAAACTTGTCATGGGCTTTCTATGCTATAAGTGTAGAGTACGAGAAATGAGATTGAGGTTGACAATTGTGTGAGCTCAGGACTGAGGTAAATATAAAACTACATACAATGTTAGAACCTCGGCGAACAGAGCGAGGGGAGACTTGCCCTGGGCCAATCTAACTTATCTATGCAGTTACTTGTGTAGCGAGTCCGAGGGGAAAAGTCCCGTGTGTAGGTGAGGAAGTCGAACGGACTTATATTTAATTTGCGGAAAGTATGCGCGCACAGTGCCAAAAATTGGGACGAGGACTGCGTTGTCCGTTACAAGTGACAAGCTGCTCGGACACGAGGTGTTTGAACCGTCGTGGGAGCTTGTGCAAGGCGATGATTTCGCGGTGGGTTGAAAGTAAGACCCATGTCTGCGCGAAATGATGACGGACCGGACAGAATCAGCGACGATGTTTAACATACCTCCGTGGGAAATATCGGAGGTAGGCTATATCGTGCTGGTTTGGACAATGGACAAACATAGATTTGAAGACAGGGTCCGTGTGGCGAACGTGTGGCGCGAGAAGAAGAAGCGAACTGTGTCGCTCGATGCAGATTGTTCAAGTGCGAACAAAAAGGGGTTGATAAATATCTAGCAGTTAGTCAATCTGCACCCTGTGACGAACACACCATTGGCTAGATGGTGTGGGTCGGTGGATAGGCTAGAGATGAACTACGAAATAAATTATCATAAATGAAGGGCGATGGTTAGGATTTTGAAATGACAATATAGAAGTTCGATAATTGATTAATCAATAATTCTCTATAAAGGTCCTGAGCTGGTATAAAGTTAACAAAGTTGTAAGAATGAGAGGGGCATTAAGGGGAAGATAGATAAGAGTCACCAAGGGTTGGTTGTAAGCAAGTCTCACGTGGTGGTTGGAATTCTTCGACGCCTGAATTACAGGGTGAATTTTGAATCGATTAGGGAAAGAAATTATTTTTCGTGAGCCGTGCTTACAAGTAGGAGAGGTCTATACAAAAGTTTAGGTGCTGGAGGCATATTTTTATAAATAATTTGATTATGAAAAATCTATTGTTAATAGTAAAAATCGTAAAGCATTAATATGTAGAATTCCAATTTTTTTTTTTAAGTTTTTTTTTTTAAAGAGTTACGTTAAAAGTGGAAATTATTTAATTAAAATAACGATTGTTAAATTCTACTGGTAAGGTAACTAATTAAATGAGTTACAAATATCTCGATAAATAGTATGGAGAATAAAATCATTGTTAATGGGCATGGAGAGAATAAATGGAGCTAATTATGTAAATATTGGGACAATTTACAAGGAATGACTTATTTAAAGAAGGAATGGAAGGGGTAAAACAATTTCACTTACAGGTTATGCTGGTTTAGAGAGCAGGTAAGTTCATTGAGATTCGGGAGAGTTCTGTCTGTGACACTGAGCGTACCAGTGTTGTACCTCACAGTAGCGGCAGGGATATGGCGGAGTCTTGTCCATGATGATGGAAGGTGTCCTGCTCTGGCACGGTGGTCGTTCTTGGGTAGATCTAGTGCTGGAAGAAGTGTGTGGCAGCTCCATCTCCGTCGTAGGTGAATACTTCTTCGGGATCACGGTTCAAAGGTTGGCGAAGAAGGGGTTGAGGGCTCGAAGAGGAGTGGTTACAGTTGAGTTGGGTTTGGCCGATCATCGTGGCTTGGCTTCTTGTTTCTTCATACTCCGGTATATGAGGGATTTGCTTCCCGGCCAGGTCTTATCCTGTCGACTCTTCTGTGATAATGATCCTGTCGACTTTTCAATGTGACAATATAGTGGTAAATGTGTGGTGAGGTGAGAAATAATCACACGACGACTTGGTAGAGCAATAATCCAGACAGCCAGCCGAGAGAGAGCGAGCGAGCCGTTATCAGCTGAACGACTGTTTCCTTGTGTACACAACCGGGGGGGGGGGGGGGGGGGGCTAACCAGGATAGTCGCCAGGTGTTGACGCCCCCCTCAGGAATGTGGCCAAAAAATGGTCGTTAGTTATTTGTCTAAAGTGTCTCGCTTTAGCGGCCCATTTCTCTCTCGTTGGCTATTGGTTTGTTTTATAAATCCTGGAAGAGCATATATTATGACATATATATATATATTACCCCAACAGCATGTAACAAATATAAACCTGACAAATGAAATAAATAAAATAAAAATAAATCAAACTTCTACTGTCCTTAATGCGTGGAAAAATATTGGGAGGGCTTGGATCATCAGTGTTGAACCCTCCCAGAAGTTTCACCAATTTAATCTACCAGACCGCTAATTTAGAGCTCTAATATTGTATTGGATCATTCTGCTTTTATATGCTACAATGAAGGCTGGAAACTTAGAAATGGTATTTGAGCAAACTATGGACATAAGCCTTTTAGGACAGTATATTTTCTCATCGGAGTAAGGACAGTAGAAGCTTGATTTATTTGTGAAGAGAAACATTCGCGTCTCAATGTTTTCATTTGTCATATATAGATGACGCGTTATTGCTTTGTATTAAACATAAACCTATAAAGATTTGTCCTATAATATTTTGAAGATAGTTTCATCAAGGGATGAGGTGTAGTATTAACATAGAGCGAATCTTCGAGGTAAAGAGAAGGAATTAGGTTAAAAGATGTTAGACTTCTAAGTTTAGTCCAATCAATCCTTTAAAACTTCTTTAAAACTAATTTTTAACTCTCTTTCAAGGGAATTTGCAATAAAACAAATACTTTTTAGTATTAAAAGAAACGATTTTAATCTTCAGAGACTTTCTACTTAAGATATTTTAAAAGTTAAAATTGTTTTGAAAGATTTCATAAAAAACATTCAATAAAATATCTAAAATAAGTTTATTGTAATAAAGCAATATTTCTCCAACAAAGTTGTTTTTATATGGCCGTAACATAAATATAAAAGGAAATATGGATTCTATATAAAGGAATAAAACATCTTATAATTGAATTTTATAAATAATTCGTCAATCTTCTTACATATTTAGTAAGCCAGTTGAACCTAGTTCAAACTGTCGTTTGCTTTCACAGTATAAAGTTACTTGATGTTAAAATTTTAGGTAAATTCTCTAAAGCAGGAGGAAAACAGAGGGTCGCTAGATGAGTGGTATGAACTTTTGGGTTTCGACCGTTAATACCCAGGATCGAATCCCGAATTGGGCTTTTTTATTAATTAAAAACAAAATTTAATGTCCCAATGGCCACCGATTCTTGTCAAAGTCCAATCCCATCAACGAGTTCAAGTAACCAAATGAGCTCTGGCACAATTGTAAGAGCAAAAGTTGAACTGCTTTTCAAATGTGTAGACATGTGGTGCATTCACATTCAAAATCACTCGCTGACTTCTACCTATCATGATTATAAAGGCCTGGTCCACGTCTACTAGGAATAATGAATATAAAGGAGAGAAACAAAAACGGCTGATCTGGTAATATCTAGTAGTATATATCATAGACTGGGGCGCTGCTGATCAGTGTTGATGGATGTCAAAGTATCTCAGAAGGTCTTATAAAGAATATTCCATAGGTAGCAAAAAGGTGCTTCTAAAATTAATTCAATATGTTATCAATATTTTACATCAATTTCAATAAAATAATATTCAAATCAATATTCCACTTTATTATATTAAAATATATATATATATATATAAATATTTTGAAAAACAATATATAATTTACATTTATTCAAAATATATAACATCTTGTATAATATATAAATACGTGTAACGGAATATTAAATTTAAAAGGAAGCCATTTTAGAATTAAAATTAAAATATTCTTTTTATCATTACGTAATTTAATATTTGAGTTACACGGGGAAATTAACCTTTTGACAAAAACGAATATATATTTTTAAATTATATTATTAAAATTCTCTCTCTCTCTCTCTTTCCAAAAAGATATTACCTAAAGTGTATAAAATTCACTTAACGATATATAAAAAACCCTTTATATAAAATTCAATTTCTAAACGAAAAGATATAAAATATTATTTCATGAAAAATATTGTGTGTATCCCCCTTAAATCTAAAATATATAGGGAAATATTGTAATAAAATTGATACAAATTATTAAATAATTGTGACTAGGTTTAATATGAAAAAAATAATCGACGTCGTCTGGAATTTATTACAAATTTATTCTTGGCGGGCTTTCTATCAATGAATATTGATTTAGAGACGAGGCCTAGAGAAAATCTGGACTTAAATATTTCATAAATTTGTGATATTTGACAAGATTTCAAGAGAAAATGTGGTTGGTGAAAATTGAATTTATTAAACACATTGCAGAAGGTCTCTGAATTTAAGCTTTTGGATTATACAAATTGGATATTTGGAACCCAACGATAAGAAATACATAAATTATATAAATTTACATTTCAGGCGCTGTGATTTGTGATTGGTTGGAGAGTATGTTAAAGCTTAATTTACATATATGAATGGTGTAAATAGGGTGTCAATGTAGGAACAATTTATTTATTTTTACTCACAATCTATAAATAATTTAAAAGAATCTGTTTTTTAAATTTATATCATTTGAATCTTTTGCCATTTAAAATATTTTCAGTAAAGAGTTATTTTCCTTGTTATTTGTAGCTCTTTTGTAAAATAAGAAATTCTTTCAATATTAGATTATTTTAAAATGATAAATGTTGCAATTATTTTATAAAAAAAACATTGATAATATATCTTTTCGATTTTATTAAGTAAAATTTTGATTTCAATAAGCACCTTTTTCACATTTTATTTTTTCGAGACATTTTATTTTATCAAAAAAAGAAAAATTGTGAATTATATACAAAAATAAAATGTTATTTTCAATACAGTACATTTATTTATCATATGTATAGTATATATATTATTAAATCCAATATATGCCTTTTTATATTATCTAATGTATATATATATTATATAATATATGCCTCAAAATCTAAAAGGTATATAAAAATATTTGTATTTGATTATGTGTGTGATCACATATTTTGATATATTTTTTAATGTTCTCTTAATTTCAATAAAAATATTTTAAAGGCTTATTATATTAAAATATTGATTTGAATATTAGTATATATAAATAATGCATCATATAATTTGTTCAAAAAATACTCTATACGTAGAGATAAAAAATATATATAATTATAGTATTTAGAAAACCTTTTATACAGAATAATTTTAAATATTTCATATTTTGGTCATAAATGATAACCTATCATTTTATGAATAGAGCTACTTTTATTGAAGGAGAAATGATGGATGTAATTAAAGACAAAACGAATAAAAAAATTAAAAGGATATATTTCCAGTAATTAATACCCAAAATGGAATCTAAATTATCAGCATAAGTGTTTTTTAGTCTTATCTCTTTATGGGTGTGTGTGTGCATTTATAAATAATAACAAAATTATGAATAGAAAGATTATCATAAGATTGACCTTTCAATTAATATTAGTAAATAAATGAAATACCTTCAATTTACCATCAAAGTAAAATTTTAATATGTACTATATAAAAACTCTTTGGCTTTTCACATTTGTAGAATATTTTATAGAATATTTGAGCAAATGGTAAAGAATGATATATAATCAAGTATTGCTGATTAACATCGACGATTGTAGATTAAATTCTATAGAAAATACAGCTCTATTCAACTCACTTTGTCAAATCTGTAAAGGAATGAATTATACCTTTTTGAATATTTTGAAAATGCATTCACATGAATTACGCGTAAAGGTAATATTATTAAATAGGATTGAAAGGAGAATATTTACATATTGTCTCTTGTTATTTTACATCTTGTGATTAAAAAGAACGCATATAGCTTATTAAGTGGGTTGATGACAATGCTACAAATGCTAAATAATTTCGGTACAAACGATTAAAATAAACGTATAAATATTGTAGAATATTTTAAAAAGCAATATATATATATAATGATTTTTTTCTAAAGGAATCTCGCAGCATTCACACACACACAAAAAAAACTGTTTGTTTCGAGTCAAGAACGTATATTTTTCACAGACATACACATACCGCTTGTACATGTACATTGTACTTTTGTACATGCTGGTATAAGTTAATTTAACGATTTTTTAGCATTCTCCAATCAATTTCTCAGCCTAGAGAAAAAGCTACGGTTGCCAAAATTAGTTAGGGTTTATGTTAGATGTAATTCTGGACTTATCACAAACTGATCAAACGGTAGAATAGAACATCAGCCTGTCGCACGGAACATATCTAGAATAAATCAATCTAAAGATGTTTATCGATGTAATAAAATCGTACACACACCGATGAAATAGACCATCACAGAATAAAGAGCAAATATTAAGAAGTTTATTAATATGTATTAGCCCAACTTTTATAAGAAAGTTAAGCTATTTTGATGCGTAAGCTTCTTTCAAAAATAAATTTCCAAAACGTTCGCTTCAGTATCGTTATAAAATCAAAACAGCCTAATGTGCAATATTACAGCGTTATGGTAGATTAGACTGGCGACATCGCTGGGAAGATTTACCATTGATGAGCCAGACCCTCCCATTATAGTGAAATACATAATTAGCAGACTAGGCGAGTATAAATAAAGAGGTACAAAAGAAAAAGGCCACAGGAGAAAGATATAACTAGCTATCCAGAAAAAAATGTTATAAGAATTTAGTACGACAATATTTCGTGTAGGACTTCTAAGAACTCTCTGAATACCTCAATACAAGTCTATTTGAACTGATTAGTCTATTTAAGTTAATAGAACACAGTAGATAGATCAATAACACAATATCAACGAGATATATAATCACCGAAGTCGATACACACGGCAACATAATAAATATAGAGCAATCCATAATTAAATCCTTTGACAATAACTGGCATATATGGTATCTGAAATATAATTTGTTAATCAATATAACAGTTAAATGTACTTTGACAAAGGTGGATGTGTAAATATCGAAATATTGGAAAATTTATTATTTTTCCATGTAATACATTTATTGTAAGTATGTATATATGGTTATACAAATTGTATACTGGAGAAATTATATCCATCCATTCTGAATAGGTGGCTCCAATATTTCATTCTTTTGTATGTATTATTGGCTTCGAAGATACAATAGCTTTTGTCTCTATGGATCATACAATTTGTGAATAAAAAAGAATGTATATAAAGAATTGATATAGAGATGACACATTTAGATTTTTGATATCTCTGAATGTTATTTTGAAATTCATATTGATCCTAATCTTTGTAAGATTTTCACAAATTGTCTTTTTTACCTATATCAACAATTCCAAATATTATTTATAAATTTAAGCCCTACTATATTATTTGAAAAAGTGTTCAAACGAGAAATAAAATTATAGCCGAAGAAAATAACATTATTCTAATTGATAAAATCCTAATCAATATTAAAACAATTTGAAATATCTTCTGATAATCCTTGTTAATATTTTTTGATGCTTTTTCCGTTTGTATTTTTAAAAAATTAAAATCAATAATACTTTACTCTATGAAAGCCTATTTATTTTGGAGCAGGAGCTCCCTGAGGGACGTGATAAGTGTAATTTATTCTAATCCATCTTATGCTCGCCTAATTTATCACCAACCGACATGGGCTGTCGGCAGAAAAATATATTATTTTAACATTCTTCTTTTCTAAATTTAAAATTGGGTTTACCATTAATGTGAGATTTGATGTATCTAATATCTATTATCATTGACGATTCTTTTGTCCTTTTTTATACTAGCGATCTGGTATGTTTCGTTTGAATTAATTAGATTGTATCTTCTTTATTTATCTATATTGTGATATGTTGTATGTTATATAAAATATTTATATATTTTTTTCTTTTTTTTTGTATGTGAATATAATCAAATTAGTATTTAAAACTTATAAATGGATTATTTCTTAGGGATATACATATTAACATAGGCACCTAACCCCTTTCAAGTATCATTTTAAGCACCAATTAATTTTAATTGAAATTAATAGCCACTCTTCTTTTTATTTTTTTCCAAAGAGGTCGGTAGTGAGTGGGTATATCCCTCGATTTCCTCAGCCATGAACCGGGATCGAATCCCGTATTGGACATTTTGTTTTAATATGTGAATAGCCATTACATATTAATCATTGTTTTCCATATCATAAGCTAGGTTTCTCCTTTTGAGCAGCACCTAGTAAAGTTATTTTAAAACCAGATTGTTTTTTTCATCCATCAAATTGGCGTGTGTAAAGCTGCTGCTCTGAACCCATGACAATTTTCTGTATGGCTGCGGCCATTGCTGGGCATGAGAATATGTGGATAGACGTTAGTTCCACACCAGGACAGGTGTTCCATGTCCTATGTTCCATGTTCTTGGGCCATCTGGATGTATTACCATTCCTTTATAGTGTTTCCTTCTGAGTCTTGTTATAGTTTTTGTAATTATTCTCTCAGAGAGTTGAACATAGGTGAATGAAATATTTGGAGTCTAAATCTCAAGTAGACGTCAAATGTTGATTATAAGTGATAAGACATTTGGAGTCTGAATCTCAATTAGACATCAAGTATTGAACATAGGAGAATGAGATATTTGGAGTCAAAATCTCGGATAGACGTCAAGTGTTGAAAATAGATAACTGAGATATTTGGATTCTAAATCTCAAGTAGACGTCAAGTGTTGAATATAAGTGATGAGACATTTGCAGTCTGAATCTCAGGTAACGTAAAGTGTTGAACATAGTTGAATGAGATATTTGGAGTCTAAATATCAATTAGACATCAAGTATTGAACATAGTGAATGAGATATTTGGAGTCTAAATCTCAGGTAGACGTCAAGTGTTGAACATAGTTGAATGAGATATTTGGAGTCTAAATATCAATTAGACATCAAGTATTGAACATAGTGAATGAGATATTTGGAGTTTAAATCTCAAATAGACGTCAAATGTTGATTATAAGTGATGAGACATTTGGAGTCTAAATCTCAGGTAGGGTAAAGTTTTGAACATAGTTGCATGAGACATTTGGAGTCTAAATCTCAGGTAGACGTCAAGTGTTGAACATAGGTGACTGAAATATTTGGAGTCTAAATCTCAGGTCAAGTGTTGATAGCAGAGTGAAGGGCGACCATCAATAGAACGTCCACCGCAGCTCGCTCCCAGAGAGCTCACAGTCATTAAGGATAAAGTCGTGGCCAATAAATTACCTTGCCATCGCACTTATTATCTGCATTCCATGATTAGGGCCCTCGTTTCTTGGCAAAAAATGGTTCGCGTGGCGACTTTATTTCACCCTTGGGGGCCCCTGGCCTTGTTAACGTGAGACTTGAAGACGTCTTGGGACGATCGAGACCTTTATAGTGTGATATAGATACATATTTAACATTTAGAAACAAGTCTTATTTTTACAAATTGTTTATTAAAATGCATGAGAGTATGCATATAAAGGCATATTTGCTTTTTCTTTTTATGCCATTATTTATGACTATAAAATTGATTTATTGAGGTTCCATTACGCGAAGGTTTATGAGTGTGTGTCCGTGCTTCTTTTGCTAACATATAGCTCTCAAATTCAATTATTTGAAACAAATAGAAACCTGGATCAATATTTTCTGGGTTATTTGACTGTTTAGTTTAATATTGCTTTGCTCTCTTCTTTCGAGAACAATTTAAGCATTTTATAAGTTATCAAAAGTATATGTAGCATAAAAAGATAGAATATTTATAAAGGTCGTTAAGCGGCTTCCACCTTAAGTAAACATATAGTGTATCTACTTGAAGAGGCTGGTATAAGTATACGTAATTGAATAGAATAAGCTATACCAAATCGATATTTAGTAACTTCGAGACAAATTATTAATGTATTTTACCTATGTAAGGTATTCTCCAAACCCCACTCTCCATACATCATTAAATAAATATTTCAAAATGGCGACGTAGATAGGGGTTACAACCACGACAGAAATAACCTCTGTACCAGCGAAACAATACTTCAAGAAACGACGTGCATAGGTTACAGAAAATAGAAATATCTAATGTACCAGAGTGGAACAACACGGGGTGACGTGGATAGCTAAAAGAGGGCAGAACTAACATATATACCAGTGATACAATTCATGACAGGGTGAAGTGGACAAAAGATATATTGTGCACCGGTAAAAAATACATAAATACATAAAGGGACGAGGTAGTAATATGACAGCGTGCATAGATAGGCTGCACCCTATAAAGACACTATGTTACAAAACGACAGGGCTTGGTGACAGAGGACAGAAGTTTACTGTGTACAATACGTCACTGGCGAGGTGACATAGAACAGAGGTTTAGTGTGCACAATACGTCACTGGCGTGGTGACATAGGACAGAAGTTTAGTGTGCACAATACGTCACTGGCGAGGTGACATAGGACAGAGGTTTAGTGTGCACAATACGTCACTGGCGAGGTGACATAGGACAGAAGTTTAGTGTGCACAATACGTCACTGGCGAGGTGACATAGGACAGAGGTTTAGTGTGCACAGATACGTCACTGGCGAGGTGACATAGGACAGAAGTTTAGTGTGCACAATACGTCACTGGCGAGGTGACATAGGACAGAAGTTTAGTGTGCACAATACGTCACTGGCGAGGTGACATAGGACAGAAGTTTAGTGTGCACAATACGTCACTGGCGAGGTGACATAGGACAGAAGTTTAGTGTGCACAATACGTCACTGGCGAGGTGACATAGGACAGAAGTTTAGTGTGCACAATACGTCACTGGCGAGGTGATATAGGACAGAAGTTTAGTGTGCACAATACGTCACTGGCGAGGTGACATAGGACAGAAGTTTAGTGTGCACAATACGTCACTGGCGAGGTGACATAGGACAGAGGTTTAGTGTGCACAGATACGTCACTGGCGAGGTGACATAGGACAGAGGTTTAGTGTGCACAATACGTCACTGGCGAGGTGACATAGGACAGAGGTTTAGTGTGCACAATACGTCACTGGCGAGGTGACATAGGACAGAAGTTTAGTGTGCACAATACGTCACTGGCGAGGTGACATAGGACAGAGGTTTAGTGTGCACAATACGTCACTGGCGAGGTGACATAGGACACAGGTCTAGTGTGCACAATACCAACTGGCGAGGTGACATAGGACAGAAGTTTAGTGTGCACAATACGTCACTGGCGAGGTGACATAGGACAGAAGTTTAGTGTGCACAATACGTCACTGGCGAGGTGACATAGGACAGAAGTTTAGTGTGCACAATACCAACTGGCGAGGTGACATAGGACAGAAGTTTAGTATGCACAATACGTCACTGGCGAGGTGACATAGGACAGAGGTTTAGTGTGCACAATACGTCACTGGCGAGGTGACATAGGACACAGGTCTAGTGTGCACAATACGTCACTGGCGAGGTGACATAGGACAGAAGTTTAGTGTGCACAATACCAACTGGCGAGGTGACATAGGACAGAAGTTTAGTGTGCACAATACCAACTGGCGAGGTGACATAGGACAGAGGTTTAGTGTGCACAATACTTCACTGGCGAGGTGACTTAGGACAGAAGTTTAGTGTGCACAATACGTCACTGGCGAGGTGACATAGGACAGAGGTTTAGTGTGCACAATACGTCACTGGCGAGGTGACATAGGACACAGGTCTAGTGTGCACAATACCAACTGGCGAGGTGACATAGGACAGAAGTTTAGTGTGCACAATACCAACTGGCGAGGTGACATAGGACAGAGGTTTAGTGTGCACAATACGTCACTGGCGAGGTGACATAGGACAGAAGTTTAGTGTGCACAATACGTCACTGGCGAGGTGACATAGGACAGAGGTTTAGTGTGCACAATACGTCACTGGCGAGGTGACATAGGACAGAGGTTTAGTGTGCACAATACGTCACTGGCGAGGTGACATAGGACAGAAGTTTAGTGTGCACAATACGTCACTGGCGAGGTGACATAGGACAGAGGTTTAGTGTGCACAATACGTCACTGGCGAGGTGACATAGGACAGAAGTTTAGTGTGCACAATACCAACTGGCGAGGTGACATAGGACAGAAGTTTAGTGTGCACAATACGTCACTGGCGAGGTGACATAGGACAGAGGTTTAGTGTGCACAGATACGTCACTGGCGAGTGACATAGGACAGAGGTCTAGTGTGCACAGATACGTCACTGGGGAGGTGACATAGGACAGAGGTCTAGTGTGCACAGATACGTCACTGGCGAGTGACATAGGACAGAGGTCTAGTGTGCACAGATACGTCACTGGGGAGGTGACATAGGACAGAGGTCTAGTGTGCACAGATACGTCACTGGCGAGGTGACATAGGACAGAAGTTTAGTGTGCACACAATACGTCACTGGCGAGGTGACAAAGGTATCCAGTACACAATCAGTCGAGGATAGTTAACGACAGCGGTCCAATCACTCAGGCAGGCAACAGGCGAAGGCTAATCAATCTAGTCCCAGTCGACAAGTAGCTGGTAACAAGTTCATTCCGCTCTCCGAAGACAATTAGAGCCGTTCAAATATTTGCTCCTGCTGGCGATTCTTTTATTTCCGACATGGCCGGTTTCATCTAACACCAGCTCTAGATATCTTTACCATTGCTGCGCTGAACTCTACTTCAGACTATAGAATACATAATATTCCATGTTCCAATAAATTGATTTTCAGATATCTCTCTCGTTTAGCTATCTGAATATTTGAGCAAACTATAACTGTATTAGACATAAAATAATTCATTGAATGTATATTGTCGTGGATTTTTCATAAATTTGCGCATAACAATTATAAAATATTTTCAATTTTCATTATTAAATCAAATAAATCATAAATTTTAATTCATATCTAGATTCCTTGAAATATTTAGTCGGTATTTATGTGTTAAAACATTTATTTAAATATAAAATAAAAGGATTTAAAAGCGCGAATGTTTCTTTTATACATAAAACGAACTTCTACTGTCCTTACTGCGATTAAAAAAATATATTGGGAGGGCTTGGCTCATCAGTGGTGAATCCTCCCAGCGGTTTCGCCAATTTAATCCACCAGACCGCTTCTCAGAGCTCTAATACTGTATTGGATCATTCTGCTTTTATATGCTACACTGAAGGATGGAATCTTAGAAATGGTTTTCAAGTAAACTATGGACATAAGCTTATAGGACAGTAGAATTACATTCAAATATTTGCTTCGAGCAATGCTCTTCAGCAAACTATAAAGACAAGGCCATAAGGAATAAATTAACACAAAGCAATAACGCGCCACCTATACATATAAAATAAAAGGATTTAAAAGCGCGAATGTTTCTTTTATACATAAAACGAACTTCTACTGTCCTTACTGCGATGAAAAAATATATTGGGAGGGCTTGGCTCATCAGTGGTGAATCCTCCCAGCGGTTTCGCCAATTTAATCCACCAGACCGCTTCTCAGAGCTCTAATACTGTATTGGATCATTCTGCTTTTATATGCTACACTGAAGGATGGAATCTTAGAAATGGTTTCCAAGTAAACTATGGACATAAGCTTATAGGACAGTAGAATTACATTCAAATATTTGCTTCGAGCAATGCTCTTCAGCAAACTATAAAGACAAGGCCATAAGGAATAAATTAACACAAAGCAATAACGCGCCACCTATACATATAAAATAAAAGGATTTAAAAGCGCGAATGTTTCTTTTATACATAAAACGAACTTCTACTGTCCTTACTGCGATGAAAAATATATTGGGAGGGCTTGGCTCATCAGTGGTGAACCCTCCCAGCGGTTTCGCCAATTTAATCCACCAGACCGCTTCTCAGAGCTCTAATACTGTATTGGATCATTCTGCTTTTATATGCTACACTGAAGGAGGGAATCTTAGAAATGGTTTTCAAGTAAACTATGGACATAAGCTTATGCTTAAGCTTTATGCCTTATGGCCTTGTCTTTATAGTTTGCTGAAGAGCATTGCTCGAAGCAAATATTTGAATGTAATTCTACTGTCCTATAAGCTTATGTCCATAGTTTACTTGAAAACCATTTCTAAGATTTCATGCTTCAGTGTAGCATATAAAAGCAGAATGATCCAATACAGTATTAGAGCTCTGAGAAGCGGTCTGGTGGATTAAATTGGCGAAACCGCTGGGAGGGTTCACCACTGATGAGCCAAGCCCTCCCAATATATTTTTTCATCGCAGTAAGGACAGAAGAAGTTCGTTTTATGTATAAAAGAAACATTCGCGCTTTTAAATCCTTTTATTTTATATGTATAGGTGGCGCGTTATTGCTTTGTGTTAATTTATTTAAATGCACACGAATGCCAGCTATATGAACAACAATCCAAGGCAATTGTAGATTTCCTGGGTATATTAAGCTGATGAACGCTAGAAGAATTAACTACGGATGAGCCAGGCTATTTCAATATTAATCGCATTTTCTATAAATAGAGATCTCCGCAAACGACCGAAAATTATTAAAATTATATTAAATATGTGTACACACAACACACATGGAAAAAACATAATTTTAAAGTCTTTGTTTTAGTCGGTCGTCTATTTTTTTTTAAAGGAGAGAGAGGCAATTTTGTTCACACTTAGTTATGTCGTGTGTCTTTAGTAAACGTCACTGTGTATCAAATATCTTTCAGAATTATTGTCTGAATCCCGATATAAATACTAAAAGGTACAACCTTCTTAAGTTTTGTCACTAGGTGTACTTATCTTTCTATATGTTTTTTTTTTGCATTTTAAATATGTATTCTTCATTCTTTTGTATCTATTTTACCCTTTATGGAGGATTCAGGTAAAACCATCAAACCTCTGAGATAGCATCGACTTATGGGGTCGGTCTGATATTCCATTTTGTGGCTGTTGGGGAAAAATTATAGATTCGTAGAATAGAAAGATCCATTATTACTTAAAGGTATAAAACAATAAAGAAGAACAAGAGATCAAATTATATATACATCAGCAGCTCACGCCGACCTGTCCTATCCAATAACCGCTAGCCTACTAAAGCTGCGCTATATAGACAAAGATGTCCATTAACATAGAAAATACTGAAATGTTATGCAAATCACAAGAGTATTCTATCGTAGAAATATCTGGAATTGTCACATTCAACAGTAGCAATAAAGACAAATATATTAATTTTACAAATAAAGGTCAATTCTTACGTCAATACAAACGCTAAAACCAAGAGTTATTAATATATACTGGCCATCTCTGCAGGCTAGTGGACGCGGGTCATTGACAAGCTGGTGTTGTGGCTTTGTCACCGACCTGAGTTGACTAATTTGTGAAGATTGTCATTAGATTACTCTTAGTTTCTCTCGATGTGACTTTTTATAGATCAACACATCTTCCGATAATTTAACATCGATCACCTTATCTTAATTATATGTATTTATAATTACAAATGTGTACTCTGTATTCGAGATAAAGTGTGTACTTTCTGCATGTTCATATTGTATTCAAAATATTTATTAAAAAATAAAATCTAAAATAGTTTAACTAATCACAAAACTTAATGGAAATATAAACATATTGTCACTGTATAATATTTTCATCTCTATTTTTCCAATTTTTTTACGTAAATTTCTTATAATAATGCACGCCTACGAGAGCACATGCCAATAACACATTCTTTCAATTAATTTCGTATAGAGATCATATTGATATTGTAAATAGAAGTATTTGCCCGTTGAAGAGCAGAAAATTTGTTCGAAAGCTTGCAAAAAAACAAAATTAAAAGAAACTCTTTACATGAATTATATTTCTATGAAGGATAGACAGTTCAGCCAGTTAGATGTTTAAGAGTTAGAGAAAAATAAAAACCTCTAACTGGCCGAAGTGTCTATCTTTCATAGAAATATGAATACCGGCCATGTAACCTCTATAATATTGTTCTTTTTCCAAATAATTCCTAGATACCTATTGCTCACATAATAATTTTGGGTAAATAGATAGCCAAAATTGACTTTATAAAAGAAGCTTGTTTTGGAATGTATAGCGAGAGTAAAGTTTAAATAGAAAACTGTACATCGCCTGATTGTTATTGGTAGCGCTAATCCTAGTACCTATTTGACAAAGGATATCCGTGCCATTGTATTTATAGATAATTTTTTTTTGAAAATAGAGCAATCCATAGATAAATCTTTAATTAAAAAGGCATATATTGGATCAAAATATCATTTATTTTACCAATATTTCAGCTGGCTGAACGCCAACCTTTATCAAGGTGTTATAACCTTTTAAAGTGTGTCATTTTAAAATGTTATAACACCTTGATAAAGGTTGGCGTTCAGCCAGCTGAAATATTGGTAAAATAAATGATATTTTGATCCAATATATGCCTTTTTAATTAAAGATAAATATATTAAGGCTCTTATTTTATATAAAGGTATTTTTATATATAAATCAATATTCGTGGGTGGCTTTTCTCAATTTATCAAGAAATTGGGTTGGCCAAATATTAGGGAAAAGTTTAAATTAATTTTTAATTGATTTCTGTTCTACTAGATGGCGCTCTCTGCCATTTAAAAAGCACACGTGCTCCTGGTCAAGATATGCCTTCATTATTTTTATAAATCAGGGTTTAATCAGAAAATTATCTGAAATTTCAGGTGGACGAAATTAAAGCTTCAATACATTTATTTCTATATGTTGGAAATATCGGAGAAAATTTCAGAAAAAAATACTTTTTATCTTATCTACATTTTATATATTTAGCACAAATTTAATTGGAAAAAAGCCAAACAAATATTTTTATTATATATTCAAATATTTTTAAAATAAAAAAATATTGAAAAATAATATATAAAATCTTAAAAATTATAATTTTCATCTAAAAAAAAAAACGAACATTTTTAAAACCATAAAAATATTAAGGCTACCAAAAATATTCACGCTGAATATTACTAAATCTAATATAATAATTAGATAGTAATATTCACCTTTTCTTTCTCTTTTTAAGGAAAATAATTTTAAAAAAATATTCTATAAAAATATTAAACTATTAAAATCTAACTTTAGCATAGCGTAGTTGTTAAATTTCTAACGGGTGTGCGTGCGTGAAAACCAAACACACAAACCTAATTAATAATTTATTTCCTTCCAGTTTAAAAGATAACTAATATAAACTAATTTGAATTCCTCTCGACTAATAATTTAGGTGTATTTATTATAAGGCCTCAAAAAATAGCGAAGGAAATTAAATTTAGCCCTGGCATTGTAATAAAACTCTGCCTTTATTGATTAGATAAAATTGATAAAAGTGGTTCTCCTGAGAATTGACCGAAGAATTTGCCGTTCACAGAAATTCTCAGCAGTTTTTATAGATAGAAGAAAATATAATATATATATATATATTTATATAATATTTGTGAATTAAAACTGTTATATATATTTAATTTTTGAAAATAGAGCAATCCATAAATATATATTTAATTAAAAAGGCATATAATCGATCAAAATATCAATAATTTACCTTAATAGACTATATTTTCTAAATTCGAAACTATTATAGACGCGTATGATTATTTTAAAAAATAAACAATTTCTACTGTCCTTACTGCAATAGAAAAATTAATGGGAGGGCCTGGCTCATCAGTGGTGAACCCTCCCAGCGGTTTCGCCAGTTTTATATATATTTTTTATAAAATATACGTTTTTGACATTTTGGTAACAGCGTTGTTGCCATTATCAGACAAATTAATTTATTATCATCAGGTAAATTAATTTATTCTTTTGTCTGATGATGGTAACAATTCTGTTACCGAAACGTCACATACTATTAATTTATTTGTTTTTGGTCTATAATAGTTTCGAATTTTGATAACAGATGGCGCGCTAATGTATAAGACTATATTTTGGACAAATATATGCCTTTTCTATTAAATAAAATAAAAAATATTTATATGAAATTACACCTTTCTTTATTATATATAATATTTTTAATGTATGCAATAATTTGTAAAAAAATATTAATATTTCACTTCTTTAATCAAAGTAATTCTAATGATAAATATATTGGAAAAGCCTGGATTATATCAGTAATGGATTATTACACTCATGGACAAAACTTAAGAAAGTGAAAATCTTTGATGTTCCTGTTCATCCTTTTCTTTTAAGGAGTCAAAGGTATTTTTGTTCACACTTGGTTATATCGTATGTCTTCAATAAAGGTCACTGTATATCAAATATCTTTCAGAGTTATTGTCTGAATACTGATAACATGGTAAATGGTACTAATGGGCAAAACTTGAGGAAGGGGGAAAGTCTCTGATATCGCTGGTTGTATGCTTTTTTTTGTTTTTTAAGGAGACAGAGGCAATTTTGTTTATACTCAGTTACCTCGTGTTTAATCAATAAAGGTCACCATGTATCAAATACCTTACAGAGGTATTGTTTGAATCCCAATATATATGCTAAAAGGTACAACCTCTTTAAATATTGCTCATTAGAGTTTTTAAAAGTGTTTTTCAATGACTCATACTGGAATTAGTTTTTTAAAAAATTACAATTATATATAGTCAATTAAAAAGTTTGTATCTTACCTTATTGTTTCCGCTGCTTCACACACAACTGCTATAACCTGAAACCTTAACTATACCAATCTATATACAAGGGGGGTCGGTGGAAGGCTGGTTAAACCGTTTGGTTTTGACCACTAGGGACCCGGGTTCGATTCCCGCATTGGACACTTTTTTCTGTTAAAAAAAATGCTCTAATGGCCCCCGATTCTTGCAAAAGTCCAACCCCACCAGCGAGTGCAAGTAACTAAACGGGGCTCTGGCATTTGTAAGTGCAAAGTCGAACTGCTTTTCACATGTGTAGACATGTGGTGCGCTTACAGTAAAAGCAGTCGCTAACTACCCACCATGATTATTATGGCCTGTACCACGTGTACTAGGGATAAGTAAAAAAAAAATTATATGCATAATAAAATGTAAAACTTCCTTAAGTTTTGTTACACGCACATACAGCTTTATTAAGACCACCCATCCATAAAGAAATATATTTTTTGAAATTAATAATATATAAATAATGAAAACCAATGATATTTAAAATATATATTCATATATAAACGAAAGATACTGATGGTATGTACCATCTATCGGAATAACTTTTAATTTACAGTTATCAGGAGATGCTTTTTGACAAACTATGATTCTGTATAGATTCTTTGTTCAATTATATACCCTTTTAAAGAAAATATCAATACGACAAAGGGAAACATTTATTTGTGAAATATGAATATTAAATAAGGAGAAGTAATATTATATTTACATAATATAGAGATGTAATCAGATATCTTGAGAATAGAGGAATAAAATATATCAGGAATCATGTTACTTTAACATTAACATCACTTAGAGTGTTCTTGCTGTTTCTTGAAAAATATTGAATTTGAAGTGTCGTATGCATTAGCATATTCTGTTTATTCGCTTAACCCTAATGGCCTGGTCGTTTACTATCTACCTTATACAAATTAATTATTTAAATCTTAATTTAATTGTCATCTATATCCCCCCTCATTGTGAGTTATATTAAGATCTTAACTAAACTTGACTTAATATATTAATTTCAAACAAAGAGTGATGTCTCTAGGGGAATGAAATAGAAACACAATTTGAATTTTCACTAAATTCGTTTTAGAGAATATTTAGCATGTCAACTTTTATCCCTATGTTGATGGTAAACAATTAAAATTTTGTTAGGGAAATTGTATTATTTACTAAATTGTTAATGTTATTTATATCTGCATATTATAAAATGTGTGAAAAAGATAGTACAAAAGTAAAATATACCTGAATCAGGTAGATAAATTGAGGAAAAGGCATTTTCTCATCGTGAAACTAAAAGTTGGTGATAACTTGCGCCATCTTTCGGAATAAATATCAACTATTTGTTGATTTTTAATTAATAGGAATTAGCCAAATACCCATTCTTGATCAATCAATTCTGTAATAATTAAAAATTCAGCGATTGATTGTGTTATTTATTCCGATAGATGGCGCAATCCATCAGCGTTTACGTGAAAACGTTTAAACGCACGATCAGGAAAGACCTTTTTCTAAATATTATGAATTTTATTCATATTTTTAGAATTTTCGTGAAATTGAATTTGTCGACAAGGCTTAAAAATATATTTCCTAATATATGTATCTATATGTTTTTATATGAATAAAATTCTATATAGGGCTTTGATATAGGTTTTTTCAAAGATTGATTTATTAAAGTTAGAACCCCCCCCCCCCCCCCCCCCCCCGCTTAAAACTATACATATTTCTAACAATGTTTCTTTCAAGGCTAACTTCGATAGATAGTATCTCTTCAACAGGCTTAATGTAAAACGGAATATTTATTATAAGAAGTGTTTACAAATACACGGGAACAGCGTGAATTTTTACAACTGATACTTAAACTCAATTTTTAAATTTTAACAAAATTATATATTGAATCCTGAATTAGAAAACGCTTTTTACTGTAAGCGCACCATATATTTACACATATAGAAAGCAGTTATGGAAGTACAAAAAATATGTTTGAATTATTGAACTTCAGGCAAAATACGATTCTTTATTTATTAGGCAATACAAGCTTAGGCGTTTTTATTGCGTTCAAAATAAAGTATTGCATGAAACTATAAAGTTTAGAAATAAAAAATCCTCCAATTTTAATTTAAATTTGTATTTGATGTTTTTTTTTAAGATATTCTGTGAATGTGTGTATGTGCAAGTTTTATTATTTCTATTTTAGGAATCAAATCTAAACCTATGAAAGAATCGGGTGAAATTGAAGTAGAAAAGTGTTCAATGCGGGGTTTAATCCCATGTTCTCTCTGTAGAAAAGTGTGCACCACATTTTACCAAGCCCTGTTGATCTTTAATAAAATTAGAATAATTTGACCCCTCTACAACTTTTCACCTCATTATATTCCCTTAAGAATCTTAATGTGCCATTCGCTGAAAATAAACATCCTTTATGGCATAATTAACCTTAGAGGTAAATAAAATAGATTACGAGGAAGAGAAAAACAATATTGTCAAAGGAAGCCTGATAAGGTAAATAACTTCATTACACACCCACACTCTAAATACAGATGAAAATACGAAATTATAAATTTATTCTTCATTCTAAAAAATAGTAGTATATAAGGCGCGGGATAGTTCAGTTGTGAAAGCGTTCGATTGTAGACCTTAGCGTCCCTGGTTCGAACCCACGTTTTGCCATCTTTTTATCTATTTTAATTATTTTTCCAATCTCTTCTTGATTTTGTTATTATTGACTGAGGTGTCAATAAATATGTTTAAATTGTCAAGTGTCACACACATAGAAACCTAAATTGTCAAATAGGCCGGCGAAATTGGACCAGGTTACCTCATATATAGATATGCATTTCCCTTGAAACAAATATTATTAATTTCGATAACCCATTCTTTCTCGTGTCTTTATAATACAAACGCGTTGTATTGCACTATGTTATGATATATACAAATCTATGTTTCCCTATATAACTTTCCAATAGAATCAAAAAAAACCCTTTATGTTATGCAAATTTGTTTTTAACGACGGCTGATATGCGATTCAGTCAAACACATATTCACATCATGCAAAACTCCATAGAAATATCCATTATCATCCCGAAATATTGAAGTAAAATGTCTTAATATCATACCATATGGACGGGAAAATGTGCTTGTAATGTTAAATAATTCAAATATTTGTTTTTAATTTTGAATATGAAGAATAGTATAAATATTGAACTTATAGATTTTTTTTTTTAGAGTTGTTTGTTCATCCCTATATTAATATTATATCTTTTATATTGCAGAGTCTTCTCGTTTCCATACTTGATTATTAAAATAAAAGGATATTTTAAAATCTAACAACATTTTAAAATAATCCACAGACTGCTGAAGATAATCACATGTCTTACCTGATTCACTTTTATTTATTGGAGTATAAGTTCTGTAAAAATAACTTTAAATTATAAATTTGTATATAAGTAGCGTTGAACCTAAATTTCTAATTTTCACCAATATATAGTGCTAAGAATTTTATAATGATATTTGACATGCATCCAAAATAATGCTACAAATCAATCTATTCTTTGAATGCTTTTCAGTGATCAATCGAGATAAAGACAACGAATTAAATTATCGTTTACAGATAAAACAGGTTTGATCAATATCTAAATGGACAGAAAGACAAGGTGGATTGCCATTAAGATGCAAGATGCCTTGGGCTCTCCAATATTTAAACCAATACGGCTTATCATTATCAACGTTTGATCGAAATGTCGCTCTCAGGCCGTAATCAAGTGAGATCCATTTCTCCTTATTACTGGTCCTTCTCATTGCATTGTTAGCGATGGGATACTTCAGCCAATAAGGAATTTCGATTTTATTTCGAGTCCAATCTTCCTTACCTATCTAGACATCTGTTCTATTGCAAGTCTTTAGAGTAATTTAGAAGATGGACATTTTAAACAAATGGGAGCTTGCACGGATTATTGCGATTCTACGAATTCTACACTTTTTAAATACGATGATATATTCTTATTCTTAAATATTAGAGAGAATGAAGAAAAGTTAGAATTTTTTCGAATTTGTACTAATAGCATTTTAGAAAGGAATAGTTTCTCATATCTCTATTATCTCTAAATGATAACCTGTTAAACGAACGGGTCAAGAACTACATCTAGATTCTTTAACCATTATATATAATCCAATAAGATTCAACAATAAGTTATGTTCTAAATTATATGTTTTACTATAATATTTAACCAAGCCAATGTAAATTAACGTGAAGAATATATATATGACAATACGTGTAGGGTGTAAGAGAAATGTAAAAAATGACTTAATTAAAATAAAATGAATGGGACGACTACAGAGAGAATAAAATGGCTCAAGTTAGATAAACAGCTATCTACATAATGTCGAGCGTACCGCGAGTAGGTAGTAAGTCCATTTACCGATACGTATTCTTTTCAAAGCGATCCCGATCTCTTTATTATTTCCTGGAAGAATATATATGAAATTATGACACGCTGACGAGCGCCAACAGCGCGAAACGCGTTCGTGGATGGATTTTCTTGATTTATCAAGAAATTGAGTTGGCCAAATATCAGGGAACAGGCTAAATCAATGTTTAGTTGATTTCTGTTCTACCAGATGGCGCTCTGCCTTCTCGAAAGCACATGTGCTCCTGGTCAGGATTGCCTTTTTATTTTAAATATCTATATATATCATGTCTTTATGTACAAATAAATACCCCACCAACTTTTCAACATTATTATGACATGCTGGCATCATACACACTCATTATTTTAAAATTTAATCAAATAGAATCATTTGATTTTCAGGTTTTCATATATTATTGATTATTAGAGTTTTTTTTTTTTACACTTGATCATTCACGATGACAATGTTATTATTTCAAAACCTAGTGTTTCTAATCGGTCATTTCAAATTATAGGACATGGTCAGTGTTATTGAGAGCAAAGGTATCTGATCACGTTATGATAATTAGAGGTTACTTTAAGACTTGAGCATTAGCTCTTCGCTAAGGTTGAGGTACATTTAAAGAATAATCGAACCTAAAAATGCTATTCCCATTCCGCTTATATACAAATGGACAAAACTTAAGAAGATGCACCATTTAGCATGTATATGCTCTGAAAGATATTTGATACATAGTGACTGCGCTAGCTCAACATGATAATATATGTATTACAAAAAGGAATTCTGTTGTTGTTTTTGTAATTAGAGTTATAGAATTATTACTTGCTGATGGTGGTTATTTTTAGATACATGAGTATATTTGTTTTATTGCAATATATCGTGTTAGAGAAAATAAAAACTGTGTAAATCATTATTTGCTAGTTTGTTTTAATTAAGCTTATATAATAAAAAATACATTTTTTGATAAAGTACTGCCTGATTTAAGGCGTAAGAATAAAGAAAATGAAAGACTTATTTACATATCTACAAAAAATTGAGCCGGCCAACGGGAAACAACAACAATAGATTTTTATAGGGAAAGCGGCGACCTATGGCGGTCGATTTAACAGGGTAATGTTTTGTATAAATTATAATTTTAAAATGAAATAACATTTTTATATAATATATATAGATGGAAAATATGCCGGGAGGAAATTGATTCATAGAAGCATGGGGCGCCTCTCCCGTCAAAATAAACGTCAAAGCCTGGCGCAATCTATTGATCACTTTGTCACCGACCCGAGGCCACTAGTTTCGGCGACGGTCAATAGATGGCGTCAGGTTTTGACGTTTATTTTAACGGGAGAGGCGCCCTATGCTTCCACTATAAAACTCATTGTTGTTGTTTCCGGATGGCCGGCTCAAACCGTTTGTAAATTATGTAAATAAGTCTTTTTTTTTTGTTTTATTTTTACGCCTTAAGCAGGGTAGTACTTTTATAAAATTATGTTTTTAATATATTCCTTTAGATCAATTGAAAAAATTGATGATAAAAACTATTTTCATTATCATACTTTCAAGATTTTTGCCACGACTGCATTACCAATACCATTTAGTACCAAAAAGAACCAGCAAATAATTCCATAGCATAATCCTCAAGATAATCAAAATATCAGGAGAAAATCCTATTTCCAAATATTAAAATATACAAGTATCAGAGTCATCAATCAATTCTTAATTCTGTCACCGTTTGCTTTTGTGAATGGAATAAATACCCAAATATGGCCATTTCTCATAAGCATCGATGGTTCAGTGGTAAAATGTTTGCCTGCCACGCGGGCGGCCCGGGTTCGATTACCGGCCGATGCATTTTTTTTTTTTTTACAATTTTTAAAATTCATTTATATGTTATACAAGAATGACATCCACGGCGCCAATTTATAAATGTAACGAATAGTATTTGAATAAAAGCACTTAATCAAGTAATGCCCGGGTCATTCGGCTAGTATATTATATTTAAGAATGATTTCTGCTGTTGACTTTGGAATATTATTTTCTAATTATTTTTTGGATACATGAGTATCATTATGATATTGTTTTACAGTCTTGGGAATAATAAAATAGTTTTTATCAGAGATTGCCTTAATTGAACTAAAGGAACATATATATAAAAAAAAACATAATTTGATAAAAGTACTGTCTGTCTTAAGGCGAGTAGAACAAGGAAAAACAAAATATTATTTACATAATTACAAAGGTTTTGAGCCGGCCATCTGGAAACAACAACAACGAGTTATTATAGGGGAAGCGTGACTTCTGGCGGTCGATTTAACAGAGTATTCGAATCTATGAAATATAATTTTAAATAAAATAAGATTTCAATATAACATTTATATACCCCTAATTTATTAAAAAATCTCATCGAAGTTAAAAGCTTCAAGATACATTGAATCCTAACAATGTATTAAACATACAAATTAAGATGATCTAAGATAGAAACATGGCAAAGTAAGAGGGGAATTTAAAAAGGTAAAGTGTTATTAGCCCTGACAGGATTTCTCACCAATTAAGAGCTATCCGATTACAGCTATTCTATGGCCGCTACTAAACAATGTGTCTTTTCTTATTAACCTTGACGAGGCAATTTTTTAATTATCTTTAACATTTTATCTTTAATTATTTTGATGATATTAAATATTCTCTTTTATAATCATTTTATACATTTTCTCTATAGAGAATATTTCTTCTTTTATTTTCTTAAAAAAATAAATGTTATCTCTTTAGATATAAAATAAAAATAATTTCACTTTTGTGTGTCAAAGTTGATATTTTTAAGAATGGATATTTTAATTAATAAGCGAATATTAATTTTGTGTGTGTGTTTTGTGTCGAGTGTGAATTCAATTCTAAAAATATCAATGTATTGTTTTTGTATATTTTTGAATATTGGAATATATTTTCGAATATTTATATGAAAATAAAATTTGGCATGAGTTTCTCTTATAAGGTTTTTTTAAATCGAGAAAGAGAGAGAGAATTCTCTGGGTATTATATTATAAAATAAAAATGGGACGTTTGCACAAATATTATTTAGATTGAAATGAATATTCTGAGGGTCGCAGTGACCGTTGACTCTTCAAATGGTTTTTGGTTTTTATTATCCCTTGTACACATGGTACAGGCTATGATAATCACGGTGGGTAATATTCGGAGACTTACCATTACTGTACTGTGCGCCACATGTTTACACATGTGGAACGAATTTAGACTTTTTCACTTACAAATGCCAAACCTCTATTTTACCTCTTACACTCGTCTCTCAGGATAGATTAAAATTAAAAGGTTTAAATATAAATCAGAAATGCTAAAACTGAACATTTATCGATCAAATTGAATGAAGTTTATAGGGTCTTTTAAATTATATATTTCAATTTCTTTTGAATGTTGTGTATACTTAAATGATATTAAAAAGATTTAGAGAGAAGAGCCTCGGAAACTCGCTTGTTTGTTTAAATGATAAATGATTGTCATCCATTATATATATATTGCGTATGATATTGTTTTTTACAGCACAATACAACAATGTTGGCAAGTTTCTCTAGAGTGGAATGTCGAGGTGACGAATCCACTCCAGGGCCTCCTCTGTGCACCGGTGGATATCCCCAAGTGTTCCCTGGAAGAATCTTCGAGGACAGTCCCTTAGGATATGGTGCATTGTTTGTATTTGTCCACAGTCGCAGTTCTGGTCTGGACTCATGTTCCACTTATTTAGTAGGTAGTTGCATCTACCAGTAGAGGTCCTGATTCTATTGAGGGTTGACCAGGTCCTCCTAGGTAGGTTGTAGCCGGGAGGTTTGGTGTTAGGGTCCTCCACCAGGTCTTTGTTGGCGATGGCAAGATTGCTCCATCGGTTTCTCCACTCTTCTTTAAGATCTACATTTTCATCGGCCACCCATGCAGGATTCCTTGATATTAGTCGAGTTGGGGGAGGAATTTCGAGAACAGTGTTGATTGGAAGCTTAGTGTTAGCTTTAATTTTACTGAGAAGGTTGGAGGTAGATTTCTTTCTTCTGAGGTCAGGAGGTGCTATGTTAGAGAGATATGGGAGCCAGTCTATAGGGGTAGGTCTCATGTTTCCCGTTATTAATCTCATAGTTTGGTTAAGTTGAGCATCTATGCTGTCTGTATGGGAGCTTCTTTCCCACACAGGGGCGCAGTACTCCGCAACTGAGTATACTAAGGCGAGGGCAGTCGTGCGTAGAGTGTCAGCATCACAGCCCCACGTGGTGCCTGCCAACCTAGTCATGATATTATTCCTCGTTTTTAATTTATCTCTCGTTTTTTCAAGGTGTTGGCGAAAAGTGAGAGATCTATCAAGGGTTACTCCCAGATATTTGGGGCATGGATCATGGCTGAGTGGTTTGTTGCAGAATGTGAGTTTCAAGGGTCTATTGGCTTTATGGTTATTCAGATGGAATACTGATGAGACTGTCTTGGAAGGGTTGGGAATCAGGTGCCATGTCATCCATTTAATTGCGAGGATAGTGTATTGATACAATTATGAATATAACCAGAAATTACTTTTCTGAAACTTCGAAATTAAGAAATAATTTTACTATTATGTTATAATAGACCTAGTTTTCTGCGTTACAGTACGTGGATTAGAAATATGTCTTTATATAGTGTTTCCATTTTTACAGTTAATTCTCTATTTTAGACTTACGTGATTTATAAAACAAACCCGATTTATGTTAGAAATTCACCAGTTACAACTCCAAATAGATATGAAATTATCCTTATCATATTTTATATCAATTGGAATTTGAAAAAACTAAGATTTTGAAGTCTCAAATTGAAATTTAATTTGAAATTTTATCGTATTTGAAACTATAATGTCTGTATTCGAAAAGCTAATTTCGAAAATAATTAGCACCTAAATATTAATTAAAATTTTTGCTAATAGTTGGGTTAACTATTTTATCGAAAAATAAAACAAAAAAAGTCAGCTATGCATGCGTTTCATATTGATATCCCAATAGCATGGTGCAGGCTGAATTAGAGGTGTTCAAAACATGTCCTTTATGAATTTTAGCAATATACCCATTTACACCATTTTAATTTCTTTCCTTTTTCACATATGAATGTGTCCAAAATGCATACATATCTTCATATAGTAAAAAAGGCATATATTGGATTGAGTAAAATAGTGTTAACACTATGCGCTGAGTTTGTGTATACAAAAATGTAATGCCTCGATAAAGGTTGGCATTCAGCCAACCGAATTATTGGCAATAAATATTTTACTCAATCCAATATATGCCTTTTTTTACTATCTAATAATTTAAGTATAGATTGCTCTATTTTCAGAACATATCTTAATATATAACAACAATCTCGCGATGATAGTTGTTGAAACCTTTTATTACTATAAAACGCAAGCTCCGAGGAAGTTTTTCATATTTTTATTAATTACTTCTCAAGCTTTCAGATAGTGCCTACCCTTCTACAGGAGCAAATAAATAAACGAAATGAATCTAGAAGTTTTTAAAATTATTATTTATATCTTATAAATCATTTATGTCTTTCAAAAGTGCTAAGAAATGTAAAAAAATATTGTTATAATCTAATGATCCCTTTAGTTCAATTGACGAAACCGGTGAGGCACTTTTAACTTCTGATATGAATTAAACCTTCCCTTTATGTTTTCTTCTTCATTGCAGAAAGTCTGTAGAATATTTGTATTATAACAAATGAAGAGGTTTCGAGAGATAACTATATTAATATGATAAAAGAACACACGAGGTGTGCAGATTTCAAATTACCTATGAAAAATATTTCTCATGTTTATAAAGAGAAATGTTATTTTATTTTTCTAGAATAATGTTTACCATTTTCTTTTCAAACTCTCATGTAATTTGCAACAAAGCGCGATATTTCCATGAGTGCATATCGTTTTCAGAAACCTGCTAAATGGGACTATGGTTAAATATGTTAACCTTTTCTCTTCTCTCTCAAAATTATTTTGTTCTGTTGTTTCATGTGTATAACCAAAGGTAAATTGGAAGTTTTAAAAGTATAAATTATACGAAATAATATAAATATGAGTTACAAATTCTTTTACTCCCAATCCATAATGTGAAAAGAAGAGCTAAATACTGGCCATCAAAAAGCGACTTTCTCCCAAATTGAATAGTTTTGCAGTTAGTAAAATAGTTTATCTTTAATTTTCCACTAGTAAATATTTCAGTCGACAGTTTTATTTACCTTAGAGGGGGAATTAATTGCTAAAAAATTGAATTACTCTTCTCCCAAATATTTCTCAAATCCTTTCCGCTTATATAAACATTTTCAATTTTTTTTTTTTGTGGTTGATTACTTAGTAGAGTTATCAGAGTTAAAACATATTTAATATACATTTTGTGTTTATTTAATATAGTGGAAATAACTTCAAAGTTGAAGTTAGAAATATATTTTTACGTCAATTTTTACAGCCTATTAACTTGTAATGAATAAAAATTGAAAGAGGTAAGTCATGGTTCAGTTCATCAGTGATAAACACGCCTAGCGGGATCTACATTTTAATCTCCAAACCACTCTACTATTATATTAGACCTAATTTTTTAATACCTTGCATTTGATATTGAATATTGAAATTGGTGTTTTAGAAGATCTATGGACATATTTGCAGAGAGCATTGATCGATCAATTATATCTTCAACTTAGATGTATTTTTATACAATTTTAGAAGCATATGTCTCCACATAGTTCTTTTTAAATTGCGAATTTACAGTATTCAAATAGCAAAAGCAGGTATATATGTCTACAACAATGTTGAGGCGGTTTAGAGTGTGAAATAGAGAAACCACCGGGAAGGTTCACGACTAATAAGCCAATCCCTCCGTCTTTAAATTTTTATTTATTGAAGTATATTTGTTTTATATATAGGCTTTATCTATATATTTTGGAAAAAAATAACCCTATAAAATATATTTTTAATTTTCAGTGCGATAGACAGCTCCGAGTTGGTGATAATTTTAATAACCTTTAAAGTGCCATCATTCTAATCTCATTTCAAAATTAGTCCTTTCATTTTCCTTTTCCTTCTTGAAAAGTAAATTTAGAATTAAGGAAACTAACCTTCCAATAGATAGCATATTTTTGGTAATTTCAAAGACTAGATTTTAAAAAGAGTAAAAACTAATTAGGCAAATTAATTTGCTAATGTTATATATATATATATTACATGTATATTCCATAATTATTCCTAACCATAAAAGACAATCTACCTAATGTATTAGTAGAACCGTCTAGATAATAAACTGGTACAACCCCCCAATGGAGGAGGTATTTACTGATTAAAAAGAGGTTACTTCTATTTAATATCTTTTCAATGGATGGTTATTGTGTGATATCATGCCAATATTATTTTAATGCTATCTAATAATTACAAATATGTGTATAATGTGGGAACTATTTGAAATTATACGAATATTTTCATAATTATATTTTCTAGAATAATTTTAAATACAATTTTAAAATGCTGTCCATAAACATATTTTGTTTTTATTTATATAAAAAGAACGGTTGAAGTTTTTTGGGCCACGTGTTCTTCAACAGGGGCACTCTTTAAATTTTAGATTAACGAGGTGGTATAGGTTTTACATATACACACACAAAAGGAATCAATATACATTTTATTATATAATAAAATAACAATATGTTTTGAATGTATATATACTTAACAGAAAGTTGGGCAAAAATGGTATCCATACGCCAGAAAGACATCTCTTCCGTTAAAAATGCATTTTAAAAAATACATTCAAGTTCATCACCTCAGCAAAGTACATTAGGGTGGTGATGAAGAAGGTGGCAATGCCAGAATTTTTAAATTCGAACAAAGGTTAATTTGTAAACCATGATGTTTGGCTATGGCCCTAATAAGTGCAGGGACGGCTTCATCATCCTATGAGAGGGGATGATATCGGTAGAATTTGTCAAAAATTAGTTTGAGGTTTCGAAATGTAGAATTTTCACCTGAAAAAATCAATATATTCGAAGTAAAACTCTAATATTATTGATATATACAAAGTTATTATTGTTTATACAGAGTAGTTGTCGTAACGCAACGGGTTTTATTTTTATCTGTTTACAGATAAAATTCCATTTTCGAATCCTGGAATGCTTGTATTAAAAAAAACCTAGTTGTCGGGCTCTCACTTGTAATGCATTTTTGTGACACATTAGTATGACTTAAATACATAAATATTTAACTACCTCTTTATCCTAAAAGCATGTGCAATGCAAAAAAAATCACTTATTTTGAACATTACAAAAAAAAAAACTATTTTTTATACAACAAAAAAATGTATTTAGAAATAAATGTGGTTAAATTATGGAAAAGTGTGTTTTTTATAATATAAATAAAAATAGAATAGAATGCATATTTGGCTTCAACTTGTATCTTATTATTGTTTATGGAGAAACTTTTAGATTTTTATTGTTGACTTGAATACTTACAATCTACAACGCGCTGACGAGGGACAATAGCCTCTAAATGCAAACGCGTGGATACTTTTTTTATTAACTTAAAAAAGGATATTAAAGTGGAGGGCCAAATGAAATGAATAAAGTTTCAATTTATTCACAGTTTCTATTTAATCGAATAAATGGTAATCTGACATCATATACTTTTATTTACATGATTAGAAGATTGTATCTCTCATTGCATTTAGGTGACTGTCAAATTAATCGAGATAAAGGACGGTGTAGCAATCACGATCTATATTGAATTCCATAGTGAATCCTCAAATTACTCCCGAACAAATATATATACAGATTTAAAGGATACCTTTCTATATATTGTTGTATCATGGCTCTAATGAACATATTTTATTTTAATTTGTAATATTATTTTTCGTATATTTTAAATTCAAAATCATATTTTATATTCATTTATTTTATTAAACGGAATATATGTATTATAGAATCATCATTTGTATTTAGGTACACTGTGTGACTTCACTGCTCTCTTTGATGTGAGAAATAAATAGATGATTCTGGAGGCTACTTAAAGTGGAGTTATCTCATTATTACCTTATATAAATTTGTAGGATGGTTGAAACACGCTCTGGTAAGATGCAAGACCCGGCACAGGAGATAATCAAGGTTGAAGAGTGGGCCAAGCAGCAACCTGGTGCAATAATACTGATGATTCTACTTAATCCTCAACCTTCCAAACAAGCATAGGTTAAATCGAGAGTTGACTATGTTAATATATATATATCCTTAGTTAAGAAGCGATGTCCTCGATAAGTCCAAAATTCAGGCTAAAAATTTAATTCTAGAATCAAATCTAATTATCATAAAACAAAGTTGTTATTATTAAATTTACGATTTCATATCTTTTTGAAAATAATTTTGTTATCGGGGTTAAAGCACTTCTTATCTTTATCTTGTCATTAATCATACAAAATGGAAACAAGTTGTGTTGCGATTCAATCGTTTGACAACCTTTGATTCTTCATTTGGAGTCGGATAAAAGATTAATAGGGGATTCTCCAATTGAATTACTGGGACCCATCTGGATAGGTCCGCCGGTGCGACACAATTTGATTACCCAAATTGCTGGCAGATGGCAGTGATAGTGCTGTCCCACAAGGCTGACAAATGGCCATCGCCTCTCTACGGAGCCATTTAATAATTACCTGGAGCTGGGATCGATTCGTGTTGTACCTTCCTTCTTGTTGGCTTGACACGTTGAGTCAACTGATATGGAGCTACAGCTGTGGTCCTTCATGTACGTGGGAAAAATAACATTAAGTATTTTGATAAATGTATTTGAGTTAGTATTCAGGTATTTAGCTTGTAGACACCAATGGATAGTAGGCTACCTAGACTGAAGTATGTACGACGGAACTTGTAGACACATATATTCGTGTTATATATGCATTATATATTTCAAATTAGTTTGGAAGATCAATGCAATTTGAATACTGGTATTGGATGGGAGCCATCAATCATAATATATAGAAGATATATGTTAAATATTGTAGTTGAATAATATTGAGTAAAGGCTACTCTGAGCGATAATTAATGAATAGTAATTAGCGATTGCACTCGGGCTGGTCGTTCATGGCATCATTTGGAGCTCTGTTATATACATATTTATTGGAAGATCTTACTTCTTTAACTAGACATAAAACTTCTTGATTTGTCTGGATATACCGGTTATAGACATATCATGGACGAAGTATAATATTATTGTTACGAAAGTTCGTGGTTATATATCATATCTAGAAACCAATATGTTAAAACTGTTCAAATATTTAACGTTAAAATAGCGGTAATCTGCACTTATTAATGAGACATTGCTTCAGATTAAACTAAATAGTTGTTTGAATTGACTTTCAAACCTAGTAAATAAACAATTTGCTGAGACGTTATTTAATGATGCCATTCTTTCTTCACAAAATTTGGTAAACAAATTTAGATATGCGCTCCGCTGACCACTCAGCAGTAGACGGTGCATTTTACCGTTAGCGGTCGTGTATATATAACGTAAAAAAAGAGACAAGAGATGATAAATATTTCACCAGAAAAGAATCAGTCGAACACAATATATCGATTTCAATAATCATAGATTAAATTCATATACACATTCACTAA
This sequence comes from Cordylochernes scorpioides, assembly GCA_030710605.1. Classification (NCBI taxonomy): domain Eukaryota; kingdom Metazoa; phylum Arthropoda; class Arachnida; order Pseudoscorpiones; family Chernetidae; genus Cordylochernes; species Cordylochernes scorpioides. The sequence goes on from CP092864.1 coordinate 46,235,765, forward strand.
TAATATATGCTCTATAGATTATAAAGTGTTCCAAACAAACAAAAAAAAAAAAGAGAGAAACACATATAATTTGCTTCAAGTTAACTCTCATGACGTGTAATGATTAATTATATTTTGTATTTGCTAAACGCCAAAACTAGTTAATTGCGAAGACATTATCATTTTTATCATTTCAACAAGGATAGCAGTTTACTTTGAATGTAACATTTTCCACCTTTATCAGTATCTGTATTTGAATATTTACAGAATTTTTTAGAGCTCTATATTTTAATCTTTTTTTTATATACGAACGCATATGCTATCAGAATTCCATTGCAAAATAAGAGTATACGCAAGCATTAAGCAAATTTTTCATAAACAAGGTAAGAATCTGGTAAGAGAAAAAAAAAATAAGGTGGACAATTCAATGTTGAGGCAGACTTATATTTTCTCTTAAATAATGCATAAGTCCACAAAATAACACATGGTGAAAAGAAAAACGCTCCATAAAAAATGGCTTCCATTAAATCATCCCTAGTTTATATGCAACTGCAATAAATCTGGTTCACATATATGACATTTATTGTTTACTTACTTTAGATGTATCTCTGTGTTTGAGAATAATTCTAATTGCCACGGTGCTCTAATAATTCGATTACTCCATAGGTATGTAATCCTGAATATATAATATCGTTATTCACGAATAAAAGCGAGATTTTAAACCCATTCTGAAAGGTGAAATATAATATGATATATATCGCTGTCTTTTATATTTTATTACTATATTATTCATTTAATATATACACAGGTGAATATATATATATATCATAAGTTTTTATGGTATTTTAAGACTTTACGTGTGTAATATTAATAATAAATTAGCTAAAATTAAATCTAATTTATAAAGTAATCATGGGACACCGCTAAATATATAAACGAAATTTATTTCTTTAACAGCTATAGGATATGTAGATCTTAAAGAAATCATATCATCAATATAGTTAAAAGCATATAATATATAAATATGTATTCAATTACACAATTTATGCCCGTGAGAGCTCTTTATAGTTTGCGATGTATATATTCAGTAGATATGATAGAATATATATCTATATATTTCTCTAACATCTATAAGATTTGTGAATCTGGGGTATTTGATTAGAAAGGAAATCATATCATCAATATAGTTAAAACCATATAATATATAAATATATATTCTATTACATAATGTATGACCGTGAGATATCTTTATAGTTTGTGATGTGTATATACAGTAGATATGATAGAATATATTTACACATAGTAAGCATATATATATATAGATATAAAGAAGGTTAGATATAAGGTAGATTTGAGGAAGAAAAACCAACCCAAAGATAACCAACTGTGATCGATGAAGTAGGATACTGAGAAGAATTCTGGGGCGATGTAATTATTTCATTATTTTCCCCGGTTTGCCTCCTGGTCAAAAATAAATAAACTATTCCTGCTCACAGAACGCTGGATTCTTTTCTCTACCTTTTTCCTTTGGTACGTAAATATACGTGATGATATATATTTTCTATATAAATCAAATATATTATTTAAAAGTATTCTTATTTATTTATATTGAATATATAGACATGGAACATATTTTTATATTATTTGATTCTTATTCTGACAAAATGTGTCTGATAGAAATCTAATAAATTATCATAGGTGTGTATGTAAATGATATTTCAAATAAATGATGAGATTTCTGTGTTATATCTTGAATATTTATATTAGTGGGTCGATATAATTTGAAAAGATGTTAAAGGAGACTGTTATTTCTGCACTTGTGTGTGTGTGGTGCATGTATGGAACATTTCGTCCTTTCCTGCGAATTTGAGTGATTCGAATCCTACTCTTGAAACTGGAAATTGATGACCGATCCAGTTTTTAATTTTATTAATATTTATACAATCATATACTTTAACTCTCTCAGTATATATTATCTATGTGAAAATATAGCAATCCATACTTAAATCATCAGATAGTAAAAAGGCATATATTGGATTAAATAAAAGATTGATTTGCCAATATTTCGGCTGGCTGAACGCCAACCTTTGTTGAGGCATTACATTTTTGTATACAAATGCCTCGATAAAGGTGGCGTTCAGCCAGCCGAAATATTGACAAATAAATCATTTATTTAAACCAATATATGCATTTTTACTATCTAATATATTATCTATGTAAAACTTTCAAGAAATCAAGAAATAAAATTAAAAATTGATAAAATCTTTACATTTGATAAATTTGAATTTAAGCCAAATAAAGAAATCGTTTTATAATTTAAATATACAATTGTTTAATAGAATAGGATTTGATAGTTTTAAGAAAGTTAGAATTTATTGTCATATTCTCAGAGATAAGTATGTTATAATATATTGAAGAGACAAATTTCTACATTGACTAAACCGAATATAGGATATAAATCGCCAATTCAATTTACCTGACTGTCACAATTGTTTTATGGGCAGTTTGGCTTATTCGAACTGCAGTTTGTTACTTAATCAGGAATGTTCATATCAACTTCTGAGAATTCATTCTGTGTTTGTGGCATGTGTATTCTAAAAATTCAACGAAATGATTAAAGCTGCAACTGCTGATAAATTCACACTATATTTTAAAAATAAATATCTCTATGCTTCTATTCAAATAATTTAATGACTATTATATAATCATAAAATATTTTAATTTGTTAAGATTGATTTGCCTAACTGTATGTTTACATATGCACTTTCAAAAACTTATGTTCTAAGAATCTCTATATGTTATGTTCTACTATCTATGTATACCATAGAAGCTACGCAGAAAATAAGATAGTTCAATATAATATTTGAGTAGTATAAAGATTTAATTGACCAGATCACTTGAATGCTGATATATTGATGAACAAAGATATTTCTCATATAATGTTTCTAACATTGCAGTAAAATCTGTTAAAATAGATTCGTTTATTTTTCATAAATAAACACTAGCATAAAAATCTTAAAAACATAGTGTTATTCAAAATATTTTATTCATCGGCAATATAAGTATTTTATTTTTTCAATTCATCTTTATTCGGAAAATACACGAAAAAGTTGTTTTCACTCTGCCTTATCTGAGTAATATATCGAGTTATTATTAATATATATATTAATGAGCATAATATACTAATGTGAGAATGTAACGACAGTGAAAGTACAAAGAAAAACTGAACATTTATCTTTAAAGGCGGAAGACAGGTATTGGGTAGGTGATTGATCAGGGGACTGTAAGGGGAAGTCACGTCCTCAATGTTGTCTTGAATGGGTAAGTAGATTGTCCCTGGTAACATACACCTTGTTCTCTCTACTGACCACCGCACAGAACACACAGATAGTCTATATGGCTCATTAGACTATTTTTTTAATTGTCCAGGATACTCTTGTAAATTTCTAAAATATTTTGTATTTAAAGGTCCTAAGTGTGTTATCTGTATTAACATATAAATAACTAATTTAACCTGTATCTTACTTTTTCAAATGTTTTTCTACTGCCTTTGCTGCAATAATAGGCTCTCTAAATATTCCCCTAATTGCAGTAATGGTAGAAGAATAATGTTTGAGAATAAGGAATACACATTCGCGATTACAGGACACAGAAAGTATATATGGTGCATTATAATATATTTAGGCAATATTTCCAGGATATTCTTGTAAAGTTCTGATAATATTTTGTATTTAAAGGTCCTAAGTGTGTTATCTGCATTAAAATATAAAAACCTAATTTAACCTAGATATTTCTTTTTTTTTTTCAAGCGTTTTTTCTACTGCCATGGTTGCAATGATAGGTTTTCTGAATATCCCTCCCATTACAGTAATATGAGTAGAAAATTGTTTGAGAATAAGGAATACACATTCGCGATTACAGGATACAGAAAGTATATATGGTGCATTATAATATATTCACGAAATATTTCCAGGATACTCATGTAAAGTTCTGATAATATTTTGTATTTAAAAGTCCTAAGCGTGTTATATGTATTAACATATAAATAACTAATTTAACCTGGATCTTTATTTTTTTTCAAATGTTTTTTTCTACTGCCTTTGCAGCAATAATAGGCTCTCTAAATATATTCCCCTCATTGCAGTATTGGTAGTAGAAAATTGTTTGAGAATAAGGAATAAACATTCGCGATTACAGGACAAAGAACGTATATACGTATGGTGCATTATAATATATTTGGACGATATTTATATTTTCCAGGATACTCTTGTAAAGTTCTAATAATTTGTATTTGAAGGTCCTAAGCGTGTTATCTGTAT
>CP092864.1:46241990-46280775 GCA_030710605.1 Cordylochernes scorpioides
TACTTAATTCTATATGCTCATATATACATTATCAGTTTCTATGTCATATTATGAAAAATGATCATAATCGTAAAATGAATGACTTTACATATTAGCTATTCTCCACGTGATGATGAGAATATTAAATCTATTATATTTCAATACCATTAACTTATCCTATTACTTTGTAATTATAAATGTAACAGACGATATTTTGATCGACCTTTAAATTGTAAAAATTGATTTGGTCTCATATTTATCTCGAACGTCTGGTAAAGATGATGATGGACAAATAGCGTGTGGAGTTTTTACGGCAATTTCGATTTGAGAATTTCTCTTAAATAGATCAATATGTGTTGTTTAATTTTGAATAGATTTAAAATTAATTTTGAAAGACTATTACAGGATAATTACAATCAATTATGTCAGCCATAGTTACCCAATATTTATTGAAATATGAACAAATGGTGGTTTTTGGTTGAAGCATATATTATTATTATTGTTTTTATTTTTGGAGGTAATGGAAGCTTTCTAAATTAAATTAAGGGTTAATATGTTATCAAGCTTTAATCACGTAGAAAAATAGATACAATTTACTCAACAATTATTTTATATTATTTTATAATCAAATATATTGATCATATATACTCTTAGATAAACCTTAAGGAAGTGGAAAGTCTTTAATGCAAACGCCCGGTCGACTGGTTATTTATCAAAGATGCAAAGGTAATTTTGTTCACACCTGATTATCCCATGTGTCTACAATAAAGGTCACTGGGTATCATATAGCTTTCACAGTTATTATCTGAATTCAGATATGCATGCTAAAAGTTACAACTTCTTAATTTTTCCATGAGTGTATAGTGAATTGTTTTATATATTATCTTTTTCATATCTATTTATATCTGTAACATAAATGTTATTCTCCAAATATCAATGATTGAATCGGGGAGTGAGATTAAAGAAAGAATACAAATTCAAAATTATACTCCGGTAAATACTATATTATTTTTGGAATAAGTATATATACACACACACTGAGAAAAAACTATAGATATATATTAAAAATAATGAATTAATAATAATTTCAAAATATAGTTTGTGCCAATATCTTGATTATTAGAACATGAACCATTATCATTATTCCAAAGGAAATACCGAATACTACTTTAGTAACTAGGCACCTATTTTTTCGACGTGAAATATTTCTATAATTCCATATGAAAATCATGAAATATGAGCCATTCTGGACCAGCATGTGCTATATTCCCAAATCATGGTGTTTAGATGATCGTCCAGAATTTAGAGAAGCTGAGAAATTGTGGTGGCTTTAACATTAACCTCGATTTGTTATATAAAAGGGGCGTACTTGGATCTTTGAAATAAAAAAAACTCTTTTTCTTAAAATATTTCGAGGGATATCTTTCTCTTCATAAATTTATTTTCTTTGACCCAATCTGCTAGTTCGCAGAATTTGTTAATATTTCAGACATAGGTTTGAGTCTATTTTAGAAAAATGTTTTAATAGTTTGACTTTGCTACTGGTGTCTATCTATATTTGGTATCTATGTATGTATTGGTAAAAATAACCCATTTTTCATAATATCCAATATATATCTTATTTTGGTTTATGTTAGGGATATACGAACAGTTCTTTTTACTACATTTTAAAATTTGAATCAAATTTAAAATTATACAAATATTAAAGAGCTTTTATATGATATACTAATCTTGAAGATATAGATTGCCTGTCTGGAATTCATAGTTCTTAAAATAATGAGACACCTCAGCCAGAAAAAAAAAAACAATATTTTTTCGACTTGGAAGAAAATATTTTGTTCTCGTCAGGAAATTTGAAACATTTGGCAAGGGGTTATAAAATGAATATATATATATTAGAAATAAGAAAAAAAATACGTCAGGTGTTAATATTAAAAACAAAAAAGGTATTTCCTGACCGCCTACATGCACATTTTAGATTGCGCTCTAGCAAAGTGTTGATATTGAAAACAAAAATGACAAATCCTGACCAGTCAAATGAGAATTTTAGATGGTAGAGCGCTATCTAGTGGAATAAAAATCAACTAAAAGTTGATTTAGGCTTTTACTCGATATTTAAATAATCCAATTTTTTGATAAATCAAGAAAAGTCAACATTCCAAAAGGCGTTCGAGGATTTCATAAAGAAAAACTAGGTAGAACAGAGAGACACCAATGCAATATAAGAATGGTTTAAAAAATTTGATACCAACAATCATTATTATCGTTTCCAAAATGAGTTTGGGGTAATTTATAAGAGTAATACAAGACTCTCGAGAAATGCCTTCATTCTAAAGTGCGTGCCCGGGGAACATATTGAGGCTCATTTACAAATTTGAAAGAATATACGGTTGCAGGAGGCTTAACGAACTCCAGGCACGTTAGCTTCTTTTTTTTTATTTTATTTTGGTAATCTAACTCCCTTGAAACTCTTTGGGACACAGATCTATTCTTTTTATTTAGGACAGTACCTCATTAATACAACTAGAGGCTATTCTGTTTATATATTATTCACAAAATATGATATACCTTTGATTGTTAAATGCCAAGTGTGCATATAGGCTTGTATAAAGAATACTATGAGCCCTATAAAGATATTAATGAAATTATTAATATGTATGAACCGAATAATATTCAAATATTTATTAATGTAAATATTTTTCTGGTTATTTTCTATTGGGGTTTCGTGAAGCGACCGGTTGTTTAAGTTATTCTATTTGATTCTAAATAATTAGTTTCACTGTATCCACATATATTCTGATGTATGATGACTTGAACTTTCTATATAATGGCACCTTTGGATATTTGAAGATCGTATAAATGGAACCTCGGATAATTTGAACTTCGGATAATAAAAATATCAGATATTTGGACATCGAATGACTGGAATTTTGATTAATTAGAACTTTGGTAATATGAAATTCAATTAAATGAAACTAAAGATAAAATTTGAGAAGTTTAAATATTTATAATTTCTCTGATAAATGTACATTCGGATAATTGACACTTTTGGGATAATACGAACTTAAATTCAATTGAAGCTCATAAATTGAACGTAGAGGTATTCGAAAATTATAATTAGGCATAATTGGAACTTGGTATAAATACAATTTCTGATGATATAGAGAAATTGTTTTTGAAAGAAGAGGCGAGAGCTATTATGTCTTTCTATATTCACGACATGTAAAAGGTGAGGCGTAGATTTTATAAAACGGCCTTTTTTTTTATCGAAGAGCGTACCATCTCAAAGGTCATCTCAAAGGTGGCTTGAAAATAAAATAGGAGCACTCAGCAATCGCTTTGATTTTGAACCTCGTACCTATGTTAACTTGGCTTCTGAGAGTACTACCTCAATAAACCTAATAGATTTGTCCTTTCAAAATATTATACTGGAGATAAACATTTTATTTTATATACTAGCGGACGTACCCGGCTTCGTTCGAGGTTTTACCCGAGTAAAGGTTTGTCTAGCGAACATTTGTTAAAACAATTCTCTAAAAACTTATTTAAAAAAAGATATATTTTGATAATTTGAAACTCGTAAATTTGAATCTCTCGATAAAGTGAACATTTTTTCCCGGTCCCTGTGTGCCGTGTCATCCTGAATTTTGTCTTTCCTAATTTTCTACATTAGAAAATCATAGTTTTATCTAGTGAACATTTTTTCCCGGTCCCTTGAAAAATACTCGATAAGTTGAATAAAATCAATATTAATTGGTTCCCTCGGTAATTGGAAGTTAAAGGAATAGTATCTTCGCCTTGGAATTGTATCATTATTCTTGTCTCAAATGAATTGCCGTGTCATCCTGAGATAATCTTACTTTTGATAAATAATATTTAAGATAAAAAAACTTAGTGATAAGAAAACTTGTTAACATCGTCACAATGGGGGCGCTGCTTGCGAGTTAAATCTACAAATCTGCAAATAACTCTAAGGATATTCAAGATATTCATGAAATTATTTTTCAAAAACCTTCCCGGTGATATACCTAATAATATCCCAAAATTTCACGGCGATTGGATGTATGGTTTTTGAATCTATAGAGTAAAGACAGACAGACAGACATTCAATTTTATATATATAGATTTCCCATCCATGGACACTTTTATTTTCCGTTCATCATTACCCTTCACAAATAATCCTTTCATACTTCATCCCTAAAGATAGAAATAGTCGTTATTTCTTCATAAAATAAATTACGATTTTTCGTTCAAAAGAAACATTTGTGGAAAAACTTGTCAAATGTCGTTTTACAAACATAAGCCGCATTATATTGTATTATATATATTTTTATAAGGATAATATTTAAAATAAACTGCCTTACAATATAATGGATATCTCATGTGGTTTTTTCAACGCAATTATTTGGTGAATCAAAACCCCATTCCCTCCAAATTATTTATCTAGTTATGGTTTATGGTTTTGTTGATGGTAATGATATATAGATACAAATGGAGTGAATTTGTTTTACCACCCAGTACGCTTTTCTTCTAGAATTACCATTAAAAACACTTATTAACCAGCACGAAAATATGAATAATGGAAGCAAAGAGTTCGTTCAAACCAAAATGAAGATTTTATATTTGTTAAGCGATGAATCTTTCGCAACTAGTTTGGTTATTAACAAGTTATTAATAATGAACGGACCTATTTTAAAAGTAATTTATCTAGTTATAATATTATATCGCACTTTTCTTATATTAAATTTATTATTCAATTAGTATATGAGAAAATATCAATCATTTAATAATAGAAGTTCTCAAAAACGAAGTAAGTGATATTAAGCAATACATTTTAAAAATACATAATTTCAGAATAAAACATTTTCATCTTTAAAATGGCACATATCTGAAATGAAATAATATTTCTTCTAGTTTCGTATAAGAAAATATTGAAGTTTCATCTGCGCAATAAGTGTATTTTTACACGTTATAATGTATCTCTTTATTTCATAAATTTCAATAATATTTGCTAACTGATGTATAATTCATGATTCAAGGCTGTAAATATATTTTTCAAACCTTTGAAAGGGAATCGGAATTTCGAAAATCAATTGCGTTGAAATATATCAAAGAAAGGCGGTATAGTGGCATCAGCAATAATTCTTATTTTAGATTTTTAAAAATTGAAGATCCAACAATTTTTAAGTACTCGATATCATTTTCTAAAAAAAACTTTGGAAAGGCAAGACAAATTCATATATATTTACAATATCAAATTTTACTATTTACGAAAACGGATGTTCCGATTACACTTTGTAAACACTTTCTTTAACCCTCTTGACTATAGAAACATATCATTGTATATGATTTTAATAAATTATATTGTTAAATACAAAATAAAAGAGAAATTACCGATCATGCTACTGAAACATGAAAAATGGATGAACAATATAAAGCAAAATAAAGATATGATTATATTTTAGATAAGTATTTGCATCATTACAACAACAATGACAAGCATTTTATTGTCGACCTGCTTAGGATACGCCTAGGTGCATTTTGCTTTGAAAATATGAGTTAATTATTTACAGTTGATCATTCATTTACATATTTATTTACATAGCTCTATCTTTTTACGATGTTTATTCTACTACGCTGCATTGTAAAACAGTATTAACAATATTATAACTATATCGATTTTATTTTAAAATATGTTGTCACACACAAAATATATCTTGATAAAATGGGAATAGCAAACATTGTATATGTTTCAAGCTGTTTTCCCTTATAAACAAGGTTCAATCAGTAGCTTAAAGTATTTTTAAATGCCTTGATAATTTTTGAGGTACAGCCTGCACCATGAATACGATTGCAAATGACCCAAAACGCGTAGGTATGTGGTTTTCATTGATTTTTCAAGAAATTATATTCGGTGTATAGAATAAGAAACACAAGGCGTCTTGTCCGGATTCTTGTCCGGTCGCCTTCTTATAAAATAGTCTCTTCTCCCTGAATTATATTTATCTTTCGAATTCAGGAAATTATCGTTTCATATATTCGATGTATGCTCATAAATGCCAAAGTTACTAACGTTCCTATATAAATCTTTCGATGAACGATGCTTAGATATCAGAGACATTCTATTGCATGATCACAAGAATGTTTGAGTATGTTACAATCCCAATATTCTCGTATTTTCTTATTTCATTCCTTTTTTATTATCATTGCATAAATGTTGTAATATGATAAATGATATAATTAGTGATAAGATGAGACTGTGGAAATTGAGTTAGATAGAGAATCTTAAATTGATCGGAACGTCCTATAAACTAACGAGTTAAATATAAGAGGTGTCGATTTCAACACAAAGGTTCATTATTTCATCTCTAGAATTAAATCACGGCCATTTCAGTCGTCGGCTTTGGAAGAAAGTTACAGAAGATGGAAGATAGTTTTGTTAAACTTCAACTTTACAAACTTTTAAAGGCTTTGAATTTAAGATGGGTTTCTGGCAACAATAAAATACCCGAGGTGGAAGTTTCACGTCTTCTAACAAAGTTTTTAAAGTTCCCAACAGGAACTAATATATCTTCTATGGAATTGCGGGGATCATCCACCTTCCATATTTTCTTCATTTCCTAACAACGGATTCTTATTTAGTTCGCTGATCTCATTATACGCTCTGATATATATACCTAGATATTTTTGCCAAGCCCTTCAAATATTTTTCATCGCAGTAAGGACAGTAGAATATTTTTGTTTTATTTGTAAAAAACATTTGTGCTTGATGATTTCATATATAAATAAAAATATATAGATGTTCCCCGAAACCACGGTATTGGCTTTTGTCTAAATTTTCCAAATTTACCATTTTTATTTGGGTGGTAACATAATACATCGTTTTGGTAAATATATAAGTAGAGAGGCTTTTTTTTTTGGTACCTGAATATTATCCCCCCGCAACTTTACGTTATATATACATCTGTCATAATTTGCATAATACCTAAGACGTATAATTTATTTCCGCCGAAATGAGTATTTTAAATTGTAAATATGTTAAACCTGTGTTAAAATTTAAATATAATTCATCCATCTATAAATACACTGTACAGAATAAACGTGGGAGCCATCGCGCGCGATTGCTACGCCACGCCGAGTGTGCTTGGCTAGCTTGGCTAACTTGGCTGGAACTAAATTTTGAAATTTACACGCATAACGGTTGCACCCTTCCATTCTATCACGACATATATATATATATATATATATATATATATATATATATATATATATATAGACTATATATATGAGTTTTTTTCAGATGACAGAGCTGTATCTAGTGGAATAGAAATCAACTAAACGTTAATTTAGCCTGTTTCTTGATTAAAAAAAAAGGCTCATGTGCTCCTGGTCAGGATATGCATTTTTGATATATATTTATATATGGCGCGTTATTGCTCGATGTTTAAATCCTTTTATATTAACACATACCATTTTAAATTTAAAAAGGCACACTTTTAGGCTATCAAGAAGGTGCAATCTTCCCATCAAAATTGTGTAATATTTCTAAATGTATTTATCTATTCATAAAAATATAAATAGAACAATAAAGTTAAAATTATATTTATACGAACGTTACTGAAAAATGAATATAAGAATAGTTGAATGAGGTTAATCAATTTTAAGCCAATGCCATTTTACTATTTAATTTGCTATGATAACAATTTAAGATCAATACAAAAACAACCTTTATATTTATAATAAGAAATATTATCGTTAAAATAATTCAAAATTTTGTATAATATTAAAGTATTATAATAGATTTGCCTAAATTTGTCAGGGTTTGAGATATTAGAAAGTCCATGAATAAGTAAACAAAATTATTTCCTCCAATATCTAAACCACACGAAATATATATCTCTTTTAATAAATTGATAAAGTTACTCAGCAAAACTTAGTTTAAGACCGAGTCTTAATTAAACCCCGCAAAGTTTTGGAGTGTTCACTCTAAAAGGTAAATTTATTCCCAAATATATAAAAAAGAGAGTGTATAGATTTTAATAATTAGAGAAGACTCTCCCATTTGTAGCACAGGGGAAATTGCTGACTGAAATAAACAGAACGGAGTTCACCGAATTTAGATGAGGAGATCTGAGGAATTTCTTCACAATATCTCAGAGAATTGCTTCTCCCGGAGAGATTTAGGGAAAATTACACCAGCGATATTTCCTAAGGTTTATTTGGTATACAGTTTATTTCGGAATGCACGAAACAATTTTAGCACATTGTGAAATATTTTATTGATATTTTGAATACAATTTATAGAAGATTTTATACAGTGTGTTAGATTCTCAACCTTTTGGATACCCACATGCAACCGAAAAATGCGATTATATATGAAATATAAAGAATGTACATTTTTTTCATATTCAACCTAAAAACAGCGGACACATTGATCTCAAAAATAGACACTCTTCTTAATATCAGATAAAATATTTGCTTAAAGAATTTTGCAAACAAACATTGCTCGGCACATTTTAATTGAGAAGTTTCGTTTAACAACACACAGGCAGAAAATGGCACATGCGTTCCATCGACCAATCAGCTGCATACGGTGTATCTTACCGTTAGCGATAGTCGCCCTGCCGGCAATTCTGTTAGGACTACCATCGACGAAGTTTTCAAAGAAGAAATGCACTTCTATGCACATTGGTATACTAATATGACTGAAAATCAGGGGTAAATAATTCAACTGACGATTGAAACGGACGTCTCATTTATATACTTCATTGAAGGATTCATTATAAATTGGAGTTCTTCTTTATTTTATCATTTCATCAGGGTTGTCTCCTGGACACCAGCCCCCTGAAATCTTTAATTATTGGTATTAATTTGCCAAGATAACAAGAAATAATTACCTTCCTTTTAATCTTTAACATATTAATAATAAAATCTCTTGGTCATGACTATCTGCTTGTGCGACCTTTTTTTTGTAAGATCTAAAATGACATAACGAAATTAAATTCTTGAAAGTCGTGCCTAAAATTAGATAAAAGTGTATTCATATTTTTATTATATATATTATAAATAACACACAGAGTAAATTTGCTTTATTTTTTTTTTTTTGTTTTATTGGCTACATCTACAACTAATATGAACTCTGTCATTTTGAGTGAAAAAATGAAAATATGACTTTGAGTATGAGAGAAAAATGATATTTCAACTAATTTAAGGGATTGTTCAAACTTTGTTTCAGTATATTATTCTGTTAAAATATATGATGGTTTCAGTTAAAACCAAATTCCTTTACCACTTATTTACTATTACATTCAATAAATCGCTATTTAGCAGAATCAAACTAATAAAATAACATTGTTGAAAGTGTTGTACCAGCGTTGTACTTAGCCTCTTTGCAAAAAGGACAATATTAGTGAAAATGGGATATTAATGCTATTACCTATAAATTTATAATTTTAAATTGAAGTTCCACTGATTGTGTTTAACACAGAATTTTCATAAAAGTATAGGGCGCCTCTCCCGTCAAAATAAATTTCAAAACTAAACGCCATATATTAGCCGTCGCCGCAAACTAGCGACCTCAGGTCGGTGACAAAGTCACAACACCAGCTTTGGCTAAAGTAGAAGCCTCCATCTGGAGACCATGGTTTCGGGCTAATTCCATTAGATTCACAAGGGATCAAATGTAATCTTCAAAATCTGTCAAATAGGTGTCTAGCTGACAAAGTGGCTAGGCCAAATCCTCTATACGCTTCCTATATTTATAGATCAATTTCCTCCCGACAAATTCTTAATATATACAGGGTTTTTAGTCATCCTAAAACGATCTAGTCTAATCAAGAAAGAAGTATATAAACCTACATGTTGTATTGTGATGTTTGTTTGGAACATGGTGGCTCTAACTGACCAAGGGAGGTTGGTCGTCTTCATAATTAGATAAAGGGAGTAACGGAGCCGACTCAATGCGGCCCAGGTCTGGATGCAAATCTGGAGGTCGATGGTTCTCGGCATCCGCATCACGTCCGTGGACAGGACCCAGGGGACCACCGCAACATCCCATCAACACACAGCCGGGACACACACCTAACTGAATTTATTTACCGTGAGATGGGGCCATAGAATTTGCGACCATTTATTTAGAGAATTGAAACAATAATTTGAAAGAGACACTTCCAACGAGGTTTTGTCTCTTCATATCCATATACATTTTGTATTATATGATATTTTTATTATTTTGTGTGTGTGTGAATCATTATTTGAGCAAGTGAACAATTATTAGAGAATAATGGGGGTTTTATATATAAGCACGATATCTGTATAAACATATTATCAAGATTCAAATATCAATTTACACAATATAAATCTGTACTTTGTTTTCACTATAAGCATCTTCCTACGTCAACTACTATGGAGTCTTACATCAACGATGATATTCCAAATGACTGAAAAATAATGCGTTGCCCAAGTGAGAATCATTTTTTCGCAATTCAAACATAAACGGTTTTTATTGAAATCTAACAACTTAAAGTGTACTCTGTGCAATAGCGATTATAGAAAGAGTTCCACACTTTGCGTTTTATTGATAGGCTCTGGAAGATGAGAGAGAAATTCTCCGTCAAAAGATTGGCTATGTGAACAATTCTCAATATGATTTATTGGAAAAAATAGTGAAAATTAGTCCCAATGTATTGGCTTTTCACAAATTCTGGAGAACAATACAGTCAATAGGCGTAACACCGAAGATTGATCCAACTTGACGAAAGGTCAACGTTACTCTCCACTTTCTTTAGATAACTGATATGTTTTCTTCTGTTTACTTACCTGGAAGAATTCTGTATGGGTCAAATGTTCTTAATAAAGGTTTGTTGTTTTTATATCAAATATTAAAAAAGGTCTGTATTGTGGAATGAAATACAAGTATTGATTCTATATGACTATTGAATTAGATATAAATCGAGAAATTATAGAAATATCATATAATCACTATTTTATTTATTGTCATTTACTTGCCCTGTGGTCTGAGAGGGTCTTTTTTTATATTCAAGGTGAAATTGAAAAAGATATTTAAATGATAAAAGGTTATCTCAATTAATATCTTTTTTTTTTTGTTTGAAAATCAAATTTCCAAGCGAAAATCACCTTTCTCTGGGCATATCTCAAAGAAACATTTCACAACTAAGAATATGTTCATGTGTACGCGCGAGCTTTGCATTTCAAATAAAAAAGATATTCAATGTGAAAATTCTAATTTAATTATGAGATGAAATTTCTGAAGGTGTCCTAAAACTTCTCTTTAGACCATCCTATTCTACTTCTTTTTTTGGATTGTAGAAGGAAGTATACTCATGGACAAAATTCAAGGAAGTTTTATCTTTTAGCATGTATATCGGGATTCAGACATTAACTCTGAAATATATTTTATACACAGTAACTTTTATTGAAGACACACTTACCACTTAACCATCTTTCAACAAAATTGCCTCTGCTCCTTAAAAAAAGTAGACTACCGGCGATATCAAATACTATTTAGTTCCACAAGTTTTATTCATGAGTGTACTTAGAAATTCGAAAATAGTGATTTATAAATTGAGAACTTGAACAATCCAAGTTAAATTGTACTTTCAGTTATTTACTCCTACACAAATAATTGTAAATATAAAATAGGCGTTATTGTTGATATTCAATATATTCACACCCTTATTTTACAAAATTTATTTTGTTCATAATATAAATATATACACTAATTTTTTCTCCTCAATTAATATCAGCAAAATTATTTTTTAAACTTAATTCTATTAACGTTATGTGGCACCAAATTTGTTGTTGGCACTCATTAATATGTTATTATACCTTGATAAAGGTTGGTGTTCAGTCAATTGAAATATTGGTAAAATATATGATATTTTGATCCAATATATACCTTTTTATTTAAATATTAAAAATTATTAATCTTTACACCTGGAATTTGAAGCTCATAATTGAAATCTCTATTTAATATTATGCATAGCTTGATTTTAGCTTTTCAAAGTGAGATGTGCCATATCAAATAATATTCTTTTCTGCTCTTTCGAATCATCTAAGTATATATTCAGTGCATTAAAAAGGGCATTTTTCTGGAAAATGAATTCTCAAACAATTAAAAGCAATAATGTCAAAGATATATTCAATTTGAAATTTAAAATATAATTTTTAAGCATAATAATAAAGAGTATGTCAATTTCTTTCAATTAAACCTATTACGCGCATTTGAGAAAGTATATAAATATAGTAAATACGTAGAAATACCTAATTTTGATATTACAGAGATAGAATGAGAAATATCTACAGGATATTGTAAAGAAATATAACAATTATTATAGAGTAATATCTACAGTTTCAAAATTAAAATGTACCATATTTTCAATAAAGGTATTTGAACTTCTGAATTGTAGTGTTACCAAAATAAATTCATATTTACGAAAAGAGAAACTTCCCAAAAGTTAGTGGAGATAATTGGGTACCTATCAAAACTCCCTTTTATCGGAAATATCGACTCGGGTTTTCACAATATTCAAGGCAGATATTCCAAAATAGCTATATATGGGAAGGCAAAGCAATTCATATAATATAGTTTTGGGATCGATTTATCAAAATAATTTTCCCCAAAATATTTTGAAAGAATGCCAGAAGTGGTATCGAATTACGGAACTCGCTCCTTCAAAAAGAGCCAATAATATTTGTTAGGATTTTATCCACTTTTAAAAAATAACGCAACGCGAAACCACTTATCAGAAGGTTGGGGCGAAGTCTCTCACTTTATTCCAATATGGAGCTAGTTAGAAGTTTTTGGTAGAGTCGGATTTCAGAATTTCCAGTTTCTCATACATCTTCATGCTTACTCTTACACACAGAGACTTAATTCCCTTAAACATCACCATAGTATACACCATAATTGGTTTATATGTAAATATAATGTCAATGTTTCTCGATCGCTGACTGGATATATTCGACCTCTTTCAGCCAATCAACGTGCAATTAATTATCTTCTCAGTGGCAGCATAAAAATACTATAAGAGGTTCTATATTACCGATATATTATATTTTCGAACATAATTTCGAATCAAATTTTTACTTATTAGTTTTTAAACAAAATATTATTTACAATTTTAAGTTTAATTATTTTACGTTTATAGATAAAATGATATTTTACCCATATATTGTGCTTCGTAATGCATAATTCGTCATAAATCATCACCAATGTAGAGAATAATTATTTATAGTGAATATCTGCATTTAAAAATAGTTTGACCTTGATATGATCTGACACTTCAAGTTATAGCATTTCTTTTATTGCTAACTAATATAAACATAAAAAGGAACCTGCCCAAGCAACTTATAAGCTAGTAAAGAAGCTTAAAAAGCTCTTTTCTCTGCGTTATCGCGAATCTGATATCTATAAGTCAAACCACATTAGTCAATTTAAACCAAACTAAACTTTACCAAATAGGAGAGTGTTGTGAATCTGCATTATTATTTGCTTTATACAAATTGACCTATATCAATCTAAGAATGTGAGGCGAACCTTTACCCCGTCATCCAACTTAATCAATTGGAGTATGCTTTATTAAAGAGTGATCATTAGGCCGCGCGGTATTCCTTCATAAATATTCACAGCTCGGCTCAATTAATCAGCTGATAAGGTCTCGTATGTTGTCGCCCAGGTCAAACAGGTCAATTACGGCCCTCTCCCTTCTCAGCTGTTTGTCTCTGAGCGTCTTCTCTTTTCCTATACACCACCCCTTTTTGCTATTTTATAAATTTTAAATTTTATATAGTCAAGACATTCCTCTCTCTCTCTCTCCCTCAGGTAGAGGAACTGTTCGTAAGCTTGAATGCCAACACCATCCTAGAACCTCCCTATAAATACTATTATAGGGAGGAGATAGAAGACACTCTTGTCTCCCCTTCTAACAGGGAGGACGTCCTCGAGTACCTGTCGCCTGAGCAGAGGTCTGTTCTGAAGCTATTCCTCGGCATGGCAATAGCACATGTTTCTCTCTCTCTCTCTCTTTGGATTTCTTCTCAACACTAATATTTAGTTGAGTATATAGTTCATATTTCTCAAGATTTACACTATGGTAACAAAGGTTTTAAAATATAAAGGATTTTTAATTATATTTATAAATATGGTTGATGATTCGCTTCAACCTTCTTTATTTACAAATATTCGGCGACCCGCTGTTCCTCCTTTTGAATGAAACTTATTCTTATAACGTTTTTCTTCTTCTATTTTCTAATTATATCTTGTATTTGAAGAATTATTTGGATTCATGAATTTGATTCTTTAATTATCACCTTGCTAGAATCAAATGAATAAAAATCGTTAATGAGTAAGAAAAGATATTCAAATTTAACTTGAAGTCTTTAATGCACTTCTCGACACACAATATCTATAAACTTGAAAACTTGATTCTTATAGGCTTGACGATCAAAGGCGAATATTTTGATTGTAATTCTGCTCGAAGGTAGATTTTCTCAGGTAGAAAACTTGACAAAGATTTCTCATATAGAAGGAAAAACTAATTTATTTCAATCCAATAACAAGTAATTCATATTTATATGAATAATAGAGAGAAAATGAAAGAAATATGTGTACGTAACAAATATATAATAAATCTAAAATAATAATATGTTAGTAAAATAATAAATACTTTGTTATAATTGAATATCATCAATGATGTAAGACACATAACACTTCAAAATAATCATTTAAAATCTATATGGTACAACCGTTGAATATAAAAATTGTTATAGAGAGGCTCGACAATTAACCATTCTCTAGTTTTATAACAACAAAGGTCCCTTCTCACGTCAAAATAAACCTTAAAACTAGACGCCATCTATTTTCATCTTTATTCTTTAGTTTGTTTAAAAATAAAATTTATGACATGTTTACACATATATAGAGTAAATACATGGGGCGGAATGTCCTAAATAAAGGCTTTTGTTGTTGTTGTTGTTGTTGTTGTATAGAGTAAATACTTTGAATTATGAATCCACCTATAGTGCGTTCACTTCTTTGACCTACCACCTTTGTGAATTTAGAAATATCTTGAGCCAATATAACTCATCATCCAATAAACAAACACATCTAAGAGAAATAAGTTTGTGTTTTAGCACAATTTCATTAGTGAGAAAATAACCAACGATATTATTATTTATAATAATAAATAAATATTCTAAAAACTAGTCAGTTATTTAAATATTAAAAATAAAGATATTATATTTAACCGTTATTTCTTAGATTGACAATATTCAAGCTAACGTTTTGTTAAAAATTCATCCTATATAAAAAAGCGTCAAAATAGCATATTCAACTATGTATTTCTGGAATCGCCAAGCTG
This sequence comes from Cordylochernes scorpioides, assembly GCA_030710605.1. NCBI lineage: Eukaryota > Metazoa > Arthropoda > Arachnida > Pseudoscorpiones > Chernetidae > Cordylochernes > Cordylochernes scorpioides. The sequence continues at coordinate 46,257,350 of CP092864.1, forward strand.
AATTTCAGATCAGCGCGGACTGGGTGGAGAAATGCTAGATTAAATATTGGGCCGATATTTTGCAAGGTTGCTGAGTTTGCATTTTGTATCCCTCCCTCTTATTGGTTCGCTACTTATTGTCGCGGCCCCGGGGGACCGGCTAATTATACAACTGCTGGCTTAGCTCCTAAATCTATGAATCGTAAAATTAAATACCTGAGCGCCCTCTCCTTCGGGAGCTAACTCTTTATTGAGAACTCTCTAGAAGTTATCGATGGAATTTGACTCATATATTTTAAGAGAGGCAATATTTTCATTATAATTGGCTTATTTTAATTTTCAGAATATTTAGTTTTTTTTAAATAAAATCTCGATTTTAGTATTTATATCTTCAGGAATATATCTCTGTTGTGTAACTTATGCTTCTTTATGTAAATATGGCGTTCTGCTCCATTTCAAAATCGGTTTACAATATAGAAGAATTCGTCGAATATCATTGCCAAGAAGATAAATCTTAACTCGTCGTCGTTATCTTTTAACTATTATTAGTAAAATAGGTTTTTATGTATCGTTTAAAAGGTGAGACTCAGGTAATCAAATTTAGAATAATGTTTTATATTACAAGGGGTCGTCACATTTGCATATATATTATAAAATCAATGTGTTTTGACCTGAATATTCGGTATAAATATATATTTTTAACGGGTTTTGAAATCTCTCTTTTTCTAGTCTGATAATTTAAGTTATAATGTTGCTTTCTCTTTTCTCAAAATAATGTGTGAATATATTTAGTCGAAAATGAAAACTGCCATTCAATTATGTTGCTGTTGTCTTTTCTCTTTTACATACTTACTAAGGATATATTTGGCGAAGATTCTGGATATGAAAAAGAAAGTTTATTTTTACAACGATGCCGTAGACTCTATCTTGCCACGATTCGCTCCAAGATTTAATTGCACTTTCTAAACTGAAGGTTTCACCAAACAATACGACAGTCCCTGAAAGACCTACAATGCTAAACCTTTCTTTGTGCCGCAAAAATTAAGAAATTGTATATTTACTAAATAATCAACATATTGATTGAACCTTTCACGGAAACATCTCAGATCCATATATCAAGGAAACAAGATGTGCAATATCTGTGTCACAGGAGATGGCATGTAGAGAAATATATTTTGTCTGAAGTGACTACTCTCAATTCTTAGAAAATATTAATTTATTCATTAGTTATATTATATTCATTAATTTCCTCGTTCATTTTAAATAACATCTACCCCCACATATTTTCAAGCCCAGCAATGGCCGCAGCCTTGCAGAAAATTGACATAGACCCAGAGCAGCAGCTTTACACACCCAAGATAGTGGACATTGCGCGATAGAGATTCACGGGAACATCTGAGGTTATTCATTGGATACGACAACAACAACAAACTTCTACTGTCCTTACTGCGATATATGTATAATTATATAGTGATAAAATAGGATGAATATCATTCTCACACTTTGTCAATTTATATATTTATATTTTTAATAGAAATATGTTATAATTTTTTTTCTATGATCTTTCTATTATTTTGAATAAGTTTATTCAAAACGTTTTGGAATTAAATAACCCCTTACTTTTAGTATATTGTGAATATTATTTACATAAAATAGGATTAAATACGGTCGAAAACACTAAAGAAAGATTCAAATATGTACACCTTTTGCATTTCTAATTATTTTCATATATATATATATATATACTGTATATATGTTTTTTTTTATAAATCTAATGCATAAATTAGATATTGATCTGAATTAATATATTAAGATATGTTTTAAATATAAAATTGAATATAAATGTATGTCTCTTTATAAAAAGGTAAAAAGAAAGGATTTAAATATATTTTGAAAGAATTTTGACAATCTTTTTGAAAAAAAAAAGTTTTAAATTTCTGACTAAAAAAAATATAAACATCTACGAGAGCAATCAATAGCTATTGAATGGCATTCTGTTTGCATCACTTAATAATTTTCAACGTCTTCTATTTAACTCTCTTGATCTCTTCAAATTTCCCTTTGCTTCATTGTAAGTAATTACATTTGAAAAGGAATTCAGCCAACATATTCAAATTTATTTCTGGAGAATCCTTTTTTGAAAGTGGATATCTTCATGAACCTCAGAATGAACTTTAAAAATGCCTCACAAGCTGACACAATTCGTTTTTATATGAATATAGTAAATTAAGTAAAGTAGGAAAGCATGGAAATTGGCATAATAGAAATTTAAACTATTATTATAATAATTGAGTCGTTGTTTCTCAACGTTCATCCAATTTTACATTTAATTATCTTTAGAGCGAACATTATAATGTACGCATACTTCTCTGAACGACCATCTATTGTAAAATACAAAATGACTTGACCTTCTAAAGTCCAACCTCTAATAAGAGACCTTCTCTATGAAAGACCAGGGATATTTATATTTAAGGCGATGACTTTCCTGGGAGGTTTCTACACTAATCGAATATTCTCCGTAACAGATTTGTTCATAATTTGATACCTAAATTAAACCACAGCTGCTTTTCATATTGATTTCTTTTTTACCATCAAATCGTATAATTTTATAATTGTAAATTTTGATTTGTACTATTCTGAATTATTTTTTTACATATTCATTATTTCATAAAATTACTACTGTATTTATAGACATATATATTGATAAATGAATAAAATAAAGCATCAAGGGCTGCGTATCTTTATTAGAACGACTATATTACGAGCTTTCGGGCACATGCGCCCTTCTACAGGAATTAATAAACTAATATAATAAACTAATGTACGGGGTTTTTCAATCGATATATATTGATATTGACTGGTTATCTGTTTCTATAAAAGAAAAACATACCATCCTTGCAGTTTGGCCAGTTTAATCTTTAAGTCGCTCCACTAATGTATTGACCGTTTGACTTGTAGCGACTAATTATATAGAAATTCCTATCAAAGGTATTTCTAGAGATAATAAGCATATAAGTTTCGGAAACTGTGAAAGAATAAATGTAATATTGATCAAAATCCTTGATTTTTTGGAAAGTTAAAAAATAATTATATTTCTAAACGATTTTTAAGAGTTTCTTTGTTCTGGAAAAAACAAGGTTAAATCATAAAGGTGCAGTAAATACTGAAGATAGACCCAACGTTTGCATATATAATAAAGAATATCAAATATCTGATTCCAATACCGTTTGATATGGTCACAATACTGAGATATGAGAAGCAACTGTGTAAACCATCATGTTAAAATTTCTAAGCATTTATAAGTTGTCAACAAAATATTATAAATAATTCAAAAATTAACGTATCCAAGTAATTGACTAGCATTTTAATACGCTGCTCTATAACCTATTATTCAAAGAAATATTGATCCACTGAATACAAATCTAATTGAAAAAAATGCATCAAAAGAAAGAAAGTGACAAAATAAATGCCAATATATAATACAATTAGAATATGGATCTGGAGGACAATGAAAAGACTAAAATAGGTTGGCAGGCATGAATAACTATTGGGAACAATGGGTGAGATTACTGCTTATTCAAGGTCAACGTGAAAAGAAGAAAATGTGTTGATCATATATTGAACATAAGTGGATTGATGAAGAAAGCCACAGAAGGTGTAATAAAAGTATAACGGTATCAAGAAAGATAATTGGATTATCTGGTGGGAAGTAGAAACTGGGAAAAAAAGAGAAAATCTCAAGTTAAATAGGCATGACACCATTTGAGACCAAAACATTCTCAAAGGTTTAATACTAACGTAAATTAGGGCGTAAAGTGGCTTTTATTTATAAATCAAATATGTAATTCTTCTCTCTTCACTAAACATTGTTACTTACATATTTGTTTTAGTTTTGAATTTCCTATAATAAAATAGTTATAATGGCTGGTGTCTCTTATATTTGAGAGTATTTATAAGATCATATTTTCATATTTCAAGACATATTTAGTGGTCGCTGGTTTGATTTGTGACAAAGTCTTTTTTTTTTGGACAATATTTTAAGGGAGATGACAAACACATTTGACAGTTGGTCGAAAAACTGGCGCAGTTGTTGAAGAATAAATTTATAAAAATGACATTTTCTTCTGTATTTTATAATTATACTAAAAGATAATTGGTTATATAGTCAAATTTAGCGATTATAGAAAGACTACCTCCCAACTAGTTTTGTGCTTATTATCACAAGATTAAGGATTTCGAAAAATTATAAAAATAAAGGATAAGACAGCTCAACAAATAAAAAGAGTAGCGGCGTCTAATATATATATTTTTGTAGTTTTTAATTATTGGTCTTGTTCTTGTAAGAAACTTCATATTTGCATATGCCTTTGCTTAAACTCTAGAAAATGTATCTTCTCATCAAAGAACATTTATCTATCTATATTGCCATTTCGACAAATATTTAGATATCGCTTTCATGAAAGATAAATTCATTGATATATAGAGACTAAACATTATTGATCAAATTTTGAATTGTATTTTTCTTACCTCTTTGACAATCTTACTTCACCTCAATAGAGATAACTCCGCCTTTGCCGGTCCCAAACCCAGATGAAAAAGGAGGAGGGGGAGCAGTAACAAGCTCACTAAAAAACCTGGGCTTAGCTGGCCTGGCTGATAGTACCCTGTAAGGGCTCCTAATCCAGGGATACAGGATGAGCAGCATTTGTATTCCATGTTAGTAGCGGCTGCACATGGCGTCTGTTCCTCATGTCAGAGGCGGTCATTTCTTTTGGAGCTAAGTCGGCCATTCACTGAGTAGTGCTCCCAGTCTTAATGATCAAAGCAGACGCATTCTACTTCACCCAATCATGTTGGCTTTACAAGCTTGACACCAATATGATTGAGAGGAGATAGGAAAGAAGAAAAGAGATAACATTCTTGACTTCTCGTTTTACAGTTCCAGTGAAATCTCAAAGAATAGAATAAAGTAACAAAGCTGTAGGTCTCATTAATCTATAAAAGCTCTCAGCTTTCAAAGTTTTATGGATAGCAGACCCTCCAGCACAGCAATATGTTTAGGCCCGGGGGATCGTAAACTTGCAATTAAATCTTCGTTTTATTCAAAGTCGTTTTAAAGAACCATAAAATAAAATTAAAATTTTTTATTGTCTGTTCTCCTGGTTCGCCCTAGTTAATCACTCTAATACCTTGAATTCTTGAAATAATGGACAATTGGAAGCGCGTTTATCTTCCCATCTGAATGGAAATAAAAGGCTGTAATACTGTAGCGAATGCAATATTGTCTGATTATTGGCTTTAAAAGGTCTCAATAGGATCCATATTGATCGTTTGCTCTTTTTCTATCCATTTTTACACGCTTGTTCTGTCGTATATAGATATATACTGATATTGCATAACTACAAAGCTTCATATGACTCCTGCTAGAATATGGCAAGCAAAATAGTGAGATCTTTTTTCTAGCATCTATGGAAATTATTTTTATAGTTTAATAGTAGAATAGTTTCCTCGATTAAAACAATTCGAAAAATAATGTATGAATCAGCTATTTACAAGAATTTATTTTATTCTATAAGTTATATATAGAAAGAAGCGCTCTCATGATAAACCACATTAAAAAAATCTTTGATCTCTTTTGATCGTGGTACAATGGTTAAAAGTAATTTTAGGGGACGAAGATAAATATTTAAAGTAAAAAGAAAGAGAAAAATAGAGAGTAATATGAAGTTCTTTCAAATGAATATACTTGTTTTTTTTTTTACTTTCATTTATTTCAATAATATTATTAATTGTATTTTCATTATCAATAACCAATGAGCATTATATATATTTTTTCGCAAATATTTTTAATATACAGTATATACTTTATAATTATTTATCTTTCACTACTATATGCATTTTTAGATTTTTATTTATTGATAAACAAATTCAACGAAGGATGTATATATATATCATTAAAAAAAAAGATTCTGCAGATTTTATATTATTATTTAGATATAGAATGATTTTTTTCTTGCTTTGAGAGATAATTATTGAAATAAAGAAGTATTACTTGCTGATGCTGGTTTTGTATACATGAATATTGTATTGCAGTCGTAAAACAGAAAAATACAAATATACTTTGAATCACAATTTGCTTTAATATTGCTGATAGACATTATAAAGAAAGAATTGCCAGATTTTAGACGCGCGCGAATGAAATAAAATATTAGGTATTTACATATGTACAAAAAGATTTGAGCAGGCCAACAGGAAACAACAACAATAGGTTTATAAAGGAAAAGCGGCGACATCTGGCGGTCGAACCTACAGAGTATAATATAATAGAAATTATAATTTTAAATGGAAATAAAAGTTTTTACATAACATATATATGGTTTTCAAACATTTTAATTGATCAATAAACTAAAAAGGAAAGAAAACCTCATTCGAAATATTTCTTTTTTTTTTAATAAATCCTAGTAACCATCTTCGTAAATGTAAAAGTTAATTTTTGTTCATTCCAGTTTATAAAAAAATTCAATTAACGGATAAACAAACTAATTCGTAATTATATTTAATAAATAGTGAATATGTGAGATATTTTTATGTGTTGTTGGTTCAGCATGTTTTCACAATAAAATATCCGGATGAAACTTTGCATATACACTCATTGACAAAAACTTAAGGAAGTTGTACCTTTTAACATGTATATTAGGATTGAGACGATAATTCTGAAAGATATTACAGTGACCTTTATTGAAGACACGCGAGATAACCAAGTGTGAACAATCCAATTCAGCAATCCTACGCACCAAAAGTCGTGGGGCTTGCCCGGCCAATTTTCAAAACAGACGCCTAGGCCCAATCGCTTCGGAAAAAAGGCAATGCTTTGCGTATGGTGGGACCAGACCTGCGTAGTATATTTCGAGCTCCTGAAACCTGGCGAAACTGTCAATACTAGTCGCTACGAACAACAAATGCACAGTTTGAGAGAGGCGTTGAATGAAAAAATACCGGAATGGCGTTTAGCACAACAAGCTGATACTGTAGCACGACAACGCTCCAGCCCACAACGCTACAGTGGTCAAAAACACCATAAAAGACTTGGGCTGGGAACTCTTACCCCACCCGCCGTACTCACCAGACTTAGCGCCGTCGGACTACCACCTTTTCACATCTTTAGGATACGCCCTAAAAAAAACAGGAATTTTCGAACTCAGACATACTCCGAAAATGGCTTGTTGACTGGTTTGCCTCAAAAGGAATAGAAATTTTCAGACAAGGAATTCGAAAATTGCCTAAAAGGTGGTCCGAGTGTATAGCTAATTTCATTACTTTGAATGAAAAATCTTTTGTTGTATGGGATTTGTGAACTTTTGAATTCACTGAAAATTTTCGCGTTTCATACTAATAGACCTGGTAGAGTTAGGTTTGTAAAGAGATACAACATTTTAGCTTCAACTCCGAAATTAATTAATTAAAAAATTAATAAATAATTCCTATTATTAAAAAACCTATTTGTATATTACTACTATTACTACTGATAATAAATATTCTTTTCACGATTTTTACATCTTTGTTTTTCTTAGAGTGAGTGGTGTTGATGTTAATTATTTAAAATATTCATTTTCATTCTGTGATTTAATTTATTCTGTGGTGTTGAGTGTATATATATATGTATTTTCTTTGAGTGATGTGGGAGAGAGTATATGTGGAGACGTTTAGGCGTAAGAGTTTGAAAGAGTTATTTAGATTTATTATAGAAATTTATTTTCATAGTTTTTTTGTGCCTTCAATAAAGAATTTTTATGTTTTAATAGAGAGTAATTATTACGATTCTCCCAACAAGTGGTCCACATATTCAGAAATGATCTATCTATTGATAAGTGAAATTCATACCTATCTGCAATATTATTAGTCAGTTTAACTGAAAATATTCCTGGTATTATTTCTGTGAAAAATAGACACTTCGGCCAGTAAGAGTTTTTTTTATTTTTCAACGTTTCAACAAAAATGTTTTGTCTTCGTCAGGAGAAAAAAAAAGAGTATTTGCCAAGAGGTTAAAAATTGTATTATATATAATACTAGCGGATGTGTACCCGGCTTCGCCCGGGTTTTATCCGAGTGAAAGTTTGCCTAACGAATATTATTGATAATAATATTCGGGAACACACAGAATATTATGATAATAATGATAATATAATTCGTTACGTCATATATTTTTATAATACTAGCCGTATGACCCGGGCAACGCCCGGGTTTTACCCTATTAAATGTACCCTATTCAAATACTATTCGTTACAATTATAAATTGGCGCCGTGGATGTCACTTTTGTGAAACGTCCCGCTCCAAACTCTGTGTCTGAGAAGCGATATTTTTATAGAAAGATGATCTGGCTTTTGTTTTCTGCTCGAATGAATGTTTTTCTGTTAGAATTTTGTTCCTGTATACAAAATAATGAACTGGTTTCACCCGTGGTCTCTGCTTTTTGGAATTTTTCCCGAAATAATTTTGTATATGATAATCAAACATGATACAGCAATATCGTCATCATCATCATTTTCTGACTAAAAATATATAGTTTTAATAATCGATTTATATATTTTTTTAAATAGCCTATCGTCTTCCTCGTATTCTTTTACCTATGTATGGAAATTTTGGTTTGAATTAGTGAACTATTGCGAATTTGTATACCGGACATACAGACAGACAAACAGACAAACATACAAACATTCATTTTTATATATATAGAGAAGAGATAGAGATATGAAATTTATTTTTCGAGCAAACATATCCACTCTCTACTAAATAGATTTTAAAAAATATATGCATAAATGAAAATATCTAGAGATATACTACATGATCTTAGCCAAAAGGCCGAGAAACGATATTTTATATATAGAGATGACCTGGCTTCGTGTGTCTTCTGCTCGAGTGAATGTTTCGCTGGAAGAATTTTGTTCCTGCCTACTATTAATCATTATCTGGCTTCGCCCGTGGTCTGCTTTAGTGAATATTCCCCAAAAGAATTTTTTAATGCAATCCAGCATGATACGGCAATATTTGTCATCATCATTTCTGACTAAAAATATTGTTGCTCAGTACTTGGTTAAATATAATTTTTCTTGGTCAAAGTGCGACAAAAAAAACTCTTCCAGATTTAACTCTCTGTCCTGTTCAAATTTCAGCGAGATTAGTTACAAATTGAGGGCGTGCATAGCCGATTTTTACCCGAGTAAAGGTTTCCTTAACAAACATTTGTTAAAACGATTCTAGCAAACATCCAATCCCTACTGAATCTATACTTGTCTACACTCTCGATAATATTTTCCCGGTCCCTTGAAAAATACTCGATAAGTTGAAAAAAATCAGTATTAATTGATCCACTCGGTAATTTGAAGTTGAAGGAATAGTATCTTGCCACAAACGAAGATTTGTAAATAACTGTATTTAGCGAATGTACCGGCTTCGCACAGTTTTTATCCGAGTAAAAGTTTGCCTAACGAACATTTGTTAAAACGATTCTAGAAAACATCCAATCCACTTATATATTGATTTATAAACGTATATAAATATAAATATTGTTATATGCGTTTAAATATATTTTTGAAACACATAATTTTTTGAAAACATTTATTATATTTTAAATAAGATATTGTCACTTTTGTGAATTTGATAATTAATTATTTCTTTTTTCTCAATGAATTATTTATATTAATTTAAAATTTCATTTTTGTTATCATCATCACATACAATGTAATTTTTTATATAAACAAACGATAATAAAACCCACAAATTGGTGGCTCAAAAATCATTTATTATGGTTAGCAGCTCCGTAAATAAAGATATTTTCACAACAACAATTGAAGTTGCATCATCATTTTAAGAAAACAACAGCAAATTAAATTAACAATGTAAAAATATATTTTAACATTTAACACAAAAACGTTACAATTTTTTCTTTAAATATATATTAATATTGAAATGCCAAGTATTTTAAGTCATTGGAATATTATATTACTAAATTCTCAAATTAAATTTATTATACTTGGAAAACATTTTAAGCATTGTTACAATTTATAAATATAATTTCACCAGACGCCGCTAGAGGCGCTGCTTGCGAGTGAAAGTAGAAAATTTGCAAATAAAATTGCAAAGAATATTTATTTCAAATCAAATTCAAAACCAGAAATTTTCCCAGTAGTATAGTAAATAAACTTCCTAAAGTTTCACGGCGATTGGATAATCTTACCTTTTAAAAACAACAATCGTGTGAACAAACTAACATTCATTGTGTAAACAAACCACGTGTTAATTATTAACCAATAAAATTCATTTATCGTCGCGACCAGTGCTGCGCCCAAGCGGTAAAAGGCTGGAACTAACGCTTTTTGGTTTTTTATTTTTTAAAAAAAGCACATTCACTTTTTAGTTTTTTAAATAGCCTATATGTTAAACGAAATCTTCAGCTACCTACATGCGAAATTTCATAAAGATTTATATGTAGATTTTGCGCAACGCGATAACAAACATCGATTTTGGATTTCATTTCTATAGATATAAGGATTATTACTTATAATTAATTAAAAATAATGAATATTATCATTTAAATATATGGGTTTGTTAAATTATTATTCAAATAAAATCCCAAGCCAGGACATTCGTCTTTATGCTTGATAAAACCAAATATTTGAGATAATAATATATTCATTATTATTATAGATATTTACACCTAATTGTTATTTACATGTTGAATTAAGATTTCACAAAGAATGGAAAGGAATTGTCAAAAGAATAGAACTAATTGTGGTAGGTGGGTATAGAAATCTAATATCATAGGTAGTGGGCGGGTCCTGTAGCTAGGCTTATTGGCAATGACCCACGAGGGAGGAGTGTCTAATAGATATTAATGCTGGTGTAAATGAAATCTGGTTGGGCCATTACACACTTGCCTTCAAATGACCGAGTCACCAAAACAAAGGCTATTTATCTTTGATTAACAAAACCATTTTCAGATATTTGAACCTCAAAGCCCAGAATTTGAACCAACTATATATATATTAAAGTTGAAATATAACTATCGTTTAGGGATACATTTCTCTTTTAAAGAATCTCATTCTTTGACGGCTTATATTTTCATATTATTTCTATGCATATTATTAATTAATTAACTTTATAACTGTTTAGGTATATACTGTGAAAATATTATAAATTCTGGAACTCATTTAGTTACTTCAACTCAAATCATCTTCAATGTGTTTATTTGAATTTTATCCCTCTCAAATACGTTCTTCCCTATAGGTAATATCCTTAATGGCATGTAGGATTTAGGAGAGGCAAGTAGGTGACACCATATGATAGTTCTAAATTTGCAACAACATCCGACCAATATTTGGACAGGTTACACTTACATCGCCCGCTCAAGTCAATCTGGGGACTTTTAAAGTTCTTTTTTTTTGTCACACACACACTTATATACACGTATGATAATGTTGATAAAAAGCAAGTCAATGACAACAATACTCTGTAGTCAATACACAATAATATATAGAAGCAATGGGCGCCCCTCCAGTCAAAATAAACGTCATATATAATGATCATCTATATCCTGAGAAACTAGCGCATTGAATAGTTTATATAAATGCGGTTTAACTGTGGAAATATCGATAAAACAATGATGTATTAGTTGGTTGAAAGAGATGTAATGTTATTCTCTTTTTTTCTCTCATGTATAGTACTGAATTTAGTTTAAAATGAATCATCGTAGATAAAACCTTCATTTAACGATAAATTCGTTGAACGAATGCTTGGTAATATCAGAAATATTTAGAAATTAATAAGAGAAAACCTTCAAGAGAAGCATAAAGCATTTATTTTTTTAAGTAAGCATGACAGCAGAAGTTTGACGGTATTTGATCGTATTGACCTTTATTTTGACTGTATATGCCACCATTATATATATATAATGGTATGTAATGTAATGTTTATTTGCACGATAAGGAGATGCCTTTTTTTCTTTATTACTTTTTTGCACCTTATCCGAGTACAATATCACATTTTTACTATTTTTCCATATATTTCTCGAAAATGAATTTTAAAATAATTTTTAGTTGAAACTATGTCTTTTTTAACCAAACATAAGACATAGCTTTAGAATAAAAAAATTGAAGCAATATAAAAATATGTAAAAATATAAATTTCGTGAAGTCGTAATTATTTATAGTTGAGGAAGTTTCTCTATAAAAGTTGTTCTGAAGGCATTCTTCCAGAGAAATGGGCTCAATCAATAAATAAGCTGTGATGTTACCCATAGCTTTATTCTGCACACTCCCTTCCAATCAAAGTCCAAATTATTTGGGCCAAGATATACTTTATTTATTGTGGTGAGGAAATATTATTCTCCGCCTTCGTTTTAGTACTTTCTTCTATCGCTTTGTCTCGCTATATGGTCAAAGCCTTCTTTCTCAAATTGTACAACACTCTGAATAAATAAATCTGTTTCACGTTATATTGAATAATATTTTAATGTAATAAGAGAATGTTTTAATATTTATTAATGATAGAAAAATATGATTATTTTTTTAGGTTTTTTCCTGTTCGTATAATTCGTTCGAATTTTCTATTATTTGTATTGATAATAGACGTTGTTTTTTTTTTCATTAACTATTGTAAAACCCCAGCTATCTCTTTCACACATTAGAAGTTGCGCGTCAATTGAATGAAGAATGAGATAAAATAATTCAACTAAATTACAAATAATAAAATGTAAATTATTTTGAAATGCATCATTGTAATGAATTTTGCTTATTCCCGTCAAAATCTCTCCTATTCAATTATAAGTTTCGGGTTCTATTTCCAGTTATGATATAACACACACACACACAGACTTCACTATATATCTCATTACAATAATACTCGTAGGTTTCCAAACATCTATAGAGGGTGTGTATTCTGTAACGGGACAGATTTACCATCATCAAAATTCTATAGAGGGTGTGTATTCTGTAACGGGACAGATTTACCATCATCAAAATTCAGGTTCTGGTTATGCTGAATAAGATATTTCTAAGAATCAGGATATCACAGTACAAGATGTTATGTTCTGGCATCTTGTTCTATCCCAGTACGAAATATATTTCAAGACATAAGGCTCTTTTCCAGAACAATAAAATATCTACAATTGGATATTCCCAGACATCTGGTAGTATCCCAGTGCAAATTGATACCCCCCAGATATCAGGCTTTATCCCAGAACAGTAAGATATTTCTAGAGACCTGGCTTTATTCTAGTACAATAGGATATCTCCAGACATATGTCTCTAACCCAGTACAATTGAGATACCTCTAGGCATATGGTTCTATCGCAGTACAATAAGATATTTCTAGATATCAGGCTATAGCAAAAGCTTCCAGAAATCGCCCTCTATATACCAGTATAATAATCTATTTTCAACATATCAAGGTTTTATTGCTTTACTATTAAATATTTCCAGATACATTAGACTATATCCCAGTACAATGAAGTGTTTTTGAAATATTTCAATAGGGATATTTTCAAACATGTCTGATTCAGCACGATATCTCTTAATGTAAGGCGTTTCTCACAGTAGGATAAGGATCTTTCAGAGAAATGAAATGTTATCTAATTCCAAATAGATGTTCCCAGACACCAGTCTTCAACCAGTACATTGAGATGTTTCCAACATGCAACGTCGCATTTCCCCCCTCCAGGGAAGTTGTCAAGCGACACTAAGGCTCCAGGAAATTGTGCTGGGTTCCCATGAGATTGCCATAAAACAACCAAATATTTCCCAGCGTAGGATTTAAAACTGTCCTCGAGCACTTCTTTTAAGAGATTAATTCAAATAATTGTTTTTCCGGATGTTAATTAGAAAATAAATTACTCCTTTTTGTAATTAATTATTCGTTTAATTGCTTCCCTGGGGATTCGAATCATTTAAATGTTGGAGAAGAGAGATTCGCAAATAACTCCTCTGATTAGAGATGTAGGTTCTTCTTGTCTCTTTGGGCCGAGGAACAAAAAATAATCTGTGCAGACGACAATAAAATTAGGACAACTGCCGCTATAGAGAATGTTATAAATTTATTTAAGTCTTTTACTACCTTTAAAAATAGTTCAGAATTTAAAAAAAAAAGAGATTTTAAATATCATTATAATTATAGATGTAATAGTATTATAATTAATAAATATAAAAAAGTAAAATAAAAATAAAACATTATATATTAAATTATATTTTCTCCCCATTGAATATAACAAAATATTATTAAAACATAATTCTGTAGACGTTATGTGGCGCTGAGTTTGTTGTTGACACACATTAATTATGTTAATTAAACCTTGATAAAGGTTGGCGTTCAGCCAACTGAAATATTGGTAAAATAAATAATATTTTGATCCAATATATGCCTTTTTAATTAAAGATTTATTTATGGATTGCTCTATTTTCAAATTTCTATTGTATATATGTGGCTTTTTGATGTAGGTATACTATGTAAAAACAGTGTTTTATATTTTATGACATCTTCGTTTTAATGAGAAGAAAATATTCCGAAAGGAAATATATTTAAAAAATAAAATGGTACTCGTAAAAAATAATATATAAAAGATCTAAACTAATATAACAACAAACGCTGAACTCTGGGGAAGATAATTGACTTCAATAAGAGTTCCTGGATTACAAGATTCTAGCTTTACTGAAATCTCGAACATTATATTGAACACTATTGACCGTCGCCGCAAACTAGCTGCATCTAGCTATGACGTCTATTTTGATGGGAGAGGCGATCTTTATCTTAATATATATATAATAATATATATGGTTATATATTATATAATAATTTTTTCATGAACAAATTCCCCTACTTACTTTGTATTTTTAAATTATTTCAACTGTGATATTATAACACTAAGCGGCGCTGAGTTTGTTTATACAAAAATGTAATGCCTTGATAAAGGTTTGGAGTTCATCCAACCGAAATATTGGCAAATAAATATTTTATTCCATCTAATATATGCCTTTTTATTATCTAATTTATATATATATATATATAAATAATTTTATTCGTGATCGAACGTTGTGGCCCACTGTACGTAATACATCCCAAACACGATGCCAGGCATCTCTGTCTTTTGACTCAACGTACGACATATATATATTGTTGAGTTGAGAAGGGGGAAGGAAGAGTCCTATTGGAGCCTAAATCGATATAACTAATTCCAATCAGGAGGTCCCAGACAGCAACCTGGCTGTGATCAACTCCTGTAGACGCCTGTTTGCTGATTGGTCGAACCCATGGAGCCATATCTTAAAGTCGGGCGCGAGGGGCTATACCACATGTTTGCTCGGTGCATGGAGAATGCATCAGTTCCTACTGATTCATTTATTTATTATTCAACAAAGCGCGCGATATTGAAATATTTGCGCCTATTACAGAGAAAACAAACAAAACAACAAACAAATTAAAACTTAGAATCTGATATTTACATATTTACACGTATTAATCAACAGAATTAATAAAATTTATATAGACAAAGTGGCTTATTTAAGAGAGTTAAATCATTTGGATCAGGGAACAATCGATGTCTCACTTCTGCAAGGTTCGGACAGTCGTAGATAAGGTGAAGAGCAGTTTTTTTCAGTTTTCTTACAGGAACAATTTGGTGGTTCTAATTGACCTCTTTTATGTAAATAATTCTGGAAATTTCCGTTTATTGTGACAAGTTGAGTGACTATAAAATTTGGATGGAACTGTGTAGGAATTTCTCTTGAAAAAATGGAACAATGGGTGGCATGGTGAAGCTGCGGCTACAGGCGTACAAGAAAATCTAGCTTAGGTAGCCATGCTCATTTTTGGTGCTCTAGCTGCAATGATAAAAATAATGAGAGGGCTATAAAAGGCAGTAGACAAATTGTTTTATTTAAAAGAGGAATACGCGTCATAAATAATTCAAATTTATAATAACAAATGATAAAACAATGTTTATTACAATTATAATTATTACAATTTTTTTTTCCAAAGCGCTATATCCCGCAAGGGATACTTTCGCCAAAAAAGGAGAATATTTTATTTACATAAGTTATTTACATTATTCAACGTATGAAAACATATGTTTCTTGTTAATATGGGATATACTTTCAAAATAAATAATTTAAATACCGATAAATACAGTTATTTAAACATGTTGTTACGAATGATTTAAGGCAGTCTAAAGGAAGAATTGGAAATATATATTAAAAACCAATATTTAAAATAATTATTGATTATTGCGTATATATTTTCAAATAGATTAGGGTTGTATACACGATATATTTTTCAGATTGGTTTAAATCTTATGAAGTATGAGTTTTGTAATACCAGCGTGCGCTTAATAATAAGCTGACTTCATTATGATAATCTTAAACTAGCGCATGAATGAAATGAAGCTATGAAATTCGATATCCTTCGTGTGATTAAGAAAGTACAGAGTCAATACGTGCCATATTTACTGAGGCATAATCTCTTTTCTTACTATGAAATCGTAACTAGCTGTTTATATAATTTTGTGTACCCTGGTAGCTTAGCTTGAACTAAAAACTACCTAGTGTATGGCAGAATTCAGGTTTAGGCCTGTTAACTACCCAACCGGCCGCCGTAGGGGTGTGGTGAGCGGATCGATGAAGCTCAGGTAAGATTTATCGACTTCTACCATGGCGAAAGAACTCTCAAAATTGTTCTTTGTCATCCCGTGATTAATCCATCGCGGGGAATTTATCACAGCGCTCATCAATACTTTCAATGGATTTTATTTACTTGTCTCGCGCGCTATCCCATTGTTTCCTTCCTGTGTTCAACACTCGACTGTTGCTCTGGTCAGCCAAAAAGTCTACTTCTGATGATTGTGTGGAAGATATTGGATTGTATTTATTTGTCCGACCCGTCTATTGTTTCAACACTGTACCTTACAGACGATTGTTGCTCTGGTTAGCCAAAAGGTCCATACCACTGATGATTGTGTGGAAGATATTGGATTGTATTTATTTGTATTATTCTTCTTTCTTATCTCCACTCAATCATATTAAGGTATCAATCTTGTAAAGCTTGAGACCCTGATGGTGTCCGCCGGGGAAGAGTAGAGCTCATCAATGGATAAGCCAATAGAGTAAATATTGTGTTTTGGGGTTGCAGGTTGAGAATTGCACATTGTACATAGTGGGAAAACCTTGGAACCATTCTGGGTATTTATTTGTTCTACCCATCTATTGTTTCTACACTGTACTTTACACCTGAATACTGCTCTGGTCAGCCAAAAAGTTTCTACTATTGATGATTGTGTGGAATATAATGTGTGTGTGTGGATTGTATATATATTTTCTCACCATATATGATTTCATCATTGTACGTTACAGCCTACTGTTGCTCTGGTCACCCAAAAAGTCTCTACTGCAGATGATTGTGTGGAAGATAATGTATTTATTTGTCCCATCCGTCTATTCTTTCAACACTCTACTTCACAGCCTACTGTTGCTCTGGTTACCCAAAAAGTCTATACTACAGATGATTGTGTGGAAGTTAATGTATTTATTTGTCCCACCCGTCTATTCTTTCAACATTCTACTTCACAGCCTACTGTTGCTCTAATCATCCAAAAATAATTTACTATTGATTATTGTGTGGAAGATAATGGATCGTATTCATATTTTATACCTGTCTATTATTTAAATACTGTACACAACATCCAACTGTTTTCTGTTCAGCCAAAAAGAATTCACTACTGATAATTGTGTGGGGATATAATAGATTTAATCTATTCCTGAAACTTGTCTATTGTTTCAACACTGTACTCAGACTGTTGCTCTGGTCATTGTTCGAAGTTCTACAGAAGATTATTTTGATGGATTATATTTACTTGCCCCGTTATCCCATTTTTTACTTCCTGTGTGTTCAACACACTCGTTGTTCAACACGTTTCCCCTTTCAGCACGAAATTCTACTGAAGAATATATTGAATAGAATAGATTATATTTACTTGTTCCACATTTGACAGCGTCCTCGCTCTGACCAGCAAGTCATTTTCCGTTGAAGATTTTATTAATATAAATAAGTATTTTGTTCAATTGCTATATTTCTTACCCGTGTTTGATACTTGAGTGCCTCTCGGGTCAGTCAGTTAGCTCATATATATAATGAATATATACAGTTAAACCTGTTTATAGCGCCCCCTCTTTGGACTCACCAAAATAGGGTGCTATAGAGAGGGGGTGCTATAGACAGGTCACTTTTAATGTTAATCGCATCGGACTACGTATTTAAAATCGGGAGCTATAAAGAGACTGTATTATGAAAATTCTAAACTATTTTAGACGCATATGATTATTTTAAAAATCAAACAATTTCTACTGCCTTTTAAAAGAATCATAGTTTCGAATTTTTAGAACAGATGGCGCGCTAATGCATCATAATATATCAATATATTTTAAAGATAGCATTATATACAATATTTAATTGTCTATAAATAAAAATATAAACTTTTATTTTACCACAAATAGCCCGAAGACCCCAATATAATCCTATGCATTTTAAGAAGCTATTAATACAAGGTATCTGCTTAGGAAGGATTCCTGTTAATCATTAAAGGAGAAATTCTGGTAGTGAAATTATCTCAAAATGTGTATAATGAGACATGTGAGCTGTGTTGTATGGTATAGGGTTACCATGCACTTCGATTATTATATCCTGGTGATTATGAAACTTGGAAAATTGTGAAATGTCTTAATTTTATCTATTTAAATTTTAATATTTCGAAAATTAGATATTTATATATGAATAACTATCACAAAATATTTATTTAATAAAAACGAGCAAAAGAAAGAAGATTTGAGCATGACATTTTCATTTTCGGAAGAATGTCCATTCTAACTTTATAAGCAGTAGATGCTCTACTAACTATGCGTACCCCTGTCTACTGGAGCGTATATATATATACGTATGTTTTTTTCATATATATATATTTCTACTATGTTTAAATAGACCGCCAGAGGTCACGCTTTCCCTATAAATACTCAATGTTGTTCTTCCCCGCTGGCCGACCCAAAACTTTTGTACATTATGTAAATATTCTTTTGTTTCCTTATTCTACTCGCCTTAAGACAGGCATTACTTTTTACCAAATTATGTTTTTATATATTCCTTCAGCACAATAAAAGCAATTACTGATCAAAACCATTATTATTTTTATTTCAAGATTATTCAACCACGACTGCACCACCATTGCATAATCATCAATATGATCCAAAAATTCAAGCATCTAATCTCTTTTCTTTATTATATAAGATATATATATTATAAAAATTATAATATAGTATTTTATAATTTAATTAATATAGTAATTATAATATAATTAAAAATATAGTAGATATTATAAAAATGAAATCTAAACATATATATATATATATAAATTGATTCAATTTTCTTTTTTTTATTTCGTGTTCTATGAACCTTTATAATATATTATATCATATCCCATACGAGTAATTTCATTATTCAATATTTCAATAATTTATATATTTTTGTTCAAAATATAATTATTCTGACATGAATATCGATTCTATTGTTAACCGAAACTATTGTTTCCAAAAAACATCTTTGATATTCGGTATGTTCTAAGGGGAACAAGAGGGCACAATGTATTAGATAAATATTTTTTATTGAATTTCTTATAATAATTCTTCAAAATAAAATTACGTCTTATATAACTATTTTTATTATAGAAAAAATATAAAGGAAAGAGATAGAGAAAAAGACTCTAAATTATATATTTCCAATACAAAAAAGAATTCTAACAGATCTTATTGTTGTAAATTGAATATAGTAAAATTGGAATTTGAATTTAAATATTTCATTTTTGATATTAATATTAAAAAATAGGGACGAGAATAATACCATTTGAGAGCAGCACAAATTGTCGCCCAAATATTTTATGTATTCGTAATAGATTCTGAATTTCTGCACGATGACAGGTTTAATTCATAGAACGGTAAACTTTGCTGATTCCCTGAATCCTTCTCAGGGTTACAAGAAAATATTTTGCTTATTTTATTGATATCTAGGCACATGTGTAAGCAAGAATACTTATACCTGACTTTGTTTCCAGTTTCCATATATAAGCATATATTACAAGAATAAAATAATACAATGGAATCTACTATGCAAATATTATCATAAATTAATACATAGCAATAACGCGCCATCTATACAATACAAATTAAAACACCAAAACGCGAATGTTTCTTTTCATAAATAAATCAAACTACTACTGCCCTTCTACTTCGCCACTGATGAGCCAAGCCCTCCGAATATATATATATATATTATTTTTTCATCGCAGTAAGGGCAGTAGTAGTTTGATTTATTTATGGAAAGAAACATTCGCGTTTTGGTGTTTTCATTTGTATTGTATCATCACAAATAATTCATTAGCGCGCTATCTGTTATGAAAATCCGAAACTCTTATAGACGCGTATGATTCTTTTAAAAATTAAACCATTTCTACTGCCCTTACTGCAATGAATTTTAAGAATTAAACAATTACTATTGCCCTTAATGCAATGGATTTTAAAAATTAAACAATTTCTACTGCCCTTACTGCTATGTATTTTAAAAATTAAACAATTACTATTGCCCTTACTGCAATGGATTTTAAAAATTAAACCATTTATACTGCCCTTAATGCAATGGATTTTAAAAATTAAACAATTTCTACTGCCCTTACTTCAATGGATTTTAAAAATTAAACCATTTCTACTGCCCTTACTGCAATGGATTTTAAAAATTAAACAATTTCTACAGCCCTTACTGCAATGGATTTTAAAAATTAAACAAATATCTACAGCCCTTACTGCAATGGATTTTAAAAATTAAACAATTTCTACTGCCCTTACTGCAATGGATTTTAAAAATTGAACAATTTCTACTGCCCTTACTGCAATGGATTTTAAAAATTGAACAATTTCTACTGCCCTTACTGCAATGGATTTTAAAAATTGAACAATTTCTACTGCCCTTACTGCAATGGAAATGGTAGATAAAACTGGCTAAACCACTGGGGGGTTTCACCACTGATGAGCCAGGTCCTACCATAAATATTTCCATTGCAGTAAGGACAGTAGAAATAATTAAATTTTAAAAGAATTATACGCGTCTATAAGAGTTTCGGATTTTCATTATCATATAATTATGTTTTTAATTTTTAGGGCTCTAAGTAAATAAAGAAGAATATTCAATTGAAATCTAGACACAAGTAAACAAGAATAATTTTGATTTCTTATACCTGATTTTTTTTCCAATATCAATATAAGTGTATATTACTAGGATAAAATAATATCTATTCATGATAAAATTGTGAAAAAAAGTATTAAAATTACAAATATATTTTCACAATGAGTATCTTTTTTTATTTAAAAAACGCTAGCTTTCAAGCGTTAATCGCTCTTCAACGGGCTTACTATAATATTATAGTAAGCCCGTTGAAGAGCGATTAACGCTTGAAAGCTAGCGTTTTTTAAATAAAAAATATACTCATTGTGAAAATATATTTGTGATTTTAATAAAATAATATAATAAAATTTAATATGCAATTATTATCATAAATATATTCTTTTCAATTTTTAGGACTTTAAGTATATCAAGAAGAAAATATTATCAATCTAAATAGGACATTGTGTTTCGGGCTTCCATATAAGTATATAGAACTAAAAATGCTGTTAATTTGAACCTGACAAAATATGACGAGAATATATTATCTAATTTGATCTATAGGCGAATAACGACAAGATATGTTTCTTCCAGCACTAACACAAACAGATTATTCTACAAGAGATGAATTGAAACTACATAATTACAACGCCAATATAAAATTATTTTGGTTTAAATACAAAATAGATTAAAAATATGAATAATATTGAATAAGATATAAATATAGATAAATAAATAAATATAAATATATCAAAAATTGATGAATATACATATATGTGAGAAACATTAAAAAATAAAATATATAAAAAAGGTCAGGTGTTGATATTGAAAATAAAAGAGGCATATCCTGACCATGCTCACATGATGGCAGAGCGCCATCTAGAAGTGCACATGTGAGCCTGGACAGGATATGCCTTTTTATTTTCAATATACATATATATTCTCTCTATAGCGCCCGATTTTAAACATTAAAATGTAAACATTTTACATTAAAAGTGATCTGTCTATAGCACCCCCTCTCTATTGCACCCTATTTTGGTGAGTCCCAAGAGGGGGGCGCTATAGACAGGTTTAACTGTATATATATCGTCTATAGCGCCCCCTCTTGGGACTCACCAAAATAGGGTGCTATAGAGAGAAAGGCGCTATTTAGAGAGGGCGATATAGACAGATTTAACTGTATATATAAATATAAAAATTGCTTATATACAAAGTCTTCATTGTTGGCGCCTACCGCGGGAAAGATTTCACCACCGATGGACCGGCAGAGTTCTTTCCCACAAATTGGGCAGGTCATTTTGATGACTGGCGTTGCCCCAAACCCAAGACCTAGGTAAATAAAAGCTTTTAATAAAAAACATCCAGATTAAATTATTTTTTTATATGTTAATCAAGATAACACGCTTTGGACTTTTAAATAAAAAAAAATATTATTAGAACTTTACAAGAGTATCCTAGAAAATATGAAAATAGTCTAAATATTTTATAATGCAACATATTTACTTTCTGTGTCCTGTAATCGCGAATGTTTATTTATTATTCTCAAACAATATTCTTTTACCATTACTGCAATGAGAGGAATATTTAGGAAGCCTATCATTGCAACCAGGGCAGTAGAAAAAACATTTGAAAAAAAGAAAAATCCAGGTTAAAAATTTATTTATATGTTGATACAGATAACACGCTTAGGACCTTTAAATACAAAATATTATGAGAACTTTACAAGAATAACCTGGAAAATTGCCTGAATATATTATAATTCACCTTATATACTTTCTGTGTTCTGTAATCGCGAATGTGTATTCCTTATTCTCAAACAATTTTCTACTCATATTACTGCAATGGGAGGAATATCCAGAAACCCTATCATTGCAACCAGGGCAGTAGAAAAGCGCTTGAAAAAAAGGAAAATCCAGGTTAAATTAGGTTTTTATATGTTAATACAGATAACACATTTAGGACCTTTAAATACAAAATATTATGAGAACTTTACAAGAATAACCTGGAAAATTGCCTGAATATATTATAATGCACCATATATACTTTCTGTGTCCTGTAATCGCGAATGTGTATTCCTTATTCTCAAACAATTTTCTACTCATATTACTGCAATGGGAGGAATATTTAGAAAGCCTATCATTGCAATCAAGGCAGTAGAAAAAACGCTTTAAAAAAAAGAAATATTCAGGTTAAATTAGTTACTCATATGTTA
>CP092864.1:46280875-46456748 GCA_030710605.1 Cordylochernes scorpioides
GATCACTTGAATACTGATATATTGATGAACAAAGAGATTTCTCATATAACGTTTCTAACATTGCAGTAAAATCTGTTAAAATAGATTCGTTTATTTTTCGCAAATAAACACTAGTATAAAAATCTTAAAAACATAGTGTTATTCAAAATATTTTATTCCATCGGCAATATAAGTATTTTATTTTTTCAATTCATCTTTATTCGGAAAACACACGAAAAAGGTCGTTTTCACTCTGCCTTATCTGAGTAATATATCGAGTTATTATTAATATATATCAATGAGTATAATATACTAATGTGAGAATGTAACGACAGTGAAAGTACAAAGAAAAACTGAACATTTATCTTTAAAGGCGGAAGACAGGTATTGGGTAGGTGATTGATCAGGGGACTGTAAGGGGAAGTCACGTCCTCAATGTTGTCTTGAATGGGTAAGTAGATTGTCCCTGGTAACATACACCTTGTTCTCTCTACTGACCACCTTACAGAAGATACAGATAGTCTATATGGTGCATTAGACCATTTTTGAATTCATTAGGAAATTCTTCTAAAGTTAGCGTGTTATATGTATTAACATATAAATATCTAATTTAACCTGGATCTTTCTTTTTTTCAAATGTTTTTCTACTGCCTTTGCAGCAATAATAGGCTCTCTAAATATATTCCCCCCATTGCAGTATTGGTAGTTGAAAATTGTTTGAGAATAAGGAATAAACATTCGCGATTACAGGAA
Source organism: Cordylochernes scorpioides (assembly GCA_030710605.1). NCBI lineage: Eukaryota > Metazoa > Arthropoda > Arachnida > Pseudoscorpiones > Chernetidae > Cordylochernes > Cordylochernes scorpioides. The sequence continues at coordinate 46,281,608 of CP092864.1, forward strand.
AAGAACGTATATACGTATGGTGCATTATAATATATTTGGGCGATATTTATATTTTCCAGGTTATTCTTGTAAAGTTCTAATAATTTGTATTTGAAGGTCCTAAGTGTGTTATCTGTATTAACATATAAAAACCTAATTTAACCTGGATTTTTCTTTTTTTTTCCAAGCGTTTTTTCTACTGCCCTGGTTGCAATGATAGGCTTTCTGAATATCCCTCCCATTACATTAATATGAGTAGAAAATTGTTTGAGAATAAGGAATACACATTCGCGATTACAGGACACAGAAAGTATAAATGGTGCATTATAATATATTCAGGCAATTTTCCAGGTTATTCTTGTAAAGTTCTCATAATATTTTGTATTTAAAAGTCCTAAGTGTGTTATCTATATTAACATATAACTTTTTAAACCTGGATTTTTCTTTTTTTTTTTCAAATGTTTTCTACTGCCCTGATTGCAATGATAGGCTTTCTAAATATTCCTCCCATTGCAGTAATATGAGTAGAAAATTGTTTGAGAATAAGGAATACACATTCGCGATTACAGGACACAGAAAGTATAAATGGTGCATTATAATATATTCAGGCAATTTTCCAGGTTATTCTTGTAAAGTTCTCATAATATTTTGTATTTAAAGGTCCTAAGTGTGTTATCTGTATTAACATATAAAAACCTAATTTAACCTGGATTTTTCTTTTTTTTTTTTTCAAGCGCTTTTTCTACTGCCCTGGTTGCAATGATAGGCTTTCTGGATATTCCTCCCATTGCAGTAATATGAGTAGAAAATTGTTTGAGAATAAGGAATACACATTCGCGATTACAGAACACAGAAAGTATATATGGTGAATTATAATATATTCAGACAATTTTCCAGGTTATTCTTGTAAAGTTCTAAATATTTTGTATATAAAAGCCCTAAGTGTGTTATCTGTATTAACATATAACTTTTTAAACCTGGATTTTTCTTTTTTTTCAAATGTTTTCTACTGCCCTGGTTGCAATGATAGGCTCTCTAAATATTCCCCTCATTGCAGTAATATGAGTAGAAATTGTTTAAGAATAAGCAATACACATTCGCAATTACAGGACACAGAAAGTATATATGGTGCATTATAATATATTCAGAAAATATTTTATTAAAAGCTTTTATTTAACTTAGTCTTGGTTGGCAAGGCCAGAGTTCAAAATGACCTGCCCACTTTGTGGAAAAAAAAACTCGTTGTTTTACCCCGTTGGCCGGCTCAAAACTTTTGTACATTATGTAAATAAGCTTTTCCTTTTTATTCTACTCGCCTTAAGCCAGGCAGCACTTTTACCAAATTATGTTTTTATATATCTCATAAGCTCAATTAAAGCAATTTCTAATCTTTACTATTTTTATTGTTTTACTTTCAAGATTCTAGCCACGACTGCATTACCAATACCATTTAGTACTAAAAAAACAGCAAATAACTCCATGACATAAACCTCAACATAATCTAAATACAAGCAGAAATGGTCTCTTTTCTTTATATAAGATATATATATACATATATTTATATATACGGTTTAACCTGTCTATAGCGCCCCCTCTAAATAGCGTCCGATTTTAAATATTAAAATGTAAACATTTTACATTAAAAGTAACCTGCCTATAGCACCCCCTCTCAATAGCACCCTATTTTGGTGAGTCCTAAGAGGGGGAACTATAGACAGGTTTAACTGTATATATATATATATATATATATATTATAAGTAAAAGAGGTATATCCTGACCAGGATCATGAGCTTTTCTAGATGACGTTCTGCCTTTTATTTTACAATATCAACACCTGACTTTTTTATATATTTTATTTTTTAATGTTTTTCACATATATCTATATATATCAATTTTTGATATATTTGAATTTATTTATATCTATATATATATCCTTATTTAATATTATACATATATATTTATCTATTTTGTATTTAAACCAAAATAATTTTATATTAGCGTTGTAATAATGTAATTTGAATCTCTCTCTCCCTCTCTTATTAAATAATCTGTTTGTCTTAGTGCTGGAAGAAACATATCTTGTCGTTATTCGCCTATAGATCAAATTATATAATATATTCTCGTCATATTTTGTCAGGGTCCAAATTTACAGCATTTTTAGTTCTATATACTTATATGGAAGCCCGAAACACAATGTCCTATTTAGATTGATAATATTTTCTTCTTGATATACTTAAAGTCCTAAAAATTGAAAATAAAATATTTATGATAATAATTGCATATTAAATTTTATTATATTATTTTATTAAAATTACAAATATATTCTCACAATAAGTATCTATTTTATTTAAAAAACGCTAGCTTTCAAGCGTTAATCGCTCTTCAACGGGCTTACTATAATATTATAGTAAGCCCTTTGAAGAGCGATTAACGCTTGGAAGCTAGCGTTTTTTAAATAATAAAGATACTCATTGTGAGAATATAATTGTAATTTTGATACTTTTTCACAATTTTATCATTAATAGATATCATTTTATCCTAGTAATATACACATATTGATATTGGAAAAAAAAATCAGGTATAAGAAATCAAAATTATTCTTGCTTACTTGTGTCTAGATTTCAATTGAATATTAATCTTTATTTACTTAGAGCCCTTAAAATGAAAAACAAAATTATATGATAATGAAAATCCGAAACTCTTATAGACGCGTATGATTCTTTTAAAAATTAAACTATTTTTACTGCCCTTGCTGCAATTAAAAATTAATAAGGGGAGGGCCTGTCTCATCACTGGTGAAACATCCCAGTGGTTTAGCCAGTTTTATCTACCATTTCCATTGCAGTAAGGGCAGTAGAAATTGTTTTATTTTAAAATTCTATTGCAGTAAGGGCAGTAGTTAACAGATGGCGCGCTAATGCATCATTTATGATAATATTTGCATAGTAGATTCCATTGTATTATTTTATTCTTTTAATATATGCTTATATATGGAAACTGGAAACAAAGTCAGGTATAAGTATTCTTGCTTACACATGTGCCTAGATTTCAATAAAATGAGCAAAATATTTTCTTGTAACCCTGAGAAATATTCAGGGATTCAGCAAAGTTTACCGTTCTATGAATTAAACTTGACATCGTGCAGAAATTCAGAATCTATTACGAATACATAAAATATTTGGGCGACAATTTGTGCTGCTCTGAAATGGTATCATTCTCGTCCCTATTTTTTAATATTAATATCAAAAATGAAATATTTAAATTCAAATTCCAATTTTACTATATTCAATTTACAACAATAAGATCTGTTAGATTTATTTTATTGGAAATATATAATTTAGACCCTTTCTCTTTCTCTTTCCTTTATATTTTTTTCCATAATAAAAATAGTTATATAGACGTAATAGCATACCAAAATTTATTTTGAAGAATTATTATAAGAAATTGAATAAAAAATATTTATCTAATACATTGAGCTCTCTTGTTCCCTTTAGAACATACCGAATATCAAAGATATTTTTTGGAAACAATATTTTCGGTTAACAATAGAATCGATATTCATATCAGATAATTATATTTTGAACAAAAATATAAATATTATTGAAATATTGAATAATGAAATTACTCGTATGAAATAACACGAAATGAAAAAAAAAAAAATTGAATCAATTTATATCAATATATAATTAATTAGATTTTATTTTTATAATATCTACTACATATATATATAAACAATAGAAAAAAATAAAAATTAAAATAAATTGGGTTGGCCAAATATCAGGCAACAGGTTAAATCAATGAATAGTTGATTTCTGTTCCACCAGATGACGCTCTGCCATCTGAAAAGCACATGTGCTCCTGGTCAGGATATGCCTTTTTTATTTTATATATATATTATACTAAATATATTAATGCTCTAGTAGTCAGGGGTGAGCATAGTTAGTAGTATCTACTGATTATAAATTTAGAATGGACATTCCTTCGAAAATGAAAATGTCATGCTCAAATCTTCTTTCTTTTACTCGTTTTTATTAAATAAGTATTTTGTGATAGTTATTCATGTATAAATATCAAATTTTCAGAATATTAAAATTTAAATAGATAAAATTGAGACATTTAACAATTTTCCAAGTTTCATAATCACCAGGATATAATAATCTAAGTGCATGGTAACCCTATACCATACAACACAGCTCACATGTCTCATTATACACATTTTGAGATAATTTCACTGCCCGAATATCTCCTTTAATAATTTACAGGAATCCTTCCTAAACAGAACCTTATATTAATAGCTTCTTAAAATGCATATGATTATATTGGGGTCTTCGGGCTATTTTGTGGTAAAATAAAAAATATATTTTTATCTATATAGACAATTATATATTGTATATAATGTTATATTTTAAATATATTGATATATTAAGAAAAAGGCATCTCAGTACAATGTCACATTTGTACTATTTTTCATATGATACAGTTAAACCTGTCTATAGCGCCCCCTATTGGGACTCACCAAAATAAGGTGCTATAGAGAGGGGGTGCTATAGACAGGTCACTTTTAATGTAAAATGTTTACATTTTAATGTTTAAAATCGGGCGCTACATAGAGGAAGGCGCTATTTAAAGAGGGCGCTATAGACAGGTTTAACTGTATATTTATTATAAATATAAAAATATTGGTATTTTTTATATGAGCTAACTGACTGACCCGAGAGGCACTCAAGTATCAACACGGGTATGAAATATGACAAGTGAACAAAAACCTCATTTTCATTAGTAAAATCTTCAACGGTAAATGACTTGCTGGTCAGAGCAAGAACGCTGTCGAATGTGGAACAAATAAATATAATCTACTAGACGAATGGCCAGGGCAACGCCCGGGTTTTACCCGAGTGCGAATATATTTTAAAAACGTTGTCTTGGGTGGTGGCTATAGACAGGGTGGTCTGTATAGACAGGTGTATGTATCACACAGCCGATAACAGGGTTGTCTAGAGTGGCCGCTGTAGACAGGGTGGTCTGTATAGACAGGTGTATGTAGCACACAGCCGATAACAGGGTTGTCTAGAGTGGCCGCTGTAGACAGGGTGGTCTGTATAGACAGGTGTATGTCTCACACAGCCGATAACAGGGTTGTCTAGAGTGGCCGCTATAGACAGGGTGGTCTGTATAGACAGGTGTATGTATCACACTGCTGATAACAGGGTTGCCTAAGGTGACCGCTATAGACAGGGTGGTCTGTATAGACAGGTGAATGTAACACACTAATGATAACAGGGTTGCCTAAGGTGACCGCTATAGACAGGGTGGTCTGTATAGACAGGTGGATGTATCACACAGCTGATAACAGGGTTGTCTAGAGTGGCCGCTATAGACAGGTGTATGTATCACACAGCTGATAACAGAGTTTTCTAGAATGGCCGCTATATACAGAGTGGTCTGTATAGACAGGTGGATGTAACACACTTCTGATTACAGGGTTGCCTAAAGTGTCCGCTATAGACAGGGTGGTCTGTATAGACAGGTGAATGTAACACACTAATGATAACAGGGTTGCCTAAGGTGACCGCTATAGGCAGGGTGGTCTGTATAGACAGGTGGATGTATCACACAGCTGATAACAGGGTTGTCTAGAGTGGCCGCTATAGACAGGTGTATGTATCACATAGCTGATAACAGGGTTTTCTAGAGGGGGGCAGGGAGGACACGTGTTCGCCGGCGGCAGCCAATGGGCGCGCATTCTATCCGTGAGCTTCAGAATAAGGCAATTATATAAGTAGATTCTATTCAATATATTCTTCAGTAGAATTTCGTGCTGAAAGGAGAAACGTGTTGAATACACAGGAAGTAAACATTTGGATAACGGGGCAAGTAAATATAATCTAACAAAATAATCTTCAGTAGAACTTCGAACAATGACTTCGCAAGAGTGTGAGTACAGTGTTGAAACAATAGACAAGTGGGAGGAATTGTTTAATCTATTATATCCCCACACAATCATCAGTAGTAAATTCTTTTTGGCTAAACAGAAAAACAGTTGTATGTTGTGTACAGTGTTTAAATAATAGACAGGTAGAAAATATTAATTCGATCCATTATCTTCCACACAATAATAAATAGTAAATCCATTTTGGATGACCAGAGCAACAATCGAGTGCGAAGTAGAGTGTTGAAAGAATAGACGGGTGGGACAAATAGATACATTCCATTATCTTTCACACAATCATCAGTAGTAGAGACTTTTAGTCTGACCAGAGCAACGGTAGGCTGTGAAGTAGAGTGTTGAAACAATAGACGAGTGGGACAAATAGATATATTCCATTATCTTATACACAATCATCAGTAGTAGAGACCTTTTGTCTGACCAGAGCAACGGTAGGCTGTGAAGTACAGTGTTGAAACAATAGACGGGTGGGACAAATAAATACAATCCAATATCTTACACACAATCATCAATAGTAGAGACTTTTTGGCTGACCAGAGCAACAGTCGAGTGTTGAACACAAGAAGGAAACAATGGGATAGCGCGCGAGACAAGTAAATAAAATCCATTGAAAGTATTGATGAGCGCTGTGATAAATTCCCCGCGATGGATTAATCACGGGATGACAAAGAACAATTTTGAGAGTTCTTTCGCCATGGTAGAAGTCGATAAATCTTACCTGAGCTTCATCGATCCGCTCACCACACCCCTACGGCGGCCGGTTGGGTAGTTAACAGGCCTAAACCTGAATTCTGCCATACACTGGGTAGGTTGTATTTCAAGCTAAGCTACCAGGGTACACAAAATTATATAAACAGCTAGTAACGATTTCATAGTAAGAAAAGAGATTATGCTTAATAAATATGTAACGTATTTGACTCTGTACTTTCTTAATCACACGAAGAATATCGAATTTCATAGCTTCATTTCATTCATGCGCTAGTTTAACCTTATCATAATAAGGTCAGCTTATTATTAAGCGCACGCTGGTATTACAAAACTCATACTTCATACAGATTTGAACCAATCTAAAAAATATATCATGTATACATCCCTAATGCATTTACGAATATATACGCAATAATCTATAATTATTTTAAATATTGGTTTTTAATATATATTTCCAATTCTTCCTTTAGAATGTCTTAAATCATTCGTAACAACATGTGTGAATAACTATATTTATCGGTATTTAAATTATTTATTTTTGAAAGTATATCCCATATTAACAAGAAACATATGTTTTCATGCGTTGAATAATGTAAATAACATATTTAAATAAAATTTTCTCCTTGTTTGGTGCAAGTATCCCTTGCGGGATATAGCGCTTTGGAAATAAAATAATTGTAATAATTGTAATTGTAATAAACATTGTTTTATCATCTGTTATTAGATATTTGAACTATTTATGACGCCTACTCCTCTTTTAAATGAAACAATTTGTCGAATGCCTTTTCTAGATCTCAAATTATGTTCATCATTGCAATGAGATCACCAAAAAGTGACATGGTCACCTAAGCTAGATTTTTTTGTACGCCTGTAGCCAGAGCTGCACCCCTGCATTCCAGTTTTCATTTATCCAAACGTAACTCCTACACAGTTCCATCCAGATTTTATAGTCACTCAACTTGTCACAATAAACGGAAATTTCCAGAAATATTTATATAAAAGAGGTCAATTAGAAACACCAAATTGTTCCTGTAAGAAAACTGAAAAAAACTGCTCTTCACCTTATATACGACTGTCCGTACTTTGCAAAAGTAAGATATCGTTTTTTTCCCTGATTTAAACTTTTAAATTTTAACTTTCTTACATCAGCCACTTTGTCTATGTATATTTTATTAATTCTGTTGATTAATACATGTAAATATGTGAATATTTAATTCTAAGTTCTAATTTGTTCGTTTCCTCTGTAATAGGCTCAAATATTTCAATATCGCGCCTGGTTGATTAATTAATAAATCAGTAGGAACTGGTGCATTCTCCATGCACCGAGAAAACATATGGTATGGATCCTTGCGCCCGACTTTAAGGTCTGGCTCCATGGATCGACCAATCAGCAAACAGGCGTCTACAGGAGTTGATCAAAGCCAGGTTGCTGTCTGGGACCTCCTGATTGGAATTAGTTATATCCGATTTACGCTCCAATAGGACTCTTCCTTCCCCCTCCTCAACTCAACAATATATATATGTCGTACGTCGAGTCAAAAGACAGTAATGACTGGCATCGTGTTTGGGATGTAATACGTACAGTGGGCCACAACGTTCGATCACGAATAAAATTATATATATATATATAAATTAGATAATAAAAAGGCATATATTAGATGGAATAAAATATTTATTTGCCAATATTTCGGTTGGCTGAACTCCAAACCTTTATCAAGGCATTACCTATTTGTATAAACAAACTCAGCGCCGCTTAGTGTTATAATATCACAGTTGAAATAATTTTAAAAATACAAAGTAAGTAGGGAAATTTGTTCATGCAAAAATTATTATATAATATATAATAATATATATTATTATATATATATTAAGATAAAGATCGCCTCTCCCATCAAAATAGACGTCATAGCTAGATGCCTCTAGTTTGCGGCGACGGTCAATCTTGTAATCCAGTAACTTTTGTTGAAGTCAACTATCTTCCCCAGAGTTCAGCGTTTGTTGTTATATTAGTTTAGATATTTTATATATTATTTTTTACGAGTACAATTTTATTTTTTAAGTATATTTCCTTTCGGAATATTTTTCTTCTCATTAAAACGAAGTTGTCATAAATTATAAAACGCTGTTTTTACATAGTATACCTACATCAAAAAGCCACATATATACAATAGAATTTTGAAAATAGAGCAATCCATAAATAAATGTTTAGTTAAAAAGGCATATATTGGATCAAAATATTATTTATTTTACCAATTATTTCAGTTGGCTGAACGCCAACCTTTATCAAGGTGTTATAACATATTAAAGTGTGTCAACAACAAACTCAGCGCCACATAACGTCAACATAATTATGTTTTTATAATATTTAGTTATATTCAATAGGGAGAAAATAATTCAATATATAATGTCCTATTTTTATTTTACTTTTATTTATTAATTCTATTACATCTATAATTATAATGATATTTAAAATATCTTTTTTAAAATTCTGAACTATTTTTAAAGGTAGTAGAAGACTTAAATAAATTTATAACATTCTCTATAGCGGCAGTTGTCCTAATTTTATTGTCGTCTGCACAGATTTATTTTTTGTTCCTCGGCCCAAAGAGACAAGAACAACCTACATCTCTAATCAGAGGAGTTATTTGCGAATCTCTCTTCTCCAACATTTAAATGATTCGAATCCCCAGGGAAGCAATTAAACGAATAATTAATTACAAAAAGGAGTAATTTATTTTCTAATTAACATCCGGAAAAACAATTATTTGAATTAATCTCTTAAAAGAAGTGCTCGAGGACAGTTTTAAATCCTACGCTGGGAAATATTTGGTTGTTTTATGGCAATCTCATGGGAACCCAGCACAATTTCCTGGAGCCTCAGTGTCGCTTGACAACTTCCCTGGAGGGGGGAAATGCGACGTTGCATGTTGGAAACATCTCAATGTACTGTTTGAAGACTGGTGTCTGGGAACATCTATTTGGAATTAGATAACATTTCATTTCTCTGAAAGATCCTTATCCTACTGTGAGAACGCCTTACATTAAGAGATATCGTGCTGAATCAGACATGTTTGAAAATATCCCTATTGAAATATTTCAAAAACACTTCATTGTACTGGGATATAGTCTAATGTATCTGGAAATATTTAATAGTAAAGGGATAAAACCTTGATATATTGAAAATAGATTAATATACTGGTATATAGAGTGTGATGTCTGGAAGCCTTTGCTATAGCCTGTATATCTAGAAATATCTTATTGTACTGCGATAGAACCATAGGTCTAGAGGTATCTCAATTGTACTGGGTTAGAGACATATGTCTGGAGGTATCTCAATTGTACTGGGTTAGAGACATATGTCTGGAGATATCCTATTGTACTAGAATAAAGCCAGATCTCTGGTAATATTATGTTGTTCTGGGATATAGCCTGATATCTGGGGGGTATCATTTTGCACTGAGATACAACCAGATGTCTGGAAATATCCAATTGTAGATATTTTATTGTTCTGGAAAAGAGCCTTATGTCTTGAAATATATTTCGTACTGGGATAGAACAAGATGCCAGAACATAACCTCTTGTACTGTGATATCCTGATTCTTAGAAATATCTTATTTAGCAAAAAACAGAACCTGAATTTTATTGATGGTAAATCTGTCCCGTGATAGAATACACACCCTCTATAGATGTTTGGAAACCTATTATTGTAATGAGATATATAGTGAAGTCTGTGTTATATCATAACTGGAAATAGAACCTGAAACTTATAATTGAAAAGGAGAGATTTTGACGGGAATAAGCAAAATTCATTACAATGATGCATTTCAAAATAATTTACATTTTATTATTTGTAATTTAGTTGAATTATTTTATCTCATTCTTCATTCAATTGACGCGCAACTTCTAATGTGTGAAAGAGATAGCTGGGGTTTTACAATAGTTAATGAAAAAAAAACAACGTCTATTATTAATACAAATAATAGAAAATTCGAACGAATTATACGAACAGGAAAAAACCTTAAAAAATAATCATATTTTTCTATCATTAATAAATATTAAAACATTCTCTTATTACATTAAAATATTATTCAATATAACGTAAAACAGGTTTATTTATTCAGAATGTGTACAATTTGAGAAAGAAGGCTTTGACCATATAGCGAGACAAAGCGATAGAAGAAAGTACTAAAACGAAGGCGGAGAATAATATTTCCTCACCACAATAAATAAAGTATATCTTGGCCCAAATAATTTGGACTTTGATTGGAAGGGAGTGTGCAGAATAAAGCTATGGGTAACATCACAGCTTATTTATTGATTGAGCCCATTTCTCTGGAAGAATGCCTTCAGAACAACTTTTATAGAGAAACTTCCTCAACTATAAATAATTACGACTTCACGAAATTTATATTTTTACATATTTTTATATTGCTTCAATTTTTTTTTATTGTAAAGCTATGTTTTATGTTTGGTTAAAAAAGACATATTTTCAACTAAAAATTATTTTTATATTTATTTTCGAGAAATATATGAAAAAAATAGTAAAAATGTGATATTGTACTTCGATAAGGTGCATAGAGTAACAAAGAAAAAAGGCATCTCTTTATCGTGCAAATAAACATTACATTACATACCATTATATATATACATTGGTGGCCTATACAGTCAAAATAAAGGTCAATACGATCAAATACCGTCAAACCTCTGCTGTCATACTGACCTGAAAAGATAAATGCTTTATGCTTCTCTTGAAGGTTTTCTCTTATTAATTTCTAAATATTTCTGATATTACCAAACATTCGTTCAACGAATTTATCGTTAAATGAAGGTTTTATCTACGATGATTCATTTTAAATTAAATTCAGTACTATACATGAGAGAAAAAAAGAGAATTACATTACATCTCTTTCAACTAACTAATAAATCATTGTTTTATCGATATTTCCACAGTTAAACCGCATTTATTGAAACTGTTCAATGCGCTAGTTTCTCAGGATATGGATGATAATTATATATAGTATTGTGTATTTACAACAGAGTATTGTTGTCATTGACTTTCTTTTTATCAACATTATCATACGTGTATATAAGAGACCAAATAAAGAACTTTGAAAGTCCCCAGATTGACCTTTTAGCGGGCGATGTAAATGTAACTCGTCCAAATATTGTTCGGATGTTATATCAATTAAAGAACGATCCTATTGTATCACCCACTTGTCTCTCTTAAATCCTACATGCCATCGAGAATATAACCTATAGGGAAGAACGTATTTGATAGGGATAAAATTCAAATAAACACATTGAAGATGAATTGATGTGAAGTTACCAAATGAGTTCTAAAATTCATACAAATATTTTCACAGTATATACCTAAACAGTTATAAAGTTAATTAATTAATGGAATGTATAGAAATAATATGAAAATATAAGCCGTCAAAGAATGAGATTCTTTAAAAGAGAAATGTATCCCTAAACGATAGTTATATTTCATATATAGTTGGTTCAAATTCTGGCTTTGAGGTTCAAATATCTGAAAATGGTTTTGTTAATCAAAGATAAATAGCCTTTGTTTTGGTGACTCGGTCATTTGAAGGCAAGTGTGTAATGGCCCAACCAGATTTCATTTACACCAGCATTAATATCTATTAGACACTCCTCCCTCGTGGGTCATTGCCAATAAGCCTAGCTACAGGACCCGCCCACTACCTATGATATTAGATTCCTATTTCTATACCCACCTACCACAATTAGTTCTATTCTTTCGACAATTCCTTTCCATTCTTTGTGAAATCTTAATTCATCATGTAAATAACAATTTGGTGTAATAGCTATAATAATAATGAATATATTATTATCTCAAATTTTTGGTTTTATCAAGCATAAAGACGAATGTCCTGGCTTGGGATTTTATTTGAATAATAATTTAACAAACCCATATATTTAAATGATGATATTCATTATTTTTAATTAATTATAAGTAATAATCCTTATATCTATAAAAAGGAAATCCAAAATCGATGTTTGTTATCGCGTTGCGCAAAATCTACATAATAAATCTTTATGAAATTTGGCATGTAGGTAGCTGAAGATTTCGTTTAACATATAGGCTATTCAAAAAACTAAAAAGTTAATGAGCTTTTTTTTAAAAATAAAAAACCAAAAAGCGTTAGTTCCAGCCTTTTACCGCTTGGGCGCAGCACTGGTCCTGACGATAAATGAATTTTATTGGTTAATAATTAACACGTGGTTTGTTTACACAATGAATGTTAGTTTGTTCACACGATTGTTGTTTTTAAAAGGTAAGATTATCCAATCGCCGTGAAACTTTAGGAGGTTATTTACTATACTACTGGGAAGATTTCTGGTTTGAATTTGATTTGAAATAAATATTCTTTGCAATTTTATCTGCAAATTTTCTACTTTCACTCGCAAGCATCGCCTCTAGCGGCGTCTGGTGAAATTATATTTATAAATTGTAACAATGTTTAAAATGTTTTCCAAGTATAATAAATTTAATTTGAGAATTTAGTAATATAATATTCCAATGACGTAAAAATACTTGGCATTTCGATATTAATATATATTTAAAAAAAAAATTGTAACGTTTTTGTGTTAAATGTTAAAATATATTTTTACATTGTTAATTTAATTTGCTGTTGTTTTCTAAAAATGATGATGAAACTTTAATTGTTGTTGTGAAAATATCTTTATTTACGGAGCTGCTAACCATAATAAATGATTTTTGAGCCCCTAATTGTTGTTGTTTATTATCGTTTGTTTATATAAAAATTACATTGTATGTGATGATGATAACAAAATGAAATTTTAAATTAATATAAATAATTCATTGAGAAAAAGAAATAATTAATTATCAAATTCACAAAAGTGACAATATCTTATTTAAAATATAATAAATGTTTTCAAAAAATTATGTGTTTCAAAAATATATTTAAACGCATATAACAATATTTATATTTATATACGTTTATAAATCAATATATAGGTGGATTGGATATTTTCTAGAATCGTTTTAACAAATGTTCGTTAGGCAAACCTTTACTCGGATATAAACTGTGCGAAGCCGGGTACATTCGCTAAATACAGTTATTTACAAATCTTCGTTTGTGGCAAGATACTATTCCTTCAACTTCAAATTACCGAGTGGATCAATTAATACTGATTTTTTCAACTTATCGAGTATTTTTCAAGGGACCGGGAAAAAATTATCGAGAGTGTAGACAAGTATAGATTCAGTAGGTATTGGATGTTTGCTAGAATCGTTTTAACAAATGTTTGTTAAGCAAACCTTTACTCGGGTAAAAATCGGCTATGCACGCCCTCAATATGTAACTAATCTCGCTGAAATTTGAACAGGACAGAGAGTTAAATCTGGATGAGTTTTTCTGTCGCACCTTAACCAAGAAAAATTATATTTAACCAAGTACTGAGCAACAATATTTTTTAGTCAGAAATGATGATGACAAATATTGCCGTATCATGCTTGATTGCATTAAAAAATTCTTTTGGGGAATATTCACTAAAGCAGACCACGGGCGAAGCCAGATAATGATTAATAGTAGGCAGGAACAAAATTCTACCAGCGAAACATTCACTCGAGCAGAAGACACACGAAGCCAGGTCATCTCTATATATAAAATATCGTTTCTCGGCCTTTTGGCTAAGATAATGTAGTATATCTCTAGATATTTTTATTTATGTATATCTTTTTAAAAATCTATTCAGTAGAGACTGGATATGTTTGCTCGAAAAATAAATTTCATATATTATATAAATATATGACGTAACGAATTATATTAACATTATTATCATAATATTCTGTGTGTTCCCGAATATTATTATCAATAATATTCGTTAGGCAGACTTTCACTTGGATAAAACCCGGGCGAAGCCGGGTACACATCCGCTAGTATTATATATAATACAATTTTTAACGCTTTGACAAATACTCTTTTTTTTTTCTCCTGACGAAGACAAAACATTTTTGTTGAAACGTTGAAAAATAAAAAAACTCTTACTGGCCGAAATTCCACAGATATAATACCAGGAATATTTTCAGTAAAACTGACTAATAATATTGCAGATAGGTATGAATTTCACTTATCAATAGATAGAGCATTTGTGGACCACATGAATATGTGGACCACTCACTCTTAGAAAAACAAAATGAAAAAAAAATCGTGAAAAGAATATATATTATCAGTAGTAATAGTAGTAATATACAAATAGTTTTTTTTAATAATAGGAATTATTTATTATTTTTTTTAATTAACTAATTTCGGAGTTAAAGCTAAAATGTTGTATCTCTTTACAAACCTAAATCTATATATGAATACTCATGGACAAAACTTTAAAAAGTTGATGTCGCCGGACGTTTTTTTTTTTTTTAAGGCAACAGAGGTAATTTTGTTCACACTTGGTTATCTCGCGTGTCTTCAATAAAGGTCACTGTAATATCTTTCAGAAAAATTGTCTCAATCCTAATATACATGTTAAAAGGTACAACTTCCTTAAGTTTTTGTCAATGAGTGTATATGCAAAGTTTCATCCGGATATGTTATTGTGAAAACATGCTGAACCAACAACACATAAAAATATCTCACATATTGACTATTTATCTATATTAATAAAATGCAAATTTCATAAGTGTACATCACTAAAAACATTCGTTACAATGCATCAATTTAAACCAAATTTTCAACATTTATGTAAAACGAGATGGAGCAGGTTTTGCTTAACATCAAAATATTTTTCCCTAACATTAACATGCGTAACTTCGCTGTTATCGATTAAATACAAAAAAAATCAACAGAGTTAATTTTATTTATATATAAATACAAAATTAAATTTCAACAGAGTTAATTTTTTTACATACTAGCTAATAATCTCAATCTAAAAAAATATTCAAAACAAGCAATTTTAAGATAACACCATATGTAAAACAGTCGGCCAAGAAAACAAATAACGTGTAATATATATATAATATAATATATATAATAAAATCTTAAATATTATTTATCAAAAGTAAGATTATCTCAGGATGACACGGCAATTTATTTGAGACAAGAATAATGATACAATTCCAAGGCGAAGATACTATTCCTTTAACTTCCAATTACCGAGGGAACCAATTAATATTGATTTTATTCAACTTATCGAGTATTTTTCAAGGGACCGGAAAAAAATGTTCACTAGATAAAACGATGATTTTGTAATGTAGAAAATTAGGAAAGACAAAATTCAGGATGACACGGCACACAGGGACCGGGAAAAAATGTTCACTTTATCGAGAGATTCAAATTTACAAGTTTCAAATTATCAAAATATATCTTCTTTTTTAAATAAGTTTATAGAGAATTGTTTTAACAAATGTTCGTTAGACAAACCTTTTCTCGGGTAAAAACCCGGGCGAAGCCGGGCACATCCGCTAGTATTAAAATATAATTACGAATTAGTTTGTTTATCCGTTAATTGTATTTTTTTTTTTTTATAAACTGGAATGAACAAAAACTAACTTTTACATTTACGAAGATGGTTACTAGGATTTATTAAAAAAAAAAAATATTTCGAATGAGGTTTTCTTTCCTTCTTAGTTTATTGATCAATTAAAATGTTTGAAAACCATATATATGTTATGTAAAAACTTTTTTTCCATTTAAAATTATAATTTATATTATATTATACTCTGTAGGTTCGACCGCCAGATGTCGCCGCTTTTCCTTTATAAACCTATTGTTGTTGTTTCCTGTTGGCCTGCTCAAATCTTTTTTTACATATGTAAATACCTAATATTTTATTTCATTCGCGCGCGCGCGTCTAAAATCTGGCAATTCTTTCTTTATAATGTCTATCAACAATATTAAAGCAAATTGTTATTCAAAGTATATTTGTATTTTTCTGTTCTACGACTGCATTACAATATTCATGTATACAAAACCAGCATCAGCAAGTAATACTTCTTTATTTCAATAATTCTCTCTCAAAACAAGAAAAAAAATCATTCTATATCTAAATAATAATATAAAATCTGCAGAATCTTTTTTTTATTATATATATACATCCTTCGTTGAATTTGTTTATCAATAAATAATAATCTAAAAATGCATATAGTAGTCAAAGATAAATAATTATAAAGTATATACTGTATATTAAAAATATTTGCGAAAAAGATATATATATATATATATATAATGCTCATTGGTTATTGATAATGAAAATACAATTAATAATATTATTGAAATAAATGAAAGTAAAAAAAAACAAGTATATTCATTTGAAAGAACTTCATATTACTCTTTATTTTTCTCTTTCTTTTTACTTTAAATATTTATCTTTGTCCCCTAAAATTACTTTTAACCATTGTACCACGTTCAAGATATATCAATAATTTTTTAAATGTGGTTTATCATGAGAGCGCCTTTTTCTATATAACTTATAGAATAATATAAATTCTTGTAAATAGCTGATTCATACATTATTTTTCTAATTGGTTTAATCGAGGAAACTATTCCACTATTAAACTATAAATATAATATCCATAGATGCTAGAAACACGATCTCACTATTTTGCTTGCCATATTCTAGCAGGAGTCATATGAAGCTTTGTAGTAATGCAATATCAGTATATATCTATATACGACAGAACAAGCGTGTAAAAAAGGATAGAAAAAGAGCAAACGATCAATATGGATCCTATTGAGACCTTTTAAAGCCAATAATCAGACAATATTGCATTCGCTACAGTATTACAGCCTTTTATTTCCATTCAGATGGGAAGATAAACGCGCTTCCAATTGTCCATTATTTCAAGAATTCAAGGTATTAGAGTGATTAACTAGGGCGAACCAGGAGAACAGACAATAAAAAATTTTAATTTTATTTTATGGTTCTTTAAAACGACTTTGAATAAAACGAAGATTTAATTGCAAGTTTACGATCCCTCGGGCCTAAACATATTGCTGTGCTGGAGGGTCTGCTATCCATAAAACTTTGAAAGCTGAGAGCTTTTATAGATTAATGAGACCTCCAGCTTTGTTACTTTATTCTATTCTTTGAGATTTCACTGGAACTGTAAAACGAGAAGTCAAGAATGTTATCTCTTTTCTTATTTCCTATCTCCTCTCAATAATATTGGTATCAAGATTGTAAAGCCAACATGATTGTGTGAAGTAGAATGCATCTGCTTTATTCATAAAGACTGGGAGCACTACTCAGTGTAAGGCCGACTTAGCTCCAAAAGAAATGACCGCCTCTGACATGAGGAACAGACGCCATGTGCAGCCACTCCTAACATGGAGTACAAACACTGCTCATCCTGTATCTCTGGATTAGGAGCCCTTATAGGGTACTATCAGACGGGCCAGCTAAGCCCAGGTTTTTAGTGAGCTTGTTACTGCTCCCCCTCCTCCTTTTGCATCCGGGCTTGTGACCGGCAAAGGCGGAGTTATCTCTATTGAGGTGAAGTAAGATTGTCAAAAAGGTAAGAAAAATACGATTCAAAATTTGATCATCAATGTTTAGTCTCTATATATCAATGAATTTATCTTTGATGAAAGCGATATCTAAATATTTGTCGAAATGACAATATAGATAGATAAGTATTCTTTGATGAGAGGATACATTTTCTAGAGTTTAAGCAAAGCCATATGCAAATATGAAGTTTCTTACAAGAACAAGACCAATAATAAAAAACTACAAAAATATATATAAAAGACGCCGCTACTCCTTTTATTTGTTGAGCTGTCTTATCCTTTATTTTTATAATTTTTCGAAATCCTTAATCTTGTGATAATAAGCACAAAACTAGTTGGAAGGTAGTCTTTCTAGAAACTCTACATTTTCTATATAACTAATTATCCATTTAGTAAAATTATTAAATTCAGAAGAAAATGTCATTTTTATAAATTTATTCTTCAACAACTGCGCCAGTTTTGCGACCAACTGTCAAATGTGTTTGTCATCTCCCTTAAAATATTGTCCAAAATAAAAACTTTGACTCAAATCAAACCAGCGACCACTGAATGTTTCTTAAAATATGAAAATATGATCTTATAAATACTCTCAAATATAAGAGATACCAGCCTTTATAACTATTTTTATAGTAAATCAAAACTAAAACAAATATGTAAGTAACGATGTTTAGTGAAGAGAGAAGAATTACATATTTGATTTATAAATAAAAGCCACTTTACCCCTTATTTTCCTCAGTATTAAACCTTTGAGAATATTTTGGTCTCAAATGGTGTCATGCCTATTTAACTTGAGATTTTCTCTTTTTTTCCCAGTTTCTACTTCCCACCAGATAATCCAATTATCTTTATAGATACCGTTATACTTTTATTACACCTTCTGTGGCTTTCTCCATCAATCCACTTATGTTCAATATATGATCCACACATTTTCTTCTTTCCACGTTGACCTTGAATAGGCAGCATTCTCACCCATTGTTCCCAAAAGTTATTTATGCCTGTCAACCTATTTCAGTCTTTCCATTGTCCTCCAGATCCATATTTTAATTGTATTATCTATTGGCATTTATTTTGTCACTTTCTTTCTTTTGATGCATTTTTTTTTTCAATTAGATTTGTATTCAGTGGATCAATATTTCTTTGAATAATAGGTCATAGAGCAGCGTATTAAAATGCTAGTCAATTACTTTGATACGTTAATTTTTGAATTACTTATAATATTTTATTGCCATCTTCTAAAATGCCCTCTGAAATTTTAACATGATAGTTTACACAGTAGCTTCTCATATCTCAGTATTGTCACCATATCAAACAGTATTGGAATCGGATATTTGATATTCTTTATTATATATGCAAACGTTGGGTCTATCTTCAGTATTTACTGCACCTTTGCACCTTTATGATTTAACTTTGTTTTTCCAGAACAATGACACTCTTAAAAATCGTTTAGAAATATATATTTTTTTAACTTTCAAAAAAATCAACGATTTTGATCAATATTTATATTTAGTCTTTCACAGTTTCCGAAACCTATATGCTTATTATCTCTAGAAATACCTTTGATAGGAATTCCTATATAATTAGCCGCTACAAGTCAAACGGTCAATACATTAGTGGAGCGACTTAAAGATTAAACTGGCCAAACTGCAAGGATGGTATGTTTTTCTTTTATAGAAACAGATAACCAGTCAATAACAATATATATCGATTGAAAAACCCCGTACAATTTATAAATGAATAAAATAAAGCATCAAGGGCTGCGTATCTTTATTAGAACGACTATATTACGAGCTTTCGGGCACATACGCCCTTCTACAGGAATTAATAAACTAATATTAGTTTATTAATTCCTGTAGAAGGGCGTATGTGCCCGAAAGCTCGTAATATAGTCGTTCTAATAAAGATACGCAGCCCTTGATGCTTTATTTTATTCATTTATCAATATATATGTCTATAAATACAGTAGTAATTTTATGAAATGATGAATATGTAAAAAAATAATTCAGAATAGTACAAATCAGAATTTACAATTATAAAATTATACGATTTGATGGTAAAATATAAATCAATATGAAAAGCAGCTGTGGTTTAATTTAGGTATCAAATTATGAACAATTCTGGTACGGAGAATATTCGATTAGTGTAGAAACCTCCCAGGAAAGTCATCGCCTTAAATATAAATATCCCTGATCTTTTATAGAGAAGGTCTCTTATTAGAGGTTGGACTTTGGAAGGTCGAGTTATTTTGTATTTTACAATAGGTGTGTGGTCGTTCAGAGAGGTATGCGTACATTATAATGTTCGCTCAAAAGATAATTAAATGTAAAATTGGATGAACGTTGAGAAACAACGACTCAATTATTATAATAATAGTTTAAATTTATATTATGCCAATTTCCATGCTTTCCTACTTTACCTAATTTACTATATTCATATAAAAACGAATTGTGTCAGCTTGTGAGGCATTTTTAAAGTTCATTCTAAAGTTCATGAAGCTATACAATTTTTAAAAAGGATTATCCAGAAATAATTTTGAATATGTTGGCTGAAAAATATTATAAGAATACCTTTTCAATGTATTATATGTCTTTCAGGGACTGTCGTATTGTTTGGAGAAATCTTCAGTTTAGAAAGTGTAATTAAATCCTGGAGCAAATTGCAACAAGATAGAGTCTACTGCATCGTTGGCAAAACAAATTTCTTTCTCCTTTACATCCAGAATCTCTGCCAAATATATCCGTAGCAAGTATGTATAAGTGAAAAGACAACCGCACCATAATTAAATGGCAGTTTTTATTTTCGACTAAATATAATCACACCTTATTTAAAGAAAAGAGAAAGCAACATTCTAACGTAAAACTTTCAGGCTATAAAAAGAGAGAGATATTTTAAAACCAGATAAAAAGATATAATATAAAATTATTCCAAAGATTCAGGATCAAAAGACATTGATTTTATAATATATATGCAAATGTGACGACCCCTTCTATATAAAACATTATTATAAATTCGATTACCTGAGTCTCACCTTTTAAACGATACATATAAACCTTTTTTACTAATAATAGTTAAAAGCTAACAACGACGAGTTAGATTTATTTTCTTGCCAATGATATTCTACGAATCCATACCTATTGTTACAGATTTTGAACTGAAACAGAACGTCATATTTACACAAAGACATAGGTGCACACAACAGCGATAAATTACTAAAGATATAAATACTAATAAATCAAAATTTTATAACACAAAAAACCTAAATATTCTGAAAATTAAAAGAAGCCAATTATAATGAAAATATTGCCTCTCTTAAAATATATGAGTCGTATTCCATCGATAACTTCTAGAGAGTTCTCAATAAAGAGTTAGCTCCCGAAGGAGAGGGCGCTCAGGTATTTAATTTTACGATTCATAGATTTAGGAGCTAAGCCAGCAGTTGTATAATTAGCCGGTCCCCCGGGGCCGCGACAATAAGTAGCGAACCAATAAGAGGGAGGGGTACAAAATGCAAACTCAGCAACCTTGCAAAATATCGGCCCAATATTTAATCTAGCATTTCTCCACCCAGTCCGCGCTGATCTGAAATTCAGCTTGGCGATTCCAGAAATACATAGTTGAATATGCTATTTTGACGCTTTTTTATAGGATGAATTTTTAACAAAACGTTAGCTTGAATATTGTCAATCTAAGAAATAACGGTTAAATATAATATCTTTATTTTTGATATTTAAAAAACTCAATAGTTTTAAATATATTTAATTATTATTATAAATAATAATATCGTTGATGTTTTCTCACTTATAAAATTGTGCTGAAACAAACTTATTTATCATCGATGTGGTTGTTTATTGGATGATGAGTTGGATTGGCTCGTGATATTTATAAATTTACAAAAGCGGTAGCTCAAAGAAGTGGACGCACTTTGAGTGGATTTATTATCCAAAGTATTTACTCTATTTATGTGTAAAATGTCATAAATTTTATTTCAAACAAACTATAGAATGTAGATGAAATTTTTTTATGTTTATTTTGACAGGAGAGGCGCTTTTGCTTTTATAAAACTAGAGAATGGTATATTGTCTCTCTCTCTCTCGAACCTCTATAGCAATCTTTATATTTTTATATTTTAAGGTTGAGCCAAATTGATGTTAGATTAATATTTTCCACAGTTTTAGGTGTCTTTCATCATTGATGATATTCAATTATAACAAAGTATTCATTATTTTACTAACATATTATTAATTATATTTATTATAAACACACACACACAAAGCCTTTATTAAGACATCAGTCTTATACAGATTCTCCGTACAAGGTGCAATATCAGGAAAAGAACAGCACAGGAAACCAGTAGTTCCGCAACTATATACAATTATTAGTAATAAGGAAAAGTAAGATTTAATATGAAAGGTCGACGCCATCTCCCCAAGTCTTCAATTCCATAAGCGCGGAGCAGAAATAGGGACTAAGTTGTTTAGTTCGCCATAATATAACATCCAGACACAAAAAAGGAGGTTTACTCCAGCACAGCCATCCATATTACCAGCTCCGCAATCTCATATGATCTCCGCAACCCTACAGATGTGTCACCAATTCACTGAATCGTTTGCGGCCCTCTGGAGTTTATTCGGTATTTTATTGACGCTCCTTTATATACCCAATACTGCAGTATAATCTGTCTAAAACTGAATCCAATTTTTAAAAGGGAGAGATGTCATATATATAGATATCTTTTTTGAAGAGAGCAAGAACTGAATCTTGAAGGACTCCGCTTTAATTGATCTGGTCGAGGAAAATTCTGTTTTCACCAGACTTCAAACTTCTTTCCTTTAAAGTAGGTTCCGGTTATCTAGATCAAATATAATGAAATTCATCTAATCATTTTGTGAATAATGTCCTTATACTTGACTTTGTTTCAAAGAAAGGTAAAGTTCCTATTGGACATTTGTTGTTGAAGCCCCAAAGAAAAATTCTGAATAAATTCTCACTTGGTGTGTCGTGCTATACCTTTGCCTAAACTTCTTTTTCTTATTGATTACGCGTTTTATAAATCTGTCAGCTGTATTCAAATATCATTTTACTTTGAAGCAGGGAGATATTTGGAAGATCCACGATATCTTTCTATTATATCTCTGCTTTCTCTTATCCTTTGGAAAATTGATTTCTGATATAAAATGCATTGATAATAGAGAAAAATAGGCAGTATATTAAACTACAACTTTTTCATTCTGCATATGTATATCTCGATTAAAATATGAATTTTATTGAAAGTTTACTTACATATATTTCATGTAGATATAGACATTTGAATCACACACACACACACAAAGCCTTTATTAAGACATTAGTCTTATACAGATTCTCCGTACAAGGTGCAATATCAGGAAAAGAGCAGCACAGGAAACCAGTAGTTCCGCAACTATATACAATTATTAGTAATAAGGAAAAGTAAGATTTAATATGAAAGGTCGACCCCTCGATGTTTCGTCATCATTCTGAGGTGTAAGAACAATAGCTTCCAAGTTCTCTTTTCTCCCTCTTCACACCTACTGCCTTGTAAAAATTATATAGGGCCTGAGCAACTAGTCTGCTTGTTTGGACACTGGTTAACATCATTTGGATTGACCTAAGTTGGCTGGTGTCTACCATTGAAAATAATATATTTATTATATATTTGTTACGTACACATATTTCTTTCATTGCCTCTCTATTATATAAATAAGAATTAATTGTGTGTCATTGGATCAAAATAAATCAGTTTCTCCTTCTATGAGATATCTTTATCAGGTTTTCTACCTGAGAATATCTACCTTCGAGCAGAATTACAATCAAAATATTCGCCTTTGATCGTCAAGCCTATAAAAATAAAGTTTTCAAGTTTATAGATATTGTGTTGCGCAGTGCATTAAGAACCTCAAGTTAAATTTGAATATATTTCCTTACTCATTAATGATATTCCTTCATTTGATTCTAGCAAGGTGATAATCATAGAATCAAATAATTATTCGAATATAAGACATAATTAGAAAAGAGAAAAAAAACGTTATAAGAATAGGTTTCATTCAATAGGAGGGACAGCGGGTCGCCGAATATTTGTAAATAAAGATGGATGAAGCGAATCATCAACCGTATTTATAAATATAATTAAAAATGCTAAATATATAAACCTTTGTAACCATAGTGCAAATATTGAGAAATATGAACTATATACTCAACTAAATATTAGTGTTAAGAAGAAATCCAAAGAGAGAGAGAGAGAAACATGTGCTATTGCCATGCCGAGGAATAGCTTCAGAACAGACCTCTGTTCAGGCGTCAGGTACTCGAAGACGTCCCCCCTGTTAGAAGGGGAGACAACAGCGTCTTCTATCTCCTTCCTATAATAGATTTAAAGAGAGGTTCTAGGATGGTGTTGGCATTCAAGCTTTCGAACAGCTCCTCTACCTGAGGGAGAGGGAGAGAGAGGAATGTCTTGACTATATAAAATTTGAAATTTATAAAATAGCAAAAAGGGGTGGTGTATAGGAAAAGAGAAGACGCTCAGAGACAAACAGCTGAGAAGGGAGAAGGCCGTAATTGACCTGTTTGACCTGGGCGACAACATACGAGACCTTATCAGCTGATTAATTGAGCCGAGCTGTGAATATTTATGAAGGAATACCGCGCGGCCTAATGATCACTCTTTAATAAAGCATACTCCAATTGATTAAGTTGGATGACGGGGTAAAGGTTCGCCTCACATTCTTAGATTGATATAGGTCAATTTGTATAAAGCAAATAATAATGTTAATTCACACTACTCTCTTATTTGGTAAAGTTTAGTTTGGTTTAAATGACTAATGTGGTTTGGCTTATAGATATCAGATTCGCGATAACGCAGAGAAAATAGCTTTTTAGACTTCTTTTCTATCTTATAACTTGCTTGGGCAGGTTCCTTTTCATGTTTATATTAGTCATCAATGGAAGAAATGTTATGACTTGAAGTGTCAGATCACATCAAGGACAAACTATCTTCAAATAATTTTAGAGAGAAAAAAATGCAGATATTCATTGTAAATAATTATTATATACATTGGTGATATATTTATGACGGATTTTGCATTATGAAGAACAATTTATTTGTAAATACGATATTTAGTGAATAACTCAATCTTTAAAAATTCCATTTGTTCTTATTTCAACTAGTAAAGTATTAGGAAGATACGTTGGTGGAAGTTCTCAACGGTTTTGCTAGTTTGAATCACCAGATCTATTTAATATGGCATAATCCGAGCATCTTCCAATAGATTGTTACCTATTTCTGATCATGAACACCGCTTTAAGAGCTTCACTACCACTGAGACAGGTACTAGATATAGTAGTAATGTTTTTCCTTACGAAAAATAAGGTTTTGTTGATGGAGAAGTAAAAGAAATTGTCGTTTTTACCACCATGGGTTAGGATCGAATCCCTGATTGGGTACCTTTTTTAAAGGAAAAAATAATTCAATGGCTGCGATTCTTGTAAAGGTCCAATGTGTGCAAGTAACCAGACGTAGCTTGGCGCATTTGGAAGTGCAAAGGTCGATTTGCCTTCTATATATTTAGATATGTGGTGTATTTATTTTAAATGTATTCGCAAACTACTCACAATGATAATATTTGCATATCGTACGTTTATTTGGGATAGGTAACAACAGAATCTTCAAGAGAATAGCGGTAAAGTGTTTCAAATTTTATTTGAAGATGGAGGCACAGTTATATTCTAAAAAGCAAATATTTTTGAATGAATAACTATAATCATTAAAGTGAAAAAGATAAGTAGAAATTAAATTACCCAAGTATAATATAAATAAACACCTTTTAAAATGCCCTGATCTGTTGATGTACAGTAAATAAATAAATAAATTAAAAAAACAAAACAATTCAGCGGTCTGGAGATTAAATTGGCGAAACCACTGAGGGGGATAACCAATGATGAGCTAAGCCCTCTCATCTAAAATAATGTTTATAAATACAGTAAGGTTTCCGTCTCGAGACACAATATTTGATAATAAATACCATAAGTAATCCCTTTTGCTTAAAATAATAATCATTATTTTATCAATTAATATGCAAATCAAACCTATTATTATAAATATTTTGTTTAAAAATTAATATTCAATAATTTTGAAATGAAATTATATTCTAAAATATAATATATCGGTAATATAGTACCTCTTATAGTATTTTTATGCTGCCATAGAGAATATAATTATTTGCACGTTGATTTTCTGAATAAGGTTGAATATATTCTGTCAGCGAGCGAGTAAAACAGACACCATATTTACCTATAAATCAATTATGGTCGTATACTATGGTGATGTTTTAGGGAATTAAGTCTCTTTGTAAGAGTAAGCATGAAGATGTATGGGAAACTAGAAATTCTGGAATCCGACTCTACCAAAAACTTCTAACTAGCTCCATATTGGAATAAAGTGAGAGACTTCGCCCCAACCTTCTGATAAGTGGTTTCGCGTTGCGTTATTTTTTAAAAGTGGATAAAATCCTAACAAATATTATTGGCTCTTTTTGAAGGAGCGAGTTCCGTAATTCGATACCACTTCTGGCATTCTTTCAAAATATTTTGGGGAAAATTATTTTGATAAATCGATCCCAGAACTATATTATATGAATTGCTTTGCCCTTCCCATATATATCTATTTTGGAATATCTGCCTTGAATATTGTGAAAACCTGAGTCGATATTTCCGATAAAAGGGAGTTTTGATAGGTACCCAATTATCTCCACTAACTTTTGGGAAGTTTCTCTTTTCGTAAATATGAATTTTCTTTGGTAACACTACAATTCAGAAGTTCAAATACCTTTATTGAAAATATGGCACATTTTAATTTTGAAACTGTAGATATTACTACATAATAATTGTTAAATTTCTCTACAATATCCTGTAGATATTTCTCAATATATCTCTGTAATATCAAAATTAGGTATTTCTACGTATTTACTATATTTATATACTTTCTCAAATGCGCGCAATAGGTTTATTTGAAAGAAATTGACATACTCTTTCTTATTATACTTAAAAATTATATTTTTAATTTCAAATTGAATATATCTTTGATATCATTGCTTCTAATTGTTTGAGAATTCATTTTCCAGAAAATTGTCCTTTTTAATGCACTGAATATATACTTAGATTATTCGAAAGAGCAAAAAAGAATATTATTTGATATGGCACACTCACTTTGAAAAGCTAAAATCAAGCTATGCATAATAATAATAGAGATTTCAATTATGAGCTTCAAATTCCAGGTGGAAAGATTAATAATATTTAATATTTAAATAAAAAGGTATATATTGGATCAAAATATCATTTATTTTACCAATATTTCAATTGACTGAACGCCAACCTTTATCAAGGTATAATAGTATTTTAATATGTGTCAACAACAAACTCAGTGCCAAATAACGTCAATAGAATTAAGTTTAAAAAATAATTCTGCTTATATTAATTGGGGAGAAAAAATTGGTATATATATTTATATTATGAACAAAATAAATTTAGTAAAATAAGGGTTTGAATATATTGAATATTAACAATAACGCCTATTTTATATTTACAATTATTTGTGTCGGAGTAAATAACTGAAAGTACAATTCAACTTGGATTTTTCAAGCTTTCAATTTATAAATGACATTTTCCGAATTTCTAAGTACACTCATGGATAAAAATTGTGGAACTAAAAATTATTTGATGTCGCTACTCGTCTCTTTTTGTTTACAGATGGTTAAGTGGTAAGTGTGTCTTCAATAAAAGTCACTTCATATCAAATATATTTCAGAGTTATTTTCTGAATTCTGATATACATGCTAAAAGGTATAACCTCCTTAAGTTTTATCCACGAGTGTACTTCCTTCTACAACCTAAAAAAAGAAGGATGGTATTGAGAGAAGTTTTAGGAAAACTTCTGAAACTTACTCTCATAATTATATTAGAATTTTCACATTGAACATCTTTTTAATTGAAATGCTACACTGTACGCGTACAAATGAACTTATTCCTAGTTGTAAAATGTTTCTTTGAGATATGCCTAAAGAAATCGATATCCACTTGAAATCTTACTTTTCAAATAAAAATTATATTCAGTGAGATAACCTTTTATCATTAAAACACCTTTTACAATTCCACCTTGAATCATGAATATAAAAAAAATAATAAAAACTCTCAGACCACAGCGCAAGTAAATGACAATAAATAAAATAGGGATTAATAGATATTTCTATAATTTCTCGATTTATATCTAATTCAATAGTCATATAGAGTCAATACTTGTATTTCATTCCACAATACAGACCTTTTTTTAAATATTTGATATAAAAACAACAAACCTTTATTAAGAACATTTGACCCAAAAAGAATTCTTCCAGTTAAGTAAACAGAAGTAAACCTATCAATTATCTAAAGAAAGTGGAGAGTAACGTTGACCTTTCGTCAAGTTGGATCCATCTTCGGTGTTACGCTTATTGACTGTACTGTTCTCCAGAATTTGTGAAAAACCAATACATTGGGACTAATTTTCACTACTTTTTCCAATAAATCATATTGAGAATTGTTCAGATAGCCAATCTTTTGACGGAGAATTTCTCTCTCATCTTCCAGAGCCTATCAATAAAACGCAAAGTGGGGAACGTCTTTCTATAATCGCTATTGCACAGAGTACACTTTAAGTTGTTAGATTCCAATAAAAACCGTTTATGTTTGAATTGCGAAAAAATTTATTCTCACTTGGGCAACGCATTATTTTTCAGTCATTTGGGATATCATCGTTGATGTAAGACTCTATAGTAGTTGACGTAGGAAGATGCTTATAGTGAGAACAAAGTATAATATTTATATTCTGTAAATTAGTAATATAATATAACGGAGATTGAAGAGAAGTTACTTGTTGTATCTGTTACACATGATACTCCTCTTCAATCTCCGTTTTATTTTTCTATTTTAAATCGAAGAGTTTATTTTGTTCGATTCTGTAAATTGATATTTGAATCTTGATGATATGTCTATACAGATATCGTGCTTATATATAAAACCTCTATTATTCTCTATTTGTGCACTTGCGCAAATGTTCATTCACACACACCTAAAATAATTAAAATATCATATAATACAAAATGTATATGGATATGAAGAGACAAAACCTCGTTGGAAGTGTCTCTTTCAGAGTATTGTCTCAATTCTCTAAATAAATGGTGGCAAATTCTATGGCCCCATCTCACGGTAAATAAATTCAGTTAGGTGTGTCCCGGCTGTGTGTTGATGGGATGTTGCGGTGGTCCCCTGGGTCCTGTCCACGGACGTGATGCGGATGCCGAGAACCATCGACCTCCAGATTTGCATCCAGACCTGCGCCGCATTGAGTCGGCTCCGTTACTCCCTTTATCTAATTATGAAGACGACCAACCTCCCTTGGTCAGTTAGAGCCACCATGTTCCAAACAAACATCACAATTCAACATGTACGTTTATATACCTTTTTCTTTATTAGACTGAATCGTTTTAGGATGACTAAAAACCCTGTATAGATGGAAATTTGGCCGGGAGGGAATTGATCTATAAAATATGGGAGGCGTATAGAGGATTTGGCCTAGCCACTTTGTCAGCTAAACACCTCTTTGAAAGATTTTGAAGATTACATTTGATACCTTGTAAAACGAAAATTGCAATTATACCGCGAATGTTTCTTTTAAACAAAAATCGAAATCAATTTTTAAAGAGAAATAACGATTATTTCTAACTTTAAGGATGAAGTATGATAGGATGAATTGTGAAGAGTAATGACAAACGGAAAAATAAAAGTGTCCAGGGGCGGGAATCGAACCCACAACCTTCTGCTTACCGGGCAGGTGCCATGTCCACTAGGCTACCCTGGACGTATTTTTCCGTGAATATCATAGAATTATCCCGAAACCATGGTCTCCAGATGGTGGCTTCTAATTTAGCCAAAGCTGGTGTTGTGACTTTGTCACCGACCTGAGGTCGCTAGTTTGCGGCGACGGCTAATATATGGCGTTTAGTTTTGAAATTTGTTTTGACAGGAGAGGCTCCCTATGCTTTTATAGAAAATCTGTGTTGAACACAATCAGTGGAACTTCAATTTAAAATTATAACTTTATAGGTAATATAATTAATATCCCATTTTCACTAATATTGTCCTTTTTGCAAAGAGGCTAAGTACAACGCTGGTACAACACTTTCAACAATGTTATTTTATTAGTTTGATTATGCTAAATAGCGATATATTGAATGTAATAGTAAAATAGTGGTGAAATAAATTGTTTTAACTAAACCATCATATATTTTAACAGAAGAATATGCTGCAACAAAGTTTGAGCAATCCCTTAAATTAGTTGAAATATAATTTTTCTCTCATATTCAAAGTCATATTTTTATATTTTTCACTCAAAATGACAGAAATCCCATTACTCTGTGTGTTATTTATAATATATATAATAAAAAGATGAATACTTTTATTATATTTTAGGTCCGATTTTCAAGAATTTAATTTCGTTCAATTCAAGTCAATTTAGATCTTACAAAAGATGTCGCACAAGCAGATGGTCATGACCAAAAGATTTTATTAATAATATGTTGAAGATTAAAAGAGAAGGTACTTATTTATTGTTATCTTGGCAAAATAATATATCTTACTTGCCAATAATTGAAGATTTCAGGGGGCTGCTGTCCAGGAGACAACCCTGATGAAATGAAAAAAATAAAGAAGAACTCTAATATATAATGAATCCTTCAATGAAGTATATAAATGATGTCCATTTTAATCGTCAGTTGAATTATTCACCCTGCTTCTCAGTCATATTAGTATAGCTATGTGCATAGAAGTGCATTTCTTCTTTGAAAACTTCGTCGATGGTAGTCCTAACAGAAATGCCGGCTAGGCGACCATCGCTAACGGTAAGATACACCGTATGCAGCTGATTGGTTGATGGAACGCATGTGCCATTTTCTGGCTATGTGTTGTTAAACGAAACTTCTCAATTAAAATGTGCCGAGCAATGTTTGTTTGCAAAATTCTTTAAGCAAATATTTTATCTGATATTAAGAAGAATGTCTATTTTTGAGATCAATGTGTCCGCTGTTTTTAGGTTGAATATGAAACAAATGTACATTCTTTATATTTCATATATAATCGCATTTTTCGGTTGCATGTGGGTATCCAAAAAGTTGAGAATCTAACACACTGTATAAAATCTTCTATAAATTGTATTCAAAATATCAATAAAATATTTCACAATGTGCTAAAATTGTTCCGTGCATTCCGAAATAAACTGTATACCAAATAAACCTTAGGAAATATCGCTGGTGTAATTTTCCCTAAATCTCTCCGGGAGAAGCAATTCTCTGAGATATTGTGAAGAAATTCCTCAGATCTCCTCATCTAAATTCGGTGAACTCCGTTCTGTTTATTTCAGTCAGCAATTTCCCCTGTGCTACAAATGGGAGAGTCTTCTCTAATTATTAAAATCTATACACTCTCTTTTTTATATATTTGGGAATAAATTTACCTTTTAGAGTGAACACTCCAAAACTTTGCGGGGTTTAATTAAGACTCGGTCTTAAACTAAGTTTTGCTGAGTAACTTTATCAATTTATTAAAAGAGATATATTTCGTGTGGTTTAGATATTGGAGGAAATAATTTTGTTTACTTATTCATGGACTTTCTAATATCTCAAACCCTGACAAATTTATTTAAAGGCAAATCTATTATAATGCTTTAATATTAAACAAAATTGTGAATTACTTTAACCATAATATTTCTTCTTAGAAATATAAAGGTTGTTGTATTGATCTTATATTGTTATCATAGCAAATTAAATAGTAAAAAGGCATTGGGTTAAAATTGATTAACTTCTTTAACTCTTCTTTCATTCATTGCAGGACGTTCGTATAATTATAAATTTAATTTTATTGTTTAATTTATATTTTTATTAATAGAAAAATAAATTACGGAATATTACTCAATTAATTAAATTTAATTTAATTAATTAAAAGAGTATTACTCTAAACGTTGATTAGCTTGTCCCTTGATAGAAAAAAGCTCATGTGCTCCTGGTCAGGTTATGGCTTTTTTTATTCTAATACCAACATTTGACCTTTTTAATATTTTATTTATTATTTTTTTTACATACACACATATATATATATATATATATATATATTAAGAAAAACGCATCTCCTTATCGTGCAACTGAAAGTTGCTGATGGCTTGCGCCATCCGTGGTTAGCTTTTCTTGATTAATCAAGAATGGGTATTTGGCCAATTCTGGAATAATTAAAAATCAACGATAATAGTTGATATTCATTCCGATAGATGGCGCAAGCCATCAGCAACTTTCAGTTGCACGATAAGGAGATGCCTTTTTTTCTTAATTTATGCACCTTATCCCAGTACAATGTTACATTTGTACTATCTTTTCATATATATATATATATATGTCGTGATTGAATGGAAGGTGCAACCTTTATGCATGTACACTTCAAAAATTAGTTCCATCTAAGTTAGCGCGCACACTCGGCGTGCCGTAGCATTCGCCCGCGATGGCTTCCACGTTTATTTTGTACAGTGTATTTATAGTTGGATGAATTTGTATTTACAATTTATCACAAGCTTAACATATCTACAGTTTAACATACTTATTTTGGCGAAAGGAAATTATACCTCTTGAGTATTATGCAAATTATGACATAGGTATATATAACATAAAGTTGCGGGATGATAATATTCAGGTACCAAAAAAGGTCATTCTACTCAAATATGCATCAGAACGATGCATTATGTTATCAGCCAAGTACAAAACTTGATAAATTTGGAAAATATAGACAAAGGCCAATCGGTATTCCGTGAATTCGGGAAACCTATATATATTTTAATTTATATATTAAATCATCAAGCACGAATGTTTATTTACAAATAAAAAATCTACTGTCCTTACTGCGATAAATAAATATTTGGAGGGCTTGGCAAAAGTATCTGGGTATATATATACCAGAAGGTATAATGAGATCAGCGAACTAAATAAGAATCCGTTGTTAGGAAATGAAGAAAATATGGAAGGTGGATGATCCCCGCAATTCCATAGAAGATATATTAGTTCCTGTTGGGAACTTTAAAAACTTTGTTAGAAGACGTGAAACTTCCACCTCGGGTATTTTATTGTTGCCAGAAACCCATCTTAAATTCAAAGCCTTTAAAAGTTTGTAAAAGTTGAAGTTTAACAAAACTATCTTCCATCTTCTGTAACTTTCTTCCAAAGCCGACGACTGAAATGGCCGTGATTTAATTCTAGAGATGAAATAATGAACCCTTGTGTTGAAATCGACACCTTTTATATTTAACTCGTTAGTTTGTAGAACGTTCCGATCAATTCTGGATTCTTTATCTATTCAATTCCACAACAGTCTAATCAAATCACTAATTATATCATTTATCATATTACAACCTTTATGTGATGATAAAAGAAGAGGAATGAAATAAGATATCACGAGAAGACTAGGATTGTAACATACTCAAAAATTATTGTGATCAAACAACCGAATGTTTTTGAAATCTAAGTACCATTTATCGGAACATTTCAGAGGAACGTTAGTTATTTTGGCGTTTATGAACATACACCGATTATAAGACAATCTCCCTGTTCTCTCTCTCTCTCTCTCTCGCTATAAAAGAATAAACACATGTTGGGAAGAATAATTTTTTTTATAATAGGACGATACATCAAGCTTTCGGACAAGACGCATTGTATTCCTTATTCTATGCACCAAATATAATATCTTTACAAATCAATAAAACAACTTACCTACGCGTTTTGGGTTATTTACACATGTCTACATGGCGCAGGCTATACCTCAACCATTAGCAAGGTATTCAAAAGGCTTTGCGCCTCTTAGTTACATATTGAACCGTGTTTATAAGGGCAAACATCCTGAAACATATACATTGTTTGCTATTCTTATTTTATCAAGATATCTTTTGTGTGACAACATATTTGAAAATAAAAATGATATATTTATAATAATGTTAATACAGTTTTACAGGACCGCACAGAAGAGAGCAAACATTGAGAAAAGAGTGACATATGTAAATAGATATGCAAATGAACGATCAAAGCAATTATGCATCTAAGCGAATTCTATGTAGGGTATAGGTCGACAATAAAAGGTTTGATGTTATTGTTTTTGTTATTATGTATTAATGCTAATATTCATCTAAAATGAAATCATATCTCTATTTTGATCGATAATTTACATACATTTGTAAGTTTCAGTCGTATGATCGGTAATTTCTTTTTTATTATATATTTATCAATATCGTTTATTAAAATCATATACATTGATATGTTTCTAAAGTCAAGGGGGTTGAAGAAAGTGTTTACAAAGTGTAAACATTTCTAATGGAAACATCCGTTTTCGTGAATAGTAAAATTTGTTATTGTAAATATATAATAAGTATGAATTTGTCTTGCCTTTCAAAATTGTTTTATTTTAGAAAATAATATCGAGTACTTAAAAATTGTTGGATCTTCAATTTTTAAAAATCTCGAATAAGATTTATTGCTGATGCCACTATACCGCCTTTCTTTGATATATTTCAACGCAATTGATTTTCGAAATTCCGATTTCCTTTCAAAGGTTTGAAAAATATATTTACAGCCCCTAATTATACATCAGTTAGCAAATATTATTGATATTCATGAAATAAAGAGATACATTATAACGTGTAAAAATACACTTATTGCAGATGAAACTCAAATATTTTTTCTTATAGGAAACTAGGAAATATTATTTCATTTCAGATATGTGCCAGTTTTAAGATAAATTTGTTTGATTCTGGAATTATGTATTTTAAAATGTATTACTTATTATCACCTAATTCGATTATTGAAAACTTCT
This sequence comes from Cordylochernes scorpioides, assembly GCA_030710605.1. Lineage (NCBI taxonomy): Eukaryota > Metazoa > Arthropoda > Arachnida > Pseudoscorpiones > Chernetidae > Cordylochernes > Cordylochernes scorpioides. The sequence continues at coordinate 46,316,672 of CP092864.1, forward strand.
ATTTATAAGTTATTAATATTTTCATACCAATCAAATAATAAATTTAATATAAGAAAAGTGCGACATAACATTATGACTAGATAAATTCCTTTTGCAATAAGTCTGTTTATTATCAAGAACTTGTTAATAACCAAACTAGTTGCGAAAGATTCATCGCTTAACAAATATAAAATCTTTATTTTGGTTTGAACGAACTCTTTGCTTCCATTATTCATATTTTTGTGCTGGTTAATAAGTGTTTTTTAATGATAATTTCAGAAGAAAAGCGTACTAGGTGGTAAAACAAATTCATTCCATTTGTATTTATATATCATTACCATCAATAAAACCATAAATAGATAAATAATTTGGAGAGAATGGGGTTTGATTCACTAAATCATTGGAAAAAAAAAAACACATGAGATATTATTTATATTGTAAAGTAGTTTATTTTAAATATTATCCTTATAAAAAAGGCCGTTTTATAAAAACTACGCCTCACCTTTTACATGTCGTGAATATAGAAAGACATAATAGCTCTCGCCTCTTCTTTCAAAAATAATTTCTCTATATCATCAGAAATTTTATTTATACCAAGTTCCAATTATGCCTAATTATAATTTTCGAATACCTCTACGTTCAATTTATGAGCTTCAATTGAATTTAAGTTCGTATTATCCCAAAAGTTTCAATTATCCGAATGTATATTTATCAGAGAAATTATAAATATTTAAACTTCTCAAATTTTATTTTTAGTTTCATTTAATTGAATTTCATATTACCAAAGTTCTAATTATCCAAAATTCCAGTCATTCGATGTCCAAATATTTGATATTTTTATTATCCGAAGTTCAAATTATCCGAGGTTCCATTTATACGATCTTCAAATATCCAAAGGTCCCATTATATAGAGAGTTCAAGTCATCATACATCAGAATATATGTGGATACAGTGAAACTAATGATTTAGAATCAAATAGAATAACTTAAACACCGGTCGCTTCACGAAACCCCAATAGAAAATAACCAGAAAATATTTACATGAATAAATATTTGAATTTTATTCGGTTCATACATATTAATAATTTCATTAATATATTTATAGGGCTCATAGTATTCTTTATACAAGCCTATATGCACACTTGGCATTTAACAATCAAAGGTATATCATATTTTGTGAATAATATATTAACAGAATAGCCTCTAGTTGTAGTAATGAGGTACTGTCCTGAAGAAAAAGAATAGATCTGTGTCCCAAAGAGTTTCAAGGGAGTTAGATTACCAAAATAAAATAAAAAAGAAGCTAACGTGCCTGGGGTTCGTTAAGCCTCCTGCAACCGTATATTCTTTCAAATTTGTAAATGAGCCTCAATATGTTCCCCGGGCACGCACTTTAGAATGAAGGCATTTCTCGAGGGTCTTGTATTGCTCTTATAAATTACCCCAAACTCATTTTGGAAACGATAATAATGATTGTTGGTATCAAATTTTTTAAACCATTCTTATATTGCATTGGTGTGTGTCTCTGTTCTACCTAGTTTTTCTTTATGAAATCCTCGAACGCCTTTTGGAATGTTGACTTTTCTTGATTTATCAAGGAATTGGATTAGTTAAATATCGAGTAAAAGCCTAAATCAACTTTTAGTTGATTTTTATTTCACTAGATAGCGCTCTACCATCTAAAATTCTCATTTGACTGGTCAGGATATGTCATTTCTGTTTTTAATATCAACACTTTGCTAGAGCGCCATCTAAAATGTGCATGTAGGCGGTCAGGAAATACCTTTTTGTTTCTAATATTAACACCTGACGTATTCTTTTCTTATTTCTAATATATATATATATATTCATTTTATAACCCCTTGCCAAATGTTTCATTTTTCCTAACGAGAGCAAAATATATTTGTCCAAGTCGATAAATTATAGTTTTTTCTGGCTGAGGTGTCTCATTATTTTAAAAACTATGAATTCCAGACAGGCAATCTCTCTATCTTCAAGATTAGTATATCATATAAAAGCTCTTTAATATTTGTATATTTTCAAATATTAATTAATTATTTTAAAATGCAATAAAAATAATTATTCATATATCCCTAAAATGAAACAAAAAAAGTATATATTGGATATTATGAAAAAATGGGTTATTTTTACGAATACACACATGATATCAAATATAGATAGACACCGGTAGCAAAGTCAAACTATTAAAACATTTATTTAAAATAGACTCAAACCTATGTCTGAGATATTATAAAATTCTGAAAATTTGCAGATTGGGTCAAAGAAAATAAATTGATAAAGAGAAAGTAATCCCTCGAAATATTTTAAGAAAAAGAGTTTTTTTTTATTTCAAAGATCCAAGTACTCCCCTTTTTATATAACAAATTGAGGTTAGTGTTGAAGCCATCACAATCTCAGCTTCGTTGAATTCTGGACGATCATCTAAGCACCATGATTTGAGAATATAGCACATGCTGGTCCAAAATTGCTTATATTTCATGATTTCCATATGGAAATCTAGAAATATTACAAGTCGATAATATAGGTGTCTAGTTACTAAAGTAGTATTCGTTATTTCCTTTGAATTAATGCTAATGGTTCATGTTCTAATAATCAAGATATTGGGGCACGAACTAAATTTTGAAATTACCATTAATGCATTATTTTTAATATATATCTATAGTTTTTCTTCTCAGTGTGTGTGTATATATACTTATTCCAAAAATAATATAGTATTAACCGGAGTATAAATTTGAATTTGTATTCTTTCTTTAATCTCACTCCCCGATTCAATCATTGATGTTTGGAGAATAACATTTATGTTGTAGAAATAAATAGATTTGAAAAAGATAATACATAAAACAATTCATATACACTCATGGAAAAAAAATTAAGAAGTTGTAACTTTTAGCATGTATATCGGAATTCAGATAATAACTGTGAAAGCTATATGATACCCAGTGACCTTTATTGTAGACACATGGGATAATCAGGTGTGAACAAAATTGCCTTTGTATCTTTAATAAATAACCAGTCGACCGCGCGTTTGCATTAAAGACTTTCCACTTCCTTAAGGTTTATCTACGAGTATATATGATCAATATAATTGATTATAAAAAAATAATATAAAATAATTGTTGAGTAAATTGTATCTATTTTTCTACGTGATTAAAGCTTGATAACATATTAACTCGTAATTTAATTTCGAAAGCTTCCATTACCTCCAAAAATAAAAACAATAATAATAATATATGCTTTAACCAATAACCACCATTTGTTCATATTTCCATAAATACAAGGTAACTATGGCTGACATAATTGATTATAATTATCCTGTAATAGTCTTTCAAAATTAATTTTAAATCTATTCAAAATTAAACAACACATATTGATGTATTAAAGAGAAATTCTCAAATCGAAATTGCCGTAAAAACTCCACACGCTATTTGTCCATCATCATCTTTACCAGACGTTCGAGATAAATATGAGACCAAATCAATTTTTACAATTTAAAGGTCGATCAGAATATCGTCTGTTGCAATTTATAATTACAAAGTAATAGGATAAGTTAATGGTATTGAAATATATAATAGATTTATAAATGAATAAAACAAAGCATCAAGGGCTGCGTATCTTTATTAGAACAAATATATACGAGCTTTCGGGCACATACGCCCTTCAACAGGAATTAATGAAACAATAATCCAACTAGTTTGAAATAAGATTTATATATAAATTTAACGTGCATATCCACGATACACGTGCATATCAACTTGCAAGGTATCCCATCAGACATGTGATATCTTATACTGTGAATGAATTTATTCTATCTTATTTTATTTAAGTCTATTAAATTATATGCTTCTGGTAAATCAATTCTGCGATTTATAAGGCTATATTTTTTGGACACTATTGCTTCAATTATTAATCTTTGATATTTGTTATTGATATTGTTGTAATGTACTTTAGGTTCATTTAAGTTAAATGTGTGTCCTTTTGAATTGGAGTGCTGTACTATTAATGATAATGGGTCATTTCTGTTTATGTTTCTTCTGTGTTCAATGATTCTATTATGTAATTTTCTCCCCGTTTCTCCCACATATTTGGCATTACAATTATTACATTCTATAGAATAAATTACCTCTTTTCTGCTTGATATATATTCGGTTTGCCTGTTTTTTTTTTTTGTAATCGGGTTTCTTAAGATATCTGATAAGTTGGGAGAGTTGCTATAAAAGGTTTTTATTCCATATTTATCTAGTGTTCTAGAAATGTGGATGGATTTCGGGGAATATGGGATGTAGCAATTCTGCCTGTATATTTTAGTTTTTTGTGCTGACATGTTAGATGTGACCTGTGCCTGATAGAAATGTTTTAAAATAAATGTTTTGGAATAACCAGCTGATTAGGGCTTCCAATCCCGGTACATATTTTCAATCCCGGGATTCGGGATTGCTTTTTTCTCAATCCCGGGATCCCGGGATATCCCGGGATTGAAAAACATTTTCGTCTTTCTACGCCAAGAGGTATATCGTTTCGTTCGTTATATTTTTAATTTTTTTCTTTTATATAGTGCCAATGACGTGGCACTTACTTCGATGAAAACAACCTGAAAGCCATATATTTTGCGCCAGCTTATGAACTAAATCATTGCTTTTGGGTTACAGTTTGAAATTATCTGTCAATTACTGTACACGCATCTGGAAAAAAATTACTGTTCTTGGAACTTTTAGACCACGTCTCTTAATGCAGTGTTGGGCAGTAATCCATTCAAAGTAATACATTACCTTGTAATTACGATTACTTTGCAATGCATTACTTTGCAAAAAAAATTAATTGCATTAGAATGTAAACATAATTACTCGTAATTCTATATATAATGATAGCAATTGTGATTAAAATTACTTGTAATTGTAATTATAGCAAATGTAATCATGATTATTTGCAATTGTGATTATAGAAAATGTAATCATTATTGCATTTTGCCCAACTATGTATTAATGTTTAGAAAGAAGACAAATCATAGTTGAGTAGGATGCGGAGTCTTGTGTAGGTGTTGCAATTGAAGTTGAAGAGGCAGCCTCAATAGCTTCTTGCAATCGGCGCTCTATTGTAAGATGGTCATGGCGTTCTTGTAAACTCCGAGGAAGTTGCGAATTATCAGCCTGAATTTTTTTTCTTACTTCGGCCTGTAACGGTTTAAGACGCAAAAGCAATTTCACGCTAAAGTCTTTAACCATCTTTTTTTTCTAACTGTGCTTGCGGATTGTGCAGATATTGGAGGAATAAAGATGTTTTATTGCATCGCTCTTCTAAAATTCTCTTTTGAAAAGTTTTTGCAGATCTTTGCTGAGAGAATGAGATTGTGCTTGCAGCTCCTCTAGAAGAAACTTTACTGTTGCTTCTGCAGTCAAAAGATAGCGTCGCGTCTACAGATAGCCGCCACAGCTGCCCGAAATGGTTTCAGTGCGGAAATTACTTGCGTCATGATATCAAAATCTTCATCAGTTAGACGGACATTTGCATTCACATCTATTAGCGCCTTCTGAATCGCTGACTTCACACTGAGAAGTCTCTCCTACATGTTCAATAAACTATCCCAGCGCGTTCTGCAGTCGAGAATGAGACACATACTGGTGGAAATGCGATTATCTTGCCGCATGTAGTTCAGTCCAGATAAGAGGTTAGTGGCGGGTCCATGTTACACGCAGGTCCGCCACAAAAATAAAGGGATGCCGCTACTATCTAAGAAGCCACTATTTGCATGTGAACAAAAACTGGGGCCCCCTCCATGTATACTGCTGCATACTCTCATTCTAGAGGCTGCCATTTTTGAAAGATCTTGCAGAATAACCCTTCGTTATTAGTGCATGAAAATAATTTCAAATCTCTCAAAAAAAAAAAAAAGACCTGAAATGCAGCTGTATAAACAAAACGTCAAAATTGTGCTATCCCATCATCTGTTTGATTACCAAAATTCTAGATAATAAAAATATATTTTTGCGCTGGTTTTCATGCACAAACCAGTAATCCGGGATTTTTCGAGCAGAATCCCGGGATTTCGGGATCATTATTTGGCTCCGGGATTGGAGGCCCTACAGCTGATGTCAAATTATGGATAACGTTTGCGTTTCTTGCGTTTTGTATTGATTTAAAGAACAATGAGTATAAATTTATTTAGTTAATGTTTTCACTGTGTTAATTTTATGACTAATGGGGCAGAATGAATAAAATTTTATATAATTGGGGGTGAATGAAGGTTTGTAGTAAACTGTTGTTTGCAATCTATTGTCTATTTTAATTATTTTAATATCTAAAAATGGCAATGTGCAATTATCTTCTTTTTCTATTGTGAAATGTAAGCTATTGTTATAATTGTTGAGGGAAGCTAAGATGTTGGGAATCTGTTTTTCTGTACAAATGCAAAATATATCATCTATATATCGTCTGTATAATATGATGTCTGCTGGATATGATGATGTGATCCAATTGTCTATTTCTCTCATAACTATTTCGGCTAATGGAGTTGATAATGTGCTTTCCATTGGGGAACCCTTGATTTGTTTATATTGTTTTTGGTCAAAAGTGAATATGTTAACCTTAAGACATAATGTAATTAAATCTATTATTTTATCTATTGTGTTAGAGTCTATCATATTGTTATTTAAAAAAGTTTTAGTAGTTTCAATTATTAAGTTATGGGGGAGACTGGGATATAAGGCCTCTACGTCGAATGATACTAAAATATGATCTCTCTGATAATTGTAATTGGCTATTTCAGTGATGAATGTTGGAATATTTGCTACTGATATTGGAAATACGTTATTCTTAATTAATGACTAAAAATATTGTAACATACTTGGCTACTGCTGCTAGTGGCCACTAGCACCAGTAGCCAAGTATGTTACAATATTTTTACAGTATATTATTACAGTAAAGTATTACATAATATAATCATTGAACACAGAAGAAACATAAACAGAAATGACCCATTATCATTAATAGCATAGCACTCCAATTCAACAGGACACACATTTAACTTAAATGAACCTAAAGTACATTACAACAATATCAAAAACAAATATCAAAGATTAATAATTGAAGCAATAGTGTCTAAACAATATAGCAGTATAAATCGCAGAATTGATTTACCAGAAGCATATAATTCAATAGACTTATATAAATAAAATAAGATAAAACAAATTCATTCACAGTATAAGATATCACATGTCTGATGGGATACCTTGCAAGTTGATATACACGTGTATCGTGGATATGCACGTTAAATTTATATATAAATCTTATTTCAAACTAGTTGGATTATTGTTTCATTAATTCCTGTAGAAGGGCGTATGTGCCCGAAAGCTCGTATATATTTGTTCTAATAAAGATACGCAGCCCTTGATGCTTTGTTTTATTCATTTATAAATCGTACAGGGCTTTTTCAATTGATAATAGATTTAATATTCTAATCTTCACGTGGAAAATAGCTAATATGTAAGTTCATTCATTTTACGATTATGATCATTTTTCATAATATGACATAGAAACTGATAGTGTATATGACAATATAGAATTAAGTATAGGTTTAAAGAAATACACATTAGAAAATTAGTTTGATAAATATTAATAAATATATTTCCATCTATCGATGAAATTGGTAACAAATATATTTGACAATGTGCTTACTTTCACATTTATTATCAAATATCTCTACAGATCTCACTGTAATGAAAAAAAAAATGTTTAATGAGAGGGCGCTTGGCTCATTACTCATGAGGGTTTAGCTCTTTTTACTAACGCCCTCTCGTTCAACAATTCTCATCATTACAGTAAGGTCTATATAGATATTTGATGATATATGTGAGAAAAACCCTATGTCAATTTTTTTAAATAAATTTTTTTGATAAATATTAGATTGAAGAGATTTCTCTCGTATCAAATATAAAGTGAGAGTTTATTATTCTTTTGTTTATTGTCGATTTTTTATATTTCATAGAGAACATATAAACGAAAGGTAAATATCTAAAGTTTGTACAAATATGTTGTATTGAATGAAACTCAGATATGTCTTTAAAAAAGTTCAATAAATCATTCCTGTAAGATAGAAAGAGTGATTATTTTACTTATTTGCGCAGGGTTCATTTTCGATTGAGGAGAGAAAAGTATTGAGAATATTCTAAAATATATAGGTCTTAAAAATATAGGTTTGTGTTTGAAGCATAGTAACTGCGATAGATACGATTCAGATGTAATATAATATCGTGTTTATGACAGAAATATATCTCTTATCCCAAAAAACTAAATAACACCTGAAATCTTATGAAGAATACAATATTTAGGTAAAATCTTTATTCGAATAAATGTTTTTATTTCCCCAGAAATATCATTACTACGCTTATATTTTCCAAAAAGAAATTATAAAGAAATCAAAACCTTTCGTAAAATGTTAGTTTATTTTCTAATTATATAAGATATAATATAAAATACGCGATAATAAGAAAGAAAATGGATTGCGAAGATTTTAAAATTGCATTTGAAAACATTCACCTTATATTTTTATATTTTTGTATATAGTCACACAAATTACAATTTTTTTTCCAGTTCAATATATTTGAAATGTCGACGCGCTGTACGTTCTACATATGTATAAATATCTTCATAATTCAGCAAATATAAACATTCTAAAATTTGAGAGAGATATCCTTGAAAAGGAAGACAGTAGATTATTATATATAAAACATACACACACTTTGGAAATAAATAATTTAAAAGTGTAGAATTTATTCGATTATAGTTATAATATAATAACTTATTTCGGAATGGTTCGATCTCTTTATATAATATCATATAATCATTCTCTTATATATTCTATTTTAAGAGAGAAATCTTAAGTTTATGATGCATATAAATGTTTAAAGCATAGGTCGCCTCTCCCATCAAAATAAACGTCAAAACTAGACGCCATATATTGACCATCGCCGCAAACTAATGTAATCTTCACAATCCGCCAAAGAGGTGTTTAGCTGAAAAAGTGGCTGATCTATGGCCAAATGGCCTGATAGGTTTTACTCTGTAAATGTGTGTGTCATTACCAATTTCTATCATTCCTTTTTACACGATATTTTGAATATATTCCTAAGATTCTGTGTCGGTGTTTGATGCCTTGTGAATAAGGTAAGACAAATATAGTTGATCAACCGAAGAGGTTATCAAATATTATTTTAAATTCGAGATTCCTCGGGGATGAAACATGTATGTCCCATTCCTCAGTACAGTATATAAGTCAATTATATTTGAGAGACTCTAAGAGGCTTTTTCCAACTTCCACTCTCTAAATTTTAAAGAATAAATATCCAGGTTTCTCTCATGTATGATAACCACCATACATGGCTTGTAGTATAACCTTCACCAAAATGTACAGAAGGTGGATGAAAATACTCTCAATATTCTCGTATGATCTAAGCGATAATAAAGGGGTGAATAGAAGGTGCAATTCGACTGTTGAATGCGTGTGCGTGCGCTAACACATGTGTGAAGTAAGGTCAATGAATAAGACAGGGAGCGATAAACAGTTCCGTTAGGTTGTTCCCCATGGCTTAACCGACGGCAGGACAAGTGCCGGAGCTACAAGTTCTGCCAACTGTATTGATCCACCGTATGTTTTAAACCATGTTTACACCATAAATAAATGTTGTAATAGCTTCAAATATCTATCGATTTGCTAATAATAATAATTTACTTCACCCGCGTACATATCATTCGCTCTATACGACTATAAAATATATTGTAAGAACACAGTTATATTTAAGTAGAACTGCTCTTCACTGAAGGTTAATAACGAGTTTACAAAGTGGGAAGAGGAGCTTCTTTTTATTAGCATGCACACAAGCTTTCGGACATATCGTCCTTCATCAGGTAAGAGTAATAAACGCGCTGAGGATCCATATATATACACAAAGCTGAAAAGAAAATTTACATAACTGCAAAAGATAAAAGTATTTAAAGATAAAAATAAGAACCAAATATGCTAAAAAGATTATAGGGATTAAATGCTAATAAATCTGGACTAAGTACATATGCACTATGAATGGTGTTAATCAAGGGCAGGTAAATGCAACCTATGGCTATTCACATAACATATGGTATTGTTCTGGTATATCTATATGCCTGTTGATGCTGTTTGTTTTTATTGACACAAATGCCTCTAGTAAAAGTCTTTGGTACTTATTATTGATATTGTTGTATAGAATGGATGGCTTTGTTAGATTGAATGTATGACCGGTTTGCATAGAATGACTGTAAATAGGGGAATTTAGGTTTTTATTAGAGATGTTTCTGGAATGCTCAACCATTCTGATGGCGACGGATCTACCCGTCTCCCCGACATAAGTGGCATTGCATTGGTCGCAAGAGACGGAATAGACAGCACCACCAGAACGGAGAGAACTCGCATGAAGGGAAGATCTGGTAATGGGGTGTCGGATTAGTGTGGCGATGTTAGGTGGGTTCTGGAAGTATGTTGTAATGCCATGTTGCCTTAAAAACCTGGCTATGGTGATAGACTGGGGGCAAAAAGGAAGGGAGCAAATATTTCTGTGTATAGCTGGAGCACTGTTGTGGTGAGGGTCATGCATGTGTTTAAGAATGAAGGGGGTCGGGTAGCCGGATTTGGATAAATATGAAAATATTTTAGCCTTTTCTATTGTTTGGAATAACGGGAGGGAACAATGAGTAAAGATACGTTTAGTGAGAGCTCTAACTGTATTGATTTTGTGTGGTGTTGGGCAATGTGACCGGAAGTTTGTGTGGTGTGGGGGTGTGTTGTTTTTATAGTATACTGTGGTATGGAAACTGCTGGGGGTGCGTATGACTAGTGTATCTAGGAAAGGTAGGACTGAGTGATTTTCTGTTTCATGGGTGAAGGCTATGTCTGGGTGGAAGGAGTTGAGGTCAGATAGGATGTGAGAGGCAGATACCTCACTTACCAAGCAAAAGGTATCATCGATGTACCGCCTCCATAGAAAGATGTCTGAAGAATGGCGTGAAGTGATCCATTGGTCCAGTGACCTCATGACAACCTCAGCCACCACGGTTGAGAGGGGGCTACCCATGGGGGAGCCCTTGGTCTGCTTGAAAAACTGGGTATCAAATGTGAAGGTGGACATGCCTAGGCATATGGAAGTGAGCTCGACAACCGTCTCCGCGGTGAGGGTGTCTAACAGGGGGGCATTTTCGAGGAAAGTGCGTAAACTATTAATGATCAAGGGGTGGGCAAGTGAGAGATATAGAGACGTTACATCGAAAGAAACCATTATGGACCTGGGGGGAGGTGTGAGGCTGGTGATATAGGACACAAACGAGGGGGAGTTTGCAATGGTATATTCCCATGGGGGAGACTGTAGAAGGGGGGTCAAGAAGTTGGACAAAAATTTTGACAGGGTATATGCCGGAGAGAGATGGTAAGATATGATTGGTCGGAGGGGAACATCGGGCTTGTGGATTTTTGGAAGGCCGTAAATGTAGGCTATTTGGGCGAGGTTAGCTGTGAAGTCGTTATATTGCTCTTTAGTGATCTGCTGGGACCTTTTTAATCTTAACAATAGTAAACGGAAATTCTTAACGGATGTTTTATGTTCCTGTTCAGTGATGGCAGAAAAAATGGAGTGTTGGTCGAGAACGTTTTGCATTTTTTGCTTGTAAACGGTAGTGTTGAGAATTACGGTCTGTGAGCCTTTGTCGGATTTTGTTATGACTATGTCTCTATTGAGTTTAAGACGGGAGATAACCCTATTCATGGCTAGGGACGGTTTAGGGATATTGTAGGGTCGTTGAAGGGTGGAGGTGACAAAATGCCTGATCCTATGGGTGTCTTGGTGGTTAAGGCCTCTGAGAGCGGGTTCCACACCAGCTATGATGCGAGGGATGTCAGAAGGCCCAGGCAGTCTGTATTTTAGGCCCAATGACAGAATCTCAGCATCAGCAGATGGCAAGACATAGTCCGAGAGGTTGACCACTCCTTGGGGTGACTGGGGAAGATAGGCTTCTAGTAGATAGGCAGGGAAGTTGTACTTCTTGATCCAGTGATGAAGCTTGGAGTTGTGACGTTGCATTATATCGTTCTTCTGGTGCCGAATGTCCCTTGTGATGGATTGCAACAGATCGGCCATTTCTGGATTGGTTAGTAGCTGAGAGACCAGAAAGATCAATCCCTTGACGGACTTAGAAATAAATCGGATATTGGAGTGGCAACCTTTAATTCTAGACGATAACAGATGGAGTTGGGCGCGGCGTATGACGACGGATGAAAATGGATTGCGAACAGGATCCCTGATTCGAAGGGATGGAGGTATAAAATCAGCCGTTTCACACAGTTTGTTAAAGTTCAAATGGAGGCGCCATCTTGACAACTGTAACGATTTCTTTCGCAACTGATAGGTATAACGAGGTAGGTCTTCAGCGGAAGGATTCATGATGAATTCCAGGATAAAAAGCGTAAAAATGAGCGAATTAAGTAGAACTGCTCTTCACTGAAGGTTAATAACGAGTTTACAAAGTGGGAAGAGGAGCTTCTTTTTATTAGCATGCACACAAGCTTTCGGACATATCGTCCTTCATCAGGTAAGAGTAATAAACGCGCTCAGGATCCATATATATACACAAAGCTGAAAAGAAAATTTACATAACTGCAAAAGATAAAAGTATTTAAAGATAAAAATAAGAACCAAATATGCTAAAAAGATTATAGGGATTAAATGCTAAGTCATACATTCAATCTAACAAAGCCATCCATTCTATACAACAATATCAATAATAAGTACCAAAGACTTTTACTAGAGGCATTTGTGTCAATAAAAACAAACAGCATCAACAGGCATATAGATATACCAGAACAATACCATATGTTATGTGAATAGCCATAGGTTGCATTTACCTGCCCTTGATTAACACCATTCATAGTGCATATGTACTTAGTCCAGATTTATTAGCATTTAATCCCTATAATCTTTTTAGCATATTTGGTTCTTATTTTTATCTTTAAATACTTTTATCTTTTGCAGTTATGTAAATTTTCTTTTCAGCTTTGTGTATATATATGGATCCTCAGCGCGTTTATTACTCTTACCTGATGAAGGACGATATGTCCGAAAGCTTGTGTGCATGCTAATAAAAAGAAGCTCCTCTTCCCACTTTGTAAACTCGTTATTAACCTTCAGTGAAGAGCAGTTCTACTTAATTCGCTCATTTTTACGCTTTTTATCCTGGAATTCATCATGAATCCTTCCGCTGAAGACCTACCTCGTTATACCTATCAGTTGCGAAAGAAATCGTTACAGTTGTCAAGATGGCGCCTCCATTTGAACTTTAACAAACTGTGTGAAACGGCTGATTTTATACCTCCATCCCTTCGAATCAGGGATCCTGTTCGCAATCCATTTTCATCCGTCGTCATACGCCGCGCCCAACTCCATCTGTTATCGTCTAGAATTAAAGGTTGCCACTCCAATATCCGATTTATTTCTAAGTCCGTCAAGGGATTGATCTTTCTGGTCTCTCAGCTACTAACCAATCCAGAAATGGCCGATCTGTTGCAATCCATCACAAGGGACATTCGGCACCAGAAGAACGATATAATGCAACGTCACAACTCCAAGCTTCATCACTGGATCAAGAAGTACAACTTCCCTGCCTATCTACTAGAAGCCTATCTTCCCCAGTCACCCCAAGGAGTGGTCAACCTCTCGGACTATGTCTTGCCATCTGCTGATGCTGAGATTCTGTCATTGGGCCTAAAATACAGACTGCCTGGGCCTTCTGACATCCCTCGCATCATAGCTGGTGTGGAACCCGCTCTCAGAGGCCTTAACCACCAAGACACCCATAGGATCAGGCATTTTGTCACCTCCACCCTTCAACGACCCTACAATATCCCTAAACCGTCCCTAGCCATGAATAGGGTTATCTCCCGTCTTAAACTCAATAGAGACATAGTCATAACAAAATCCGACAAAGGCTCACAGACCGTAATTCTCAACACTACCGTTTACAAGCAAAAAATGCAAAACGTTCTCGACCAACACTCCATTTTTTCTGCCATCACTGAACAGGAACATAAAACATCCGTTAAGAATTTCCGTTTACTATTGTTAAGATTAAAAAGGTCCCAGCAGATCACTAAAGAGCAATATAACGACTTCACAGCTAACCTCGCCCAAATAGCCTACATTTACGGCCTTCCAAAAATCCACAAGCCCGATGTTCCCCTCCGACCAATCATATCTTACCATCTCTCTCCGGCATATACCCTGTCAAAATTTTTGTCCAACTTCTTGACCCCCCTTCTACAGTCTCCCCCATGGGAATATACCATTGCAAACTCCCCCTCGTTTGTGTCCTATATCACCAGCCTCACACCTCCCCCCAGGTCCATAATGGTTTCTTTCGATGTAACGTCTCTATATCTCTCACTTGCCCACCCCTTGATCATTAATAGTTTACGCACTTTCCTCGAAAATGCCCCCCTGTTAGACACCCTCACCGCGGAGACGGTTGTCGAGCTCACTTCCATATGCCTAGGCATGTCCACCTTCACATTTGATACCCAGTTTTTCAAGCAGACCAAGGGCTCCCCCATGGGTAGCCCCCTCTCAACCGTGGTGGCTGAGGTTGTCATGAGGTCACTGGACCAATGGATCACTTCACGCCATTCTTCAGACATCTTTCTATGGAGGCGGTACATCGATGATACCTTTTGCTTGGTAAGTGAGGTATCTGCCTCTCACATCCTATCTGACCTCAACTCCTTCCACCCAGACATAGCCTTCACCCATGAAACAGAAAATCACTCAGTCCTACCTTTCCTAGATACACTAGTCATACGCACCCCCAGCAGTTTCCATACCACAGTATACTATAAAAACAACACACCCCCACACCACACAAACTTCCGGTCACATTGCCCAACACCACACAAAATCAATACAGTTAGAGCTCTCACTAAACGTATCTTTACTCATTGTTCCCTCCCGTTATTCCAAACAATAGAAAAGGCTAAAATATTTTCATATTTATCCAAATCCGGCTACCCGACCCCCTTCATTCTTAAACACATGCATGACCCTCACCACAACAGTGCTCCAGCTATACACAGAAATATTTGCTCCCTTCCTTTTTGCCCCCAGTCTATCACCATAGCCAGGTTTTTAAGGCAACATGGCATTACAACATACTTCCAGAACCCACCTAACATCGCCACACTAATCCGACACCCCATTACCAGATCTTCCCTTCATGCGAGTTCTCTCCGTTCTGGTGGTGCTGTCTATTCCGTCTCTTGCGACCAATGCAATGCCACTTATGTCGGGGAGACGGGTAGATCCGTCGCCATCAGAATGGTTGAGCATTCCAGAAACATCTCTAATAAAAACCTAAATTCCCCTATTTACAGTCATTCTATGCAAACCGGTCATACATTCAATCTAACAAAGCCATCCATTCTATACAACAATATCAATAATAAGTACCAAAGACTTTTACTAGAGGCATTTGTGTCAATAAAAACAAACAGCATCAACAGGCATATAGATATACCAGAACAATACCATATGTTATGTGAATAGCCATAGGTTGCATTTACCTGCCCTTGATTAACACCATTCATAGTGCATATGTACTTAGTCCAGATTTATTAGCATTTAATCCCTATAATCTTTTTAGCATATTTGGTTCTTATTTTTATCTTTAAATACTTTTATCTTTTGCAGTTATGTAAATTTTCTTTTCAGCTTTGTGTATATATATGGATCCTCAGCGCGTTTATTACTCTTACCTGATGAAGGACGATATGTCCGAAAGCTTGTGTGCATGCTAATAAAAAGAAGCTCCTCTTCCCACTTTGTAAACTCGTTATTAACAGTTATATTTATTTGTTTGTTTTTGTCTTAATGATGGAAAGCTAATTAAAACAAACATTATTTGTAAAAAGAAGTTTTTCTTCATATATTCTATGTGCATCTATATGTTATCGGATTTAATAATATCAGTTGGTAAGGGATTGAGAATATCTATTCTGTATTTTCATTAGCAGTCAATACATTTAAAAATCAATTCGAATTTTATAATATAATTTTATATTTTCAAATATATAATACCGCTTTCTATTGTCAATACTGCGAACTTCCTAAAGGCCTTACTAAACCTTCCTAACGGGGTTTGTCAGTTCAAACATTTCCATCGTATTAGAAATTTCTTTTATTTATATATTAATATATAAAGGAAGTTTCACGCAAATATTTTCAATTTTTTGACATACCTCAGGTGTATTGATTTATAATATTTAATATAGATTATTATAAAGAATTGTGTAAAGAAAGGTGACCGTTAAGATTGAGTGTAATTCTTGTAAAGAATCAGATAAATAATGTATTGAACCCTGGTCTCTTCTAGCGGTGGTTTCTTACTGGAAGTAACGTAAGCTCAAATTGAGTCATTTGAATATTTTAATGGTGTTGCTTACAATCATAGATGCTTTTACTGTCTTAGGATATTCACATAAAACCTATACATGGAGTTTGTTAGGAAATTGATGAAAGGAAAAAAGTGATTGAAAATGAAAGCAATTCTATTATATTTCTGTGAGAAATAATTTAATCTTTGATTATTAACCATATTATTATTGGTGTTGTCAATGTATACATAGCTCTCTCTTTCTATATAGTATATTAAATAAGGCATATTCTGACGAAGTTCACATAAACCTTTTAAATTACAGAGCGCTATTATTTATTTTATTATATATTATTTATATATTTTATTTTTCAATTATTTTTTCCTATATATATTATGAAGAATTTTGATTGTATAAACATGGACTGTGAACTCAGGTCAATATGTAGTAATATCAGATAAAAGTGAATTAATTTATTGTTTTAAAGGGTATACCCGATATACTTAATTTAAAGCTCAATAATTTTATCAGAGAGCCTTTTATTACTTATTTATTTTGATGATAAAATAACTTAGTTAAGCAAGCCTATTTCCTTCTATTTTACCGCGCCGATTATAGCGGATATTAATCTCAGATATATATAATTACTCGAATATATAATTTAAGAATAAAAGGTTTAAATGAATTCACCCACACATGTTTTGAATAAACTATTATAGGCATGTATAGGCATTAAATGTAATTCTGCACAACAAATTCCTATCTTCGACACAGGAAGTAAAGTCTCAAAAACAAACATTTGTATAGCCACTTAGTGCCAAAGGGAATTCTCCCCGGCAAAAGCAGAATTAGGCGGCGATGTCGTGAGGCATGTGGCGCCGTGTCTACATCGGAAACATCTCTTCCTCAAACTGGGAAATAGTTTCGGCCGATGAAACAGAAATAATTCTCTAACTTAGATAAAGACGTCCCTAGAGAAATTTCAAACTTTCTTTTAACTACTCCCTATTCTTTTCTCACTTTCTTCTCTAAAAGATGCCTCTCTCTCTCGAATTTATATCTAATCAGTAAAAATGAAATAATTTTCCTTATCAACGATTTTTTAAAATACTTTTTTTTTCTCACTCAACTAACAGGATTGTTTCATAATATCTCTAATATAATAAGGAAATATAATTTTGTCATTTAATTTGATATTTCCATATTTTAATGTTTTAATTCTTGTGAATTCTCTCTAAGGGTTATTATATTCAATATTTCAGCATTTACATTTATATGAATCAAATCACGCTTATTTCAAAGGTAAAAGGTTGTTTGTAATATTTTTCATTAATATTTGAGTAACTCGTTGGAAATATAGAAATAATAATGAAATTTACTGGTTGAAAGGTTTTTGTAGAAGGCATAAACTGTTATATCAACTGATTAATTTTGTTTTGACATTTTATTTTCATATAAAGTGGAAATGGGTCACTTTAACGTTGAAAATATCAACAATCGACTGATACAATGATGGATTCTTTCTACGAAAGAGCATTTTATTATTATAGACGAGAAATAGCAAATAGACAAAATACGGAGAAACCAATATGAAATTATAACTCTTAATTATGAGATGAAAAGATTAACCCAAGCAATTCTAGAACGTTGATTATACGTGCATATATTCAATTTATAATGAACAATATTCCTAAATTTTGAAACTTTTACAATTCGATCAATTATCTTATTTATAATTTCCTTTTTTTCCAAAAATGTAAATGAGAAAAACGATAAACAGACAGAAGTTGTATGCCATATGTTAAATATTAAAAATATGAAATATGTGAGCAATATTAGAAATTAAAGGTTCAACAGAATAAAACCGTCATATCTAGAAGCCTAAGTAGATGGAATCAATAAGAGCACACATTGCAAGAATCCTCCCGTTGCAAAATTAAGCCTATATGAAGGCAAAGGTTCAAGTTAGTACAACTGAACATCGATCGCAATTAATTGTAAGGCACCAACAACGTACAATTCATGAGTTTTCTTTATATAATTCAACCCTTAATATAAGATACAAAATGTTTTAAAATTATTTTATAGCCTATTTTCAAGAGCATATTCCTGTACTTCGGGCTTATAATCCTTCATCAATTCGAAATAATTTATACTCATTACAAAAATCATTAGATGCCCCAACTCTTTTATTTATTTTATTAGAGGAAGCCTTTGAGCAATTCCCTTTATTCAGCTAACTAAAATATAAAGTAAGCATGTTTTAGCTAGCTGAACAATAGCTTTCTCAAAAGATTCTTATTATAAAGTAAATAAAATGAGTTGTGGAGTCTCATTATATTTTTGCAATTTATCGAAATTTCAATCCTGTAAAATCTTAGTGTGTGTTTGGAGAGGTACAGACTGTATCTGACTAACAAGAGCCAACACGAAGATACATACACAGTTGATATCACTCTCTCAGTTCACAAAAAAAAAACCTTTATAGATATTTTCAAAAAGGAATTATCCTTTAAATACGAATCAAACATTACGACAGACCTCAGATGCGATGTAATTATTTATTTTAAAAAGGCTAGTTTCTATCAATGAATACTCAACTAGTCAATAACTATATTCTCTGATTAATAACTATTTATAACGTTTAGGTAACGATTATTATTAACTTTTAGTTAAAATATACTTTTTTGTATATGCGCACGTCATCGGCAATGTTCATTCGGCCGAGAGATATATAAAGTGTTGTCTCATTTATAATTAATATATTAAAATCGGATACAGTCTTTCACATATTATATATAATGTATATTCAAGGATATTCTATGATACATGGTTAGGAAACCTAGATAAATAGTGGTTGATGTAAATGACCATATATCCATTTATAAGATAAATATATATTTATGTAGAGGAGGAAATAAACTATATTACCATGCCAAATACCAATAGCTACATATTCCGAGGAGTCGGTAAAAGAAGGATCGTAAATTTCCAAGGCGGCTATTCAAATTGTTTCCAGAACTCCCCAAAACTATTTCACCTGAATATAATAACTTTTTTTCAGGGGAGGAAAAAAAATCAGAAATAAAATTTCGTGCATTCTTTGATCGAGTATTGCCGAATTTTAATGCAGGCTTCGATTTTTTTTTTCTTTTCATATTGCGGATTATTTATGGTTTGAAAGGAAAGGGGAGCACATACAGGGTGACAATTGAATCAGTTACTTGAAGAAATAAAATTTCTGGAAGATTATTAACCTGTAGAAGGTTCTGGATTCGACAATACATTCTCCAATATTGTTATATTTATCTTATAATCTAGATATGGGGGTGTAGCAATACTTTATTAAAAGGGGAGATTCCTGAAGATAATGAGATTTGTATATTTATTGCTAGCATATATGTAATTTATGATTCTCTATATAAATATGAGGAAATTGGTTGTTGGGTTATTTATTCTGAAGCGATGTAGGCACTCAATAAAATTTGATCTTCAACGGGAAAATATATTAATATTATATATATGAATGTAATAACAAAAGAGAAGGCTATTTATAAAACAACAACAACAATAATAAATGAAATATTACTGTGTGCACGCTCGGGCGTGCATTAGATTGTATTACAGGTAAATATTATAATATATATTATTATATAGTGTGTAATATATATATATTTTATGTTGGATAAGTAGCTCATTTTGTTATTATTATGCTATCATATATTATGTTATCATATTTAATATTATTATTTACCCGTTTTGAAAAAAAAAGCATATTTATATAATTGAAAGCACAAAGCATTTCAAACACACTAAATTTCTATATTTAAAGAAATACTGGGTAGCTAAAGCTCGAATAAAATGGCCTTTGATGCTTATCAATTTGCATACATTTTTGAAATATAATTATTTCGGCTTTCTGAAGTACAAGAAAAACAGACCCTATTAAGAGAAAAGATGAATTATCTACATTTAAACATATAACTAATAAATCATATACAGTCTACTCTCGTTATAACGCCACCATCCGGATTTTGCAAAAAAGCGGCGTAAGGCGAGGGTGGCGTTGTATCGAACACGTTTAAAATGTGAAATTTAAAGATACAATAAATCATTTATAACAATTACTAATAACAATTTATATTTAAGTCAATATATAGAGTGCAAAACCGGCATTAATTGATTAATATGACAAATAGAAAGAATTAATTTATAATTTATTCATTAAAAAGTAATTACATTTTCTTGAAGAAGTCTGTGATCACAACTTGTGTTTTCTCTCCCTCACTTATGCCATAGACACGGTGTAACAAATCCGCCGATAGATTGACGTCGTCAGATGTTGCTCTCTTGGAGTGCTCAAGAAACAACAATGGTGATACTGATACTAGACTCTTGGAATGGGTATTTAGATTAACTATGGACAGAAGCTTTGAGGTTAGTAGAATTTTACATACAATTATAAATATACTAGCCGAATGACCCGGGCAACGCCCGTGTTTTACCCGATTGAATGTTTTATTCAAATACTATTTGTTACAATTATCATATTAGTTACGTATTGTGGACGTGTATAGTTGACAAACATACATACATACATACATACGCTGACTTATATATATATAGGGATAATAATATAAATGAGTTTTAAAAATTGTAAAAAAATGCATCGGCCGGGAATCGAACCCAGGCCGCCCGCGTGGCAGGCGAGCATTCTACCACCGATGCTTATAAGAAATGGCCCTATTTGGGTATTTATTCCATTCACAAAAGCAAACGATGACAGAATTGTTGATGACTCTGATACTTGTATTTATAATTTTGTTAGCATAATGAATTAGTCAGTATTCCCATGGTCTCCAGCGAAGAGGTGTGAATTGACTTTTTGCAAATATACATAATTATAAAGATAGAAGCTTCTATAGAAATAAATAAAATAAGCCGAAATAGCTCAGTTAGGAGAGCGTTAGACTGAATATCTAAAGGTCCCGGGTTTCGGCATCTTTTTTTAATTTTTAAATTTCATCCGTGACAGAGGCCAGGAAAGACGGTCGTGACTATATTATTTATAAATATATAATATAATATATAATATTTCTATCGCAGTAAGGGCAGTAAAAATTGTTTAACTTTCAAAAGAATCATACGCTTCTATAATAGTTTCCAATTTTCATAACAGATGGCGCGCAAATGCTTTTTATGTAATAAGGTGCTATCATTGGATAGCTCAGAATCTTGAATTCCAAGTTAAATGTTTTGTTCTCGTTTTTCACCAGTTTTTAGAATTATTTTATCCGATCGTTAATATGACCTTATCATAGACTTCTGAATATTTAATTCCATATTTTCCATCTGATTTTGTTTTCAATTGAATCATAAATTGCGTAAAACAAATGGCGAGTTAATTCATAATGTTCATATCAAGTCTAAATTAACTTTACTTGTTGTTTGCGGAAGAGCAGCGCTCGAAGCATGTTTAGGAATTTATAAATATTTGTATTTCTACTGTACTTAAGCTTATGTTCATAGTTGTTTAAAATCCCTTTTCCAATAGTTTATCTTCAGTATTACTATAAAATAATAACAGGAAAATACAAAAATTAAGCGGGGTGGTAGATTAAACTGACAAAACCGCCAAGTAAATTCACAAATGATGAACCAGGCCCTCCCATCAATTTTATCATTGCGGTAGATATACTAGAAATTTGGTTGTTTTTAAAATGATCATAGGCATCATAAATAGTTGAAATTTCCTACAAATGAATATATTGTATTATATTAGGTCCATACGATTTGTTAATTTGTTCCTTGATATGATTTGAGAAGTTTATGGATGGAAACATTTCTAGGCGAAGCTGACCTAAAATATATAAAGGCCCCTCCTCTCTCTCCCGTCAACATAGATACAATAACTTTGCTATATATCTATTAACCATTTTATTCAATCTAGCAGACTCTGGTGGGGGTCAATGCCACAATAAAATCTTTGTAAAATTCAGAATGTCACCAGGAGACCATGGTTTGGTTTATGGCTCTCGGCAGTCTAGGTAGAGCTTTGATTTCATGTTATCCGCAAGGGATGCGTAGAATTTATCCAAAAAGTTATTCAGCGCTCTCAAAGTGGTTAGTTAATTCTATGGGTGAGATATATATGTAAATTTGTCACTTAACCAAGAGAGAGAGAGAGTCTGCAAGGTTGATGAGGCATTCAATCAATAAAGGCATAGTTTTGGCGTCTATTTTGATGCAAAATGCGACGTTTATTTTTTGCTAAATCTAGTATATGATTGAGGGTCACCCAGAGTTCGAAAATGGCACTGAATTTAATGAAATCTTTCAACGTCATATAATCAAGGAAGGGCATGGTACATCAGTGGGGAATCCTCCCATCGGTTCCGCCAGTTCAAGCTCCAGACCGTTCAACTATTGTTATAGATGGATTCTATCATAGTTTGATTTTGTTGAAGAATACTGGTTTTATTTTGGGGCTAAGCTGATACTGTTATTTTCTTTTCTTTTTAAAGTTATAATTGTTTCTGTAACTCTATTTATGTGATTACTTAGTGTTTATTGATTTTTTTCAGCAAGGATGGTTTATAGCATTTAATGTAATCATTTTATCTCATTCAAAGTCCATGCATCACCAGACCAGGTCATGAATATTTTCGCAAAGGGTTTCCACGCCACCCAGGAGGTACCTGCTCAGCGCGTTAGCCTTTGTTTATAGTGGCGCTTCGCCTCCGTAGAAGCCCTATTCCACTCTTCTGGCACAACCAGAGCATCCAACTCGCTCTCGGCCGAGCTGATGGTCCAGGCCCTGCCAGGAACTGGTCTGCCGATGCTATGGACTCCGTCTCAAAGATCAAAGAGTCGGGGGAGAGGAAGACAAAGCCTCAATATCTGAGGAAACAAGTAAATTCGGACAGAGTCTCAAAGCAGACCCGCCTCCACCTCAATTCCCAACCGACTGGCCCATTGTTGGACCGTTGGAAACGAAATTTTTATAGCGTCCTAAAAATTCAATATATTAATATTTATATGAAATAAAAAATAATATGTACCTTATTAAATTATATATTATCTGTTTGAGATATATTTAAAATAATCTCCATCATTTTGAATTCAATATGAAATAGAATTTGGAACAATAAGAATATGACTAAATTTTTTACTTCAATAACCTCAAAAATAATAAAAGAAATATTATTCAAACATTTGTTATTTATATAAAATGCTTTGAAGCTTCGAATATGTATATTTTAAAATATATAAAATGATGAAATGCGGAAAAAAATTGATCAAATTCAGACGTTTGCTCTCTCATTTTGCATTATCAAATATCAGTTGTCTTTCATACTTCACTATGAATATGCCTTATAGAGGAATACAAATAAAATTTACTGTCTATTCTGGATTTGAGACTGAGCTATGGGACTCGAAATTTCTGTTCCTAAACACAGTTAGGTCTTATTCCAGTGATCACCATAATCCTCATATCGCTGATATACACTGGTCCGCAAAATTAAAGGAACAACATATTTTTTCATTTATCTCAAATTTTATTGAACATATATCAATGAAATTTTATAGGCAAATTTATTATTTCATTATTAATTAGAATACCCGAAATCAAAGAATTCTAACCCATATTTTATGCAAATTAGCCGCTCAAGCAATGATCTTCTTGCAGTCCGTGCATAAATATCTTGGATATTGTTGTTAATATGGGGTGTGATCGCCTTTAACTGATAGGCAGGCTCTACATCGGTGACCCATACTAATAATTAGGGAGTTTATCAGCTCCTGTGGAATCAACGCCCACTCTTGTGTTAAGGCTGTTTCTAGCTCATGTGTGTTTCTAGGAGGGGGTTGGAGGGATGAGATCCGCCGTCTTAGGTTGTCCCATACATGCTCAATGGGATTTAGGTCTGGGGATCGAGCTGGCCAATTCATCCGAGCAATTGCATGGTTTTGGAGAAAAGTGTTGACCACACCAGCCCTATGTGGACGGGCATTAGAAGAACGTTTTCTCCCATTTCCAATGCTTGAGGCATCACATATGCTGCCAAGATCTCGTTCCGATACCTCTGTCCAGTCAGGGTTCCTTGCCGAAAAATATGGAGTGCTGTGCGACCGCCCAAGAAGATTCCAGCCCAGACCATAAAACCTTGGCTTCTGTAGGGATCCCTTTCAACCATATTCCAGTAGAGTTGCAGCACAGTAGAACAGTGATTCGTTGCTTCATCCTTTTACTAGTTTTCATCTTTGTGAGCAAGTGTTCGGTCAGTAATGAGCTGAAAAAAATAATCCTGTTTCGTCTGCATTGTATATGTTGGTTGGGTCATATCCGGAGTTGGCCAGCATACTGTTCAAATTTGTAAGGTGTTCATCAATGATAGCTGGAGAAATCGATGCGCCTTCCCCACAGAGCCGTCGTTGCGAAATATGGAATCTCCCTTTAAATCGCTGCAGCCACCCACTGCTGTACGTGAAATTTTCTGGTACGTCCAACTGCTCGCCAAGTTTTTTTTGCCTTTTTTCTTAGGAGGTCATCAGTAATAATAATGAGAAATACTAATATTATTGGCACGCTTTTGGGTAAACCAGTTGAAGAGAGCGTCTTCCAAGTCACTAAATTTCCCGACTCTTTGTCTCTTTGAAGAACCAACAATATAATTTTCCCACTTCTCAGCCTGAGTGAGAATATCACGGACAGTTGTTCGTGGAAGTGAGAAACGCTCTCCAATCTCATTCTTCGACATTATTGCCAACTGGCATATCTCCTTCTTTTCAATGGTGATCGACTCCAGTTTACACTTTTGGGAACTCATGATACGACAATAAGGTTGTTGTGTTGACGTTAGCAAAGGATGAAGCGACTGTGTATGTCCCAGGCACAAGCAGGAAAAGGGTCTGCTGGCTGTTCACACAATCTGTTGTGTCAACAGCAGGCAAAGTCCGGTGCCGCTGGCGGAAAAAAAAAAGACAGGAAAAGGGAAGTGGGGGATGAGGGACGTTGTGAGCGGCGCTATAACGAGTGGTTTTTGCTACTTGGGATACGAAAAATCAGCGGCGGAAGGCGAACAGCGAGGGAGTGGCGTTATATCGAGAAAAATACATTGATGTCGATTGGGACAAAACGAAAAAGCGGCGTAAGGCGAGGGTGGCGTTATATCGAGTGGCGTTATAACGAGAGTAGACTGTATATATATTCAAAAATATTATAGTGTGTTTGATTATTTTAAAATTGAACAATTTTATACCAACCTTACTGCAATGAAAAATTAATGGGAGGGCCTGCCTCATCAGTGGTTAACTCTCCCAGCGGTTTTTTATTGTGATTTTTGATTGCAGAAAGGGCAGTAGAAAATTGTTTAATTTTCAAAAGAATCATACGAGTCTATAATAGTTTCTAATTCTCTTAACAGATGGCGTGCTAATGTATGCACATATATATATATATGTTATATTATAATTTTGAGAATTAAATATCTTATTTGCTGGTTTTGAGAATACATTAGTATTATGACAATGGTTTGCAGTATCAATTTGAGATAGGAATCAATAAGCTGCTTGTTTTGAACAATGGAGAGTTTATGGTATATTTCAGTCGTGATATCTTGAAAATATAGAGGCAGTTGGCTTTTCTTGCGCTCCAGGGGCCCTTGTTATCCTTATTTCTCATTCTTGAAAATATAGTAAAACAGTTTAAATTACAATATTCTTTAATTGTGCTGATGAATCATTATAAGAAGCAATACCTAATTTGTAAACTCAAATGAAACTTAAATGCATATTTACATAATTACAAAAGGTTTATGACAGCCAAAGGAAACAGCAATGAATTTATATGGTGTAAAGCGGCGCTATCTTTGCGGCCGTCTTCACGACTTTGTTCGAGAAATTATAATGCAACATGGAAATATTTTTATATAATTTATATATTAATTTGGATCAAGTATATCAAAGCAAGGCATTTTTAGCGGGATAGGCACCTCTTTTGGTACATGAATACCTTTCTACGATAACTTTATGTTGCTTATACAAGCTTGTATATTATATATATATAATTTCAACAGAGAATCTCTATTAATTTTGGTTTTGTAAGGGTGAATGGAATACCATGTAAAAAAGTAGTTATGCCCATCATTTGATATAAATTGATACAAAATATTTAATGAAACACACATCCTAAATTTGATCGTTCTATAACTAGCAAAAAAGAAAATTCTGTAAGAGTATAAAACCCTATTTCCCATTAATATTCATATCTATGTTCATTTTATTGTTCATAGATTAATATATCGTGAAACCTGATTAATTCGGTATCTCGATTACAATAGACAAAATAGACTATATATAGTTTGTATAAGATATTATAATTAGAATTAACCACAGGGAGAAGTGTACTTTATATAATTTAATATTGTTTAAACTAAAGTGTGTGTAACCTTCTAAGACCATATTAAAAACTCAAAATATTTAGAAACGTAACAAATTATATGGATCAATAAGTTTGAATTATCGATTATATTTAGGAATTTATAAACTATTTATTATTAAGATGAAATTCTAAAGGTACACATAAAATTAGACTCAATTAAGGACAACATTGTTTGGAGGTAGTATCAATTAACAAGACTCCACGGTACATATACATATCTGTCGTTATTTGATTTCTTTTTAAGAGTTTTATTACAAATTTAAATATTCATACACAAATGGATTTATATATTCATAACTATATTATTGATAGATTTTCTTTCTCCATTCAAACTCAATGGTAAAATTTAATGTAACAGAAGTCGCTAACAGATTCCGAAATCTTTATTCTATTGTCTAATTCGTCGAATTTATAGAATGTTGAAGTACAAACATTTATATTTCAGATGAGCTACATATATTGTTACTATTATAAATAAAGGACAATTTGCTGAGAGGGAGGAGTTTCTATTGTTATACTTTATGTGGAAAATAACCACTGACAAAGAAAATACAATCCTTCAAATAAATGGTTTTCTTTTGATTTCATATATAATCTATATAGATCTCTATACAGAAAGAACATTGCGACAAAAGTTATTTTATTTTAGGTTACTTTATATTAATTTAGATATATAGGAAATCATTTAAAACAAACAATAAAAAACAGAAGAATGCAAGATATTATAACAGATATCTCTATAAGCATTTGCGTGTGGGGGTTTTCCGGCGTTCTAAGTGTTTTATTTATTATCCATTTAAATAGAAAAATATAATGAATGTTTACTTTTTGTTAGAATATCTTCATGAGGCAACATTTATTTCTACAATATTCATTAAATGCTTAGAAGATATTTAATTTTCGAATATATTTACACGATAGAGAGAGAGAGAGAGCATATATTTATTTTCTGATAGCTTTCCACACAGTTTGCAAATGCACGGGTCTTCGGGACTTAAATTTTATCAAATTGGTAATTTATATTCAGTGAAGATTTTACAGAATATATATCGGGGGGAGGGTAGGGGCGGTATTGTATAGAAATATTTTGCAATTTAGAGAAATATATATGTGCTGAATTAAATAATATGTTTATGAGGCATACAAAATATCACATTCAGTACATATCTATTTAGAAAAAGTACAAAGCTTGTCTTGTTTCTCTATCTGTATGTTTTTGCACAAATAATTCCTTTTTTCAATATGAAAGTAAAAATTAAGGCTTTCGGGGATAAGTTTCTTCAAAAAGAAGAAAAGCTTTTGGGAAAGTCCTTCTACAGAAGAAAACATTTTACATTAAATGGCCAATATAGAGTTGAACTAAAATAAAATATATATGTTGTTTACAGTTGTATTTATTTAATTTTAATTGTACTTCTATTGGACATTAAATGTAAAATGTTTTCTACTGTTGAAGGGCTTTCGTACGTGGTAGCTAGAGAGATTTATATATTTAAAATCTTTTAAAATAAATATATCCTCGTAATATGGAAACTTTCACTCTGCAAAAATAAAATACTGCTAATAAGTAATTAGACAGAGAATATCAAGAAATTACTATTTTATGAGAAACTATTCTTTCTACATTTCTGCCCATAAATACTAACCACACGCAAAATGGCAATATTCCTCTAATTGGCATTAGCACTTCCCCAACTGAAATAGTCATTTGGCTTATTTCACGGCTCAGTGGCTCATGACACCTTTTTATCGAATACTGCAGTAATCCTGGATAAAGATTAAATAAGACTTTTCGTAGATATATTGAGAAAAGTGCGAACGCAAAACTTTGATTCCTAATGGGAATTAAAATAGAAAAAAAAACTATTTAATGTTAAAAAAGATAAATAGGTAACAATATTTTAAAGGTATATAAATATCGGAGAGGTTTATACTAATATTGTTACAAGTATATAAAAATGTATAAAAGTTGAAAAGAGAAACCTAAAACAAACAACTTAGTAAAAAGAAAATGTAGGCCTCGGTAAACTTAATTTTACTACAAATGTCGAGACATTTTATAAACTAAATTACATATATAACTGAACAAAATTAAGATTAGGTTTTAAAGTGAGGTATGCTACACTAAATAAAAAAAAATTGAACACTATATGATTTTAATCAAATAAAAGTATTATTTTGTGAATGCATTTTACTACGGTGTTAGCTTGGGAACATGTATTCCTTTTCTCCTTTTTTATGCGTTTGGACCAGCATATGACGCCCTCAAGGCTAATTCATCTAAATAGAATGCCTATATACATCAAATGTTTTTATTTAAAAAATAGTAGTAAAGATAACAATAATTCTAAATTTTAATGGTGTGTGTTTTTATATACTAAATAGACGAACAAAACTATTGATATTACTAATCAGAGATGTGAGGTACAATGTCGAGCATGAGAACAAGGTCGTGTTAACCAGAACACCGATGGTTAAAGAATCGATATTCAAATAAGAGCCACTAATAGAATATCCTTGGCAGGTGTAATTAATCTCCGGGGTCCCACCTATAATTGTTGCAGGGGCCCATAAATCAACATCTCGTCAACCCCGAGAGATAAAAATACAGGTTCGATACTGGCTGTCAACTCGAGGTTGGGGCAATTGTTGGTTCTACGAGGTCTGTACCGAACTATAAACACAAGCTCGATACTGGCTGTCAACTCGAGGTTGGATAAATTTGTTGGTTCTACGAGGTCTGTACCGAACTGTAAACACAGGCTCGATACTGGCTGTCAACTCGAGGTTGGGGCAATTGTTGGCTCTGCGAGGTCTGTACCGAACTGTAAACACAGGCTCGATACTGGCTGTCAACTCGAGGTTGGGGCAATTGTTGGTTCTGCGAGGTCTGTACCGAACTGTAAACACAGGCTCGATACTGGCTGTCAACTCGAGGTTGGGGCAATTGTTGGTTCTGCGAGGTCTGTACCGAACTGTAAACACAGGCTCGATACTGGCTGTCAACTCGAGGTTGGGGCAATTGTTGGTTCTGCGAGATCTGTACCGAACTGTAAACACCACAGGCTCGAAACTGGCTGTAAACACGAGGTTGAGGCAATTGTTGGTTCTGCGAGGTCTGTACAAAACTGTGAACACAGGCTCGATACTGGCTGTCAACTCGAGGTTGGAGCAATTGTTGGCTCAGCGAGGTCTGTACCGAACTTTATACACAATCTTCATGCTAGCTGAAAGATTCAGATTAGATATATTATTTGTTCAATTGGGTCTGTATATGTTGACTTAGGTGGTCTCTTGAAAAATTCTAAAGCCAATAGAATAATTAGAGTAATTAAATGGTAATGTGTTAAAGAACTTCGACTCTTTTTGTTAGAATTTAATTAGAAACACAAATATATACCTGCTTTAAATTTTGAATATTTGCTATATCTTCATTCTTCAAAATCTTTAAACCAACATGCCTATGCAACTCGAACTAAAAGAAATCTCTTTAATGAAAAATGTAAGTCTATTTCACTTTTAACTTCAAGTTATTTCCCAATTAAATCTAATAATATTTGTTACGATTAGCCTAATTGTTTCATAAGTGTATCAATATTGGTGTGCACATTTGATAGAAATGATCTCTCTGTGGGGAGGAACTTGAACAGTCCACGGGTAAAGGGAATTTTTTCTCACAGTAAATAATTTTAAATATGTATATAAAATTGTATATATCACTTATAATGTATATTATATATGTTCTTTATATAACCATATACTAGAGCATTTGTAAATAAACATATTGCGAAATCAGGCTACCCCTTCACAAGTACCTAGTGATGTGTGTTTATAGGCAAGGATGTACTACTGGCCTCAGGGGGACCTGATAATTAAAGAAAGGGGTCAGTTGGGGAAGAGACAGAGGGAAGAATAGCAGTTCGACAGCAAGGATTCCTTTAAAAGATGCGATCGGAGAATGTCAGTATTGATAGCAGGCCGGGTTAGAGACTGGACAAAAAGAGCGGATTGCTCTGCGGAAGTAAACACCGGAACGAGGGTGTCGGGTGGCAACGAAACAGCCTACAAGTCGCCTGTGTCTAGGTTGAAAGTGTGAAGAGTGTAGCGGGACGCTAATAAGTTTGAAATCCACGAAGTCAATGATCCATCTGAAAGCGAAGGTTGAAAAAAGTCCCACTTATTATATCCATTACTATTCGTATAATTCTAATAAAGCTCTAGTTGCATTCTCGCATGCTATCTTTGTACCAATCTTATCAGACATAGAACAATAACAGAGACTGGATATAACGCAATAAAATTTATATATGAAAATATTTTATTATCCCCATTATTTGAAGTGCAATACGCCAACCATCATCTTGGAATAGAATTGTTTTGAGAAGGTTTCAAGATATCAAATCACGCGAATATTAAAGCATGTTAAAGTATATTCATGCTTACATAGTGAATTGGCAACTATATTTATTCTCTTAAATAACTAGCTACTTCAATTAGACCTTTATATATAAATTACCTACCACATTGGGACTTTAAAAAACTATTTGAATTCGAAATCCTTCGGATCTTGCTCCTTTTAACCTGTCTTTACTGCGATGGCAAAATACTTTACTGGTCTGGTTAATGAGTGGTGAACATTTCCATATGTTTTATCAGTTTAAATATCTTAATATGCGCGTATTTATTTATGTATTTTTTTTATCATTTTCAAAACCAGTTAATATTGTATAAACTCGAAATATAAAAACTTTGTCTCATGTTAGAGAGATTTGAACTGTGAATAAAAATGTAAAAATGGTAAGGATGCATGCCTATAATTATATTATTATTGAAAGACAAACACCTTTCTATTAAATATTGGTAATTATTTTGAACACGCGAATATTGATCCTAAATATAAGGTTTTTATATCACTAAAGGTGATACGCAATATAGCGGTCTAAATTTCTATTTCTCAAACACAACTCATGCCTCTGGAAGATATGAAATAGAGATATATATAAAAATGTAAATATTAATATTACAATTATATTTTAGGACATTGGAATCAGCAAAGAGAGTCAAATTAAATGCATAACACAATATTTCAAAGAGACTATCTTAATTAAGAGAAGAATGTTTTTTCGTCTCACTTTATTTGTTATACAATTGAGTCTCATCATGTTAAAGAAGAATCCAAGGTTTTAATCAACTTAATGAAGTGCCTTCTTTTGTTGAAGGGAAGAGCCCTATGTAAACAATAATAATTCTCCTCATAGAGATCTAAAAATTAGCTGATAAAAAGAAAAATTTTAAAATAAAATATTAACAAATTAAATTATATATACAATAACGAGCTGTCTATTTTTTTACGAGATATATAGGGCATATAATATTCTCTTCATTATTTTTTGATGTTGTTTTATAGATTATATTAATTTTGTTATATATTAAAGGTTATATGTAAATTTTATCGTCCCATCTACTTGATATTTAAATGGTCAGTGTATGAACAAACCATACATGAATAAGCTATTTTCATTATGTTGAGATTTTTATATAAGGAAAGGACTTTTATTATTTGGATATTCGTGTGAGAACTTGATTTTATATCTCTGTGAGACATTTCCAGTATTTATTTGAGAGAAGCTGATATATTTATTTAATGAACCTAATTTATCATCCTTCCTGGGATTGTTAACCTCATACTAATCTTTCGAAACCCTGTATAGGTAATTTTCCACAGACCCCACTGAAAATATAAATTAATATTATTATATATCTCTTACCCAAAGGGTATTCAGAGTAAAGCCATGAAATTCATGGCTTTTACTCTGTATTAAACAGAGTGTTTAGAAATTATAATTTTGAAATCAAATACAATTTTTATATAACATATATATAAGGTAAGAACAAGTGGCTTTCTCACTTTATCCAGTAAAGCTTCAGGGTATTTTCCTTTTCAACAGGCTAGTGTGACATGACAAAGTTGTTTATCATCCAAAAAGTTAGAAATATTAGATATTTCTCTTTGAAATTAAAATTGATTTTTCACAAATAAAAGAAACTTATGCGGTTAAACTTTAAGTATTGCTTTATAATATTTATATATACAAACAAACGCGCGAATAGGAATAAACCAACGTTATCTGCTTTGATATTTACAAAGTGTTTCCTTTCATAATGTGAGGTTCTAAAGTGTAAATAAAAATATTAAAAATTTAGGCCAATTTAAAATATTGATTTTAAGATATTCATATAATATATTAAGCGTATCTTCCTAAAAAAGATTAAAATATTTGTGAATCTATATGTGTCAGGTGAATCAACTATTTGGAGATGCAAATTCATTTCATATTTATATGCGTCTATTTTCGACAGCCATGATCTAGGATTTGTCCCAGTTTTTTTTTTTTTCTGAAGTAAAAATAGCTTAAATGCCTCCGATTCTTGGAAATTTCTAACCCCACGAGTGTGTACAAGTAACTAAACGGGGATCTGGAACACTTGTAATTGAAAAAGTTGAATTGCTCTCTGCATGTTTAAATATGTGCATTTACAATGTTTAACTACCCACTATGGTTAACATGGCCTGTACAAAGTGCACTTGGGATATGTAAAACGCACGTATTAATATGTTCCCTAGAGAAACGATATATTCCATTATCAAAATTCGAAACTATTATAGACGCGTATGATTCTTTTTTTTTTTAATAAACAATTTCTACTGCCTTTACTGCAATGGAAAAATTAATAAAGGGCCTGGCTCATCAGTGGTGAACCCTCCTAGCGGTTTCGCCAGTTTAAACTACCATACCGCTGTAATATTGCATTTTTCCGATCTTCCTTTTATAGTAATACTGATGATGTTATCAAAATTCGAACCTTTGATTTTAAGTTTACAATTTTGATAACAGATGGCGCACTAGTGCATCATAATATTCCATTATATATATATATATATATTTATTACTCCCATATATAAAATGGTGATAAAATATGGTACCTCGTGATGCACAAACTATAATTCTTCTTTCGAATTTCAAAATGGCAGATATGATAAACTTGTAGAGACAACACAGCTATACTCATCAACTATTTTTGTAAGTGAAATTTGGTAATTTAACTAAATTTTACAATCGTATGGCCGCTATTCTATTTATTGTTCGTTATTTACACTCATAAAAAACTTGTTGAAAGTTACAAATCCGGAATGATATTATCTATGCTAATTGTCATCTCTGCATATATAGCGCAGCCTTGTTGGATTGTTAGTCAGGCTAGCGGTTAAGTGAATAGGCAAGGCTGGTGTGAGCTGCTGATATACATATAGTTTGTTCTTTTGACCTTCTTTTGTAGTTTTATACCTTTAGGTAATAAAGGATCTTTCTCTTCTTCTACGAATACATAAATTATTTCAACAAAACTCCAAATAGTGGAAAGTATTTAATGTCACAGGTCTTATAATTAATAATGGCTTATTTCTTTAAGTTAATTAATATATCTACAATATTTTTAAATATAAAATTTATATATTCTATATATGCGCTAAATCATTTATGATACTAATCTCTTGTAAAAGTTGCATAGAGAATTGTAGGATAGGCGTGTTTCTGAGATATATAGCATCAGTTAATAAGTGAATGTAAGATAATCTATATATATATTAAAACAAATAATTCATCATCTCCTGAACAAATATTTAAATTACTGATTGCTTATTAAAATTAGGTAATTTAATATTTCATTCATCTCTTAGTAAAATTCAATTATACATTTTAATTAGAATTTAATTTGTTGTTTTTAAACTATAGAATATTGTTTTCTCGTTGAAATTTATTTTTAGGATTCGTTTTAGCTCTGAAAATTGAAGACAGTGATGCTGATATTTTTATTAATTATCTTATATTTATTTACAAATTATATATATATATATTTAATTAAAAAGGCATATATTGGATAAAAAAAATGTGGTAATCCAAAAAAATGGAGATTGAATATGCACATATATGTGTGTGGGATAGATCATATTCACTAGAATCCATAAATATGCTTCAATTCGTCTCAATCGACAGTTAGAAATATCTGAACAATCCAAGTCATTATACTGATACCACAACTTTAGTCTTATTACTATCTAAATACCAGGTCTATATCATTTCAATTCAAAATAATAGAGATGCAAATTAACGGTCATAATATAAAATAAAATTTCACAGTAACATTCGTTCTTTAATGTGTTCATCTATTATATATAGATGGCACGTTATAGCCTTTATATTAAATAATGCTTAACTGGATTTTTCCTTATGGTTTGCGTAAGAGCATTTCTCGATGCAAATATTTATATGTAATTCTACTGTCCTAAAAGATTATGTCCATAGTTTACTTGAATACAATTTCTGAGATTTCATCTTCAGTGCAACATATATAAGCCGAATCATCGAATACAGCATTAGAGTTCTGAGAAAAACGGTCTAGTAGATTATATTGGCGACCGCTGGGAAGTTTCACCACTGATGAGCCAAGCCCTCACAATAAATATTTCATCGCAGTAAGGACAGTGGAAATTATTCGTAAGTATAAAAGAAACATTCGTTCTTCATTGTTTCCATTTATTGTATATAGTGGTGCGTTATAGATTTAGAATATTTATTGTCTTTCCATACAAAGGTGAATTATAATAATTAAAATTTAGATAGAATTGAGGAATTTATACAAATCCAAGTGCTATATTACTACTGAATATTTATATTTTCCAACTAAATCTAATTAAGAAGATGATTTGTAAGTTGTAAGTTGATTTAGAGAAAAGATATAGCTACATCAACCAATGATTTATTTCACACACGACGTTTCAGTAAACTACTGATTTTCTATTCCTTTGAGGAGAGTGACAGCAGGTTACTGAATCGTCGGAAATTATATAAATCTAATTGTTATTTCAATATATACACACACTGGTGAAACCGCTGGGAGGGTTCACCACTGATGAGCCAGGCCCTCCTTTTAATTTTTCCATTGTAGTAAGGGCAGTAGAAATTGTTTAATTATCAAAAGAATCATACGCGTCTATAATAGTTTCGAATTTTCATAACAGATGGCGCGCTAATGCATGATAATATATACTCTCACACAGAAACCTTTATTAGGAATCAAGCTCCATACAGGATTTTCCCAGTATAGCAATGGTTTTAATTGAACATAAATCAAGTACTATATACAATTCAGTATTAACATGAGACCCCAAATGAAAAAAGAAAACTATTCACCCCTGTTTCTCACCCTTCTCGCCTTCTCATAAAATTTGTATAAATCTATTGCACTGTGTCTACTTTTCACCGTTTCTGACAACAGGGCATAGATAGATAAATGATTAGCGCTCGTATTATTAAAAAGTAATTTCCTTCTTTCATACAGATGATTGCAGGTAAATATATATAGTGAATTAGTTCTGACTCAAAATTATCCCTGCTTAATACGCATACAATATATATATATATACTGTATATATATATTGGCTAGACGTATGTTTCACACCAATATAACTAATTCCATTAGCGAGATCACACACAAAGATAATAAAAACAAAAAGCCAGGAATAAAGAATCGTATCGCATATCTTACATGGATTAATGACATTTGATATTGTCAAAGCCATAACTGGCACACCATATAACCGGATTATGGGCGTCAACAACCTGAGGTGGAAAAAAGAATCATTAAAAGAAAGACCTAGACGCCTCAAGCAAACACTGAATATTTATCAGTAGCCCACATCTTGCAGGCATCAAATAAATAAATTGTCAGCTCTTTCTGCCTCCCCTGCAATTTCCATGTACCTACTGCCAGGAATGTTTTTGTCCAACGACCATAAACTTCATGCAAATACAGAACCAGGTTAATCTAAATAAATGATATCTAGAAGTTTCTTCTTCTTTTTTTTTATTTGGGGAATAGCCTGGCGTTTTCTTCTGCTTAAATGAATCGTTCTCTTTTATGATTTTTTATTTGTATCTTCGCTAAATTTTATATTGAAAAATATGTTTTATGGAAATTGTAGAATTTAAGTGAAAGAGTTTTTCTACTAATGAATTAGGGTTGAATATGAAGATATACATATCAGTCAAAAGAGATATTATATTTAAAATAAAATAAAAAACTAATAAAAACCTTGTTTGAAAAAAATATTCTAGACAGAGTGTCTCTTATTTTTTAAGAACTATGAATGCCAGCAAGGCAACTTCTATCTTCAAGAGATAGTGAATTATGAAATATTTAATATGATAATTCAGGTAAAGGTATTTCGAGAACCGCATTTTATCAATATCATCACAATGTGGCTTATCAAAAATATTTTAATTATTAAATATAAGACCGAAGCCAACCATCTATATTCAAAATTCTAAATTATTTAGAGCGCTGACGAGTCAGTTATTCTCAATAATTGTCTTCTGTAGTTTGGAAAGTAAATAATATTTATTTAAAAAAGAAAAATATGTGATAACCGAGTGTCAAACCAGTAGTAACCGAGAGGGACAGTGGTAGCGTGGAAAGTTTTCCAGTACCTCTCTGCACTTTGGAGGACCTTTAACAGTTCTCACAGAGTACAGGCAGTCATGGTCGAGGCAGAGTGGTAAGCTTGGGAATGTCCACACACAAAAAACGAAGAGACACAGTGGAAGTAGGAAAGTTCCGTGAACAGATAGAAGTCGAGCTAAGAGCAAGATGGAGATAGAAGAGTTCTTACTGTTCTACATGGTCGATGAGGTGGACCTGGGTACAACCGACGAGCTAGGGCAGAGGCTTTTTATATCTTTGCCGAGGGGGGAGACATGCGGGAATTTGGACTTTGAACGGGTGCAAAGGGCGTGGGATGTCTGCGGTATTCTACACCCTTCGGACCTGATGGCAACGGTTTGACAAATTCCTCTTTAGGGTTGTTGGATTTCTATCTCGATCTCTTGCAAGTCCAGCTCTTAATTTATTACATAGTTTTATTTATTCATCCTCAGTTTGTACAAAGTACATTACATATGGTGATGCAATGGCACATGTCAATCATGCGTATAATTATTTATAGATGTGTTTCTATATACAACTTGACAATCTTGTTATAAGTATTATACAATATAGGGTTGTTGGTTTAAATTACCATATATACGCGATTAATTAATTTATCATTTTGTATATTCAAAAAATATATATATTCAAAACATATGAATTAACGTAAGTAACTCATATACATACCCCCCGCTCTATAAATAATAATAGCCAACAGTATGAAATAAAATAAATGTAAAGACAACCAAATTACATGTACACATATACCAATAAACAAACGGAAATCAATAAAGTCATGAGCACAGAACCTCTAACGGGTAACGAAATATCCTCATATTCGACAATGCACTAAAAAGTACAATAATATCTATATAAAACATTCAAAGATAATTCATAAGCACTAAATCATAATTCAATAACACATGTACAAAACCGTCTAAGAACATGCAAAATTTCTTGATATACACTGGCCCGCAAAATTGAAGGAACAGCATATTTTTTTCCATATATCCCAAATTTTATCGAACATTTATCAATGAAATTTTATATACAAATTTATTATTTCATTATTGATTAAATAACCCGAAATCAAAGAAATCGAACACGTATTTTATGCAAATTAGCCGGTCAAAAAATGATCTTATTGCAGTCAGTATATAAATATCTTGGAAATTGTTGTTAATATGGGGTGTGATCGCCTTTAACTGATAGACAGGCTCTACATCGGCGACCCATACTAAGAATTAGGAAGTTTATAAGCTCCTGTGGAATCAACGCCCACTCTTTTTTTAAAGTGTGTTTCTAGCTCATGAACGTTTCTAGGAGGGGGTTGGAGGGATGAGATCCGTCGTCTTAGAATGTTCTATACATGCTCAATGGGATTTAGGTCTGGAGATCGAGCTGGCCAATTCATCCGAGCAATTGCATGGTTTTGGAGAAAAGTGTCGACCACATCAGCCCTAAGTGGACGGGCATTATCATCCATTAGAAGAAAGTTTTCTCCCATTTAAACTGATACAATACGCAGAAGGCTTCACATGAAGGGCCTCTATGCTCGACGACCCATAATTCGTGTGCCGTTGACACCACCTCAAAAGAGAGCAAGGGAACTTTGGCACAGACAACATGTCGCTTGGAATCCAGATGAATGGAGCCATGTAATGTTCACTGATGAGTCCAGATTATCTCTAAACAGCTATTATCGTCGTGTCTTTGTCTGGAGAGAGGTAGGAACCAGAAATAATCCCCGGAATATGGTTGAAAAGGATTCCTACAGAAGCCAATGTTTTATTGTCTGGGCTGGAATCTTCTTGGGGGGTCACACAGCACTCCACATTTTTCGGCAAGGAACCCTGACTGGACAGAGGTATCGGGACGAGATCTTGGCAGCATATGTGATGCCTCAATCATTAGAAATGGTAGAAAACCTTCTTATAATGGATGATAATGCCCGTCCACATAGGGCTGGTGTGGTCGACACTTTTCTCCAAAACAATGCAATTGCTCGGATGAATTGGCCAGCTCGATCCCCAGACCTAAATCCCATTGAGCATGTATGGGACAACCTAGGACGGCGGATCTCATTCCTCCAACCCCCTCCTAGAAACACTCATGAGCTAGAAACAGCCTTAACACAAGAGTGGGCGTTGATTCCACAGGAGCTGATGAACTCCCTAATTCTTAATATGGGTCACCTATGTAGAGCCTGTCTATCAGTTAAAGGCGATCACACCCCATATTAACAACAATATCCAAGATATTCATGCACTGACTGCAAGAAGATCATTGCTTGACCGGCTAATTTGCATAATATACGTGTTAGAATTCTTTGATTTCGGGTATTCTAATCAATAATGGAATAATAAATTTGTGTATAAAATTTCATTGATAAATGTTCAAAAATATTTGAAATAAATGAAAAATATGTTGTTCCTTTAATATTGCGGACCAGTATTACAAATATATAATACGTTATATATTCAATCAAAATACATCTACTAGCGCGACAAAAAACAGTGAGAAAATACAGAAAACATAAATCTATATAAAAACTCTTAAACCAACAAAATTAAATGTACAAAATTGCCTAACCCCAAACATAAACATATGAAAAAGGAGACCAATAATATTTCTTACAGGCAGCAAAATACACTTGCATATGCTTCAATACACAAGCACAAATCTTGAAATAGAAGTAAACAAAATTTGGAAAAGCAATATTTAAAAATAAGTGGCTGTAGAAATTAAACAAGGTATACGACAATTTCGTAGGCCTCCATTGAAATTAATAAGAAACCTAGAAATTTTTCCGATATTTTATTATTGGAGCCAATACACAAATATTATAGCACTATCTATAGCGCGTCTTTTATTTTGATATTTAAAAAATAAATTCTACTACTTTTACCGCAAATATAAAAATGATAGGAGATCCTGACTCATCAGTGTTGACCTCTCCTAAAGGTTTAGATAGTTTATTCTACCATATCGCTGTAATATTGCTTAGATATTTTTATACCCGGTACTGAAGGTAAACTCTTGGAAGAGGTATTTCAAGCTGATTATGAATAGAGAGAGAGAGAGAGAACATAAGTTATGAGGACAGTAAAATACACATAAATATTTATACCTACTTCGAGCACTGATACCCCCGAAAACAACAGTTAAGGTTCTTTTAAAAATACAGTTAAACCTGTCTATAGCGCCCTCTCTTGAGACTCACCAATACATCACCAATAGGGTGCTATAGAGAGGTCACTTTTAATGTAAATCGCATCGCACTACGTATTTAAAATCGGACGCTATAGAGAGGGAGGCGCTATTTAGAGCGGGCGATATAGACAGGTTTAACTGTATTATAAATATGATGCATCAGAACGCAATCTATTATTGCAAATTTAAACGATTTTTAAAGCGCCCGTTTCTTTAAAATAAAACATACTGTTCTTACTGAAATGGTGAAAATAAGACAAAATATATTCAAAATTAGGAAATAAATTCAAGAAATAATTACTTAATACAATAATTTTTAAAAATAATAACAAAATAATATAATATGGAATAAATATGCTGGAAGGAACAATGTATTGGATAGAATTAAGTGTCAAATTGAAGACAATAATGACTTCACCAACAGAACAATGGGTTAAAACAATGGAACGATCATTGTTGCATTGTTAGAACATGACATGCGGATCGGGAATTAACTAAGTTTCTTTCATTACACTTTTAATTTAATTAGGAGCCCTGTGGAAAGACCAAATTAATTTACATACGTAATAAGATGGATTTCTTCCACGAGAGCTTTTTGTATCAAGACATCCCGAGTAAAGATTGTTCAATAGGAGCAATAAAGTTTTTTTTTTCAATCAGGAAGGTCTTGTATCAATGAATGTCATTAAATATCTTTGATATTTCTGTATTACCTCTGAAATTTCTCTAAATGTTGTTAATTAGTACATAAAATAACTAGCTAACTGCTAACAGCGATATGCAAACAACCTTTAAATATCTATTTCTATAATATCGAAATATAAATTTATTTAGATGAGAACATATTCACAAAATCAACAAATTTGCAACATTCATACACAGTGAAGATTAATAATAAAATTGATATTTAAATAGGTACACAGTGGCTATTTATTTTCTAGTTTACCGCACAGGTTTAAAATATATGTCATTTCACGATGATGTAATTGCAAGTTTTAACAGATTAAATTATGGAATATTTGGTAGTTATATTTCAGTAATAAAAGTATAAATATTTGGTTTGATGTAATTCTTCTAGGATGTGGTTTTGAATGCTGAACATCTAGAGTATTTGGGAATAATAAATTTATCTTGTGTATGTTCAATAGGTTTTTTATATTAGTATTTTTATCCAAGATTTATTTAAGTATTGTTTAGTATTATATATTGTCTGAGGATCCTACTGTGTTTTTATTAATAAAGTAAAATGTTTATTATGGGGATAAGAAAGAATAAACTATTCTTTATGAATGTTGACATTGTCTAATTTTGCTGATTCTCCGATTTTTGAAAGCACCGAGTATATATCATGGCATATGTTAAATCATTCATACCTATAGAAAGACGATATAACTTGAAGATAAAAATTAAAGTTGGAAAAGAGAAAAAGTTAGAATATGTTTTTATTTAATGTTTAAAAATTATTTTTTGAATAAAAAATTAGGAATATGACAGGTTCACTATAAATCTTCGGAAGTTACGCGTCAATGAAACATAACATAAAAAAGAAAGTTAGCCGAAAGCTTGCACCTATGCATCAATAAAAGAAACTCGTCTTCCT
This sequence comes from Cordylochernes scorpioides, assembly GCA_030710605.1. Classification (NCBI taxonomy): domain Eukaryota; kingdom Metazoa; phylum Arthropoda; class Arachnida; order Pseudoscorpiones; family Chernetidae; genus Cordylochernes; species Cordylochernes scorpioides. Next base: position 46,358,896 of record CP092864.1, read on the forward strand.
TCACCATGTTTTTTCGTCTAATAAAAAAGAAAGAATTGATGAGACTAAAAGTAGAAAATAATGAAAAACAGAATCAAATCATTGCAGTAAGGGAAATGGAAACATAATTTTGTTTGAAAGAATCATATATATAATTAATCTTTAATTAAAAAGACATATATTGGATCAAAAATATAATTTATTTTACCAATATTTCAGCTGGCTGAACGCCAACCTTTATCAAGGTGTTATAACATTTTAAAGTGTGTCAACAAGAAACTCAGCGCCACATAACGTCAACAGCATTAAGTTTCCTTAAAATATTTTGTTATATTCAATGGGGAGAAAATTTTAATAAATATATTTATATTATGAACAAAATAAATTTTGTAAAATATAATGAATAGTTCAAATTTCTAATAAATTGTTGTTTTGAAAGTTTATAATATGATATTAATGTGTGTGATAGATCTTTATATAAAAAATGAACTAAAGAAATGCTTTTAAAATATTTCATATGTTGATGATTTGAATCTAAGAACCTTTTTGAAAAATAAAAAAAAATCAATTTAATCTCCTAACTCGGTTCGTAGCATTATATAAAGGTAGAAATGCTTTGATTACCTATACTAAATTTTCATGGTTTAAATATGTTTATGGAATATATTGTTCGGCCTCTAATAAATCTTGTAATAGATATAAGTGGAGGTAACTGGATACCAAATTATAGTTTATACTCTCAAAGAATAGAGATTCTAGAAATAATATTAATATATATAATGTTTAGATTTATTAAAACAAGAACATTAAGCCTCCAAATTGAAGTTTTTTTTCTTTTAAAAATATTTATTTAAAAATCTCTCAAGCTCTTGGGCAAGAAATCCCTTCAACAGGAGAAAATATTTTACATCATTAAAACGCCAATAAAATACGATTTGAAATTAAATAAAGTGCTTTGGTTGTTTACATTTGTTTCAATTCAGAATCAATGCGGGATCCTATTGTCCGTGCTTTCGAGTTTTGCTATTCCAAGGCGATATCCTCACCTGAAGTTATGAGGTGGGTTCATAAAATATTATATTATAAATTTCTGGAATGTCTATTAATGCAATCTGTTAATGCTATTGTGCTTTCTGAAAATGATGGATTCTATGATAAGTCTCTGTAGTCTATTGGGGATGTTGGAGAAAATTTTCCCTGGACGCTTAATGTTCTTGTTTTAATATTGATTAAAGGGATTATTTTATCGAAATGTTTAGATTTATCACAACGAAAGTTTATATATACGTTGTAAATACATAACGTTGTTTTACCATGAAAAAGATTGGCGTTCAGTCAAGTGGAATATTGGTAAATAAATTATTTTATTAAAACTAATATATTCATTTTCAATTAAAGATCTATTTATGGATTGCTCTATTTTCGAACCCAAAGTGGACTGTGGTTATGAACGACATACAGAAAATTTAAATCTGTGTAGCTTTCGAAGAGTTTTAAGAGGAGAATAATTCCTATTATTATAATGATTTATAATAAAATACGAGTAATTATTAAAAATCATATTTCAGTGTATGATAAAACTATTTATAAATGAATAAATTATGATGCATAAGCGCGCCATCTGTTATGAAAATTCGAAACTATTATAGACGCCTATGATTCTTTTTAAAATTAAGCAATTTCTATTGCCGTTACTGCAATGGAAAAATTAATTGGAGGGCCTGGCTCATCAGTGGTGAACCCTCCCAGCGGTTTCGCCAGTTTAATATATAGATGTATTAAAACATGAATATTTTCGATAAATCAATTCATTCTTGAAATATTCCTTAAAAATTTACAATCCTGTGTCGAATCGCGTAACTATCTCGTACATATATAGGAACAGTTAGCTATACCGTTATAGGTCAGAGGAACATACATTTTGTAGGTTGTATTTCAGTTTGTAATTAAGGACTAACCTTTCAAACTATTTTTATTTGTTCTTGAAAACACGACAGCGGGTCGTCGAGATATCGGAATAAAGAAGATTGAAATGGTTTGTTTAGAATATTCAAAGGTCAATCTATTGATTTGGTAGAATCTTCAAATTGACTGTCTCAGCTAGGAGAGCAATGGATTTATATCTATTAATAATAAAAAGATGAAAAATTATTTTGAAGATAAATTAGAATAAATGTAATTGTATTGAAAATTTTAAAAATTATAGGGAAAATAATTTACTCTCTGTTATAATATATTTGCCTCAGGTGGAATATAGGAAATATAGATTATTTATGAGAGTATAAATATAAGCTTGTTTTTCATATAATTTATTTTATATTGATATAAATTCTTATCTCTTCGAGAATATATTTATTCATAAATAGAAATAACGCAACTCTCTGTTGTTGCTGTCGTGTCCAATGAAGAGCCTAGATGTCTCCATGCATCTATATCACAGCAGCAGCAATGTCCACTATCTTGGGTTGCTCTTCATTGGAAAATGGGTGCCGTTGCCACGTTAGTTACCTTGAAAACGAACCAGAATTTGGTCGAATATTCCAAGTGTCCAGGGGGGACCGCAGGGAGGTGTGGTCGGACTCCCGCCCCCCCCCCCATCTCTTTGTTAATATACTTAAAAATACTATGCTTCACCTCTCGTCCGTTGCTTCAAACAACAGACTCGGGTCGGGGACAAAGCCTCAACACAATGTCAACTTTGAGCAGTTAAAAATTTCATCTTGAGACCACGATTTCGGGCGATAGCGCTAGATAGTCCAGAGATATCCTCATATTTTGAGATCCACTAGGAATCCAACAAATCTTTAATATTTTGCAAATATAAATTTAGTTAATATTGTAGTTAGCTGAATAATTTGTTTTAATGTGACTACTATGAATGGCTAATTTTAGATATTTTCAACTGTTTAACTCGACGTTGACAAACACCTATAATGTATACTTTTTACATTGAGAACTCCGAAGTTTCTCAACAATTGAGTTGTGTAGGTAGCCAGTTATACTTAACTGTTCTTGTAAGAATTTTTTCGAAAGGGCATTGCTCGATGCAAATATTCACACGCTATTATATATTTTTAAAATCTTATATCCATAGTTTTCTCAATATATCAAAATCTTACATGTGTGGTCGGATATACAAGCAGTACCGTCTAATACAAATCCAATCCAGATTATAGGTTATGGAAACTCTCCATTCAGAAACAAACAAAGAAGTCGATATTATATTTTCTCCATTTATAAAGCAACAATGAGGTCTAAATATTTCTTCTCAAGAGTTAATCATTTTCCAGCTTTGTAGTTGTGGAAACCTTTTATTCAGAAAGCAACAATGATGTCTTGATGATATTGCGCAAGATTTTATCATTGTTCAGCTTTATGGAAGCCTTACATTCAGAGAGAAACAATAATCTATAGATGTTATTGTTCAATAATTTATCATTGTCAAGCTTTCAGGTTGCGGAAGCCTTCCATTCAGAGAGAAACAATGAAACAGAGGTATTATTGTCCAAGAGCTTATCTGTATCCAGATTTTAGGTGGTGGAATTCTTCGATTGAGAAAGAAACAATTAAATCTAAATATTTTTGTCCGAGAGCTTATTATTGTCCAGCTTGTAGTTCTGGAAACCTTTCATTCAGAGAGCAACAATACAGTATTGATAATATTGCTTAAAGGTTTATCATTGTTCAGCTTTGTAGTTGTGGAAACCTTCCATTCAGAGAGCAACAATGATATATGGAATTTCTTGCTCAATAGTTCATTATTGTCTAGTTTTGTAGTTGTGGAAACCTTCCATTCAGAAATCAACAATGAGGTATTTATCATTGTCCAGTTTTGTAGTTTTGAAAATCGTCAATTCAGAAAGCAACAATGAGGTCCAGAAATTTCAGGGCAAATTGTTGATCGCTCTCCAACTATTAGGTAGTGGAAGCCTTCCATTCCGAGAGCAACAATGACGTCGACCTTTTATCCGTTTGAAATCAATTAAGGCCGCCGGACCAAGTATGCTAATCACATCAGAGTCAAGGAGATTAGCTGGCCAATCCCTTTGTTCGACGCCTGCTCAGCGGAATAATCGGTGGTAAATCTTGTTATTTTTTAAACCTCCGACTTTGTCTTCTAGTATACCTAACACCACGGGTTTATTGATACCTTTTTTTCTACTTGTAATAGATCCTCCACTCTAATTTCTTTGTCAGTCTTTTGTACCATGAGTGGCTCGGATTAAATTGATGTTTTCAAGACTTGTTATATGATATTCACCTTTTGTGTATTTATTTTGTAATTTTACATTCCTAAAATATAAAGGTATGCATTGATCTTTTCTTTATAAATGATTATTGACTAAATATATAGGAACACTAAGAAATGTATATGAACTTAACAACCAACCTATATTAGAATTCAGGAATACATTTTGGCGCCACTTATAATTTTGAAATTATATATTTAGAAGAGCCATATTTATAATCACTTTTACATTAATGTGTTAAACCGTTCAGTGAGTTTAGCACCGATGAGCTATGTTTATCTTTTATTTCAATTTTTGTTTATTGCGCTATGGGGTGTGTAGAAATAAATTTCAATTTACATAAACAGGTTAAGATTAAATTATATCTAATTTTATCTATACATGGCGCTGAGTTAATAATGAAATTTGAAACATTATATCTATGTATACCTGGCACTTAATTTGTGTGTTTATTTGGGAGTTAATATATTTTGGTATAATTCCTGTATGGCTTTGTTTGTAATAAAGTGTGTGATACAATTTCTTTAATATTATATACATAAATAGGGAAACATATTTAAATGATAAATGAAAATATTTACACAACCTTTAAAACGAAATGTTTCTTTTTCTATTCACCTAGCTATATTTCAAGCCAGGCGAATATATCTCGTTTCTTCATATCGTTTGGAAAGAGTGGCATGATAACCTTTTATTCGTTAATTTGTGTATTTCATGTACATTATTGTGTAGTTTACAGCTGGTTTAGTCTTTCACTAAGGCCATACCTATATATGCATTATAACCATACCTCTATACATATTGCCATTAGATAACTCTATAGATGAATAGTTCTAAAACTAGCTTAACAAAATAAACTATTCAATAGAATGATCACTTGTATTAACATTAAGGCGAAAATATCATTATTTTATTTTTTTTTATAATTCATATCTCTATATTTCTCTCTATCTTGACATGAGGGCTAGATATATGAATTAAAATTGAAAAAAAAAACATATAACAGTAGGACTGATATTTCCTTGTTAATAAAAACTATATTATAATATTTTTAAACATTTTGGTGAAATTCTAAAGTATTTTTCTATATCAACTCATATTCTTTTAATCATCCCAATGTTTTGGTGGCTCCTCAGGGAATGAATGAAAAAGCATTAACCCTGAGAATGGTGACAAAGAGCCGCCGAAAAATCGGAATAAAATATTGAAGAAAGCGGGGTAGCTGTATTTATATATGAAATAAATTGATTCAAGATATTTTGTACTTAGAAATCGGTAATTTTCATTATGTGTAAGTTACTTAAGAAAGATTTATGTCAGCTTTGTTATTCAAGATATAGATACGTTTAACTTTATTGATTGTTGCCTCACATTTTTAGTAGATTTTGATAGAATTCACGAAGATAAATATTTAGAATGGGAATCGACAAATTCGTACTGAGGATAATATTATCATAGGCATAAATATTGTCTTCTCTACCATATTTCATTTTTATTCTTAAAATGAGTACTGGTTAGCCACAAGGTTCATCCTAAATATAAAAAATAAGAAATAATACTAAAAAATGACTATTTTATGTTATTTTTCTATTCAATTATTCAAAGAATTCACAGTCAAGTGTCCGAATCTTTAATATGAAAACATTAATCGAAAGAATATACATATTTTCGAACTAAGGTTATTTTCATATAAAGTCCTATAGAGAAATTTTCTGGGGAGAAATGGAATACATATATTTTATATGTTCACACACACATGTCAGTTTTATCTCCCTGCATTGGGGGGTAAATGTTTCTGAGAATTTATTTCCCGCGATATTTTAGTGGTGACAACTTCAAATTTGAAATATAAATATAGATAGGTTATTCCATAAATATGGAGAAATTTAGATCGTATGGCATTTGATATTTCTTATTCACCTTTTTGTAGGAAGACTTCTAAATTTCAGCACGATTGAAAATATAACCGATTTCCAACATATATATATATGAATGAAGTTGTATAAGAATATTCACATGCTAGAATACACATCTCTGCCTTCATATTTATCTCTCACTGACAGTAGGATTTATAGTCTGGTTTGTGTGTATTTCTAAAGTGAAAGCTTCTCCCTCTTTGTGTACATATATATTGTTATTTAATTAAAAAGGCATATATTGGATCAAAAACTCATTTATTTTACCAATATTTCAGTTGGCTGAACGCCAACCTTTATCAAAGTGTAAAAACATATTCAATGTGTGTCAACAACAAACTCAACGCCACATAATGTCAACATAATTAAGTTTTTAAAATATATTGCTATATTAAATAGGGAGAAAATAAATTCATATATATATTTATATTATGGACAAAATAAATTTTGTAAAATATGGGTGTGAATATTTAGAAAATTAACAATTGTTATCATTTGAAGATATTTTCAAAATGAGGTGAGATTTTTATTATAAGTTTTAAATGTCTTATATATATTTTATGGATGAAATATATTAAGCCATTTATATTTGAAGTAAAAAAACGTATCTATGAGGAGTATTTTTATTAACTTGTAAGATAATAAGATGGTAATGCTGCATCACACATTTGTGGCGTTTATCAATAAATTGAGTTTTTATATTTTTAGAAATTTCAGTTAACATGTAATATTCCATTTATATCAGGCAATCTATATTAATAAAATGCAAATTTCATAAGAGTACATCACTATAAACTTTCGTTACAATGCATCAATTTCAACCAAATTTTCAACATTTATGTAAAACGAGATGGAGCAGGTTTTGCTTAACATCAAAATATTTTTCCTAACTTTAAAATACATAACTTTGCTGTTATCGATAAAATACAAAAAAATTCAACAGAGTAAAAGTATTTATACTTTCAAAAGTGTTTACTTTCCGCTACTTTCCGCTACTTCGCCGTTTAAAATAACTGCTCTAATTCGAAATATTTGGTATGTTTTATTTGTGTTCACTCTATTTCTATTTATTTGAAGTATTATAATTTCCATGTTTCAAAAACCTATTTCAAAAAGGTTGTTAGAAATATGTAAGGCCTGAAATAGCTTTACATGCGAACATTATGATGCCAAGCGTAGCTTAATAACTGCTCTTGAAATATTTTGTATGTTTTATTTATTTATATATATATTTTCATTTCCATGTTTCAAAAACCTATTTCAAAAAGGTTGTTAGAAATATGTAAGGCCTGAAATAGCTTTACATGCGAACATTATGATGCCAAGCGTAGCTTAATAACTGCTCTTGAAATATTTTGTATGTTTTATTTATTTATATATATATTTTCATTTTTAGATTTAACTGATCTAATTCGCCGTTTAAAATAACTGCTCTAATTCGAAATATTTGGTATTTATTTATTGAAGTCCTTTTTTAAATTTTCTTATGGAGTTTTTTAATTATTGCTTTTATCTTTTAAATACAGTTTATTTATTATATTTTCTACATATATGGGTTGTATCTAAAAAATAGGTTATTTATATTTTAAATAAGCGAGGGATTTCTTTAACAGATTCATTTATTTGTCTTTTTGAGGTCCTTTTTCAAAATTTTATTTAAGATATTTTAATTTATTTGATTAAGTATTTTATATTTAGATTATTTATAGTTTTTTTAACATATAGGGGTTGTATTTTGTATTTTAGAAAATTATTTCTATTTTTTTCCTCAAAAAAGCATGCTTTTTCATTGCCGTGTCCTGCGGTTGGTCTATTTTTGAGGCTTTTTAATGATAACTGGTTTTGTACATTAATTTTTTAGCTTTTTAATATTATGCTTTGAGTTTTTTATAATCTTTTTAACATATCTGGAAGGTTATTTTGAAGAAAAAGCATGCTTTTTTCTTATTTCTTATTTCTTATTTTTCTTATTTCTATTTTTTTCCTCAAAAAAGCATGCTTTTTCATTGCCGTGTCCTGCGGTTGGTCTATTTTTGAGGCTTTTTAATGATAAATGGTTTTGTACATTAATTTTTTAGCTTTAATATTATGCTTTTAGTTTTTTATAATCTTTTTAACATATCTGGAAGGTTATTTTGAAGAAAAAATTTAGGAATTTTGATTTTTACCTCAAAAAGACAGGTATTTTTTATGCTTTGTTTATAAATTGCTGGTTTTTAAGCTTTTGTTATTAATCTCAATATTTTTTTTCAGAATATGCCTCGCCGCAGCCGACCTTTAATTGGTAGGAATACGGCTGCTTCCAGGAGATATAGGAATGCTATAGCTATTGAGACACCACTTCAAAGTGAGACGCGTCGTGCGCTTCGCCGTCTTAGGTATTCTGAAGCCCGCGTCGCAGCTGCAAAAACTATGCAAGTTCCTGTTCAGCGTATTCAGCTTTGGACTCATAAGCCGTTTTCAGGTTTGCAGTATAATACCCATATTGATTATACAGCTGATTCATCTGTCGATATAGGCCAAATGTCTCGGGTATGCCAGTTTTGCTCTGCTTTGAGATTTAGACATGAACCCTTTGGCCTCTGTTGTAAACAAGGTAGAGTTTCTCTACTTTCTATTGAGTCCCCTCCAGAACCTATTTTCTCTTTGCTCTCTGGCCTACATCCTCTATCGAAGTCCTTCTTGCTGCATATCCGTAGATATAACTCTATATTCCAAATGCCATCTTTTGGTGCTAGACAAGTTGTAACTGTAAATATGCATATTTTGTGTGGTATTACAAAAGTTTCAATAAATATCTTTTTTAAATATTTTCTCTTCAAGCCCATCATACACCACACATGCTACATTTTTCACATGTTTCAATGTGTAGGGTTTTCAACCTTCATGGTAAGGTATTCTTACTTAAGAAGTATACTGTGTTAGAAAAATTTATGGTTTTTAATTATTGGTTATTTTATTGTGTTTATTTTACATACATGTGTTTATATTACATAGTATGTGTTATTTTTTGATAATTTGATTGGAAATATTAGTTTTAGCACAACTTGCTTCATACCGTAATGTTATATCTGTGTTGGCTTGCTGAACAATACTGCCCAACATGAATTTACCTATGTTTACCCAAATTACCATTTTAGCATAAGTATACATCTTGCACCTAATAAGAGACCTAAACAATGTGTAAGGTTGAACAAAGAGTGGTCTAACATACACATTGTTTCGGTTTCAGTGAACAAAGAGTCAGTAAATTTTATTAGAAAAAAAAAAAACTATTCCATGTAATGTAATAGAAACAAAATACGACCACTACGACCCGGGTTCGATCCCCGCATTGGACACTTTTTTCTGTTTAAAAAAAAAAATGCTCCAATAGCCCCCCCGATTCTTGCAAAAGTCCAACCCCACCAGCGAGTGCAAGTAACCAAACGGGGCTCTGGCACATTTGTAAGTGCAAAGTCGAACTGCTTTCACATGTGTAGACATGTGGTGCGCTTACAGTAAAAAGCAGTCGCTAACTACCCACCATGCTTATCATGGCCTGTACCACGTGTACTAGGGATAAGCAAAAAAAAAAAAATAATGAGGATTAAAGATTTTGATTTGTGTTGAAAATTTTGCATGCATTTCTCTATTTCTGTTCTTATCTTGCAAAGCTAATGGATTGTTTAGGTTGCTTAATTTTGACTCGCCAATTTGTTTAGTGATAAAGTGGTATAGCGTTCTTTTTCAGAGCATCACCCTACAAAAAAATTACCTGACCTTTCCTAATATTCAGATAGATTGATTATATCAATAGTTTCATCAAATTGTTTCGGTTTCAGTGAACAAAGAGGTCAGTAAATTTTATTAGAAAAAAAAAAAAAACTATTCCATGTAATGTAATTGAAACAAAATACGACCACTACGTCCCGGGTTCGATCCCCGCATTGGACACTTTTTTCTGTTAAAAAAAAAAAAAGCTCCAATGGCCCCCCCGATTCTTGCAAAAGTCCAACCCCAACCAGCGAGTGCAAGTAACCAAACGGGGCTCTGGCACATTTGTAAGTGCAAAGTCGAACTGCTTTCACATGTGTAGACATGTGGTGCGCTTACAGTAAAAAGCAGTCGCTAACTACCCACCATGCTTATCATGGCCTGTACCACGTGTACTAGGGATAAGCAAAAAATAAAAAATAAAAAAATAATGAGGATTAAAGATTTTGATTTGTGTTGAAAATTTTGCATGCATTTCTCTATTTCTGTTCTTATCTTGCAAAGCTAATGGATTGTTTAGGTTGCTTATTTTTGACTCGCCAATTTGTTTAGTGATAAAGTGGTATAGCGTTCTTTTTCAGAGCATCACCCTACAAAAAAATTACCTGACCTTTCCTAATATTCAGATAGATTGATTATATCAACGTACTAGACTACAAACATTCCCTTGAGTAAAAACAATTATTTGAAAAAAATCTTATCTAAATATATATCACTCGGGTAGATATGCACACGGGTCAATCCCGGGGCGAAGCCCGGGTCGGCGTCTAGTATTTATATATATTCTAAAATTGGAATATTTTATTTTTTAATAAAACATGTATTTTACTTTCATCTTTGACTATTATTTTATTTTTGACCAAAAATTTAGAACATAACACTTTGAAAATTGTTGTAAATATATATAGTTAACCTACCTATTTTTTTATTCATGAATATAGAAATTATTTTATAAATTCTATATTACTGTGAAAAATAATTTTATGTGTAATTTACTTTAAGTAATTCAAAATAAAAACTACTTGATAGGTAAAAATTATATTTCCTTTTTCACGACTGCATCTTCAATTCTCTATCTTTTTCAACAATAAAACATTATAATCATAACATATATATAAGACGTTACATTAGATTTATATTTTCTTGAAAATATACTCTCAGTTTTTTATTCATATTTATATTTGTTCGTTTGAGAGTACTTATATTTTACAGTAAAAAATTAAAACCTAGGCAAATTTAATTTAATAAGAAACGGTCGCGTTATAAATATTTTATAATGTAACTTTTAGACGTGTTTCACGTGTAAATGACTAGTTAGACAGAAGATGTTACACAAGAGATTATAAGTTTAAAACTTTTTAAAATGTTAAACTCCTCTATATATCATACACAAGCAGATATCATTGATGGAGAAGTTGTATTTTATACCCGTCTATATTGTTAGCCACGATCCCTCATTGGGCACTTTATTCTGAAAAATAATTGCCTGAATAGCCTCAGATTCTTCACCCACAAGTAAAGAAAGGTAACCAAATAGGGATCTGAAACACTTGTAGGTACAAAATTCGAACTGTTATTTACATATGTAGACATGTAATGCACTTATAGAAGAGGTAGTACTTTACTCCCCACCATGACGATCATAGCCTACTTGGAATTAATGACATAACAATCATCTTGTAAAATAAAAGGATTTAAAAGCGCGAATGTTTCTTTTATACATAAAACGAACTTCTACTGTCCTTACTGCGATGAAAAAATATATTGGGAGGGCTTGGCTCATCAGTGGTGAACCCTCCCAGCGGTTTTCATCGCAGTAAGGACAGTAGAAGTTCTTTTTATGTATAAAAGAAACATTCGCGCTTTTAAACCGAAACCACTGGGAGGGTTCACCACTGATGAGCCAAGCCCTCCCAATATATTTTTTCATCGCAGTAAGGACAGTAGAAGTTTGTTTTATGTATAAAAGAAGCATTCGCGCTATTATTTCATTTTATTTTATATGTATAGATGGCGCGTTATTGCTTTGTGTTAATTACAATCATCTTGATTAAATTTAAAATTCCTGATTAATAGTTAAAAATCGAAAATCTTCGAGTTAAAAAGGAAACGCGTTGTGGCTAATATTAATTGTTAATCTCGATTTTGTGAAGACTAATTATTATAAATATTCTTATAAACTATCAATTTTTGTAAAAGGTTGATATAAATTTTGTGTTATTTTGTAACACATGTACCGTGTAGATATATTTATCTTTATATTTAAAAAAAAAAAATCCTCAAAACAATTAATATCGAAGGATTTTACATAATTTTACAGTTTTTCTTTTTGCGAATTGATAATCATTTAATATGGAATTATATTGATGTATTTTATTTCTCTTCCTTACGAATCGAACTTTCTATGAGGTAGGATGTTTTATCTTAACGTAATGACTAATTGTAAAATTTATTTACTTCTTCTCACTTTTCTCTGATTAATTGTAAATAAAGCAAACATCTGAATTCGCATAAATGTTAAGAAATCTAAATTAGAGGTATTTATCCAAACGATGTATGATTTCTCTCATGCGTCAGTGAATATAGGAAGAGAAATAACCTAAAAAATCAACATCTACTGATAAAGATGTCCCTCATTATCGTTTGATAATAAAGTTTGATAGTACAAACCTTTTTATAAAATATTATAATAAAAAGATAACCCAGATTCCTGGAACAGAGAACGTCAATTTCGCTTAAATTTGAATCAACTTTCCTATGTCTATACTTGCTTTATGTATGTCAGATAGCCGAAATTTATCTCATAGCTACTAAATGGGTAGATATTTGTAACGTTGCTTTCACAAGTAATGCATCTAAAATATTTTTCAATTATAAAATATATATTCAGTTATAATACTGGATATATATAATAAATGTATTCGTCATTTCCTTTCTATATATATATTAAAAATAAAGAAGGCATTTCCTGACCACAAGCACATGGGCTTTTTAGATGACAGAGCGCCATCTAGTGGAGCAAAAATAAACTAAACGTTTATTTAACTTGCTCCGTGATATTTGGCCAACGTTTAGTTTATTTTTGCTCTACTAGATGGCGCTCTGCCATCTAAAAAGCACATGTGCTCGTGGTCAGGAAATGCCTTCTTTATTTTTAATATCAACACCTGACCCACTTATCTTTTATTTTTTTCTATTGTTTTTCATATATATATATATTGTTAAAAAATAAATTCTTCACATTATCTTGCAATAATTATTGAAAACAAACTTTTAATTATATTTTCCTTACAAACAAGTATACAAAATATACTATTCATTATATTTTTATAAGGAGAGTACATAGATATGAATTAGGATATGATTCTAATATTGATTTTCAATTCTTCAAGCTTCACAATAAAGTAATTTTTAAATTTTAACTTTAAATAATAATCTTAGTTCTTAAATATCGATTTTTTTAGGTTTTCCTAAGAGGTGATATAAAATGTTGAGGAATTTTCCCAGGATTTTTATTACTAGAGTCCTTTATTGCAGGCCCTAATTAAATTTTAGTTTTGGAGGTGTTAATGGCATGATTTATAGGCTCGTCCATGTCTTCCTAGGAAGATACTTTATATCAACCTCTGAAGGAGAAGGAAAACTTTAATATCCTCCATTTTGCGTGCTTTTCTAATAACAACATAGCTTACCTACGCTGGCACGAAACAAACTGCAGTTAGTTGTTTGTTCTTTGAGAATATTTAACCTTAAATAAACCTCCAATTCTTTAAAAGAGTTCTGCCATACATGCACAAAATGTAATATACTTTGAGTTAGTCCCATTTTATACATGGAATATGTTGAGAGTAAAAAATAAGAAGTCTATTTGACGTTCGCTCTATCTTTAAATAAAAGGAATGTAGGAGAAATTATATGAAAGAAAATAGGAATCCTGATCGTTTGAAGATGATATCGAATTTTATGTTTAATTTGTCTTTAAGATAGTTTTATATTTCGAGATTGGTGTTTATATAAATAGAAAAATTGCTGCTATTTCATACAAGTTTGAGGTTTTTAAAAATTCTCAAATTTCTTCGTTGAAAATTCCGGTTTTTAATATTCTCGCGTACGTAGATATAGGTCATACGTAAGTATGTACAGTATGTATCATATGTACAGTAAGTATGTACATATGTAAATATTAATTCAAATCAATAACGTACCATCTATACATAAGAAATGGAATCATTTGAGCGCGAATGTTTATTTTATACATATGGCAAACTTTTCTACTGTCTCTACTGCTATGAAAAACTATGTAGGAGAGCCTGGCTCTTCAGTGGTGAACCCTACCAGCTGTTTGGCCAATTTAATCTACCAGGCCGCTTCTTAAAGCCCTAATACTGTATTGGACGATTCTGATTATATATGCTACACTGAAGGGTGCATATACACGTATGTATATGTGATAATTTTCATTAATGGTAGTAATATGTTGTGTGCGAGGTAGTTTGGCATAATGAGGCCAGTATGATAAAGGCTGCATGTGTCGAATTACGACAATTATGACACGGGATCGAAATCCCATTGAGCACGTTTTCCATTTCAATGCCTTTTAACTCTTAAACATGTTCAACCCCACCAGCGAGTGCAAGTAACCAAACATGCGCTCTAGAAATATTTAATAGATTTCTACGTGTAAGGGCATGTGGTCTATTTAGAGTGAAAAAATTAATATCTTCTCAAATTATAAATATCGTGTTTGGTTAATTACTATTCATAGATATTCACATGAAAGAAACCCCACCAATTTTAGAACCTCGTATATCAATATTAAAAAACAGTCTAATGTACCTGAACTCTACCTTCTTTGGACCGATCTCTCTCATAAGTTTACAATTGCAAAAACATTAGAAAAACGGATTTATACCCAATGTTCCTAAGTTGAATCAAATAAGAAAATAATTTTAGAAACCTTATTTCAAAAAATGATATCTAACGAGTTTCATGAAAAAAAAAGTTTTAAACCATTATATAAAAACAGGAAAATAAGATTCAGTATATATCAATAGTCAGCATTTCACATTCTCCTCAAAAAATACTTATAAATCGAAATCTGAAAAATAAGGTAATGGAAACCTTTTTTTTAAATGTCCCCAGCCCCCATATCTACAATAATCAGAAACCCAATACCTAAATACATGAACAATAGGTAAAAAACAAAACTGATTTTGAAAATTTTATGTACGGAATAACAGAAAACATATGAAAGAAACTTATCGTGTCTTAGAAACCCGAATTAAAAAGATATCACTTATATTGTTTCAAGATAAAAACATACGCTCCTAATTATTTCAGCTAAAGAATCAACAATACATCAGCTAGAATTCGAATAGTCCACAATTAATCATTCCGCCTAACAGAGAACACAAATATTAATAATAGAAGCCATGAATTTCGCAACAATCCGCATTCAATCAATGGACATATAGATATATCAGAACTGTACAAACGCCGAATTATTCAGAATATATTTGTTATAACTATAAAATCTTATACTAATATAACATAAGTAAATTCATATTAAACCTATATATAAATATATTACTATATATATAATAATTATCAAGAATAATAAAATCTGAAATATGAAGATTATATTGTAGGAAAATCATGTATAAATAATATAATATATATAATAATAATAATATAATATAATTAAATAATTAAATAATATAATAATAATATAAATAAAATGTAAATAATATAATAATAATATAAATAAAATGTAAATATTGATTAAACTAAATGAAATATTTAAAGGTTTAAACTAATCAATAGCACTTTCTCTCTTAAACCTTGTATTCCGAAACCCCCTTTGCGTTAAAAAAAAGCGTTGAATGTTTCATTTTTGAAATAAATTAATATATAATGTAAATTATAATATCTATGATATAAATATTTTAAAATTGCAATATCTTTTTACATATATTTTGTATAACTGTGACTCATTATTTATCGTCACTAGTAAAGGGTGTCACTAGGGTGAGGTACAAGCGCATCGTTCTAATACATAACCAATGGGAGATTTGGTACATATATTTAGTAAATATCCTATATATTTAACTATTTATTTACCATTTTGTTTTATGACGAATTTAAACACGTTGCACCTATATATTATTTATGAAATATGCCAGACTAAGAAACAACATATAATTTCTTTCTTGAAAAGGACAACAGTATTTTTACTATGTCATAGTGATGCAAATAATTGTAAGATTAATTATATAATAGAGTATATATATATATATATGAAAAAACAATAGAAAAAAATAAAAGATAAGTGGGTCAGGTGTTGATATTAAAAATAAAGAAGGCATCTCCTGACCACAAGCACATGTGCTTTTTAGATGGCAGAGCGCCATCTAGTGGAGTAAAAATAAACTAAACGTTTATTTAGCTTACTCCGAGATATTTGGCCAACCCAATTTCTTGATAAATCAAGAAAAGCCATCCACGAACGCGTTTCGCGCTGTTGGCGCTCGTCAGCGTGGAGAAGGCTGTAACCATTGCGACCAAAAATATTTTTTGGACCCAATGGCCTCCCGAGAAATCAAGAAATGGGTATTTAAGGCCGAATTTGCGTAAAGACGCTTAACACATGAAAAAACAAAAGAAAAAAATAAAAGATAAGTGGGTCAGGTGTTGATATTAAAAATAAAGAAGGCATCTCCTGACCACAAGCACATGTGCTTTTTAGATGGCAGAGCGCCATCTAGTGGAGTAAAAATAAACTAAACGTTTATTTAGCTTACTCCGAGATATTTGGCCAACCCAAAGGTTTGGTCAACACCTGACCCACTTATCTTATATTTTTTTCTATTGTTTTTTCATGTGTTAAGCGTCTTTACGCAAATTTGGCCTTAAATACCCATTTCTTGATTTCTCGGGAGGCCATTAGGTCCAAAAAATATTTTTGGTCGCAATGGTTACAGCCTTCTCCACGCTGACGAGCGCCAACAGCGCGAAACGCGTTCGTGGATGGCTTTTCTTGATTTATCAAGAAATTGGGTTGGCCAAATATCTCGGAGTAAGCTAAATAAACGTTTAGTTTATTTTTACTCCACTAGATGGCGCTCTGCCATCTAAAAAGCACATGTGCTTGTGGTCAGGAGATGCCTTCTTTATTTTTAATATATATATATATATATTCAGTACAATTCAGCTGAAATAAATACAACATATATATAGTACTCCAAACAGGAGCACATGTGCTTTTTAGTTGGCAGATCTAGTGGAACAGAAATCAACTAAACATTGATTTAGCCTGTTCCCTGATATTTGGTCAACCCATTTTTTCTATAAGCAAGAAAAGCAATTCACGAATGCGTTTCGCGCTGTTGGCGCTCGTTAGCATGGAGCTGGCTGTACCACTGCGACCAAAAATATTTTTGCTCCCAGCGGCTTCTTGAAAATCAAGAAATTTGTTATTTAAGGCCAAGCTTGTGTAAATACGCTTAACATGTGAAAAAATAATAATATAGAATTAATATGAAATTCTATATCGCCTAATGCTTTTTTATAAAATATCATATTTCAACTATTTATTTGTTATATTAAATATTAAATACATTTCTCTACAGGTTTTTTTCATAAAAAAACGTTTACTTTATTTATAGGATCATATTTGCTGTAAAGAGCCACAAAAGGACGAAATAAAATAAGATTATTTCAATGAATTTTCATTTTTTGTAACAAACGCCTTTAAAACGTGTTTCCCCGCACTATACGACTTTTTTCTTGAGTAAATATTTTTTGACCTATATTAGTTAAGATGCTTTTCTAAATTGTGATTACAGAATCGAATATATATTATTGAATATATATAGGAATTATAATTTTGTATTTTATTCTCATAAAGTATATTCACCTTTACTTTGTTTAAAGGAATATTTAATAATAAGCACTATTCACTTATTACATATATAGTTAGAAAAATAACTCATCAATCGCAGGTTGAGAGAAATAAGATATTATGGTGACACAAATATTACCTTTTAAAAAATTATAAATTTCTAAATACTTCAAAATATTCATATAAAATTAGATTATAACACAAAAATATATTTTTTATTATATATATGTTATATTAATAAATTGATTTTCTACTAATCTTGAGAATTATTAGCTGTTGCTTGATTTTGGTATCCATGAGTATATTACGTTATTGTTTTGCAGTCGTGCCAATAATTATAATAAGTGTGGATTAGAGATTTCTTTAATTGAGTTTATGGAATATATAGAAACCTAATTTGGTAAAAGTTCTGCCTGGCTTAAGGCGTAAGAATATAAAAATTAAAAGCTTATTTACATAATGTACATAAGTTTGAGCCGGCCATCAAGAAACAACAACAAAGAGTTTTTATAGGAGAATTGTGACCTCTGGCGGTCACTTTATCAGAGTATTTGAATCTATGAAATATAATTTCAAATAAAATAATATTTTAATATAACATATATATTAAATGGTTTAATATAACATATAAAACTTCTATATAAATAAACCTATAATCCAGGTAACAAATATTCATAGTTTAAGAAAAGGTAGAAAATAAATATAATATTATATTACCGCGTGACTTCTCGTATATGGTGTTCTAAAATATTTTGAATAATAATGTAATATATAGTAATATTTCTTGAGATAACGAAGCAAACCCTGAATTTCCTTATTAAAACTCCTATCTGTATTAGAATAAAGAAATAACAAATTTACTATTGAATAGAGATATGGTGGTTATTGAATATTAATATATGTATGTCTCTCAGATGAACAAATCGAAGTGTTAAAAAGAAGGTTCGATGTTCCCGTGT
This sequence comes from Cordylochernes scorpioides, assembly GCA_030710605.1. Classification (NCBI taxonomy): domain Eukaryota; kingdom Metazoa; phylum Arthropoda; class Arachnida; order Pseudoscorpiones; family Chernetidae; genus Cordylochernes; species Cordylochernes scorpioides. The sequence goes on from CP092864.1 coordinate 46,377,656, forward strand.
CATGTTAACGTATGACAGATCACGTCGGAAGTACAAATCGCCAAGATGCAGCTCGGAGGAACAAATCTATGGGGAACGGATAGCAATTATTTCGGGTGTTCTGGGCCCAGCCTAACCTGCAATTATCATACATTTAAAGCCATTACTGTTTCTTTGAATTTATTCATGAGCTCCGGCGCACGCCACGTTAATTGTTTCAGCGTTTCTTCGGAAGGTTGGGATGCTTGGAATGGTGCTGGAACTCCAATGATGACAGCTTGCACACTCGGATACTCATTCATCATGTTTCTTGATGTTTAAACCTTCACATTTTTTATTCTTTCGTTGAGACCTTACCTAGAATTTTATTAAATGTGTGTAAATATACGCAAAATATCTTATAAAAGTAAATTACAAAGATTAACACAGCGTAAATATGAAGTAACTTAATATTGTATTATAAATAGGTTTTGTATTATGTTATATATGTAAATGAACACAGAAAATGATTTTGATTTTAGATTTTCAAACATGAAAATTGTCTTATGCAACCATAATCAGAAAGGGTATCGAATCAACCAAAAATAGTTCACTTCTATATTTCATACTAGGTTTTGATGAATCTAAATCACCATTATCAAGGAAGGTTCCTGACTCTCCTATGTGGTTCAATCTAGAAGAAGCTTTAAGAAATATACCTAGGAGCTGTCTAAACATCGAATAACAATGTTCAGGAAATGAAGAGAGAGAATGGCGTGATGCCGAGTTTTTAAGACGAACCCAGGTTCATCTTTTTGTCATAAAGATGGACACATCCGTATTTGGCGTCATCTTAAGAAAGCACTTTGCCAGCGTACATTCGACATTGTTATCCTGACCAATCGCCAGGGGTGATGGCTTAAGGAACCATTTGATTCAGAATTCGGGCACCTTCTGTTACTTTGAAAGGTCTCTTTCTCCTTTATGATAAGTTAAGGCCCATGTCAGAAACCTTCATTCGTGGTCTGGTAAACGTTAAGTTTCAGCAGGATAGTGCAATATCGCATGTTCCCGGTATTGTACTCACCTTTCTATATACGAAAAAAGAGGTTTGGTTGCTTTCTCGGCCAGAACGTTCTCCTGATATGTCACCAATAGAAAACGCTTGATTAATGGTTCCCGAGCAACACTGACTCGTCACTACACGCAGTTACTACTATCTCTACATGAGTATCTCTACCTGTTCATGCCATCCGATCTCAGTTGGAATCAATGCCAAAGCGTATAATTTCTGTTATTACGGCTTGAGAATTTGTCCTTCTGGACATTCATTTCTCAGAATCTATACCCCCAAATTATCTGATATTCTAATCACTTTCTATTTCCAGCATAATGTATTTTCCAATAAATATCATTTTGTTATTCAGATTTTTTTTCGGATGCAGAAACTATAATAGCCAGTAGTCTATAATACCTGTTTATAGCGCGATTTCTCCTTGATTATATGAAAATAATATCCCTTTAAATAGCAAATAATTATATTTTATTCAAATATAACATATTAGAAATTCCTAATATCATTATATTATAATTAGATATTCGTAATACCATCACAGAGCAATATATTACATTGAAATTAAATTGAATTGACTATATATTTTTAATCTCCATTTTATTTATTATGTTTTAATGCAATTGCATTTATATTCTAATTTAAATAAAATCATTATTGAAAGTCATTAATCTATTATTTAATTACTCAAATAGTCTTGTTAATATCAGAATGTTCGATTGAAGAAGCCTTCTCTTAAATAAATATATTCGAAGTCATATTTTTGGAATCCGTGTGATTGCATATTCGATAGAGGAGAGAAAAAATATGTTAATTTTATATCGATTAGAAGTTGATTAACTGAGTAAAGTTGATTCTTTATGGATAACTATATAACACCATGTAAACTACTTAGGCGGTCTTTTTTTCAAGCTATTTTTTTTTTAAATTGGTATTTCCCGGACGTTTCACCTATCTCTCTGATAGGTCGCTCATGGGAGGTTTTGCTGGTTATCTTTAGCCCTTTGTTTACCCATGGTACATTTAGGATTACACCTACCCCCCGATTTACACGGTAGATACGTTCCTGAGAAAAACGTGTAAATCGGGGGTTAGGTGTACACAGAAATAAAAATAAAATGCATTGACAGGTTAAAAAAATATGTTGTCAGCACATAAGCTCGGGATTCCTCGTGAGATGTATACACAGCGCATGTGTTCAATCACAGTAGCATTTAGTATAGTGCGATAAAAACAAAAACAAAAACTTATTTGGAAAACCGTGTAAAAGCGAAAACGTGTAAAACAAGTACCGTGTAAATCGGGGGATAGGTGTATTTGTTGTAGTTTGAATGAACTGTTTCTATATACCTGTTTAATATTACCGTCGTTGGATTGGATCTTGATTTAGGTTCCTGAGGAATGGCTTTGCTTATTTTAAAATTATAAATAGATTAATCAAATATAAATCTTCGAGAATAAGTTTATTTATTATACTTTTAACGAGTTTACAAGTTTTCGGGTTTTAAACGACCCTTCTACAGTTTAAAAGTTTTAGAAAAGGAATCTATGCTGTATTGTAGCTGTTTATATACATTACTATATTTACATATTTTGATTTGGACTATTCAGATTAAAAATGAAAATAAATCATAATAAAATAGTGTTCAAGAAAAAAGGCATCTCCTGATCGTGCAACTAGAAGTTACTGATGGCTTGCGCCATCTCTCTCTCTCTTCTCTCTCTGTCGGAATAAATATCATCTAATTAAAAATATCGTTGAATATTTATTCACTTATTTTTAACACATTCATAAAAATTGAGTTTAAATTGGGTCGTTTAAAACCCGAAAACTTGTAAACTTGTTTAAAATGTAATAAAGTCACTTATTATCCGAGATTAATATTTGATTAATCTAATTGATACAGAGGATTATAATTCTAATAGAATTATAAATACAGTTTGTTCTTAATACTACTCTTCTTGAATATACCACGTTCTAGTAAGTAAAAGGTATTTGACCTGTTTACATGACCTTGCCATTGTCATTGTATTCCTTTATTTTTCTTTCAGGCTTTTACGCGATCTCCTCCAAGCATGTGATATCTATATAGATGGAAATTTCATCGAGAGGAAATTAATCTCTAAAGGAAAAGGTCGATTTTACCGTAAACACAAATGCTGATACTAAGCGCTATCTATCACCCGTTGGCGCAAACTAGCGGACTCAAGTTTGTGACAAAGCTACAATACCAGATTGGCAAACTGAGAATCGTCTACATCTGGAGATCATTGTTTCAGGCTAACGACCTTTCTCAGTCAAGTGCTGACTTTATTTCATGAGATCCACAAGGAATCAATGAAATCTTCACAATACGCCAAAGAGGTGTTTAGCTGGTAGAGTGACTGGGTCAAATATATTTCCAAAATTTAGATGGATATTTTGGCGGGAGAAAATTGATCTATAAAAACAAAGATCGTTTCTCACTTCAAAACGACGATAAAACTAAGCACTATCTATACCGTCATATCTTTGATTACTAGACCTAAATAGATATTCATGTTGATCTAATATTTTTAGCTTCAAATAGAAATTGTACTTTTCTAAACATATATATATCTTTGTCCCCTGAATATAAACATGTATATATATTATATTATTAAAAATAAGATTATATTTCTGTTGGTTGATTTTGGTTACCTTGAGGATTATGCTATGGAATTATTTGATGGTTCTTTTTGGTACTAAATGGTATTGGTGATGCAGTTGTGGCAAGAATTATTGAAAGTATAATAATAATAATAGTTTTGATCAGTAATTTATTTGAACTAAAGGAATATATATTTAAAAAAAACATAATTTGATTAAAGTACTGCCTGGCTTAAGGCGTAAGAACAAAAAAATGGAAATTTATTTACATAATGTACAAATGGTTTGAGCCGGCCATCGGGCAACAACAACAATGAGTTTTTATAGGGTAAGCGTGACCTCTGGCGGACGATTTAAACAGAATATTTGTATCTATGAAATATAATTTTAAATAAAATAATACTTTAATATAACATTTATATTCAAATATATTATTTAAAAGAAAATATATTAAGTGGAAATTATAAGCAGGTTATTGTATATATAAATCTAATTTTAAAATATGTAGTATTCCACACTATTTCAAAATATACAATGTTTTCAATCATTTCTATTACTCTAAGTTAAAACAAACTTTACTTTCAAACGACGGTTTGTTGAAAAATAAAACCGCACTTGTAAAAAAATAAAATATATTCAGGAAAAATTCTGTTTTTATCCAAATCTTCTTTTCCTAAACCGGATTTGGATGTTTCTCTACAACAAATATATATTTTGTGGTAAATTCAATTTCAAAATACAAAGAGGTCATCATTAAAAACATCATTTTAGTTAATTTTATTACCCTTTCTCTCACCAATTTGAAATAAATAATTATTTATAGACAGACGAATAAATAGAAAAGCAGACGAATGTTTATCCTAATCTTCTAGACTTTTCTATTCTAAAGCGGCTTTTTATTTTAAAATGAAAATAAAATCCCTATATTTTATGTGAATATAAAAGAAAATACAAGTATGCGGCTTATACCGTTGATAATAAATTATTTTTAAAATAATAGATACATGCTAAGAGTTAGAAATATAAATGTTTCTTTTATAAAAACTTTACTAAAATTATTTTTTCCAAAAGAATTGATATAGATTGAAAAACACCAAAGCATCATTCTGTTTCACGTCCAACAAAAATTAGATAATATCTAAACCAAAATACAAATCTTCTCTATTTCTAACCTCAACTTTAAAATAACTAGCATGGATCGTTTTAATCCAATTTTAAAACAAGGCTAAAGAGTTTGTTCGACGTTATTTAATGGTGCTATATCTGCTTCTTAGAAGGATATTTCTCTTACTCGGACGACAACCAATTAAAAGCCGAAGAGGTACTTTACAGTTTTCCGTCGGAGACCCATCTCCCTACTATTCCTACGTAACGTTGGCAGATAATAATTGAATAGCTCTGCTTTACCAGTGTGGGCTAGTACGCAAGAACAACCATTAAATTCTAGAATAAAACAAGCCATATATAACGTGTATTATAATGATATAATATTAAAATAATAATTTTATTTTTAAAAAAACCTCTGCATTAGGAAATGTAATTCTTTTCTCCAAATTGATGAATTCCTGAAATATGTTTCTCCATTTTGTGTGTTTTATCTAAGAGGTATACTTTAAATTAGAATGTATATTCAGAAGGTTAGCTTCAAAGCAAAGATATTCACCAATAAATATTGTTTCTACCTTATATTGAACAAACAGTATCACGCGTCTGAGAATATTAAAAATATCTTTAAAGAGAGCAAGACTATGTATGTTAAAACTATTATCACCTCATCATATCGTTTTTTTTTGTTACTCAATTGTTATTGAAAATATATTTAATATTAATCGTAGATTTAAGAGCGCTACTCGAAGTTTTCGCTTTAATTTAAATTGTCCATAGTTCATCAGTATTACCCTAGTTAGACACTGTTAACTAATAGATAACGCATTTCTTTTGAAGAATATATATTTTTTAATATTTCAGGGTAGTATTAGTGTAAAAGAAAGCGCCTTGTACACAATATAAAGATTAATTATAAACACAATATTAGTATAAAACCACAGATAAAGTAAAAGGCCACATGTCAAGAGTCCAACACCTCCAGGTATCGGATAACATATTGTAGGGGAGGGTTGGATGTAAGGAGATAACGATGGAGTCAAGCTTATATCCTCCAGCTGTGACCTCCATTCTTTTGTGTTTCTTCTTTACCAAATTTACATATAGGGATTTCAAAATTCTGAATTTAAGTTTTAAAATTGAACCAGTAATACTATATATATATATATATATATATATATATTTGTGTCTACATATTATGTTTATATCATACAGAAAATTATATTATCATTGAAAAACTGACATTATAGTCACTAGAATCTATAAATACGCTCCAATACGTCTCAAAGAATATATAGAAATTTCTGAACAATACAAATGCTTATTATAAATGAAAGCATTCAGACGCGAATGTTTCTTTTACACATTGATCAAACTTCTATTCTTCTTACTGCGATGAAAAAATATTGGCGGGGGTATTTGCTCATCAGTGGTACCCTCCCAACGGTTTCGCCAATTTAATCTACCAGACCGCTTCTTTAGTAGTAAGGACAGTAGAAATATGATATATGTGTAATGGAAAATTCGCGTCTAAATGTTTTTATTTGTTATATATTGCCTTATATTATTACTAATCATTATTCTGATACCACAACTTTTTATCCTTTACTCTCTTATTCTTAGGACACTAATCTGAGTTAACAATAGATGTTAACTAACACTCAAGCGTATATCAATTTTGTATAAGATAATTTTAAGAAAAATGTATGTATACTTTCAAACTTATACTTTATTATATAACTTTTATACTTTATAAACATACCTTATATATTAGTATATACAAAAACAAGCAAAGACTGCAATATAAATATATTCATACTCTAAAACCTTTCGTGTATTCGTGTAAAAAAGGTAACTATTCCGAAATCTTATATAAATGTTTATATAAAATAATTAACGAATGACATAACTTTCAATAAAATAACTAATTATAATTATATATATGACATAAAGATTGAAACTAAATTGAAAAAAATGTTTCTTTATTAATATGTAAGACGAGAATTTGATAAATTTTCTCCAACATGTCTTAAACGGAATAAAAAAGAAGTGCTCGAATGCCAGGCTAGTATCTATGTATTTATACAAATGTTTCGGTAAACTAGCTGAAATGTCAATGAAATAATAAATTTGAGGTGAAATCAACAAACTTCTAGGGAAAAAACCTGGAAAACAAACATATAATGATTTTCTCCTGTGGAAGGAATGACAGGTCCGAAAGCTAGAGAATAAAAATTTGAGCAAGAAACTTAGCCCTGGAGACTTTATAATATAATGATTTCACCTCAAAAAAAGAAACTTATCCCTCGTAGCTATCACCTTAAATATTGATACAAGGGATTATTTCATTGAAAATAATTAAATGTGAAAGAAGGGAGTTGTTGAAATGATTAGACAAAGGAACTTACAGGTGATGTACCTGAACGATGCTGAAAAAGTCATCAGGCTTTCAGATAAAAAAACATATACCCGGAAAACATATGTAAAATTATTTCCCCTTAAAAAATATATATATTTATCCCTGTTAGTTATCAACTTAAATATTGATACAAGAGATTATTTTATTGAAAATAATTAAATGGAAAAAAAAAGAAGCCGATTGTTGGAATGATTAGACAAAGGAACTTACAGGTGATGTACCTGAACGAAAGATATAGGACCGAATTAGAAGGCAAAGACTTGGCCAGAGACTAATTGTTGGTGCAGTGGTCCCCAGAGAAAACATCACCAATGGGATTAGGTGAAGAACAACATTTACTGCCCAAAACTACTACCTTGTCTAGCATCTTTCTACATATTCTATTGAGCTTTTTTACATTTTCTCTTTCTCAGTTTAATTTATTCTAGCAATTACAATATTACTGTAAATTTGAATTATTCGTTTAACAATTTTTAAAACTTTATTAATCAGTCAGACGCGATATTGAAATATTTGCGCCCATATCTCAGGAAACATACAAAACAACAAATTATTAGAATTTAGAATTATATATTTACATGTATTAATTGACAATGTTCATAATATACATTTGAAAATTTTAATATACAAATTTATAAATAGGAATTACTTTATATCGCCTAAACACTATTCGTTTCACAAATAAATTAAAATTCTACTATTCTTTAAGAATAAAAAAAATGTTGGAGAAGCTTTGGTTCATCAGTGGTTAACCCACCCAGAAATATCGACAGATTTCTATGTACAAATGCCATTCAAAATTTGAATAAACTTCTAAGAAATTTATCTAAAGCCTATAAAAATAAAAAACAAATATTTTCTTGAAATATGATTATTATTCTATTTTTTAAAATTATAATGGAATCCGATTATATTAATTATAAAATTTTAATTAGTTGGTATATTTCAATATATAATTATAATCGGATTTTCTCTTTGTTTAAAAAACAATCTAAATCAATCAAATAATTATTCACTTCGTTTTGATGTTTTATAGATTTATTAAAGTCCACATAAAACATATTGATGTAGGATTGGTGTTCGTTTATATTTTTCAGCAATTAATATTCTCATTACCTGATTAGAATAATTTGTAAAATTATTTTTTTTTAGAAAAGGAGAAATTAATTATTAAACACACTTTCTCTACAATCACATAAAAATAATATAATTTTAGTTTAATAAAAATATTCATATTTCTTGAAAATAAAGATACTTCGGCTAGTAAATCTTTTTATTACCTCGACGTTTCGACAAAAATCTTTGTCCTCGTCAGAAGCAAACAAATTTTAAAACATTTGGCAGGGCGTTAAAAATTATTCTGGCCAAAGTATCTTTATTTTCGGGAAATATGAATGCCGGACAGGCAGCCTCTTTCTTTACGATAAAAATATATTTTCTTATTAAATATTCTAGTGTTACTACTATACAAGTTGTAATAAAATATTTATAGTATTATCAAATTGAATTATGTTTAACTAGATTTTGAGAAAAATTGTGATTATTCAAAAAGAAAACATTATACATGAAGTACTAATATATATTAAAGATAAAAATAAGACATATCCTGACTTGAGAACATAGGAGAATTTAATGATAATTATATTATAATACAATATAATGCTGCTTATGATTGTAGAACAACGTTTGACAATTTTTACGGTATGGATTTTATTTAAATGAAGTCTTTATTTTCTAAAAGATCTCGACCGAATTACAAAAAACATTCAAATTCATTACGATTAGAAATAAACAAAACATAGAAATAAGCCCTTCAATGGGATAACACACTAACAACTTAGAAGAGATCATAGACATGACACTTTGAGTTTAAGTAACGTAAACTATATAAAAAAACGTAAATTCCTGGAAGTATCTTTGATTTTTATTCAAAGGAAGTTTTTATTTTCTGAAAGGTTTCGACCAAAAACATAAAAATTAGAAATAAACAAAATATGCAAATAATCACCTCAATGGGAGTAACACATATACTAAGTAGAAGAGATTATAGACCTGAAGCCTAAGTTCAAGTAATGTACACTATCAAAAAACTTATATCCTCGGAAGATCATTGATTTTTTTTATTAAAAGGAATTATCATTATTCTTCACAATTAATCCTTTCATACCTCATCCTTAAGGTTAGAAATAATCGTTATTTCTCCCCTTAAAATAAATTTTTATTTTTTGTTGAAAGGAAACACTTGCGGGAAAATTTCAAATGTCGTTTTACAATCACAAGCCGCATTATATTATATTGAATTATTTTCATATAAAAAGTTTCAACCAGATTTCAAAAACATTCACATTCATTACAATTAAAAATAAACTCTCAATGGAGTAAAATATTTCAAAATAAAGAATTTCTTCTTTTTTTTTCTTGAGAATATAATAGCCGGCCGAAGAGTCACACAACATCTAACTTCAATATATATTTATAATATCACAACACAAAGAGTAATACCAAGTTATACCTCTCCTATATTTTTGAAATTCCAAACGAAATATTTGGGAAGTAAAGAGCGAAATATTCTGTGACAAGTAAGACATGTATGAAATACACTTTAATCTGTTGGAATTATTTTTAAATTCCTTCCTTCCTATAGTTTTGATGTAACCACAACTCGAAATTGCCATTTTTAAAATTCTTTTCTCTATTCTTATAGATTCAAGTTAGTTCTTGCTTTTTAAAAACATTTTACTCGACTTTTCAAACTTTTATTCAAACTTAATAATTAATTATAACTTTGACTTTTTTTATTTTCTTCTAGTTTCAAATATAATAGGATTATATAAAGGCGTAAGAGTTTTTGACATCATAATGAAATCCATGTTTGAACGTTTTATTTATTTACCTTTATTATTTCATGACATATATCATTTTCAGCTGAAATAATTTACTTTTATTAGCATTATTTATTTACTACCAATTGCAAATAAGACACGCTATATCCGATCTGAATAATTGCGCGTGAAAATATTTACAAGAATTCATATTGTAGTAGAGTAGGTAACAGCATTTTTAAAAAGAAAATAAACAACTAAGAAAAAGAGCATTGAATAAACATATACATTAAACAAATAAGCAAAAAAACAAGCAGATAGAAAAAATCGCAAGGTAGTTATTTACAATATGTTAAGCAATGATGGAAGTTGAATTATTTCAAATTCTAGGGACCAAGATAAATATTCGAATTAAAGAGGTTTTCGAATTAAAGAAGTTCGAATTATCCAAGAAGCATAGGGCGCCTCTCCCGTCAAAACTTTACGCCATCTATTGACCGTCGCCGCAACTATCAACCTCAGGTCGGTGACAAAGCCACAACACCAGCTTTGGCAAACTGGCAGATTGTGAAGATTCGATTAGATCCCGTTTGGATCTCATGGAATAAAGTCCGCCCTAGACTGACGAGGGCCATTAGCCCGAAACCATTGTCTCTAGGCGGACGCTTCTCAGTTTGCCAAAGCTGGTGTTGTGGATTTTTCGCCGACCCGAGGCCGCTAGTTGCGGCGACGGTCAATAGATGGCGTCAGGTTTTGACGTTTATTTTGACGGGAGAGGCGCCCTATGCTTCTATGGATTAATTTCCTCCCGGCAATTTTCCAACTATAGCATATAATTAGTACTTTTATTAGCATGGTGTTTGAGAAACTTGTGTCTTTTCGTATAAAGACGTCTTGCCCGAAGGTGTTATACGAACGTCCTCTTATGTAAATAAGCTATTCTTTCCGCAACCTGTGTTTCGTCTTCAATAGTGAATAAGTTGTCTTGATACGAATCTATGCTGAAATATTTATCTCTTATACGACCGAACAGTCAACATGTCTGATTGCTAATAATAAGATCTCTGGTTTGAATCCCGACAGGTTCTTTTTTATTTTATAAATAGTGTGGGGAAAATCTATAGCTAATTTAGGTTACACAATTTATTCACTTATTTTCGTGGCACACTTTTGTACCATCATGACACATGAAGTTTTGCCGGTTTATATAAAAAAAAGTTTTCAGATAAATATTAATATCTGGAATTAAAATGTGTTAAAAACAACCTAAATAACAATATTTTTCTAAGAAAATCGATTTATATCTTATTCAAAATTTTGATTTATATAATTATTTATGTTTTTGACACTAGGGAAATTGATAAATATTGTCTCATTACCTCTTAAATAGAATTTGACAACTACAAAAATTGTTTTTCCGATTATTTCTTTTTGTATTTGAAATTAAATTGAAAAATTGGCAAAACATATATTCGACTATTTAAAAAAATTCAATTGATTATAAAATATAGTTTACTTAGTATTTTCGAATTATATTTTATGTAATTTAATTAAAAACGCGATAACAGGGATATTTTCGTTGATATACACTTATCCACACGTTTATATGCAGATAAACCATTAAAAATAACAAAACAAGTAAATCCAAAGAGTTAAAGACTAAGTTACTTAAGAAAGTAAGAAAGCCAGAAATATATTTACAAAATCACTAATTTTCCTATATCTTTCTTAGTAGATTCACTAAATATTTATTAAATATAAATATTTGAGAGAGATATGAATGAATTTGAATTCTATCAATAGGAGATTGCAGATTGCATTCATTAGATCGAATATGATATTTTAAAATGCTATTTAACTTTTCTATTCGCTTAAACTATATATTCAAAAATTCAGATAATATATATATTAGCAGAATGATGTAATGGGGAAGATTTCTATGTATGCTGCAATCTAATTCCTCTCCAGGCTAAATAGGGACGAGGGAAAGAAACTCTAGGGGAGGGAGCGGTATTTACAAGGGCTTGTTGGAGAGGAGATGCACTAATGAAGGTTAATGGTTTGGGATTCGTTACGCTCCTTGATTGCCGATTTAAAGGCTGCTGGGCCCTGCCTAATTGATGTTCAGTCGGTGGAAGCCCCCTCCTCTGTAGGAGGTTCTTCTTACATAGGCTGTGAGGGAAAACTTCTGACTTTCTATAGCAGCGAGCTAACGCTATTCATATAAAGTCGAAGTACTATATATAAATATATATTAAAATAAATATATATGTTTATTTATATTAATGTATGAACAAAAAATATAAAAGGTCAGTTGTTGATATTGTAATGAATCCACTCACTAATTTGTTCTCTTTTTGAAAAAAAGAAACATGCCGTAAATTTGTATATTTTGCATTGAAAAAAAATATTATGTAAATATAAAAGTATATATATAAGGTGTTGGTGTGTTCTGTATATTTGTTGAATTTTTCAAACATTTGACTTTGATTTGAGACAACCAATAAATAGAAAACACGACAGATATTTCAAAAAAATTATGCTGACTACTCACAAGAGAATTTTAGTAGGTGGAGCGCCTTCTAGTGGAACAAACATTAACTAACCGTAGATTTAGGTTTGTTCCAAAATAATTAGGCAATCAATTTTCTTGATAGATCAAGAAAAGCAAACTACGTTCACGTTTAGGGATGTTGGGCAAAGTCAGGATGGTTCCTTTGCATATCAACGACCAAATATTAAGTCCAAGAGCCTTCCTGAAAAATCAAGAAATGGGTAGTTAAGGCCGAATTAGAGTAATTACGCTAAACATGTGAAAATATTCTCACCTGAGCTGTCAAGATATGTCATTTTTATTTCTATTGTAAATATATATCATTACTCTTCAGAATGGTGATTGATATTTTGGATCCTTTCTATCTAAGAATTTTACTTCTCCGAGATAGATGCAGTTTCTATTAAAGCGTAGGAAATATTTATAAAAATGTTTAGGTATATTGATGAATTTACTTATTTTTGAAGCTAGCTTTTTCCTATATGTTGCTCAGACGGTAGAATCTCTGTATTTCGTAGTATAATTTTCATATTGGATGATACATTTAATGAAAAACTTAGGTAGTACAATGATTTAAAATAACTTTTATATATATGTTTTGTTTTCCACACACATATATCTGGTTCCCCTTTCTCATAACTCGAAATTTTACATTTACGAAATAGCAGAAACTTTGTTTTTATATAAATAAATATATAAATTGACAACAAAAATGTATTTCATGACCGCTCAAATGACATTTTTATATTGAGAGTGTCATCTAGTGGAAAATATCAATTGAACGCTCATTTAGGCTTGTTCCAGAATATTTGTCCAACCCACTTCTTGAAAAATCAAGAAAAGCCAATCACGAACGCGATTTGGGCTGTTTGTCCTCATCAGCGTTATGCAGACTGGTACCTCAACGACTAAATATTTGGTCTGACTAAATATAGGTATTTGAATACCCATTTTAATGTGGGTTTTAGCTTCTATTTTGATAAGAAAAGTTAACTTTATTTTGATTAATTCATTTCCTACTGGTAAATATTAATCTATATACGATATCGTTACATGTCTCTTCATATAAATTATTTACCACAAAGCTCTCTCTCTCTCTTTCTTGCCATGGGAGCTACCAACTATAAGACTATAGTTGTATATTAATCAATTTTATATAGCTATATCCATCACATGTGGGCGTCCCTGGAAATGAGGAGGCCGACAGATTGGCAAAGGAAGGAGCAGCTGGACATCCTGATGCGGTGAACTCCGAGACCTACCTTCCAGCGAAGGACCATATTAACAAACTAAACTTACAACTGAATAGGAACCATATAGTTTCCACCATTCTTGGTATCAAATAGAAAACCCCAAAAAACAGAGTTTCCAACTAAACAGAAGGAAGTCGACACAGTTGGCCAGATAGAAATCTGCTCACCTGCACCCTCTAGTGTATAAAAAGAGAGCCAAAGGTTTCCTCATGTAAACTAGGTGCAAAACCGAAGAGGCCACTCCCCAACATATACTAAATTGTATTGGAAAGGATAAAGGATCCCTGTACAGAGAACTAAGAAGAGTTCCTGAACTTCTTTATGAGCACGACCTCCAAGATCTTGTCTAATTTAGACAAATAAAAAGATAAGTAAAAATAAATATATATACATCAATACTTATTAAATTATATATATCCTTATTCAATACGATTTATTTATATTTTTCTTTATATTGCATTTAACCTTATATAACCTTATATGAACGATATAATATAAATAGTTTAAATCTCAATCTCTCTCTCTATGCATCTCTCCTGCCAACACTGTGGGAAAGAACTCTCGCAGTCCATCGGTGGCGGAGTCTTTCCCGCGGTGGGCGCCACCAATGAAGGCCGTGTATATATATATATATATATATATATATATATATAAACAATAGAAAAATAAAAATAAAAAAGGTCAGGTGTTGTTATTGAAAATATATAATATCAGGGAACAGGCTAAATCAATGAATAGTTTATTTCTGTTCCACCAGATGGTGTTCTGCCTTCTGAAAGGCACATGTGCTCCTGGTCAGGATTTGCTTTATTTATTTTTAATATATAAGAGTATATATGTATATTTATTTAAATATTTTTATATTTATATCTATATATTCGTATATTTATCATTATATAATCCTATTTATTCTGTATTTAACCTTATATAATCTCATATGGACAATGTAATAAATCAGTTTCGATCTCAATTTTTCTCTCTATAAGAGATTCATTTTCGATATTTTCAGTTTGGATAAAGAGGTAATTAAATATCTATACTGAGAAGCCCCTTTATTCAGTTTACCAAGGTATTGTAGAAAGAGAGGAAATAGGTCTTTAAAATGTGAAATGTTTTGTAGTGAAGAGTAATTTATTCACTAGTAGAATATCCGTACCAGCCAGGCGGGCATCAATGTTGGAGGCTCATCAAAGATTAACGTCCTGAGATCTGACCAAACCGACTTTAACCCAATAACTGCGTACACTAACAGGATTATGCGGAGGTCTTTCGCAACAAGATTCCATCCTACTCGGGTAAAAAAAGATTCTTTTTACCACCGATCTATTTTCTATCAAGCTCAGGGAATTGATTCTTGGGGCCCAACGTAACATCAACCAGAAATTAACATTTGAATTTATATTCAAGATTTTTTGTTGCTTTTTGGATTATTAATCTGGTTGAAAACTATCAAATATAACTAAAATATGAGAAAATAATATTTTAATTGTGAAATACATAATTATTTACTTGATTAATTATTATCAAATGATATGTAAATTTCTATGAAGACAATATGAATATATAAATTCATATCTTTATACAGTGTACACCTATCCCCCGATTAACACGGTAGATACGTTCCTGAGAAAAACGTGTAAATCGGGGGATAGGTGCACACAGAAATAAAAATAAAATGCATTGACAGGTTAAAATATGTAGTCAGCACATAAGCTCGGGATTCCTCGTGAGATATGTACACAGCGCATGTGTTCAATCACAGTAGCATTTAGTATAGTGCGATAAAAACAAAAAAAAAACTTATTTGTAAAACCGTGTTGAAGGGAAAACGTGTAAAACAAGTACCGTGTGAATCGGGGGATAGGTGTATTTCAGAAAGCAATGATTTCGATTTTCAACAATTATAGGTTGGTGGACGTGTTATCTAAGCCTGTAAATCTATGGTTTTCGAACGCTACGAACCGGAATCGAATCCCACGCACTTTGGGCCCTTTTCTAATTTGAATAATGCTCCAATAGTCAACGATATTTGCAAAGGTCAACCCACCAGCGAGTGCAAGTCATCAAACGGGTCTCTGGCATACTTATAGGTGCAAAGACGAACTTATTTTCTCGTGTGTAGACATGTAATGCACTTACAGTAAAATCAGCCGCCAACTTTTACCTACCCTGATTATCATGGCCTGTACCACGTGTACTTAAAGATAATAAAAAATGATTTATGTCACTACGAAAATTTCTGTGTAAACTAGTCTATTTTAAATAATTATGTTCAATTTAAAACTCATGGTTCTTTTCGCTCTCTGCTGTGTTATTGAAATCAAATAGCATTCATATATCACTTATGTCTATGGAATCACATCGTGGGTCATCTTTGAGCGACGTGCTAGAAATCTCTGGGTCAGTTATATATATATTATATGGATATATATTTGGAATTTGTTTCAGGTCTTAACGAAATATTTGGAAAACCTTATATTAATAAAGATTAATCCATGCTTTTGATACTAAATTTCTCAGAAAAATAATCACCACACAATCAATATAAAATATAGAATCAATGATAAAACTAATGATATTGTGGTTCACTCTCATTATTAGATTGAAACCGAAAATCTACCATACAAAACTTAGACATATACAAAGAATAAACGTAAAAATAAAACCACAGGAATAATTAGAACCAGTTGGATAAAACTGCCTAACATTTATTAATATTTCGGTTTATACAGAAAACTTCACAATAAAGACAGAGAACTCCGAGGAACTTATGTTGATGAATCATAACCAATTTGACAAATAATAATGAATTAAATATATACATTTAAACCTGTCAATAGGGCTCCCTCAAGAGACTCACCAAAATATGGTGCTATAGAGAGGGAGTGCTATAGGCAGGTCATTTTTAAGGTAAATCGTATCTTACTACGTATTTAAAATCGGGCGCTATAGAGAAGAAGGCGCTATTTAGAGGGGGTGCTATAGATAAGTTTACCTGTATAGTTATTCCTAGTCTCAAGTCAAAACGAACAATAAGTGCAATATTATGACTACATACTTGAAGATGGTCTTGTAAGTAAATTCTATTCAAAATTAGAGATTGAATAGAGAAAAAATCAATTTACAACATACAGTTAAAAGAATAGTTTTCTTAAAGTGTCTCCAATAGGTATTATTTGTTTATTTTATCAATTAAGATTTTTTCAAAGAGAATTCCAAGGTGTGATATCATCTTGCGCTTGTTAGTTTTCTTCCTACAGAATCTGAGAGCTAATTGGGCGACGCTTTGAAGAGAAGGTAGGTTCTTGCGCGCAATTAAATTACTCCTTGTCTTTCTTTTGTCTAAGTGTCAGGTACTAATTACCTCTTGTTGGAAAATACAAGTTCTTGTTTGTTTGGCTTTAAAAAAACACATGTTTTTGTTTGTGTTTCACAGAGGGTGTTCTGGATTATACCTCGAGCTCAGGAGTTTCTGCATTGTGTTATATATAACAGTATAATCTCTTCAGTGATTATTAACACTCTTATTATAATTTTATAGAACTTCTGAAACACCTAGAAATTTACAGATTAGGACATAAATTATATAATAATTGTTACTTTTAATAATATCTTTATCAAAGCTATTCAATGTATTTATTTTTAGATTAAATACGTCCCTTCGTGTTTATATATATAAAGCTTAGCTTTATTCAAATCGAAATAGCGTGAGTTCAAATAATTTTATAATTTTATCTTATATATTTATATAACTATACTATTCAAATATATATCTTCCAATATATAATGAATGTGAATTATGAATTATTATATTATATCAATACGTATTTGTGCTCAGTATATCCATTTAAAAAAGTTATTGTAGAATAAATTTATTGTAATATGTAAGAAAGCAATTTGCATAGCCTTAATTCAAATAATTGTTGATGATGATGCAGAAGAAAACATTTTTACCTCGCGCTCAATTGTTGCAGAAGTATTAAATTCTCAATATCGTAATAGATATTAATATAATAAATTGAATCAAGTGTCTTATGTATGTGATAAAGACTGTTGAACAGCTTCAGCATGTGACAAATAGTACTACAACGACCGCTCAAGGTACTTTTAAATATTATTGATTGATCGATTAGAAGCTTTTAAGATTCAAAATGTGTAAGTTTAGGACGACACTGGAATTGAAATAAAATATTCATCAGTAGATATTTAATTTGGTCATCGCAAAAATTCCTTTGTGAGTGTCCACAATAAGAAATGTTTTAAATGTATATATCAACAAAAAGTGTTGCCTAAGATGAAATTCGTGTACCAGAAGAGGCACCTCTCACTTTAAATATGCATCAGAACGATGCATTGTATATCTTTGAACATAATTTCTATATATTAGGAATTGCGCGACGTAATTCTTAAAGAAGCTTTAAGCCTCAAACATATCCATGTAAGAAAATATAACTGATTTTCGCCGCTAAAGTTTTAATTACACAATAGGTCGATCAAGCGACTAACCCCTTTATATCAATATAATTCCTAAATACAACCCTGAAATAAAATTTCTTTAAAGTGTACAAATTAAATTATAAAAATACTTTCTAGTTTATATAAATATAAAAGGCGCAGATTCTAGTAAGATACATGAATAATATATAACTCCTATATATTGTGAAGTACATACATCGTTCTAGAAAACCCACTAGCCTTTGTATTGATTATTATATTGACACCAATAGGTAAGATAACTTATCAGTTTAAATGCTATAGCGCTATGTCATAAATACAGGGTCTACATTTAATTTCTTTGCAAATAGAAGTAGAAAACATGTATGATAATAAATATTCTTTGTAGAACGACGTTTGAAAATTTTACCGCAAATGTTTCTTTTGAACGAAAAATCGTAATTAAAAAAAGGAGAAATAATGACTATTTCTATCCTTAGGGATGCAGTATGAAAGAATGAATTGTGAAGAGTAATGAATTTTCGTTCAATAGAAACATTTGCGGTAAAATTGTCAAACCTCTTTCTACAATCATTGTATCATAAATATGCTTTGTCTTCTTTGAAATACAAAAGAATTTCGCCATTCAAAAGATATTTCTGAATACACAGACTGGATATGAGAATGTGAATTAATTCACGTTGAAAGATATGAAACGACATTCCGATATATATCGACTGAAATATCTCAGATTTATTGAAGATATTCGTTCACCAAATATTTATAATACACCAAGTATGTTGCCCGGAGGACAGGTAGCTATACGAGTTTTGTTATTGAAATAATGTTATAACCAGAGATATTACCTTCATCTTATTGGTTTCATTCTCCATAGATATTTGTGTTCAGTAGGTAATTCGGGGTGAAACTTGCTGAACTTTCTTGAATAGATTTATGATAACCTGTATCTTCTGATCATTTGGAACTTCTGGTATTTTTTGATTTTTTCGACAATGCTCATGATTATTTGAGCGTTTGGATTAGGTTCTATGATAATTTTAAGCTCTTGGTTTAGTTTACGAACACTTCAACCAATCTGATATATTTATTTTTATTCGAATCTCATGCACAATTTGGAATCATTCTAATTTTTGTATAAGTTTTAAATAATTTCAATCTCTAGCATATGTATCCTACTACTTGAATATTTTGATTATATTCATTTATATTATATTATTCGAATTTATTTTCAATAGTGATGATTTCACTCTTAAAGGTGTTGAGGATCAGGTGTTGATATTAAAAAGCGAAAAGGCAAATCCTGACCGCTAAAATGAGAATTATTTTAGACGAAAAAGTTCCGTCTATTTGAAAACATATCAAATAAACGTAGATTTAACTTGTTCTGTGATATTTGACCAACCCAATATTGTTCTAATAGATGACACTCTGCCATCTAAAATTCTTATTTGAGCGGTTAAAATATGCCTTTTTTGTTCTCAATATATATTTATGTATTTTTGATAAAAAAATAATTGAACATTTTAAATAGAACAATGTGTATATTATTTATATCAAATTATATAGTTATGATAAATAAATGATTGAATTTTATTGTTAGCTGACATTGTGTTCTTCCAAAATGTGAATTTGTTGCAAAGCAGCGCCTATCCTTATAGTTAGTTATATTGACAATATATATATAGTAGAACACTCTCTCTGAGAAAGGAAGAGAGAAGGAATATATAAACAAATATATTTTATATATACTTATAAAGACTATTTATTATATGATACATATATAATGCAGGAGAAACATTATATAAATAAAAAAACGTCATAGAAACAATAAATATACATTTCACAGACTATAATATGTATAAAAGAATATTACTTTGATAGTGTTTAAGAACATTTTTATTTGAGCGTATTTATAAAGATTAATGGGCGAATTTTGTGTTGATAAAATAGCAATATAAAATTTATCGCCAATATTTTTTTCATCACATAAAACATTGTTGAAATTGTATCAAATGATTCTTTTCTTTTTATAGTGTGGAACAAAGATATATTTTTCTTTAAATTCACATTTGTGTTGGGTTTTATTTTTATAGTATTATATCTTTTTTTTCGATGTCTTTCGAATTAATAGAGAATATTTTTGGATCATTTTTTAATAAATATATAGAAATAATAGCAAAATAATTATGTTATAAAAAATCACTATAGGTTAAAGAGTGTTAAATTAGAAAAAAAAAGAGATTGAGATTGAATCTGATTTATTAATCGTTCATATAATATTATATATGATTGTAAGGAACTCTTCCTAGTAAAATTTGCAATAAACAAGGCGATAAGGAAGATGGGTGTCTTTATTATACAGAATAAGCACGAACTTTCGGGTAAAATTTAGGGTCCCATAGAAGTTGTTACTCTGTATCTAACGCTCCCAGTTTTGTTAGCGAAGTCACTGCACTTCAACCCGCACCCCACCATGTTATGTGCTCTTATGATGTGACTTCCCTGTACCTTAGCCTCCCGCATAATCTTATTATAGATAGCATTAATCGTTTCCTCACCACTGTAAATTTAGATCCCCCCATCATCTCAACTATTACTCAACTTGTCAGCATTTGCCTAGATATGGGCACCTTCACCTATAGACAGGACTTTTACAAACAGATTAGGGGCTCCCCTATGGGAAGCCCATTATCATCTATAGCTGCAGAAATTGTCATGACCCGCATCGATACCTGGATAAACCAAGTTCACCACTCAGACATCCATTTATGGCGTCGTTACGTCGACGACGTTTTTAGCATTTGTGATGCCAGCCGGGAAAACACCATCCTTTCATCCCTTAATAGTTACCATCCGGACATTTCTTTCACCATAGAGCTGGAGAAAGAGCGGGCCATCCCTTTCTTGGATGTCCTCGTCATTCGATCTTATCGCTCATTCAACACCTCAGTATATTACAAAAAAGATTGTCCCCCTCACTACACCCATTTCAACTCTCATTGCCCAATTACCCATAAAATCAATATTGTCAAAACTCTCACAAAACGTATCTACACCCACTGCTCCCTCCCTATTTTCAAGAAAATTGAAAATGAATTAATAATTTCCCATCTCACTGCTGCCTCCTTCCCTCTGTCCTTTATTAAGAGACATGCTTATATTCCGGTTCCTCGGAAACCACCGGATACTTACAGATCAATATGTACTCTTCCCTATTCCTCTCTTTCTGTTGACATTGCCCGTTCCCTAAAATCCTTTGGAATTCGAATTTTTTACAGCAATAGCCCTAACCTACTAACTTCTTTAAGGCATTCAATCACTAAGTCCTGTACCCCACCTGACGCCCTTCTCTCTACTGGCGCTGTCTACTCCGTCTCCTGTGAGCTTTGCTCTGCCACTTATGTGGGTGAGACGGGTAGAACAGTTGCCATTAGAGTGTCGGAGCATCAGCGCAATATATCTAACTGTGACCCTAGATCCCTAATATACCAGCATATAGCCGATACTGGTCACTCCTTCGACTTTCTCCATCCCACTGTTCACTACCTACATATTCACAACCAGCATCAACGATTGGTGCTGGAATCTATTATCTCTAGAAAACTCAATAGCATAAATAGAAAAATTGACATGCCGGACATTTATGGTGTTTTCCTTGCTGGTATCTCTTAAAGCTTTAATAGTTCCTATGTTATCTCGAGCCGTATCTCCATATATATTCGTTTAATAGTACTTTATCTTATTATTTATTTGCATCTTCTTTCTTTCCATGCAGTCTATACAAATTACCTCCATATATTTATGTTTAATAGAATTTTTATCTATTTTGCATCTTTTCTTTTTACGCTGTATGTACAAATTACCTCTACTATATATATATTTAAAAAAACTCTTTCCATTAGTGTCCATCGTGCTATGTGATAGCTACCTGTCGAAGGGTTTTTACCCGAAAGCTCGTGCTTATTCTGTATAATAAAGACACCCATCTTCCTTATCGCCTTGTTTATTGCAAATATTATATATGGTTATATAAAGTGGAAAAATTGATTATTAAAATTTTATCTATATCAGACGAATTCATCTGAGAGTCGTCTGGTTTGAAGTCGCATTACGTCCTGAAGAAAGAGAGAGATTGAGATTAAAACCACTCTTATTACATTGCTCATATAGGATTATATAAAGTTAAGAGATAGAGATATTTATGATAAATATTATTAAAATATTCATATTTACCTTAGCGATTCTCATATTTAATGTTGAAAGGAAAACTTATTTGTCAAGATGAGAATTCTTCATTTTCATGACGTGATTTGAAGATTTCGTAAAAATTCTGAAGCTAAAGTGAAAATGTGTCTTCCCTATCAATAATTTTTATTTCTCAAGTAAGTATTTATTTTCTTTTACTCCCTTATCTACGAGAGCAAATAATATTTACTCAGATAAAATAAAGAATTTTAATCTACCAATTCAAAACTTAGCTAGAAAACAAATTTATTCTATTTAGAATTATATTAAACTCATATATATATATTATTTGCTGTTACTGGGAGAATATACGAATTCCATACAAATTTTAAAAGCTCTCTAAGCAAGAACAAAATATTTAGATCGCTTACGTTCAAAAGTTGCGCCAAGTACAGGAAATATTTATGGTATGTAACTAAGAAGATTCCTCTCACATAGATTATCTTTATAAATAAATAATGTTTTATTTATCAAGGGAGAAATTCCTAATATTCTACCTCCGTTATTTATTTATGAAGAAATATCGATCTTCACATTTAGTAACGGTATGGTAGGTGGAGATTGAGTTGAGATTGGCTTTTAACTATAACAACAGCCTCAACACTACATTTTTATAATATTGGTGAATCAGAATCAAATTTAGAAGTGAATATTGACTGATATCATATAATTGAATGGTAAAGATTGATTTTTCAACTAATATTCTGAAATAATAATAAATCTTTTTCTCAAAAACCTTTTAAGGAATCATAAACGATTAATCTGAAACAAAAGAATTTCTTTAAATGAAATAAATCTTTCTTCTATAATTATTCGAACTCACTCGTTCTATTACAAGTTTTGAACTTATTGCTATAGAAAGGGATGGCGTATATACAGAAATAATCTATACATTAAGTTCATCTTCAATTATTTTAAGGATCCATAAACGACCATTCTGGAACATAAAAAAATCTCTTAATAAAATATATCCGTGATATAAATTTCGAACTCACTCGTTCTACTACAAGTTTTGAACTTATTGCTATAGAAAGGGATAGCGTATATACAGAAATAATCTATACATTAGGTTCATCTTCAAATTTTGAGGAGCCATATACAATCATTCTGAAACCTAAGAATTCCTTTAATATATCCGTGCTCTATTTTTCGAATTCACTCGTTCTATTACAAGTTTTGAACTTATCGCCATAGAAATGGCGTATATACAGAAAAAATCTATACATTAGGTTAATCTTCAAATATTTTTAAGGATCCATCAACGATTATTCTGAAACATAAGAATTTCTTTAAATAAAATGAATACGTGCTTTATAATTATCCGGATTCACTCGTTCAACTACAGGATTTTAACTTATCGCTATATAAAAGGATGGCGTATATACAGAAAAATCTATACATTAGGTTAATCTTCAAATATTTTTAAGGATCCATAAACGATCATTCTAAAACAAAGAAATTCCTTTAAATAAAATATATCATTCCTCTATAATTATTATAACTCACTCGTTCAAATACAAGTTTTGAACTTATCGCTTTATAAAGGTATGGCGTATATACAAATTTAATCTATACATTAGGTTCATCTTCAATTTTTTTAGGGAGCCATAAACGATCATTCTGAAACAAAGAAATTCCTTTAAATAAAATATATCATTCTTCTATAATTATTATAACTCACTCGTTCAAATACAATTTTTGAACTTATCGCTTTATAAAGGTATGGCGTATATACAAATTTAATCTATACATTAGGTTCATCTTCAATTTTTTTAGGGAGCCATATACGACCAATCTGAAACATAGGAATTCCTTTAAATTAAATATACCCGTGCTATATATTTCGAACTCACTCGTTCTACTACAAGTTTTGAACTTATCGCTATAGATAGGGATAGGTATATACAGAAATAATCTATACATTAGGTTCATCTTCAAATTTTCTTAATGATCCATCAACGATTATTCTGAAACATAAGAATTTCTTTAAATAAAATAAATACGTGCTTTATAATTATCCCAACTCACTCGTTCTAATAGAAGTTTTGAATCTATTGCTATATAAATTTATCGCTATATATCTATAAAAGTATGCCATATATACAGAAATAACGAGCATTAGATTCATCTTCAAGTCTATTCGTTTATTGGTACGTAAATCAAGATATATTTTGTTGAAAATCGTATTATATGTCTATAAAATAAACTTGAATATATTTTATATATATATTGAAAAGGGAATAGCTCTTTGGATAAATCCTCTTCAACGGATAAATTTCTTTGTAAGACTATTTATATATATCTCTAGCTATCTCATTGAAATGTAAAATAAAACCTACGAATTGTGCAAGTATATTTGATACATTCTCAAAAGATATTAACTCATGGACATTAAACTTAGAGAAGTTGTACCTATTAGCTGGTATATTTATCAATTATATTATCATATTAATATATTTTTTATTATATTCTCTATAGGAGAACGTTATAATTTACGCGTATATGGGAAATATACTGTTATATAATCAAATAAAGAGTGTTTTATGCTTATAATATTGAAACTATAATTAAATAATCGTATTTTATTTGAAGTTTATTTTTAATCCAAAAGAGACTCTCGAAGCTATCAGCTAAGTAAGATTACGTATTCGAAGGTTCTTTATATCTAATATATATGGTCAAATAAAAAACCATTTGCATTATGAAAAGAATTTTTAGTTTTACCTAATAGGAAATATATAGAAGTATATATGCGTTAATTTCACAATAGGAAAGGTCTTTATTTCCATATAATGATTTGAATTCAATCAAACAAGGAAATCAGAGAGACGATCACAAAGGTGAGAGAAAATTCAAAGGCTTATTAATCCTAAGTAAAGAGTCGATACAAAATAATCTTTTATTATATAGATATGAACAAGCCACTTTCCCAACTAAATGTTATGTTTTTAAAGTATGTAAGAAGGTTGAATCCGTAACCAATTCACTTTGCATATTAT
Organism: Cordylochernes scorpioides; assembly: GCA_030710605.1. NCBI lineage: Eukaryota > Metazoa > Arthropoda > Arachnida > Pseudoscorpiones > Chernetidae > Cordylochernes > Cordylochernes scorpioides. Next base: position 46,403,166 of record CP092864.1, read on the forward strand.
TTATTATTAATAGCAAATATACAAAAACAAATCTTGGTATATATGTTTTAGGTGAAGACAACAAAAACAATCATTATATACAAGTTCCTTTTCAAACACGAGCTCATCTATAGCCATTGTTACTTTGTGTAATATTCCAACAGTAAACACCTCTTTACAATAGATGTGAACCTCTTGTATGGAACGCTTCACGATTTTGCGTGTCATCCTTGCGCAGGGGCCAAGTGAACCTCTTATATATGAATTAAATGAGGATATACACACAGAGGTTAATGTATTTAAATAAATTAATAATAATAATGTTTTTTTATACTACTGTAGAAGGGGGGTAATGCCAGACATCTTGGAATGCAATAAAAATGAAAAGAAACTTATCTTTAGAAACCTGTTGCCTTATTTAGTTCATACACACCTCTTTGGCGCGCGTGCGCATTCTGAAGATTCCATTTGGACCCTTGTGGATTTCGTGGAATAAAATCCTCCCGGAACTGAAAAAAGCCATTATCCGAAAAACCATGGTCTCCAGGTGAACGCTTCTCAGTTTGCCAGAGCTAGTGTTATGGCTTTGCCACCGACCCGAATCTGCTAGTTTGCGGCGACGGTCAATAGATGGCGTCCAGTATAGAAGTTTAATTTGACGGGAGAGTCGACCTCTGCTTTCATAGATCAATTTCCTTACAGAAAGGTTTCCATCGATATTTTTACTATAGATTTGGCCTAGCCATTTTGGCAGCTAAACACCTCTTTGACAATTTTGAATATTCAATTAGATCCCTTGTGGATTTCATAGAATAAAATCAGCCCTGGTGTGAAGAGAGCATTTAACCTGAAACTATTTTCACCAAGTGAACGCTTCTCAGTTTGCCAAAGCTGGTGTTGTGGCTTTGTCACCGAAACGGTGTCCATGTTAGTTTGCGGCGACGGTCAATAGATGGCGTCCAGTTTGGAGGTTTAATTTGACGGTAGAGGTGACCTTTGTTTTTATATTCATATATGTATATATTTAGAGGAATAAAAATAATATTTACTGAATCTCAGGTTCGTTATCTTTAATGGATTTTTAGAATTTTATATTAATATTCATATCATTTGAGGCGACCACTTATTTTGACTTGTTTTGATCACGGGTCAGATAAGTATCTAGACTAGTATTTAAAAACAGTCAAATGGCGATAACGTACCGTTTACTATGCAAAGGTTTGTAAAAATGGAGTTCCTTTTTTCTTGATCTTGTAACCTCTTTAGCAGCAAATAATATTTACCAATGTAGCTACTCAATTGACAGGAAGTATATCGTTTATAAAAAAAACAGCTAAGAACTATATTTACGTATATAAATATTCAAAATATATCACATGTATATAAATAAACAGCAACTCATTTACTAAATAGAAAATAAACTTTAGCACGAGGCCCTTTTTTAGTGTATTGAAAACTAAACAAAAAGTAAAAAGCAATAAATCAAACTAAAGATAAATACATGAATAAATTCTTGGTTTCAGTATCCATCAGAAAGTTTAGAAAATACCAAAATCAGCAGATAGTCCTAAACTGTTTGAATATTTTTTTAGGGAAATAAAAGTTTTAGCAGCAGCCGATCATGAAGATGGTGGAGACGCCATCTGCAAATTGCAGCCATCGTCTGGTAATTAACTCTCGTATTGCTCACAGCATACAAAACAGCCGATAGAGTCAACAAAGTAATTTATTGAAGAATATCGTATTCTTTGTCGGATTTTCCCAATAGCCCTAGTTACTTGAACGGCCTGATTATATTATTTATGCTCTTTATTATAAGTAATTTGATTTAAAATATCGGTATTTCGATACAAAAAATTATTTGAATTTGTAAATAGTTTATTATAAAATACATAATAGTTACATATTAATTTATTTTACACTTCTTATAAAAATGGTATTTGAGCAAACTAGGAACATAAGCTTTTAGGACAGTAGAATTACATTCAAATATTTGCATCGAGCAATGCTCTTCCGCAAACAATAAGAACAAGTAAGGAATAAATTAATACAAGGCAATAACGCGCCATCTATATATAACGAATGAAGACATTAAGACGCGAATATTTATTTTCACAAATAAATCAAACTTCTACTGTCCTTACTGCAATGAAAAAAATATTGGAAGAGCTTGACTCATCAGTTGTGAACCAATTAGAAAAAAGAAAATAATGAACGCTGGAAATTATAATTTCTCACATTCTCATATATGAAAGAGTATATATATATATATATTATAGATAAAAAGATTTTCTGATGATTTTGGAATATTTTGAAATATACATAATTATTAGCTGTTGCTTGATTTTGGTATCCATGAGTATTTTACGATATTGTTTTTCAGTCGTGGTAATAATGCTAAAAATAGTTCAGATCACTATTGCTCAATTTTGCTTATTAATAAAAACATATTTTGATAAAAGTACTGCCTGCCATAAGACGAGTAGAACAAGAAAAACAAAATAATATTTACATAATTACAATGTTTTGAGCCGGCTATCGGGAAACGACAACAATAGAGTATATATAGTGAAAACGGCGACCTCTGGTGGTCGATTTAACAGAGTAATTTAATATATGTAATATATCTAAAAGAAAATATTTTTACATAACACATATATATGCTTGTACTGTTCATCTTTAATAAGTAAGAGTGAATTTCATATTGAATCTAAATATTATTTATAAAAATGAGAAGGAATACTAAATACAAATAAAAAACACACGTAATATAAATAAAATATTAATTTAATAAGAATTTTCATAGAAGGCAGAGAATATTACACCGAAGATGGCCCAAAGAATCCATTAGATATGTGATCTCCACGCAAATGGACTTTTAGAAAGAGAGAGATTTTCTTTTTGTTTGAAATAAATTTTCTAATATTTCGGGCTCTGTCACGATTTACAAGTTGGACGGACACACTCTGCTAATCTCTAGAGACATCCTGCAGAATGGAAATCTGGCTGGAGGGTGTACACAATGGAGTTCTTTTTAGCTTATATAAGTTTTATTAAAGTTTATCTCCTTTTTTTATATATATATATATAATACTATTTATAACTCAAAATAGCATATATGCCTATTACTTAATACCTTATAACCTTCCTTAAATATATTTGTTATATAAAAATAATATTTTATTTTAATATTATACATTAATATATAAGTTATCAGTCATCAAGCAACAATTCTTAATAATAAATTCTGTCACCGTTTGCTTTTGTGAAAGGAATAAATACCCAAATATGGCCATTTCTCATAACCATCGGTGGTTCAGTGGTAGAATGCTCGCCTGCCACGCGGGCGGCCCGGGTTCGATTCCCGGTTAATGCATTTTTTTTTCACAATTTTTAAAACTCATTTATATATTATACAAGAATGACATCCACGGCGCCAATTTATAATTGTAACGAATAGTATTTGAATAAAAGCATTTAATCGGGTAAAACCCGGGCGTTGCCCGGGTCATTCGGCTAGTGTGTGTGTGTGTGTATATATATAATTTCTAGAACAAACTACGATGTAAAGATGTCGCAGCTTTCCGTATATAATTCATTGTTGTATATTTTGTATTATTTGTAATATTCTGTAAATATGTAAATACGTATTTAATATTTTATTTATTCTTAATTACGCCTCAAATCAAATATTTCTTCTTAAATTGTTTCATTACCATAATTAAAGTAAATTTTGATTAAAACTGTATTTATTATATTTCAAAATATCACAACTGCAAACCAGTATCAAAATGCTTACAAACCCAAAACAATCATCATCAACAAGTAATAATTCTTCTTCTCAATAATTCAAATATAAGCAGAAATAATAATTATAATATATGCTATATTATTTTTATATGTGATGGAAGTTTTTCTAATAAAAAGTGTTCTTGTTGTGATGAGGATATGAATTCTGTCAAGCAAGAGTAACCTCTTAGAAAGAAAGAAAAAATTTAAAAAAAATCTCTATGTCTAATTAGATCAATCAAATATAAATCTTGAGGATTTGCACTATTAAAAAGTTTACAAGCTTTCGGATTTTTAACGACCTTTCTACGGGTAAAATATGCATATATATACATATTTTTGGTTTTATGTTTAACCTCAATACTCAAAATTATCTTACACAATTTTGGCATTACGCATATTATCCATTTCAAATTGAGGGATTCATTTCAATTATACAAGTATTGTGCTTAACTGTATTACCTTCTATATAAATTCCCTAGATACTCCTAATTTTCGAAAAGAAAGAAATATATAACAAGTTATACATTCACCTATTTTTAGATATACAAATAAAAATATATTCTTACTAACTAACTGATTGAAAAAAAAAACAATTTATTAATATATTATCATTAGCGCCATATATATTTCTCAAAGGCGGCTCTTACATAGTTTATAAAAAATAAAAAAGTATTGGAAATATATGTTGCAAAAGAAGTTACAAATATATACAACATATATGAATATATAGACTATTAAATTTAAAATATTTCTTATTCTCTCAGACACTGTAAGGAAATTTTTATTTGAAAAAAAAAACAGCGGGAAAATAATTTTATATTTTACTCTAAGATGACAAAATTGAATATTAAATATTTGAGAATCAAATAATGCAGATATCTATCGAATACTACATAAGAACAATACTCGATGTATATTTTGGAGCGGAATTCATTGGAATATTTAGATACCTTGATGGGACATCTGAAAACCTAGGAATACGACTTTGCCTCTTTGCCTGTTAACATTTAGCTGGACATAGTGGGACAGCCTTGGGTACCAGGAGTTCAGAACTCCAGACATACTTCACCTGTCCTGTCCAGGGTCATTTCCCCGCCACTTTGAGGCAGTTAACAGGTCTTAGGAGATGGGTCAATGTATATAAAGAGGCTATATTATTATATTGGAAAATATAGCTTAATATGTTTATAAATCTTATTCATTAGTTATGGCAAGTTTTTCTTTGATCAAATAGTTTATTTATTTCTTACAATATATATAGGAAATATTGATGAACTATTTTAAGTTGTTGCTAGCATCCTTCAAGTCAAGAATTCGACTATTGGTAACAACTCTAATTTTATCTGCATCAAAATATATAATTATACCTTTAATGAGTAACACTTATTTTGGATTAAAAATTTTTATTATAACTTCTAATATTTCGATGAGACATATTGGAAGTTATAATAAATATTTCTGATTAAAAATAAGCGTTACTCATATAGAGCGTTCAAAATATGATCGATTTTCAGCAAGATATAAACATATGCAAATATTAAAAAACGAAAGAAAAAAATAAAAGATAAAAAGATCAGGTGTTGAAATCAATATTAAAAATGGCATATCCTGACCAGGAGCACATGTGCTTTTCAGAAGGCAGAGCGCCATCTGGTGGAACAGAAATCAACTATTCATTGATTTAGCCTGTTCCCTGATATATGCAAATATATGAAAATATGTGAATAAATCAAGTACCGTGTTGATATGTAGCTAAAACCTTTTTTTTCATAGATAGTTAGATATTACTTTGATTGGAATAAAATAGGGCGGAATGCACTCAATTCCAATATTTATTTCGAAGCTGGTTAATTAAGGAGATTAGCTTATTATCTCAACTTCCTATTGATGATTGAGAAGGTGAGAAACAAATGTATTTCCTTAATTGGCCTAATCAATTATACATATTTACAATAAACGCCATTGGAATACATTATGTGTTAGTTTCCGTGTCTGTCAGAAATTGTTCTCCTTTCACAGTGACCATTTATATCATTCATATGATTCATACTTAGTTTACTGATAAATACTTCTATAGCTATATATAGAGTTAGTTCTTTGTTATCTGATAGAAATTAGAAAGCATAATTCTATACATAACTAGGAATAAACCCCAACTAGGATCTCAAGAATTTGCACAAACTTTGATATAAAATTTTCTAAATTATTATATTTTTATTCTTACCATTATCTCAGAGTTATAATTTGAAACAAGCAATGTGCACTCATTGACAAAACTGAATAAAATTTGTACGTTTTAGAATGTATATCGGGATTCAGACAATAATTCTGAAAGATATTTGATACACAGTGACCTTTATTGAAGACAAACTAGATAACCAAATGTGAACAAAATTGTGTGTCTCCTTAAAAAAAAATAGATGAAGGGCAACATCAAATACTTTTAACTTCCTTAAATTGTTTCCATTGGTGTACATTGGTATATCATTATTAATATTAGTGCTTCCTATTGCTGAGTAAATATATCTTATATTTTTAGAGATACTTTTCAAAATAAATGCTATTTTTCCCAAACACCTTATATTACATCAAAACAATAAAAAAGGTAGAACGAAACTTATGCCCACGGATGAGACTTAATACCCAAATTTCAAAATAACAGTATAGAGACTTGAGAAATAATTTATTTTAAAATATGTAAGAAACATAACTATATATTTTAGCCGGAGAATTTCTTTATCAAATAAATCAAATTTTTACTGCTGCGTTTTAAAAAATATATTCGGAGGCCACATCAGTGATGAATCGTTCCTGCATTCTCCACTTTAATCAACTCTGCTTCTCTTATATTGGATTGCACTACTCTGCTTATATATATATCCGGCACTTTAAGGAGAGGTTTCTTGGTTAATATATACAGAATATTTGTAACCTCGATATCTTGAACGCAGTTGGCTCAGAACCATGAAAAAGGGATTAAAAACCAACATAGGTATATTTATAAGTAATCGAAACTATTAAAGACGCGTATGATTCTTTTATAAAATTAAACAATATCAATAACTGCAATGGAAAAATTAATTTGGGTCTGGCTCATCAGTAGTGAACCCACCCAGCGGTTTCGCCAGTTTAATGTACCATATCGCTGTTATATTTCATTTATCGATCTTTCTTTTATAGTGATATACAGGGTGATCCAAAATCTTGCACAACTTTAAAAATTAATAACTTCGCGAATGTTTGCGTTAGAGTAATGCGGTAAACACCATTGTGTTCAGGATGCAATTTGTTTTTAAGGGAAAATATAATGAAAAAAATCGAAATTGATTTTAGTTACAATTTTATTCGCTAGATGGCGCTATAGGAATAAATAGGAATAAAATAAATAAGAATAGGAATAAATTGAAGGAATATGATAAAAGGAAAAAGAGTATGCTATGCTATATAAAAGCGAACATTTCGTCAAATGTGAACAAACAGTTCAGCGAAATATTGGAAAGCAAAAAATTAACAATTCAGTAGTAGAAATCAACTATTCATATTATTCATATACAAATTTATATTTTTAATTAAAAGGAATATATTTTACCAATATTTCATTTGGCTGAACGCCAACCTTTATCAAGGTGTTATAACATTTTAATGTGTCTCAACAACAAACTCAGCGCCACATAACGTCAAAAAAATTAAGTTTGAAGAATATTTTTGCCTATATTCAATGAGGAGAAAATATTTAATATATATATAATATTATGGACAAATAAAATTTGTAAAAAAGGGTGTGAATATTTTGATAATTAACAATAAAGCCTATTTTATATTTAAAATTATTTATACTATGTGTAAAAATATTTTTTATATAAAAATAAAATAAAAATAATAAATTGTATATAAAAGAAATGCTGATCTAATTTTTTTAATCGAAGACACAAAGCACAAAAAATGTATATAATAATCATTAGAATTGGAAATGAATTAATCAATAAATATAAAAGATATACAATATAAAATAGATCAGTAAATAGGTCTTTAAGCCTCTTCAAATGGTCTTTTATCTTATTTTAGGCATTATGATGCATTAGCGCGCCATCTGTTATCAAAATACGAAACTATTATAGACGCGTATGATTTAAAAAAAAAAATAAAACAATTTCCATTGCAGTAAGGGCAATATAAATTGTTTTATATATATTGTCGCGGAGATAAATAAAGCAAGGGCAAGTTTGGGGATAATTAATTTATTATAAGCGATATTTATAGGGAGATGGATAAAGTACAACTTACCCAAGTTAAAGTTAATCCTAATGAGGGACGTCAGCTCCCCCCGCCGGCCAGATTCCCCAGAACCCCTCACACCCGGTGTCCAGCGATGATTGACAGACGTCCCATGGGGCCTCTTGTGATTGGAGCCGCTGAGCTTCTTGACAATATATTTAAATCATACGCGTCTATAATAGTTACGTATTTTATGTATGAGGTACTAGAGCGTAATTTACCATGAAGGACCCTTTCGCTAAATACACACTTGATATTATATCATTGATCGTATTTTTATAAAGTGTATATATAAGTCTCATGATAAAGTTGTATTATTTAATATAGACATTCATATTTACAAGTTTGCATTATTCAAAACTAGACATTTTATTAGAAGATGTCTAGCAACCTACACAACTTTACCATATAAGCATACACTTGGAGTTTTATCTACTGAACCAATTATAAATATAATTCCAATATGAAATTATTGTTATAAGATTTCAGGTAAAAATATTCTGCGGATTTCTGGGAAAAAATCTTGGAATATACTATACGCATGATTTCGCCTGTTCTAACGATTATTTTGGGATATTATGCGAATTATATTTGTATGTTATTGTAATTATATTGATAAGTTTTATAGATTATATTGAAGTGGACAAATCAAGTCAAATCAATTATGCAGGTAAATATTTCGAAGAGAAAAGTATCAAAATAAATTATTGATATCGGTCAATGTACTATAAACAATATTGTAACTAATAATTTTCTTATTATAAATAAAATAAATTAATATAAAAATATTCAAAAATACATATACTTTAAAGATAAAATTACATTAATATATTTTATATCTGAGAAACTAAACAAAATAAAAATGTTGGGGACTCCCCTTTTTTTTGCAAAATATCTTGTAAAAATTTCCTTACAGGTGCTAAAATATGATTAAGGCTTTTGAAAAAATGAAATTAGTTTTATATTATACTTGTGTTGGGAATATATACTACACTTAATTTCGAGAGTATCACGTTAATGAAGAAGTTCAGAATAATTTTCCCAGAAGACGACCGTCCGTCTTAAATAAAGATTCCTTGTTTAAAATGACTTAATTTATCAACTTTTAACCATATGGTGTTTGCCAAACTATTAAATATTGAACAAGAGAAAACAATCGCACATTTCCAGAGTTTGGTGTAGGATAGGTAGAGGAAGGCAGTAAAGACCGCAAATAAAAGTGCCATCAGGACTGCACGCAGTTGTTCAAATAGGTGTTAAAGAAGCAGGGAGTCCACAGTTTAGGGACGATCGATGAGACTCCAGAGGTCCCTAAGGACTCCCTGGCAAACTGTTCCTCTTATTTATCCTCATTCTGTGTCTTTGCTTCTGCTCAAACCTCTCGAGGAGAGCTACATGACTGGTGTCAGGTTGGCTTTGAGTTTATGCAATGGTTCATTTGCTTTTAGTATAATATGTTGTAAGGTATTGTAAGTAAATTCAGTAGACATTCTAATTATCTACTTTTGTTTTATCCTCTTTTAAAGTACACAGAAAATAATTTATTATCGAATAATTTCTATTTTTATGCATATATAAAACACAAATAAAATGAATATATGTATATTCAAAGTGAATATGTTTGAAATATATGGCTTATTAGTCAAAACAAAATCAATAAGAGTTTTTATTATTTGTTATATGTTCAAATTAATATTGCTATAACACACACAACGATTCAGGAAGGTAATAGCCGTTAAGCGTCATAGCATTGATATAAAAGTGAAGACTAGACTGGAAAAGGTAAAGGATAAAAAGCGAAGAGAGACAAGCCTTTTGTTTTCCTCACTATGAGAATAAAAAAGGTAAAAATATGAAATTCTTCCTTAGAGACTTCCCTTTATATAAAATATCATATGCAGTAGAAGAACACCTAATTGTAGAGCCAAAGTGTCCTTTAGGGAGAAGTGTCCTCTTACAGGAAAGTTAATAAATAATAAAAATGGAAATGAAATCTGTCCTTTGTAGAGAGATGTCCTCTATCTGTATACTGTATATATAGAAGTTTGAAGATTTGTATCCTGTTGACCTACTGTAGGATTGGTGAATTGTGATGGAAGGTGGAGGTTGATGATGGATGGCGCAGTCTTAGTTGAATGGTAGGGTTCCACAGGGGAAATAACGAGACAAAATTCAGGATAGGATTGAATCTAAGACTTCCCGATAAAGGGAGAGAGAAAGTTGATACTAAATGGAAGGTTCCTTGTCTTTCACATGATCGAAGAGACTTTTACCTTGGTTGCAGTCGGAGTTGTTAGCCTGGTCGCCTGCCTACTAACTTTCTTTGAGTCCGAGATCTTCCTCGTTAACTCTCTCGTCTTCTCATTGGATGGGATCGTCCTGAGAGTTACCTCACATTGGTTCTTAGTTATTCATGCTTAACTGTGATAGGATGTTGGCACCTCCATTGTCGTCATGGATGCCATCTTCCAGGAAGAAGAAGCTCTTTGAACTTTAGTTTTATGGTTCCTGGGTATAGTGACCTTTACTTCCTGGATGATGCAATCCTGGTAATTGCTGTTCTCTTTTTTTCGCGAGGCCTAAATTATATTTGAAACTTTTGACGATACATTGCATAGATTGTGGTGGGATTACATATTGTTATATACAAATTATCACATATATATATATAAATTTAATGCGAATTGTAAAACATAATTTAAATTTGCTTTAAGTAGTTATATATTATATCTGGAATGTATAATTACTCGAATGGAAGAATTAGCATCTATATCAGATCTATCACATTATATGTGTGAAAAAGAACAATTTAGGAATAAAAGTTAGCACGTTTCTGAAATTTCCCGTGAAGAAGAGATGTGGAAATATCGAGTGAGGAGGCGTATGAATATCCTGATTTGAATTTTATTCTTACCATCAATTCACTTTGAATTTTATATCCTGCCGCGAAAAAAATATTTTGTTGGAATATTGGTGAAATAAGATAAAGCGGGTTAGTTATTATTGATATATCTTTCAAGAATGAGTTCTAAGAAAACTTAAGAAAATAAAGAAGAAAAAGTTACATTATAAAGGACTGCGGCGTATGATTATAAAACACTTGAAGTTGCACCGCATAAGTTTCTTTTCTTGAAATTTATGCGGTGCAACTTCAAGTGTTTTATAAACAAAAGTTAATTGAAATATTTTACGATAGATAATAGTGGGCCATTCAGAGTGTGTTGAAAGATCAAAATATTCTATTTAAAATAATAAATGATATTTCACTGACTGAAGACCGTCCTAAATGTTTCAAATAAATTTCGTAGAATTATCCGAGTAATATTTTATGGAGCTGTTAAAATATACGTTTTAGAATTTAAAAGGTATTCCCCAATATCTGAACGATGTGTTAATTCTCTTCATACAAGACAAAATGTAAAATTGAAGGAATCTCTACCAAATGTGTGTCATTCCGTTCCTAGGTGTAGAAACTGTCAAGTTGGGGCGTGTTATAAATTACATTTAACGGCTTTCTAATGAAGAGTTGTGGCCTCCATGAATTGAATAACAGGACTCTCTCACAGCAGTAACTATTCTCTCTTCACCAGTATTAACATTGTATTACTCTACTTCATAGAATACGTAAGATGTCCTTCCTATATTTATAAAAGATATTTCCATTATACACTTTATATTCCGAAGGTTTGTACTGGTTAAGCATAACTGAAAAGTTTGAAAAATCACTTTAATAATAGTTTTTTACCTTCTGACTTATTATATCTTTTAAGTATTAATCGACATATGTAGATTCTATCCGTGTGTAGCCTTATAATATTCTCTGATATATTAAAGGTACTTGATATACAATTTTCAAATAAGATCTCTCTCTCTCTCAAATTATAAACCATTAATATATTTTTTCATCGCAATAAGGACAGTAGAAGTTCGTCTTATGTATAAAAGAAACATTCGCGCTTTTAAATCCTTTTATTTTATATGTATATATGGCTTGTTATTGCTTTGTGTTAATATATATATATATTGCTCCAATATATAGAGGAGCAACTCGCCTCTCTTTATCTAGGGAGAGGATGTTTATATATTTATATTTATATATTTTTTTAAAACTTATTTGCTCATCATGCATCTGAAAGTTGCTGATGGCTTGCCACATCTGTCGGGTTATATATTAACTAAGCGTTTATTTTCTAATCTTTTTATCCCATCAGAATGAGCAAACCATTTGAACTCTTTATTTGCACGTTTAGGAGTTGTTTTTTTCTTATTTTATCAACCTGATCATAGTAAAATTACGATTTTGTACTATTTTTATACATATGCATATATGGAATACTAAGTTAATATTTCACCTCGCTCATTATCACTAAATTTAATGAATTAATTATTAAGATTTTTTTTCTGAAGTAGTGCGTTAAGATATATAATATATTAAGTATTTGAAGCTTATATGCTTATATGCCTAATAAAAAGAATAAGTTGAATATCTCTGAAATAAGAATAATGATATTATACACTCTCTCTCTATTGAATGTTTTTATCATCAGAATACTACTGATAAAGGTAATAAAATTTGTAGTAATTAAATTTTGGCAATGTGTTTCTTTTTAATATTATCATCAGATATTATCTATCTCTACACAGACCTTACTGCAGTGCTAAATTTAATTGTTAAACATTTTATCGATAGAGATAGCAATTGAATTTTTTAAAATGTAATAATATTTGTTGAATATATATATTGGGTAGAATTTACTCGTGCAGAATTGTACCGCGGTCATTTAGTTGGTATATATACGTATATATTACTGTTGTTTATAAAAGGTTTTTTAAGATGAAAAAAGGTACTTCACATAGATACAATATTATAATTCAAAAATAAATACGAATGAAATCTTTAATTTTCATATATTTTGAAAAGAACCACTAAAACATTGCAACGTTAAATTATATATATGAACAGATGTTTTTAAAATCATATGTTATATTTATAGTTGTAATATGTGGATTATTATAAAACTATATATTTTTTTAATTAAAAAGGCATATATTGGGGATCAAAATATCATTTAATTTACCAACATATCAGTCGGCTGAATGCCAACCTTTATCAATGTTTTATAACATATGTTATAATACCTTGATAAAGGTTGGCATTCAGCCAAGTGAAATATTGGTAAAATAAATGATATTTTGATCCAATATATGCCTTTTAAATTAAATATTTATTTATGGATTGCTCTATTTTCAAAACTATATATATATTGAGTTAATAGGCACGTACACAATCTATTAGATATAATTATATAAAAGAGGCGTACCTGTAGAGAGATCTGTGAGAGAAAAAACATTTTTTTCTTAGAATATTTCGAGAAATTGCTCCCTCTTTATCAATATATTGCAAGATAAAAGGTTTTTGTGCAATGAATCGCTAAATATGTAGCAATCCTACGAAATATTTTGCAGAAAAATTGTTTTTCTTTAACAGATCCAGATACAACCTTTTATATAAATATGTTTCTAATATTTTATATAAAATATGTATTTGCACTTTTATTATAAACATGTATCATAAATACATTTACCTAAGTTCTCTCTATATATCATTGATTATATATATAATTTACAAATAACTTTATATATAAATATTTCAAAAAGTTTCATTCTACATCTCTAATATCTAAAATAGGATATAAAAATGATGAAAAATGATCTAGAGGGAATCGTGGAGAATAAGTGGCTAGTTTTGATATTTGCCATTTATTTGCTGAGCAAAGAATCACCTTAAATCAATAAAGCCGAGGTAAATACAAGACTTGCATTTCCATATTTGTTTATTAAAGGGATAGCCAAGCTATTCCCCGGACTTCTCTCTTGTCCAAATACTTAGCTAATACATTTACCTGAAGCTTAAATGGAATTTTAGAATAGATATTATATTGTAACTTTTAATACATGTGTTATCATTGATTCTATAAATATATTAATTCTATTAGTTACAAAAGTGTTTTTTGATAGACAAATATTTATTAATGTTGTAGATAAATATTTTAAATTATTAAATGGAACTGAATTTTAGCGTTATATTGTTGCATCATGGCTAATGCACCTATTTTATTTTCATTTGTAATATTATTTTTCATATATTTTGAATTCAAATTTATATTTTATATTCATTTATTCTACTAAACAGAATATATGTATTATAAACAGATTTATGTATCATAAAATCACCATTTGTATTTTGGTACACTGTGTGACTTCACTGCTCTCTTTGATGTGAGAAATAAATAAATTATTCTGGAGGCTACTTAAAGTAGAGTTATCTCATTATTCCCTTATATAAATTTGTAGGATGGTTGAGACACGTTCTGGTAAGACGCAAGACCCAGTACAGGAGAGAATCAAGGTTGAAGAGCCTGCCAACCCGCAACTTGGTGCAACAATATAAATATTGCAAAATATTTTGGGAAGATGATTTGCATTTATTGAAGGTTAGTGGCAATTCTATTGGATGTTTTAATGTAAATATGAGGTTATATGTGATTTATGCATGTATATGTGAAATAGAGGGGAAAATATTTTCAAAATCTATATTTTTATATATACAGTACAACTTGAATAATTCGAACATCTTTAATACAAATATTTATCTTGGTCTCTAGACTTTTAAGCCTTTTATTCAAAACGTTTTTAATTCGAATTTTTAGATAATTCGAATTTCTTTGGTCCTTTGGGCTTCGAAATATCCAAGTTTGACTGTATAAATGTATTCAAATAAAAAAAAGCATATCCTGACCACGCTCACATGAACTTTATTATTTTTACATATATGTATTTAAATAAAAAGGCATATATTGGATCAAAATAAAATTTATTTTACCAATATTTCATTTGGCTGAACACCAACCTTTATCAAGGTGTGTCATCAACAAACTCAGCGCCACTTTTTTGACATTTGACGCTATGTGGCGCTGAGTTTGTTGTTGCCACACTTTAAAATTTTATAATACCTTGATAAAAGTTGGCGTTCAGTCAACTGAAATATTAGTAAAATAAATTATATTTTGATCCAATATATGCCTTTTTATGATGAAATTCTTGTTTTTAATGTATACATGATAAATTCCCAATGTCTCATATGTACGTAGACATTTCTATGAAAATATATAAGTGTATACCACGGAATATAATAGAGAAATTCTGTTAAAAGGAATGAAAAGAGCTGAGGTAGAAATCCATGTTGGATAAGAAATCGTCACTTCTTCCTTCTCTCTGTAAGATTACTTCCGTTTAGTCAACGCACGTCATTGTCCTCATGATTTTGGTAACTTTCTATCCTGGTTGCATCAACCAGGTCAAATCTCCTTTCATAGAGCAACTTGCCTATAAGATTTGGGGTTAGACCGGAAGCAGCAGGGATGCACAGCCACCCATCCTAGGTCTAGTTTCCCAGCTCCTTTCTTCCCTACCAGGTGATTCAAACCCTTACCTCCTTTTCGTCCTTTCACCCACAAGCCACGACTTACTTGCACATCTACGTGTTCCTGAGATTTGTGCGATTAGGAACCAACGACACCAGTTTGAGTCAGGCTCTCAAATAATAGAAGAGTCGATACCACTTCGAACAGCTTCGGTTCCTCTCTCCCCCTAATATCATAACGCCTTGATGTCATATAAACAGTTATAAATATTGTCTGGTGTTTATACTTATTATATTGGTTTTATCATATGATATTATTTGTTAAATATTTTATTGTATCTGTGCCTTTAGATTATTCTGTTTTGCCAGTTTATAAATTCGTTTTGGTCTCCATAAATAAGGCGCCTTGTGTTCTGTTTCTAAATGTATGCCTTAATCTCCTAGATATCTTATTAAATATATTGGGGTATATAAGTGAGGCGTATTTTATTACTCAGAAGATTTTAAAATGATAAAATCAATTTGTCTATCTTGTAATTTTTATTAGAAATATATTCGAACTATTTTAAATACAAAAGAACACTAGAAATTAATATTTAATAATAATGGAATATAAATATCTGTTTTCTAATTTGAACACTAGCATATATTCGTGGAGATAAAAGTTTGTCTCAAAGGTTTGTAAACACTTGCAAAAAAATCGAAATACCAATATTATTCGCCGTTATGTAAAATTCCTTTTTATTATGCATGAGGTAATTGCATTATTTATTATTATGTATTCGCTTTAATAATATTATCCGGCAAGTGACAAGAAAAACACGAACTTTTGAAACAATCTTATAGAAAATTTTAAGGAAGTTAATCGGTTAGA
Organism: Cordylochernes scorpioides; assembly: GCA_030710605.1. Taxonomy (NCBI): domain Eukaryota; kingdom Metazoa; phylum Arthropoda; class Arachnida; order Pseudoscorpiones; family Chernetidae; genus Cordylochernes; species Cordylochernes scorpioides. Next base: position 46,419,509 of record CP092864.1, read on the forward strand.
AAATGATAAAGATATTTATCTTTAAAAAAGACACAAATCCACGGTTCATCAAGATTCGACCAGCCGTTTTACCACTCAATTAAAATATTTTAACCAATTTTATATTAAATTATAAAACTCTTTCGGAATTACAAACTCAGCCTGATGATAGCAATAGCCATGAAACATACTATTCAAGTGCGATTTTTACATTTACCAGAACTGGTGTTGAAAGGTTTATTGTGAAAAATGTTTTTATAATTTTATCTCTCAAGTAAGCCTTTATTGAATATGAGCATTAGCACTCATTCTGTCTGTAAGAATTAGAAATTTCAAGCGCTATTTTTTCAAATGAAATAACTAAATACTGCAATTTATTGCAATGGATATAAATTGGAAGAGTCTCACACATCAGTAGTAAACTTCTTTCCGGCGGTTTTTCCAGTTTATTATTGCTTTTGGTGTTGAATTGGCTTATGAAAATATTATAATGATAAGTAATATTTAGAAGTATAAAACCAATTAAAATATTACAACAGATGCGATGCTCTTTTTCATATTTTGGAATGGTCATTTATCGATCAAAATTTTCTCTTCTCACAACGGCTACTAATAAAATCTTGTTGTTGGCCTGTTGAAGATCCATTTAGCGAATCTAGTCATTCCTCAATAACCAAAGTCTGTCTCAAACTTTAAAAATATATAGGGTTAATATATACTTTTAATAAATAAACTTAAATATTATTTTCATCAGACGAATCCTATTGCGGGTCATCTGGTATGATGTCACATTCCGTCCTGAAGTCGGACAGCGTTCCGTGTAGATCGGACAGCTCCCCGACATGTGCTATTGCCATGTCGAAGAATAGCTTCAGAGCAATAGAGAGAGAGGGGAGAAACCTTATTATAATGCATTAGCGCGCCATCTGTTATGAAAATTCGAAACTATTATAAACGCGTATGATTCTTTTAAAAATTAAACAATTTCTACTGCCTTTACAAAATAATTTTTAAAAGAATCATACACGTCTATAATAGTTTCGAATTTTCATAAAAGGAAACTTATATTTAATATAAAATTTATAAAATTATCTTATAAATACCTCTAGAAGATTGAATAGAGGTAATAAAAAATATGTAAATGATCATATTTATCTATTTTCCAGTATCTACAATTCATCCAAATACGTGCAGAGAAGCTCGGGTAGTGATATATGAAAAAAGAGGAATTTATCGAATTAAATTGGACATTTTATTTATATAAAGTTTCTCGGAGCGGGATAAAGAAAAGTTTCATCTCCAAGTCCGATGCTGAATAGCAATGGGCTTCGATCGGCCCGGGCAGTCGGCCAGGATGAATATTCCAGAGCATACAAGCTGTAGTCTATTGTATGCTTAGATCCTTGGAGCTTTATATTCTACAATATGTATACATTGACGAACTTGTTTATATCCAATATACGATTGATGGATGGCCAGGATGAATATTCCAGGGCATACAAGCTGTATGTCATTGTTTGCTTAAATCCTTGGAGCTTTAAATTCTACAATATGTATATATTGACGAACATTTCATATTCAATATACACCTATGGATGGTCAGGATGAATATGACAGGGGATATAAGCCGATATCATATATACCAGGGTATCTACGCCGGTATGGATATACCAGGAGATCTAATCCTGTAGAAATATACCAGGGGATCTAAGGCAGTATGGATATATTCAGGATATCTAATCTTATAAGAATATATCGGGGGATCTAAGGCAGTATGGATATATTCAGGATATCTAAGCCAGTATAGTTACACCAGGGGATTTTCGCCGGTATATGGATATACCAGGAGATCTAATCCTATAAGATTATATCGAGGGATCTAAGGCAGTATGGATATATTCAGGATATCTAAGCCAGTATAGTTACACCAGGGGATTTACGCCGGTATGGATATACCAGGAGATCTAATCCTATAAGATTATATCGGGGGATCTAAGGCAGTATGGATATATTCAGGATATCTAAGCCAGTATAGTTACACCAGGGGATTTACGCCGGTATGGATATACCAGGAGATCTAATCCTATAAGATTATATCGGGGGATCTAAGGCAGTATGGATATATTTAGGATATCTAAGCCAGTATAGTTACACCAGGGGATTTACGCCGGTATGGCAATACCAGGAGATCTAATCCTATAAGATTATATCGGGGGATCTAAGTCAGTATGGATATATTCAGGATATCTAAGCCAGTATAGTTACACCAGGGGATTTACGCCGGTATGGCAATACCAGGAGATCTAATCCTATAAGATTATATCGGGGGATCTAAGGCAGTATGGATATATTTTGGATATCTAAGCCAGTATATATACACCAGGGGATTTACGCCGGTATGGATATACCAGGAGATATAATCCTATAAGATTATATCGGGGGATCTAAGGCAGTATGAATATATTCAGTAGATCTAAGCCAGTATAGATACACCAGGGGATTTACGACGGTATGGATATACCAGGAGATCTAATCCTATAAGATTATATCGGGGGATCTAAGGCAGTATGGATATATTTAGGATATCTAAGCCAGTATATATACACCAGGGGATTTACGCCGGTATGGATATACCAGGAGATCTAATCCTATAAGATTATATCGGGGGATCTAAGGCAGTATGAATATATTCAGTAGATCTAAGCCAGTATATATACACCAGGGGATTTACGCCGGTATGGATATACCAGGAGATCTAATCCTATAAGATTATATCGGGGGATCTAAGGCAGTATGAATATATTCAGTAGATCTAAGCCAGTATATATACACCAGGGGATTTACGCCGGTATGGATATACCAGGAGATCTAATCCTATAAGATTATATCGGGGGATCTAAGGCAGTATGGATATATTTAGGATATCTAAGCCAGTATATATACACCAGGGGATTTACGCCGGTATGGATATACCAGGAGATCTAATCCTATAAGATTATATCGGGGGATCTAAGGCAGAAGGTATATATTCAGGATATCTAAGCCAGTATCGATATACCAGTGAATCTACGCCGGTAAGAATATACCAGGAGATCTAAGCCAGTATGGATATACCAGCCGGTATACATAGATGATATCGCAATCCTATTAGCTTCATAAGAATCATTATGCGATATTGAAATTTTAAATATATAGCATGGAATATTCCTTTCTCAAAAAGAAAATATTTTCGAAATTCCTATTCACGATGAAAATATTATTGGGAGGGTTTGACTTATTAGTGGGGAATCCATCCATCGCAGTTTATTCAAATAGACTGCCCCAATTTTAAACGTATGTATCTATAATTGTGCATTAGGTTTTAAAATACTTCTCAAACTAAATTGTTGACATCCTCGTTCTTTCGATAAATCTGTATACGACCAGGGAATTTAATAAAGTTTTGTGTGTGTTTTGGGTAATATTCAGGTAAATATATTCGAAATTGTATACGAAATCTTGATTATGGTATTCAAGGAAACTATAGAGATATCAATTTAGAACAGAGTAGAAATATAAAAATGTATATATACATAAATATTTGTGCATCGATCAATGCTCTTTTCCGTAAACATGTTTTTCATTTTTATATAATTTTCTCTCTTCAAATTTCATTAACATATACCGCGCTTTGTATTTAATGTAATTATTAATTATTGAATATATTAATATTATATTAATATATATATAAAAATAAATATAACAATTTAATGTATAATATAATGGCTGCTAAGGATGCTCTTACAGAATCATCAAAGATGGAAAGATCTGTCATTGTATTCTTAGATAATATCGATTTTTGGAACCTGAGCAGAAGGATTCTGTATGCGATATTTATATAAAATAATATACAAAAAGGCTTCCGAGGATGAAGGTTTTGACTTAATACATATTCCATTCAAGCTTTTTCGGATTTTAAAAACCCTTCTTCGGGGGAGAAGCGACCTTCGTCTTTCTAGACTTTCTACAAGAGTGTCTGATAATATATTTTTAATCATATTTTTATTTAGTCTATATTTACAGGTGTTACATTCGAGCACAGCTTGTGAGTCACCTTGTCCTGGCTGTTTACACATGGCGAGTTGGTGAAGTAGAGGTGACCCCCCCAGAACTTACAGGAGGGCATTTCAATCATAAACTCCTGCAGAAGGATTTCAAACCCTAAGGCTTGATAAGAATATATAATAAAACAAGAAACCTCGGATGCCTTTTGTTTGTTATTTTATATGTATTATAGAGGAATTTCCTATTCCGGACACGATATTTATAAATAAAGACATATTTATCATACATATATTTATTATATAATATAAATGCATATATTGGATTTAATAAAAGATTTATTTTCCAATATTTCGGTTGTGGCTGAACGCCAAATCTTTATCAAGGCATTACATTTTTGTATATCAATACAAAAATAGACATATACAAAGATGCAATGCCTTGATAAAGGTTTGGCGTTCATCCAATCGAAATATTGGCAAAAAATATTTTATTGAATTCAATATATGCCTTTTTATTATCTAATGAATTAACTATGGATTGCTCTATTTTCAAAACATATATTTATAATATATATAGGGGATTATTGGGCTGTGTTTATTTCCGTGACTTATCAGAAACGATTTACCTTAACTCTCAAATTCCTTTAAATTTCAAATGAAATAAACTGATTATTCTACAAACAATGATTATGTATTTTTCCATATTTACATTTTGTTCCACTAGATGGCTCTCTGCCAGTGAGGGCGGTCTGGATAAGCCTTTTTAATTTGTATATAAAAGTCTACAAGATACATCGTTATACAGTAAATCTATCCACTGAAGTAATTATATAAAAACAAGAAATGTAATGGGTAGTAATTTTCTCATAGTAAATCCGCGAGCCAATGTTGTGGCGAAAGAAGTATTTTAATTAAATTCTCCTTGATCACATTTATAATTCTCGAGTCACCTATACACCATTAATAACGTACAGATAATTATCCATGATAAATTATCAGACCAACATCATATATTAATATGCCAGAAAGAACTTGCTGAAAACGAACTTGGTGTAACAACTAGATGATCAATATAGGCGCTTGGCCAAAAATATTTTGCGCCACTCGGACCAAGACGTCAGCAAAATTGCCACCTAGACACTATATCAGTAATAATAATGTATTCAGATAATCACTATATTACAGTGCGATAACGTACTATCTATATATAAGTAATAGAAGCATTATAGAGCACGAATTTTTCCTTTTACAAACACAAAACAAACTCTTTTACTTTAAAGAAATAGAATCATTATAGAGCACGAATGTTTTTCAAACACAAACCAAACTGATTTTTTTTTTGTGTTTGAAAAAAGCAATATCCGTGCTTTATAATGCCTCCACTTCTAATATAATATAATGTATCACATTTAATTCATCTTCATATGTGTATATGAGCATTAGAATTTTGTATATGCAACTGAAAATAATCAATGCCTACCTTTGTGCATCGAATGTGGCAAAGAACCAAAAAAACCTTCATCTGATCATATTCTTCACAACCATATCAGATCTCTACACTGACATGGTATACACAATGATAGACTTCATCAACGGAAAGCATAAGCCCAAAGAAGAATTAACATTTCTCATTTGTCTTTATGATTTGATTATAAATAAATTAATATGATTATTAAGTAGAGTAGAACCTCCCTTTAGCGAACAACTTGCTAGCGGACACCTCTCCACAAAGGACAGTTTTCATTTGCAAAATTACCATTTTACAATTTAGGAACTCTCCGGTAAGAGGGCACCTATCCCTAAAGAACACTTTAGCTCTGCAATTAGGTGTCCTTTTTACAGGGAAGTAGTTCTACTGTAGTTAGATTTCGTCGACGCCCATCACCTTCTCCTGAATCTTACTAATATTTAGGCACTAAGATCAGAAACTATATTTGAACCAAAAATTTAAACTTGTACACACACCTAACTTCAAGGGGAAAGTGATAAACAGACACCAAACATATTAACCTATTATGGCGTATATATTTTTATTTTTCTCTTCATTTAACAATAGATAAACATTTTTAAAATGTGTAATATCGCGTGTTCACTTGTGAAAAATCCGGGTGAAGCTTGGTATAGTTTTGAATATATTCGATTATGTATATTTAATTATTCATATCGTTTATTTGACTTATATTTCCATAAGAGTAGGTTATTTTCATTTATAAACGTTGAATATTTCACTTATTTAACTAGGAGAAGAAATCTTTTATATTTCATCAAAGTTATTTCGACATTTGACGAGTTGAATATCGTGTTGCCAAATTATATACAGAGGGTGTTCACACTTATAGGAAACAAGTTTTATTATAAAATATTAAAAATTAACACCATATTTGAAATTTCTCAAATGTTCTATTTGAAACCCCGTTTTTCTATTTACAGAACGGTACCTGATTTTCCACGATAGCAAATTTCTTGGCTGCTGATAGATGGAAATTTATTGTTACATATGACGAAGCATGGGTATATTTAACCGGTTGCGACAGAAAAAGAGCTATATACTATCAAAAAAGGGTGGAAAAATCTAGGCCAATTTGGTTGAAGGAATGTGCCGAAAGTTACCCCAAAGGATTTATGGTGGCATGCGGTATATCATATGAAGGAAAATTAAAAATAAAAAAAAGTTAAAGAAATGCCAAAATAAACTCGGAGTACTATCAAAACAACATTTTAGAACCTATATTTTTTAATGATATTCCCTCTATCTTTGGAAAACAGAGCAACAAAGTCTGGTTTCACCATGATAACGCCACATGTCATACCTCATCTTCAACCTAAGCTTATTTGGAAGATCTAAGGCAAAGAACAGGAATCAACACTATTCCGAAGAACAGAACCCCTGTAAAATCTCCTGATTTAGCCCCGATGGATTTTTGCATTTTTGGATGCCTTAAAAGAGCACTTGGAAAGAGAAACCCTAGGACAATTGAAGGTCTCTGGAAAGTGGTAAAGGAAGAATGGGATTTTTGAGTATGACCATGATTCGAAAGTGTCTGATATCGTGGAAAATCAGGTGCCTTTCTGTAAATAAACAAAAAGGCTTTCAAATAGAACATTTGAAAAATTTCAACTATGGTGTTAATTTTTAATATTTTATAATAAAACTTGTTTCCTATAATTGTGAACACCCTCTGTATATGTTATATAAAAATATATTTCTGTTGATTTTTAATTATCTAGTGGATTATACTATGGTACTGCAGTTGTGGTTAAAATCTTGAAAATATAATAAAAATAGTAAAGATCAAAATTAGCTCAATTGAGCTTATGTAATATATAAAAACAATTTGATAAAAGTACTGCCTGGCTTAAGGCGCAAGAATAATAAAAAAATAAAAACTTATTTACATATTGTACAAAAGGTTTGAGCCGGCCATCGGAAAATACAGAAAATATCTTTATTTACGGGGCTGCTAACCAAAAGGCCATCGGGAAACAACAGTAATGAGTTTTTATAGGGTAAGCGTGATCTCTGGCGGACGATTTAACAAAGTATTTGTATCTATGAAATATAATTTTTTGAATAAAATAATATTTTAATACAAAATTTATATATATATTAATGAATAACTTAAATGAAATATTCTCTCCGTAATGTGAACGTCCAGGTAAATATGATCCAGGCAGTTGCCCTAATAATAATCAACGATATTTGTTACAGGCAGAATATTCAGTATGTAAGGTGTGAGACAAATTCTGTAGAAATACATTCAGAACAATTTAGAAGGAACGCAAAGAGAAGAATTAGAAGCAGTTTGTTGGAACACAATGGCCAGAGTAGGTCTATTGAAGAATTCCGTCAGATAATGATCCGTTGCTAATTCTCCAGTCACTCAGCCACCATTAGCATGGCATTGATTTGCCCGTACTTCCTTTCTTACCAGTGTATCTACACCGGCTCAGATTGATTTCACGGGGAAATGCACAAATATACTCTTAATTCATTAAATATTCAAGATATATGAAATATCTCTTTTAGAAAAGCATCAAGGCGATGCACTTTATCGGTGTTTTTTCATATTTATTAATATTACAAATTTACAATTAGACTGAAGCTAATGATCATAAAATAAATCACAAGACAATAATGCGCCATCTATACTTAAGAAAAAGAATAATAAAGCTCGAATGTTTCTTTTAAATCCAAATGAAACAAACTTCTACTGTTCTTTCAGTGAGGAGAGAAGAAGTTTTTTTCCTTTAGAGTAAAAGAAACATCATGCTTTATGTTTTGCTTATATATCAAAATAACTTTTTTTTTCATATATACCGTGATATTTACTTTGAAGAATTATCTTATTTTTTATTATTATATATATACAATATGTATACTCTTGTCTTCTTTCGAGAACTATTAACCTTATCTCGTATACTTTCGCTTATGGCAAAATCCAGTCAAATCCAGCGGCCTCAATTGTATACCAATGCATAAGCATCAGAATACAATCGCTTAGATTCATATGATTGGGGTATGAAATATGATATCAGAATTTTAAATACCATGATAATCACGAAGGGAAGTTACACTATGATATCCTAGGTATAAATTCTGATTGGAAGTTGATTTATCTTACTTACAGTCACTTATAAGTGTAGCCATATAGGGAGAGAGAGGCGTTTATTCTATCGGTCGCTCAGCAGAGGTTCCATTGTTAATAAGACAAGGTCGTGTAGGACATAGATAAACTACCCAATGCCGGTGTTATATGTATTTAAAAGAGGAAATCAGAGCTTTATCGGCTGAAATAACTTTATTCCGGGGATGTCGGAGAAAATTGGAAAGCTCACAAAAGCTCTGACGACGCTATCAGGTGGGAGGCCCAGATTTCAATTCTCCATCACCACTGATCGAAAACTCTCTTGTGAATTTTTAATAACATTTTTGAAATGTTGTTGAGACGCCAAACTCGATAAATAACCCGCAATTTCTTTCTCAGAGACTTTTTTTTTTTCATATTGAAATAAGCGCCGCGCGGCTTACTCATAAATATTTATATTGGATGAAAACTCTTTAAATTTATAATCGCGTTTAAAATGTCTAAATTTAGAGAATTTCTCACTAATATTTTGGTTCTCACTTAGGAAATTTCAGCATTTAATTGTTTAAACTTAGTTTGCAATGGGTTTAGATTGGAAACGGGCAATGCAAACCTATATATAGATTTTGAAATATTTGGTAATTGCAGGGTATGGGGTATGTTGATTAAATGTTATATAGATAACTTATCAGGAGATATATATTTTATTTGAAACTTTTGGTTCTTACAACCTCTCTCAACCTATAGTTAAATCTTCTAACTACAGGTTAAGAAAGTACGGCATCCGAAAACCTTCTCTCTCTAAAAAAAATTAATATATCTTGCAGAGAAGGTTATGTACACGTATTTTTTCCGAGGCCAATAAAAATGACTATATATATGTGCTAAATAAATGTGTGAATATATTTATTTGAAAAAAAAAGGAGAACAAAATCACAATTAAACGACAATATTATGTGTGGAAAATATATATATATAAAATGAAATCAGATTAAAATACTCCGCCAATATTCAAAGAGGCAGTTGGATTACAAGTGGCGGAACACTTTCAGATATTACTGAATTTTATACATGCCATTATGTTTGTTCAAATTATAAATTTGTAGCGTCCTTAGGTTGACCACGGAGAAAGACAAAGATGTTTTATATAAATAGAAATTGTAATCTAAATTGATATTTTGAAAGCCAACACAACACAAATAATCTGATTGTTTAGTTGCACAATTAAATTTCTTTTAAAGTTATTAACTAAAGTTATTTTTTCATTGCTCTTCCTCTCTCTTGCTATAAAGTTTAAATACATTAATTGAATAAGTTCATAGAAAATGATATCAAATTTAGTAAAATATATTTTGAAGCGATATATATTATTCTAATATTTCTAACTATCAATTATTTATGTAGAACATAAGGATAATTGATTCCGGCATCACTCGTTTTGGATGGTTTAGACCAAACCTGAACTTATTATTGAAGACCAATAACACCCTGAAATTGGTATACCTGATATTGTTCAGTGAGCTGGAGATGGGTTTTTACGGAAAATATAAGTTTAAAAAGATGCGAATTCTCTATTAGAATCCGTAGAAAGAGATAGAGATGTTTACACTGATAAACAAGGCCTTCCAATAAGAAGAATATAATATAAGACATTTTCTGATCGTTAATATAAGCACTTTAAGAGAATCTATTATCATATATTTGAATTAAATTCAATTTCTGAATTTATTTGAAGCGTCAAATTATTATTTAAATAAGGAATGATAATAATAAAAAGCAATTAATATATTCTTTATCTTATAAGCATTATTTTGGAAGCCCGATCTATCATTAACAAAATAATCTGTACTTCATAAAATTATATAGGGTAAATAGAATTAGCCTCCATACCTATATATTAAGTGTATTAATCAAATTGACTTAGGATTTTTTCATTTTGTAATTGTAAAGTCGAACTGCTTTAGAATTGTGTAGATAAGTTGTGTACTTACAATAAATGTAATCTTCAGCAATACGCCGTGTTATAATGGTTGGATTATAGCATGTGGAATATACTTAGAATATATAGTAGTTATATTTATAGTCAATTTGTATGATTTCCCAACTACATATTCATAGTTACTTTGTATACTTTCCAAACTACATATAGTAAGAGCCATTATAAACATTACATTTTGTTAAAATTACTGGAAATGTGTGTTTACTTTTAATATCATCAAATCCTATCTCTAAATACCTTACTATAACGATAAAAGTTATTGTATTAAGGTCTGTAAAGATAATATTTGATAATACCATTAAAAAGAAATACTTTGTCAGTAAATTTAATTGTTGCAAATTTTATCGATATAGATGGCCCTTCAATTTATTAATTTACTTTACTAATATAAATTGTTATAAAACCATATTTGCGGAAGAGCTTTACTCTATGTTCTTCCTTTAAATTATAGGTATGTACCTCAACAGACCTATAAGCTTATGTCCATTGGTTTGTGGGATGGTTGCGTGCGTGTTGGTGTGACTTGTGGAAAGGCCGCTGATAAAATTATAATTATTGTTATAATTTGAATTGATTTATTTAAAGCCAGAAATATATAAGGAGAAAAGAAGTAACGGCCGTTGGAAGCAAGCCTTGTTGTTTACGACGCGCGTGGCCAGAAAGAGTTCCGGATGACGCCCGCGCATGCATAGTGACGTGTTATCCCAGCTAGCTCTTGCCGAGGCGTAGTGAGGTCGCCACTCTACTGCCCGTATGTGTATTGAGGCTTTGTCCGCGCTCGCTGATGCAAAGTGTGGTCGCCACAGGTTCACTAAACACCCCTAAGCTTCCTTTCTTTGAAAATACAGGGTATATAACAAACCCAATCTAATACAATAGTAGAGATCGATCTGGAGATTAATTTAGACAGACCTCTAATAGGGATCACCACTGATGAGCCATGTCTTCTAATTCAATAACTTTTATCTTTGCAGTAAGGTCTGTAGAGATAATATGTGATGATATTATTAAAAAGAAACACATTGTCAATGAATTTATGAATTATAAATATTGTGGGTAGGTAGCGACTGCTTTTAATGTAAGAATAGCAAATTTCTACATTTGTTGAAAAGTTACGTAAGAGCTCGTAAAGTATACAGAACGAGTGTTAGTGATATAAGATATTATAGAATATATTGAAAGATCTTAGCTTATCAGTTGTGAAATCTTTAGGGGTTTCGTCAATTTTTATATATCAGACCGCTGTAATACTGTATCCATCTGAATTTAGGATATTTGCTTTCATACCTTTTAGACTCATGGACACAACTTAAAGAAGTGAAAATTCTTTAATATCGCCGGTCGTTAGTTTTTTTAAGAAAAAGAAGACAGGGGATATTTTGTTCACACTTGGTTATCTCGTTTGTTTTCAATAAAGGTCACTGTGTATCAAATATCTTTCAGAGTTATTGTCTAATTCCCGATATATAGGCTAAACGTTACAACTTTCTTGAGTTTTGTCTAAGTGTGTGGTGGTTGTTTTTGTTGTTCTGATTTTGTTGCTCCATAGAATGGGGGAGGCCATTGCCCAGTAAGTGAGCCATATTTCAGAGTTCCCTGTAGGCCTTCACCGTAGCGGCTCGGGGTTCACGAGGTCCCCACCTTACTTCACTCTACAGGGCAATCCCTTACTTACTTGTGCTGCTTCTCCTGCTCGCCACGCAGGGGTTGGACTACTGGGCAGGGTCTAAGTGTGCATATATTGTTTAGGGATTTAATGAGTTAAATTGATATAATCTTGTTTAGAGGACAGTATATATAAATATATATAGATAATTACATTAAGAATTTTAATATTCTGAAAAAATCATAAAAAGCCATTTAGAGACAAAATTCAACATAATACATTATCGTGCTACCTGTTCAAGGAACGATACAATTTGAACGCGTTGTATTCTCAAAATATTCGTATAGTTGACAAAGTTCAATGTATTAAACCACAAGGTACGAGTTAATGAGTTGTTAAACTGAATGAGAAATCAGCAAGAAATTGTAATGTAGCGAAAAAGCGCTACCTTAATTAATTACTCACCTAGCTGAGAGAGAATGGGTTGAAAAATGGTTAAGTCAATAACTATCTCATTTATAATCAATTATTACGTTCAACTCATTTGTCTCCGGAAATCAAAGCCTTCCCACAAACGGAGAAATTTTCAACAATAATTTAAAATTATTTTCCAGAAATGTCAATTAACGGTAATTAGAGAGCGAGAAAAAAAAACAAGCCTAATTAAAATGGAAAAGGCTCTCGACGTTAGGACGTGATGAACGAGTAGAATTTGACCAAAAACTATCTTGTTCAAATCATTTGTAATTAGCCCCAAAATTTGTAAATATTATTAATTTGCTACCAACGCTCGTATGTATCGGTAATATATATGTTTCTGGGTCGCTAAACTGAGAATATTGATATAAGTGCAACATAATACGGAGGAATAAATGTTTATTTATTATAAAGAAATATATGTAAATATTACTTTGAAGTTTATTGGGATAGTTGCATGGATTAATAATGATATAAATATTTATTTTGAATTATTAAAAAGAAAAGAAAGGAAGAAATAGAAATCAAAATAGGTTTAATATAAAATAAAAAATTATATTTCTATAAAAACATCCTCAAAAGCGCATTAAATTAATATACAATATATGGTAGAAGGGAAAATGGAATCAGTGTTTAAATATTTACACATTAGCATATTTTTGTGAAAATAAAGGAACCCATATTTAAATTTCTAGATAATAAAAAGGCATATATTTTATTGATCTTTTTATTCAATCTAGTATATGCATTTTTATTACTAAATATTAGCATAGGTTACTTTTCTTCTGGCTTTCCTTCCGCACAGTTTGAAAATACACTAATGAACAAACCTTAAGGAATTTGTATCATTTAACATGTATATTGGGATTCATAAAATATTTCTGAAATGTATTTGATACGCAGTGACGTTTATTGAAGACGCAGAAATGACCAAGTGTGAACAAAATTACCTCTGTCTTCTTAAAAAAGAATTATAAACAAACGGCCGGAAAAATCAGACTTTTAACTTCCTTATGTTTTTCCTATTAGTGAACATGGGTCATCGAGACGATGAAATTTCAATTTTTGTTATTTTTAAAGATGAAATATGGAGAATATATATAATTCAGTAATATATGTATTTCTGTTATCTACACATTCTATATATATAATATACTACATATTTAAATTTTGTGAAACAGACACAACTAAAGGCAATATTACCTTTTTATAATATTTTCCCATATGTTAATTATATTTTTGTTAAAATAGATTATTTCTTTTATATTCTTCTTTTAGAAGGACGTACAAGTTTTGTTTAATGAATAAGCTACCACGCAACTAGAAAATTTCAACAAGAGCTAATTTGTATATCAATATTCAATTCTACATACTTTTTTGTTAAGCATAGATATGCAACGTGTGGCATAGTATAATATGAGAATAATAAAATGCATAAAGCAATATTTGCAGCCTTTTGGTCAATATGACTTTATATTTAATGTATTTTTACATAATCGCCACTAGAAATCCCCATGATATCATTAAACATCATGGTGAATAGCGTATGATGATTGAGTGTACTCTATATGATTTAAATGCATGTAAAGAAGAGAATTAAACCAAAGTCGTATTTAGGCCATTAAAAAGGTTTATTTTCTAGGAATAACATAAAGGCAATAATCCAAGAGACCGATCATATCTTTTTTAAAGTGGTAATGAGTCAGGAACGCATCTTCGTGTCGAAGTTGATTGTTGGTGGAATTATTTGGAGCTGAAATTTTTGAATTGTATTAAATCATCCCTGCCCTTAACATTTAATAAAATCAACAAGCAATCCAGATATAGGTTTCTCTTTTTTTTAATTTTTCTAACATTCGGGCCTACATGCTCTTCAACGGCAGACTTAGAAGTAAGATTTCCAGTATATTGTCTCTGAATATATATTTTTTTCTAGTTATGCTCTCTCTATTATTATTAGTTATAGAGGACCAACATTCCATAAATAATCATTTCTACTTCATTTGTATGTTGCGGTATATGAATTTGCTGCTATCCCAGCATATTAATTAGAAATATTTCTGAAAGTTGGTCCTCCAATAATTGATAAGAATAGCAAAAAAAAAAAATAATAATAAAATAAATTACCGAAACTACAAACAATTCATTTCAATTTAGAAAATGCCACTTACAATATACTTTGACAGGAAAAGTACACCTGAACTGCTTGAAAAGAGAAATGTCCGGTCTCTCGATATATTCCATTCATATATTTCGTTCTGAATAAACTCGCTTTTAATCAAAATCCAAGATATTATTGACTATTTTCATATTATGGAATGTACTTTAGTATATTCGCAATACACACCTATGATTATTCATAATGTGTAAAAACAAGGTGGCTAGAACAACATAAGAATTATCATAATCTACATTATCATTCAAACCTTTTCAAACGTCATAGAGTTATATTAATTCTTAGAGGTTCATTTTCTTTTTATGATAAATAAAATTATATTCAGTCTTCTCCACGATATATGATTCTGGTATATTAATTATTTTGTTAGAATATTATAAGAACACTATAACTAAAACGAAATGATATATGTGATGCCACTATTGTTATGAAAGGATTGAGAAGATTTAAACCCAAGATGTTATCAGGGCCCCAAATCCAAGATTCATTCTTCATTCTATGTTCATCTTATTTCCTCTCTCCCCATGGCCATGTATAACACTTTTACTGGAATGTTTAAACTTAAAAAAAGAAGCAATGTCTGTTTATTTTATTTCAGTCTGAGATTTGAAAAGGTTATGAGGAAAACAGAAGGGGAAATGTAATATTTACTTCAGAGCTTTCTTTTTGGTCCTCTAGTGTAATTCAATTTATCTTCACAGAGTTGCTTGCGTTTTGCGTTTTCTCAGGAGGTTCCGATGTTGAATGGAAAATAGAAAGGTTAATGCATAATTTCTACATCTGGGGCTTGTATATTTTATCTATACATCGCGTTAAACTGTTGGCGAATCCGTTGAATATTTAGGACCGATTATTCAGTTCTCACACAGATGATTACGTTGGGAAAAATGTTTTCTTCCTCACTTTGAAATTTCTATTTTGAATAAGTTTTATTTATTCGGTTATATTACTGCCTTTCTTTTTTACACAATTTATATTCATAGCTCTTTTGGGAGATTTCAAAACTTTTTAGCCAAAAATTAAATTTTATAAAATATTTGAAAGAAAAGGTAAATGAATATGACTTATGTTGTTATTGAACTAAAATATATAAAACTTTATAATATGAACGAAAATATCGTTTGGCTTAAAGATGGGAATGAGAACACATAAAATAATTTTGAAATTTATTCTAGAAATTCTTGAAATTTTTTTTTTCAATGCGATTTTTTTATAGTTTATAATTATTTTGTCGTATTTAATGATTACCAATATTGGTTATCATATCTTTCCTCATATATAGGTATCAGTAAAACATTATTAGCCAAAAGAAAACTAAACAGAATTAGGTTTTCACGTTTGAAAATTTGTATTTGTTGAGGATGGATAATACGCAATTACGCAATTACCTAATTACGCAAAATTTTGCGTTTATATTAACGATTGAACTCGTTTATGATCAATATTTTCCAAACCTTCTATCAATGTATAATGAATTATTTATTAATTTATTCTAACTCCTTATCTCTATTTAATATATAAAACCTCATTTGGTCGATGTTAAAAAATATTTTAAATGAATTCTGTATCTAAGACGTTTATAATCCATGTTTATTATATTATTAATTTCTCTCTTGCTCTCACCCTCTTTGGGCGCCATCAATGAAGATTATATATTTTATATATATGTATATTCATCAATTTTTATTTTACATTTGTTTTTATCTATTTATCCTTATTTAATCTCATTTATTCTATATATTTTATATTTAATTTTATATAAAACCGTATATGGACATTATAATAAAGTAGCTTCAATCTTTCTCTCTCCTTTCAACCCACTATCATACGCTATGGCAATCCGTTGTTTGAACCGTGTGCTAGGGAAGTACAAATTATTTTAAAAAGTCGATGAGGGGTATTTCCCAGGAGTCAGTTATTTATTTAACTTATTAGGCAGGTGTGCGGTCGTTAGAAGAAGCCAATGTAAGGTCACTTGGGATTTTCATGTGCCAATGAGATGTTTTGGGAGATATCGGCCACTAATTAATGGAGGTATGCAAATGCGCGAGCGGGTCTTTGTTGATGCTACGATCAGATTTCAGCTAATTACCCTCGGGGCAGAGTAATTTAAACCGCTCTAGAAACGCGCAGTAGAGAGATTTCATTAGTTTACAGATCGTGTCCGACTTTAGGATCTTGTTGGTTAGATAGTGAGGTAGAGTTAACTAGTGTTGGGAGTCATTAAATCTTCGAGTGTTGGCGACAATCTTTAACTGCACTTGGAAGGACTTCAATGGTCGTGTTTGTTAACTTTAATTATTTTCATTATATATGTATTGAATATTTAAGTTGGATACAAGGCAACATCCACAAACTGATGCTGAGACAAACATTTCAAATTATTAAATTTTACTTTGTATTCAATTTATATGAAAAATAGATACTTCAGCCAGTTGGAGGTTTTTATTTTTTCAACGTTTTGACGAAAATCTTTTGTCTTCGTCAGGAGAAGTAGATAAAAATAAAGCATTTTCAAGGCGTTAAAAATTTGGTTTGTGGCTGCAAGGACGTTCTCACGTGATTTTATCAATACTGAATTGGAAAGTCGAACTTCTTTGTCGAAATCAGAACGTAACACTTTGCCTATTTTATACGTATATTATATTTTTGAGACGGGATTACTGCTATAATAATATTACTGATATTTTTCCAATTCATGAACATTTGACAATGTTATAGTCGTGGACATCTTCGAAAATATAAAAGATCTATTTAAATCACAATTTGCTTTAATTTTGCTAATAAAAATATAAATAACATAATTTTATAAAAGTATTATCAGAATTAAGACTCGAAAAATGAAGAAAAATAAAAGATTATCTATTTACACATCAACAAATAGATTTGAGCCGGCTAAAGAAAGAAAATAACAACACTGAGTTTATATACTGTAAAGTCGGTGGCTATCTGCTGGTAGACTTTACAGAATAGTTAATTATATATATATAACTAAATATTTTATAAATAATATGAATACAATTGATATAGGTGAAAATTATAACCATTATGAATGGATTTTTATTTCCAAATAAAACAATCTGTCTTTATACTGCGATGGAAAATATTGGGAGGAATTGGTTCATCATTTTGGCGGAAGTGCATTGCTCGATTCCCAAATTTTTATGAAAATTGTTTTGGAAAAGAAAATGTCGTGTTCAATTATTTTTATTTATTATACATAGATAACCTGTTAATGTCTTTTATTTCATTGATTTAAGAAAATATATTCATTTTAAGACAATATTCCTTGTATTCAAGAAATAATTAAAATTGCTTCAGCTCTATATATCTTCGTGTTTAATACTATGTTTTTCTCTTCCTACTGGAGTAAAAACAATAAGAGGGCCTGGTTCATCAGTGTAAATCTTTCCAAATGGTTTTACCAGTTCACACGATCGCTCTGTTATTGTATTTAAGTAATTATTGCTAGGTATTTTCAGATGTACTCACAATTAAAGAAAGATAATATATTGAAGTGAATTATGAACATGAGAATAATTTGAGAAATATCTGGTATTTTAGATAACTGTATAATCTATTAAATTCCATTCCTTCATAAAGGTTGGTAGACAACATTACCAACTCCAGATATAGTGACAATTCACAGTTTTCTCTCCGAGATTTCACTTTTGATGTATTTAATTATGAATAAGACTTCTATGTGACACCTTTATAAGTGAATAGAATATATTTCAGTTAAAATATTTTGGTTCACATATTGAAACACATTTATTCGTATAACAATACAAAACTCACTGATATTTCAATTTCAAATTATATATCTATATAAATAGAATAGCTGACTCTCTGTGCCTCTGTCATTCTGTTCAATATGAAGATAAATATTTTTTTGAAAAATAAAGCAATCCATAAATAAAATTGAAATTAAAAAGGCCATTATTGAATCAAAATATCATTTATTTTACCAATATTTCAGTTGACACAAAGGTGTTATAACATATTTAATGTGTGTCCTTAAATATGTTATAACACCTTGATAAAGGTTGGCATTCAGTCAACTGAAATATTGGTAAAATAAATGATATTTTGATCCAATATATGCCTTTTCAATTAAAGATAAATATTTTTAAAATAAGGCTTTTTGTATTTAATTATAGTTTTATTTAACCAATATTTCGTTGGACCAAAAGTTAATAATTTACTAATCTTTCCCTTTTTGTTTTGAAATGTACAGCAGGTCACGCTCTTTCAAAACTAAAAACAAAAACTCTAGTAAAGATAGACGATTGTTCCATCTATATATTGGATAAAAAAACTCTAATTAAACACAAAATAAAAGCCTTATTTAAAAAAAGAGTTATTATGGATTGCCCTATATTTCGAAAGAATAACGTTAGCAATATAATTAATTGGTTTACTTTTAAACATAAATATTTGATGGGAATTATTTATTTGTTGTGTAAACATTTGTACAATTATAGAACATTTTTACTTCAAATAAATATTCTAAGAGCCCTAATTGAATATTTAAGGAATTAACAAAATTCTATATTTTCTACATTGTGTGGATTGTGTTTGTGTGTAAGGAAGATATATTTTCATTTCAATTATTGCTAGTTAATATTTAAATTAACCAATGTGTTGAACGATATTTCGGTGATTGAAAAAGATTAAAGGGTATATCTCAAATTTTACTATTTCAGTTCAAATATATTTCTACTTTTACATCGTATATGGGATGGCCATATGTTCTATTAAAAATAGATATGACATAAAAATATATGGTATTAATAAATATTTATGACTTAATTTTATATTCAAAATATAGGGAATATAAAATATTGAGAAATATATTTCTTGGTATTTATTTTGTGCATTAACATTTAAACTATTCAGGTTATTAGGGTTTGTAAAATGTGAAATATTCAAGATTCTGTATAAAATGTTGAAGGTAAATATTTGTAAATTTAACGGTATATATTTGGGTAGAAATTTTGCCGGGAGGATATTTTTTTAAAGAAACAAGGGTCGCCTCTCCCGTCAAAATAGACGTCAAAACCAGACGCCATCTTTTGACCGTCTTGCAAACTAGCGGTCTCGGGTCGGTGACAAAGCCACAACACCAGCTTTGGCAACTAGGTGGACGCTTCTCAGTTTGCCAAAGCTGGTGTTGTGGCTTTGTCACCGACCTGAGGCCGCTAGTTAGCGGCGACGGTCAATAGATGGCGTCTGATTTTGACGTATATTTTGACGGGAGAGGCGACCCTTGTCTCTTCAGATATATTTGGGTGTCTATATAATAAATACAATGTTAAAATATTAGATAAAAATGATATTAGAATATTACTAACTGCGGATGGACAATCAGAAGGCAACAAGGCTATTTGTCCAAAGGTGAATTCATTCTATTCCTTCTTGTTAACAGTAGTTACCTGATTTGCTATTCATAATTAACGAAGTTAAATAAAGAGGAGTCGCGAGAACAGAAATCTCTACCGATACCCTATGCTTACACCCATGGAAAAAACATAAGAAGTTTCTACCTTTCAGGAAGTATATTGGGATTGACAATAACTCTGTAAGATATTTGATACACAGTGACTTTTATTGAAAACACACGAGATAACCAAGTGTGAACAGAATTATATCTGTATCCTTGAAAATAAAAACTTTCACTTTCTTAAGTTTTGTCTATAAATATATTTAGATATCCTTGACACAGAAGAGACGTAACACTACGTTACAATTACAACATATGTTGACAAAACTTTTTCTTGACAGGATTTCAAACTTTTAAAAAGAGTTTAAAAGAGAGAGATAAAATGGATCAGGATGATAAATTAATAGAAGAGGGAACTTCCTGATCGAGCAACTGAATGTAAATAATGACTTACTTCCATCTATCAGAAAGAATACCTCAACTGACCGTTGGTTTGAAAGGAGTATATATGGATTTCAAAAGGCTTTTATCACCCATTCAAATATGTTTAGTGTGTTGTTTAGATAGACATATTTTACAGCCTATTGTTCCTGATAATTCGAAAATATATTTCGATTTTATTAATAAGGAAGCAAGGGTTTTTTTTTCCAAATATATTTGGATAGAAGTAGTACTTCTGAATCTCTGTGTTGAAAAGCATGTTAGCCCTTCACCACGGAAAAAAATAAACCGTTTGATAATTTTTTGATTAAATCAAAATTTAAAAGCAGGGAAAAATCTATATTATAAATCAAAAGTTATATGAAGAGATATACTGCAAATATTCACAGATTTATGTTCACACACAATGAGCTAATACGTTAGCTATTTGAAAATAATTATAATTGTGTGTATCGTCACTTTATAGAAATGGTAATTAAATAAATTAGAGATATCTTAATAAATAAGATAGATGCCTTTAATAATGATTAAAATTCTCGCATATGTATATGTATTGAGGAAATATTTCCTTTTCGTGCAATTATATTGTGATATCTTTCGCCATCTATCGGACTAAGCAAATGGAAAATCCTTGAAAGTTAATGGTTAGGTATTGCAATGGATTTTGTTAGTCATCTGTAACATTTACATATACTAGTAGTAAATGCATATTTTTCCACCCTAATAAATTCAATAAATATTCTTTAAATTCAATATAAAGTGTTTAGATATTCTTTCATTTTAATTGTATACAATAAAATTAAAGTCTAATTATACAAATGAATCAGTAATACTCAACATATTTACATCAGGTTCTTTAACGTTGTTACGTTCTTAAATTTAACTGATGAAGAGCATGATTGAAAGGTATTGTATTATATAATGATTAGTATTTTAATAAAGAAAAAGTTGCACAACTTTAACGATAGGTCTACTTCAAATCCCAACTTTCTATATATTGAAGCTGAGTGAAAGAGGCAGGGTGATGAGGTTGTGGTAGAGATGTGAGGGTGATTTCCCCGACTATTCTCTTGGCCTCTCGACTTTGGTTTTCTTAATTAGAGGCTTCCTGGGTTTAATTACGTCGTGTGCTACATTCCTAATTACAATAATGGCGCTTGTGTATCTAAATTACAACTATAAAATTGGCATTACATGAACTAAACACTGCAAATATAACTGATGTTTTCAATTGTTCCAAAAATTCTTATCTCTATAAGAAGGTTTTTTACTTTTATAATATAGTAAAAATGGATTTATTTAAAAGGTAATGATAGATATTGTTAAATAGACTTACGTGGAGATTGATTTCGAAGAAAGTTAGAATTTTCTGCGGTTGAGACTTTGAAGAAATACTCTTGCCTAGTCTTGATAGTAGTTCTCACATTGTCATTAGGCATTCATGCGGCCTATACCGAGAGCGAGATGTTGCTGCTCTGGTGTCGCTAGAGATTCCATACTGTATATTCCAAGAACCAGAATTTGCATTTATGGTGAAACCAATATGTTTCCAATGCTATATATGTATTTGGAGAAGATATTGCAATTCTGACAGCGCAATAAGGCTTCCATGCTGTATTTGTGGGGAGTTAGATGTTACAATGGTGCTTATGTTCAGGATTAGTTTTCAAAGCAAGGTCGCTGACATTTGAAACAAGACCAATACGGTTTATACGCTGCATTTATTATATTCTACACATTATTATTTCATTCAAATCTCTTTACAAACGGCTGAGAATTTTTCATATTAGATATATTATCTCAAAATAATATACTTGATATATTTCAGGAATAGAATCAATGTATAAATTTCAGTAGACTATAATTTAAGATATGAGATATGATACATCAAACTTATCACCTTTCATATCAATATGGCAATGATTATTTTAACCCATTTCTGCTTCAGATTTCACACACACAAACATTTTCGAAATATTAAAAAACATGATATTATTCTTGGTAATTATGCTGAAATGTTATTTAAAAAAAAGAAATTATTTATTGATTTAGCTTCAATCAAATTGTTTCATTTATTTCTAATAAAATATCACGAAGAGGTCTTTCCAATCGTAATATTTAATGTTGAATTATATCAACTAGAGATTGTTGTTAGTGTTCATCAAGTCGAGTTCGATATTTGCTGACTATATGGACAATTAATCTCTAATTTTATTGACAGATTGTAGACATCAAAATAATTGACAGAAAAGTTGATGTATTCGTATCATTTCGACTTCGGAAGTTTCATTTGTTTCAAAAAGGTGCAACTTGAACAAATTCAAAATTTTCGAATATTACAAAAATAGTTCTTGTAAAGTTAGATCCATAGAAGACTTGTCTGAATTTTGCATTATCTAATTTATCAAGTAGCAATATATTTCTTTGGATCCTTTAGAACTTTTTAAATAATGTCAAATATATTGGGGAATAGTTGCGTTATTGTATCTAGGAGCTACATTACATATCTCATTATATATTCACTCTCCTTTCAAACTTTAGAAATCAGATTAATTCGTTACAAAAGTATTCCATATATTGAATCTTTTTTCCATTAATCTCAAAATGGTTTTAACAAAATATATCCATTGTTGTTACAAGGTATCTATATTTCAAAAGGATTGTTCCGTTATTTGATTTAGCTAAAAAATATAGTATAACTTATATTCGATACGAGGATGGTATTGATCAAAATACTAATATATAATAATTAGTTATTATATCAGCATAATTAACAAGTTATATATTACAACAAATTTTGAAATTTTAATTAGATGATATGAATCATCCCATGGTTTTGTTTGGCTAGCATGACTCACACGAAGTACGGAATTAGATTATTTAAAAACTTTTAGAGATATATAAAACGGTTAATTTATATATTTGAAATTAAATAATATTTTGAATGGAATATATAATTTCATTTATGTGCGTGCTCGGGCCTTTATAATCCCCATATCTTTGCGCCACTCTTCTAAAATTTACCTCTAAGAGGTGTGTTCAAAAAGTATCGCGACTTATGTGTTTTTCAAATATTATTTATTTATTCATGAATACCTATTTTGTCCCCTTTATAATCCCCATTAGATATTATACACTTGTGCCAACGGTTTTTCCAATCTTCGAAGCACTTCAAATAATCATTTTTTAAAATCTTTTTCAGCTCCTCCTTCGATGCCGTCTTTATCTCGTCAAGCGTAGCGTAACGTCGTTCTTTTATGGGCCTCTTCAGTTTAGGGAACAAGAAAAAGTCACAGGGGGCCAGATCTGGGGAATACGGTGGCTGCGGCATCATTAGTGTGTTGTTTTTGGCCAAGAAGTCGCGCACAAGCAACGATGTGTGAGCAGGGGCATTATCGTGGTACAAAAGCCAATTTTTGTTCTTTCACAAATCCGGGCGTTTCTGGCGGATTGCTTCGCGCAATTGCGCATAACTTGCAGGTAATATTCCTTATTGACCGTTCTACCCTGTGGCAAGAACTCATGATGCACCACGCCCCTGCAATCGAAGAAAACTGTCAGCAAAACTTTCACATTCGATCGAACTTGGCGCGCTTTTTTCGGTCTTGGTTCGTGCGGCAGCTTCCGTTGAGATGATTGAGCTTTGGTTTCCACGTCATAACCATAAACCCACGCTTCGTCACCAGTTATGACCCTCTGAAGCAAATTTGGGTCGTCGCGGACAGAGTCCAAAATCTCATTAGCAATGTTCATGCGATGCTGTTTTTGGTCGCAATTGAGCAATTTTGGTACGAATTTCGCGGCGACCCGTCTCATGCCCAAATCTTTGATAAAAATCGAATGGCATGATTTAACTTGTTCCGTGATATTTGGCCAACCCGTTTCTTGATAAATGAAAAAAGCCAACCACGAGCGGTTTTCGAGCTGTTGGCCTTCGTACGCGTGTGCAGACTTCATCTTAAAGACCAAATATTGGCCCCAGACACTCCCAAAGAAATAAAAAAATGGGTATTTAGACAAATTCGCATAAATACGCTATGCATCTTGATAAAGAAAGAAAAATCAAAGATAAGGAGGATAAGTTTCTTTTATGAACAAATGATCAAGCTTTCGGGCACAAAGTCGCCCTTCTACAGGAATAAAATTATACAAAATCAAGATTCGTCTATATATATACAAATATTTAGCATAAATAATAAATAAATATTAGAAAATAGAGAGATAACATTTAAGTTTTATGTCTGATGTACGAATCAGGTAAATCAAGTGAGAGTCTCGTGTCTCGAGTGTAAGGCCTTAACAAATTATTTTTAAGAGATAAAATTTATATTTTATGTGTGATATACAAAATAAATAATAAGAGAAATGTGAATATGCTAATATTTGGTACTAGCCGAGTGACCCGGGCAACGCCCCGGGTTTACCCGAAGGACCCACAGGTGAGAAACTATAGAAGAAAAATTTTAACAAATCAGAAAATGAAATTGCAAACAACAGAACTACACTACTTTAAGGACATGAGAGCACATGCACTGTATCACCATACGTGTACCATTTTCAAAGACCCTGCTTAGGATTAAAACATCTCAGAAGCATAACAATAGTACCAACCTAGAGGTTAACTGGTGTGGATGCATTCCTCTGGGAGTGAGACTATTGAGAAATTCAGTAGGGAGTTATTTTGCTTCTCCGCATTCTAACACTCCAACTGTTAACACTGTGGAAACACTGACTCATGTTTGGTAAGAAATTTCAGGGAAGAAACTATAGACATTGGATTAAATGATTTATTAATTAAATTGCATTAAATAAAAATTATTAGATTTAAATAAATATTATTAGAGTGAAAAAAAAAGAAAGAAATTAACAAATTAGAAAATAAAATTTCGAAAAATACAACTATATTGCAGATAAGATAAGAGGACCTTATTAAAAATACATAAAAAAACTGTAATTCGACACTCGATAATTCGACACTTTCGATAATTCGACCATTTTAAAAATCAAATTTACAAGGTTGATTGTTGTTTAAATACAACTTTGCTTTTGCATGCATAAACACAGGCTCTTGTAGCAAGAACCCAAATATTATTTATAGTCATAGCAAAAGCAAACTTTAGTGAAAACTGATGCCTCTTCAGAATGAATGGAAGACTGAAATCTGAAGGAGCAGAATATATGGGTCATTTATACTTTCACCAATGCCTTTAGGATCTTTGCGATGGAACGCGTATGGTGTTTCAGCGCATGTGCTCTCATGTCCTTGAAGCACATATACTGACAGTGCCCAAAGTTGAACACACTGTATAGTGTCTGAAATATCTTTGGCCCCTTCGGATACCAACCTTCGCTTCATTCTAGAGAGGCGTTAGTTTTCATGTCATATCTGTAATATAGTTTTGTTGTTTGCAATTTTCTTTTTTTTTTTCCTTTCAAATATGTATCCACTCTGAAATATAGTTTGTAAATTTTTATTCCAATTTATTTTCTTATATATATATGTTTTTTTTTTTCATATCCAAAATATTTATTTATACTTTCACCAATGCCTTTAGGATCTTTGCGATGGAACACGTATGGTGTTTCAGCGCATGTGCTCTCATGTCCTTGAAGCACATATACTGACAGTGCCCAAAGTTGAACACACTGTATAGTGTCTGAAATATCTTTGGCCCCTTCGGATACCAACCTTCGCTTCATTCTAGAGAGGCGTTAGTTTTCACTAAGGTTGGCTTTTGCTATGACTATAAATAAGGCTCAAGGCCAAACCTTGGCTACAAGAGCCTGTGTTTACGCACGGACAACTTTATATGTAGCTTTTTCAAGTGTGCGAACATTGGATAGCATACATGTAAAGATGACCCATATCTTCTGCTCCTTCAGATTTCAGTCTTCCATTCATTCTGAAGAGGCATCAGTTTTAACTAAAGTTGGCTTTTGCTATGACTATAAATAATATTTGGGTTCTTGCTACAAGAGCCTGTGTTTATGCATGCAAAATCAAAGTTGTATTTAAACAACAATCAACCTTGTAAATTTGATTTTTAAAATGGTCGAATTATCGAAAGTGTCGAATTATCGAAAGTGTCGAATTATCGATAGTGTCGAATTACAGTTTGTTTATTTATTTTTTAATAAGGTCCTCTTATCTTATCTGCAATATAGTTGTATTTTTCGAAATTTTATTTTCTAATTTGTTAATTTTTTCTTTTTTTTTCACTCGAATAATATTTATTTAAATCTAATAATTTTTATTTAATGCAATTTAATTAATAATTTATTTAATCCAATGTCTATAGTTTCTTCCCTGAAATTGCTTACCAAACATGAGTCAGTGTTTCCACAGTGTTAACAGTTGGAGTGTTAGAATGCGGAGAAGCAAAATAACTCCCTACTGAATTTCTCAGTAGTCTTACTCCCAGAGGAATGCATCCACACCAGTTAACCTCTAGGTTGGTACTATTGTTATGCTTCTGAGAAGTTTTAATCCTAAGCAGGGTCTTTGAAAATGGTACACGTATGGTGATACAGTGCATGTGCTCTCATGTCCTTAAAGGACATTGTTTGCAATTTCATTTTCTGATTTGTTAAAATTTTTCTTCTATAGTTTCTCACCTGCGGGTCCTTCGGGTAAACCCGGGACGTTGTCCGGGTCACTCGGCTAGTTAACAACATATTAGACAGCAGAGCGCAAAAATGTAGAAAACTGTATGTATATAATTGTATGCAAATAATTGTATGTATAGATCAATGAGTAAAATAATTTTTTTTTTTTTTGCTTATCCCTAGTACACGTGGTACAGGCCTTGATAATCATGGTGGGTAGAGTAGGCGACTGTTTTTACTGTAAGTACACCACATGTCTAAACATGTGAAAAGCAGTTCGACTTTTCATGTACAAGTGTGCCAGAGCCCCGTTTGATTACCTGCGCTTGCTGGTGGGGTTGGACTTTTGCAAGAATCAGAAGCCATTGGAGCTTTTTTTTTTTATTTTTTCAGAAAAAAGTGCCCAATGCGGGAATCGAACCCGGGTCGTAGCGGTCGAAAACCAACGGCTTAGACCATCCTTCCACCAACCCCCAGTAAAATAAGTAAATAAAAAGAAGACCAAAAATAAGTGATAATAGTTTATTGAATAACAAATAAAAAAAATCTTTCAGGTGAAAAATTATAGGCATTGGTAAAAAAGTAAACAAGAGAAATAGCCTAGCGGTCAGGGGAGTGAGTCTTCCACGGCCTTTCCGAGGCATGACAGAAGACGCTCAAAAAAAAAGGTAAAATAAGAACCAAGCAGAGGAAATCTATAAAACTGAAAGCCAGGACAGGCATAAAAAGAAAATTCCAAGCATGTGAGGAAACAATTGATGAAAAAAAAAAGGATTCCAAAAAAATACTGCAAAAAAGAAACCAGACACAAAAAGCAACAATTGAGTACACAAATACAGCATCAGCCTATTTATGAGATGAAAAAAAAAGACAGACACAAAAATGGAGCTAAATTCAAATGAAAAACTATAACAAATTAATAAAAGAAAATAAGACCTAATCCAAATAATTTAATTTAAAAAAAGTCACACACTATTAAATTATTTGGATTAGGTCTTATTAATGAGAAAAAAAAAAGATGCCAAAGAGAGATGAAAAGATGCCAAAAAAGATAACCAGATACAAAAATTGTGCTAAATTCAAATGAAAAACTATAACAAACACTTATAAAAGATAGAATAAAAGTAATAATTCAATCTACAATTCGAAAAATAATATAACCTGGTGAGTTCCCAGAAAAGGTTAACTTTGGTAGGCGGCGCTGTACGTTGACACCGCCGTACCTTCGAGCCGTTTTACACGTTGACACCGCCGTACCTTCGAGCCGTTTTACACGAGTTAAAGCGAAGATTTTGGACATAGTGATTTTTACATTTCGATCTTTTATATTAATATATATACTTACTATTTCGAATTATTTTTCTAAAAACGAACATTATTTATTTTAATTATCTGAAACTAACCTAATTCAACTTATCTAAAACTAACCTTATTTAGCGATTAAACTAACATAATTTAACCTATTTGAATCTAACCTCATATACACTTTTACACTACCTTTTCATTTCAAAATTAAATTAAAATAAGTTTATATTAAATAATAACCTTTTTTAAAAATCGACTTTCTGGTTCACACTTTTGTATCTAATCAATTATGTATTTCTTTATTTCTCTCTATAAAACTACGCAATTGTAAACAAAAGAATTGATGATGATAAATGCAAAAAATCTACGATTGTAAAATAGATTAAATTAAAAAATAAAAATAACTGTTAACATTAGGAAAATAAAAACAGGCCTATCATACGAAGAAAAAAATAACGAAAATTTTGGTATACAGATCGTTATGTGTAGTTCAGAATCTTCGGAGGAGATAGCTAACGACTTTACAATGGAAAACTCTGTTACGGTATTATCTATATAGATAATCTGCTAGTTAAAAATCAATAAGTTGGTGTATTAACAGCTTATGAAAATATTTCGTTATAAAGATCCGGAATATCAATGTGCCTATTGATGCTATTATATTTCAGAGATAGTAGCGCCTCTACAACCAATCTCTTATATTTATGTTGAATGTTAGAAAAATGTGAACGGGGTTCTATTGTATTAAAAGTATGTCCTGTATTTGAAATATGTTGGGCTATGAGGGATCTAGGGTCGTTATTTCTGATATTTCGGATATGTTCATCAATTCTATTTTTTATATGTCTACCAGTTTCTCCTATGTATAAGCTAGAGCAATTATTACATTTTAATGAGTAGACTGCATTCTTTAAGTGTATGGGTTTTAAGGGGAAACTGTTATTGGTGATAGGGTTTCTAAGTATAGTGCCTAAATTAGGAGTATTGGAAAAGGGGATCTTTATAACGAAATATTTTCATAAGCTGTTAATACAACAACTTATTGATTTTTAACTAGCAGATTATACCAAATATTAGCATATTCACATTTCTCTTATTATTTATTTTGTATATCACACATAAAATATAAATTTTATCTCTTAAAAATAATTTGTTAAGGCCTTACACTCGAGACACGAGACTCTCACTTGATTTACCTGATTCGTACATCAGACATAAAACTTAAATGTTATCTCTCTATTTTCTAATATTTATTTATTATTTATGCTAAATATTTGTATATATATAGACGAATCTTGATTTTGTATAATTTTATTCCTGTAGAAGGGCGACTTTGTGCCCGAAAGCTTGATCATTTGTTCATAAAAGAAACTTATCCTCCTTATCTTTGATTTTTCTTTCTTTATCAAGTTACTCCAGAGGATTTTAATTTATTTAACGCTATGCATCTGAAAAATAGCGTGAACAAGTTAAATTAACGTTTAGTTGATTTTTGTTTTTGACATATATTGCTTCTGAAATGCTAATGTGAGCGTTCAGGATATGCCTAATTTTATTTTAATATCAACACAAGTCTATTTTTATATTTTTATTATTTTCCACACACTATATATAAATATACAGGTTAGATATGATTAGAGACACAATGTATAATATACATATTGCCCTTATGAATAAATTGCATAAAGAATATTATTTTTGCATATGTAATTTTTCAGCTTAAAACAAAATGGTTTAACACAATCCACTCTCTCTCAAAATATTACATCTGAATTCCAAAATACGCCCTTCTTGTGGTATGCAATAATAATATATTATATTCTACTAAATAGATTACAGAAAAGGTTAGGCTAATTCAAGATGAAACATTCTGTCCTTTTAAAAATCTGATTTTTATTCAAAACGAATTTCTGGAGGGGGACCTGAGAAGGCAAATATATTGAAGTAGTCAGGATCATAAGTGCAAGATCTGAAGAAATTTTCTTTGAATTAAAATAGTTTCAAAATTAATAAAATATGTTTATAATTTTTAATATACAGATTGCCTTTTATGTTATGTTTATTAAATCGCTAGTATCATTAAACCGTTTTTTAATAAAAATGATTGAAGGATTGTTTTTTTATTCTACGTTCTACTTTTATTTAGAAAAAAACATATTCCGCTTGGTTAAATATCTGGAAAAATATGTTTTTATTAAAGAATATAAAATTGTCATTTTTCTCTATTTTAATATAGAAATAAGAATCAATATTTGGGAGAGAAGCGTATATTTCTAGAAAATTTTAAATTAAAACATTACTTTTCCAGTCCAATTAATTGTATTACTACTTCAGAGAAACATTTTTATTTATTTGTCAAAAGATTCGAATGTTTTTGTGTGTGAAAAGAATACTAAAACATATTTTAAATAATTTGAAAATCGAGTTAATGCAACCTAATTCCGTTTCTGACAAAAAACAAAAAGAGATGCCTCTAAAATTTAATTAGACCAACAAACTAAAAAGAAATATTTATTTGAGTCCTTATCTGATTTCTTTTATGTTTTAAGTCTTATTCTCTTCATATATGTTTATTATGCGTTATAGAATGTTCTTTTGATATATTCCAAATTAGCAATGGATGAAATTTTTGTACATTTCTAATGCTTTAAAATCTTAATATTTGATTGAATTATTCAAACAGCTGCTTAAAATAGAATTGGAATATATTTTTGAATAATTATGTTAGCATAGAAATCCTTACTTCATTTTATAAACTTGCCCAACCCATACAAGTTTGAGAAATAATTCAAAACAGTTATAGGACATTGTGTGTTTATTTTCCTCTCGTCCCTAAAAATGTTAGCAATTTAAACATGAAGAGTTATAACAAAGAGATAAATTAATTATTATTATATGTTTCTAAAGGTGTAAACAACCTCTGAATTATATTGAGTAATATATAAAATGAAAGTATTTAAAAACACGAATGTTACTTTTATACACAATACAAACTTCTACTGTCCTTACTGCGATGAAATAACTGATAAGCCAAGTCCCCCCAAAATATATTTTTTCATCGCAGTAAGGACAATAGAAGTTTGTATCGTGTATAGAAGAAACATTCGTGCTTTTAAATACTTTCATTTTATATATATAGATGGAGCGTTATTGCTTAGTATATACTGTATATTGAATAATATTCATTTTAACAATATAGCTATTTTTTAACTAGTGTTTATTTTTCACAATAATGGAAATTTTAGTATCACATCTCAACATTACTGCACTCTGAAGCTGTTAATATATTTTTGACATAACTGAAATGATACTGAATACTTCTGATTTCAAAAATATAAATTTGTAATAAAATAAGTTTTATAATGTTAAAGTTACTTTTTTTGAACATATTACTTTTTTAAAATATTATAAATATCAGAAAGCACCTCTCACAGAAAAGATACAAAGTTGAGAATAAATGAAAATTTTCTATAATAAAAATATATTGAATGGTTCATATGATACGTAATAATTCCCCTCTCGAATTTGATATAAGTTTGATAACAAATTTGATGCTTATTTCACATTATTTAATACTTCCAATTTAATAGGTTTTCCAGTTAGGTAATATAACATTTCTTTCACTGATGATACTTTGCTGATAAAAAGAATGTAATTTCATTTGATATAAGAGAGAATAGAAGGTAGTTTTTCTTTCAGGAATAAAATTGATATTTGCGCGCAAAATAGCGCAAATTCTCACGAAGGTGCATCAAGAGATTAAGTCGGTTTTTCAGGAGCCATCACAAAATTACGATTATACCAGGGTGAAATCCATACCTAGCGAGAATATATCAGATGCTAAGCAGGGGCTGCAGACCTACCGAATAAGTCTGCTTTATCGGCCATAATTCCAGGCGCCCCATTCCCCCACAGGAGAAAGGAAATAAATATTCCAGATGGGCGCTATAATGGCAGGCATCGCAGGTCAAGCCACAAATTTGGGGGAAACCAAAATAAAATTATATTCTCGCCGCTTTCCTGCAAATGTGATTGGAATTTTCTGGATATATTTCACTTTTCCCTGACGTCTTTAATTTGGAAGCTCTTGCGATTAGAAATGTCTGAACTGTGTTAATCTCCATTCTTGTTCTTTTCCTCATGTCGCTTGGGGATTTTGACATGAGGGTTTCGCGTGTAATCTCTTATTTGATGCAGAGGTCGATATACCTTCATTTTATTGTTTCTTTTAGGAATTTGTACTTAACGGTTGAGGTAGACTTCCAGGGAATCTTATTATATGTTTGATTATTTATAAGTAAATTTCAACTAATCACTGAAATATACTCTTTTTTCAAAACAGGTAATTAATAATTTGATTTACCCACTAAAACGACGAATTATATATGACGCATTTATTAAAATTCCATCTTCTGGTGTATCCTATATAGCGAAATTTACGCTAAGCTACTCAAATTTAAATTGACAACTAGTATTTTTAACGAATAATAATTTCATTGATATCATGATGACTTAAGTGACAAACTGATAACTACAGTTACATGAAGATTTATCAGAGACTAGAAGAATCTATATTTTGCGCGGTTTCTAGTCGAATATTCGATTCTGTGTACGTTCAAGAAATGCCCGCAAAAATACATTTTTTTTAATAGATATAAAATAATGAAAACTACCTATATTTGAAAGATTTTTAATATTTTCTTTGCCAGACATAAAATTAAATCTGACTAATTTCATAAGTTAATGTTATAACAAATAAATATTAAACACAAAAATGGGGTAATTTCATCTTTCATTTCTCGATATGTATATTGTATTAGATATCTATAGTAAAAATACAGCGAATATATGTTCGATTTGAATGTTCCAAAAATATTAAATATAATATATTCTCTCTCTTTTTTTTTCAGCTGATGATATGGTAAAATTAATCAATTTGAATCTGTGGGTTTTGCACAAAGACGATTGAGATATTCATTTTAAAGGGGAGGTTATCCTTCTTATTGCAAATAATTATTTTCTGAAAGCATAAATCCCATCAAAAGTATGTCATAAAATTGAATATTATCATTCACATTATAAATAGAGATCTCACGATATATAGAAAAATACGTCACCATACTATCTTTGAGAAATTCAGGTAAAAGACAACCTTAAGGCAATCATGCTCTTTTAAAGCATTTATTCAAAGAAAGAAAATAATTTTGAAAAAATAAAATATTCATTTTAAAAATAAATGTAAGAAAAGAATACATACATTTAGTCTCAAAAGGTTTTCTTCAGTAAATTGCTTTATTAAATATGTAAAGGGGGGTGAATTTGCTCAACGGACGTATATCTGTTCTTAAGAAGAAATTGGGATAAGATGGAGTCTCCAACAAGGATGTGTGGCCACAATGTGGAAGGTTAATTACTAGACAGTTGTTCCTCCACACCGAACAACAACAGCAGCGGTAACGACGGCGGTACCAGATACCATTGTCCCGCCAAGCCTAACGACCTATCCTTCAGGCCAAATGTGGCAATTTTAACCCCAAAATAGAAGGTTCCTTTTCATCCCAAGCCGGTTTTTGTGCCTTTCCTTACGTTGGCTCAATCTGGAATCGATATGGGCGGAGCTGTGGCAACAGTTGGCGCCTCCTGCTCTAAGTAATCTGTTGTTAAGCTCTTTGCTTAATTTCTACCTGCATTGCTTCTCTATTGTGATTTCTTCTGTGGTTTGGTTAGTTTATATCTCAATTTATTATATCAGAACAGCTAGTAAGACATGATTAACTGGGTTTTCCCATAGTTTTGTATTCAAAATCGATAAATCATAGTTTGTAGAACGGCTCGAATATTTTTATATATTTGATAAATCCACTGTTTGGTTAGAAGTTATAAAAAAGCCCATAAAGTCTTCTTTTAATATTTCTTACAAATTGATTAGTATTTATACTATATAAAAGCATGTGGTTTATGATGCTTTTAATGTTTCTTACTGCAACCATACCCACATAGTATATACCTATCTTTAATGATGCATTAGCGCGCCATCTGTTATCAAAATTCGAAACTATTTCTACTGTCCTTATGCAATGAAATTGTTTATTTTCAAAAAGAATCATACGCGTCTATAATAGTTTTGAATTTTGATACCTATCTTTACATACTCATTGGAAAAAAGGTAAATAGCCTCTTTCAAATAAAAAAAGAAATAATGATGTATGAAACCATCCTAGAATATTTTTAAGGATACCTATTCATTTGTAATTTAATTTCTGAACTTTATAGTATATTAATAAATGAATATACAGTATCATATCGACATAACGCTTGATATATTTTAGAGTGAATACATAAAATTCAGCCTAAAAGAAAAATGACATTTGAAGAGAATAAAATAGAAATGAAATTTCCAAATACTCAAGTTTACTTATTCCCTAAAATATATACACAATATTAATCAAATATGCAATATACATTCGCAACACAAAATACATAATTATCAAGAATCAAATTCAACAACACCAAAATAAAATTCATAAAATGAAAATATCATAATGATATATCCAAATTCGTATACTCTAATCAATATTTGAACCTTGCAACTATAGGCTTATAAGTACATTTTGAAAATCGCTTTAAGAACTGTACATGGCTCTAAGTATCATGATTAATAAAACGAAACATCCTATTTGAAAGATTGTCTTATCTGTTAATAGAAGACATCTGAAAATTAAGCAAATTAGCAATTAGTAGTATGTATCTTAATTCTACACGATTATATAAATATTGAAATCAAAAGAGACATATCCTGACCAGGCTCATATGAGCTTTACTATATATATATATATATATATATATGAAAATTAGAAACTATTATAGACGTGTAAGATTATTTTTGAAATTAAACAATTTCTACTGTCCTAACTGCAATGGAAAAATTATATATGAAAATATAAACGCTCTACAAACTATGATTTATCGACTTTGAATACAAAACCATGGGAAAACCCAGTTAATCATGTCTTACTTGCTGTTCTGATATAATAAATTGAGATAGAAAGTAACCAAACCAGAGAAGAAATCACAATATAAAAGCAATGCAGTTAGGACAGTAGAAATTGTTTAATTTCAAAAAGAATCTTACGCGTCTGAAATAGTGTCTAATTTTCATAACAAACGGCGCGCTAGTGCATCGTAATATATATACTCGCTACATCCCTATTAGTGCTGCAAAGAAAATAGTAAGTCCAAGATCCCATTTCAGGAAATATATCATTCTATTCTTACATTTCAACAGCCTTGAACTTACAATTATCCACACGATGACTCAGGTCAGACTAGGGAATCGCTATTTCTTTTCCAAACAGATCTGAAGAGAATTATAGCATTAGATATTGTATCGCTAATTTGTTAAAATTTATAAAATTGACTATATTGCTTGATATAAGTTTTAAGTCAATATTTAAGGAATAAATAGATTCTTAAGTTAATTTATCGTTATATATTTTTGCATAGATTCAATCGAGCAAAATGTTTGTTTCTTTCTCTATCTGTCGCGGAGTTAAACCCCGATATGGCTATTCCACGGAGAAAACTTGCCCTGTAATGCTTCAAGAAGTTGAAGACTCCAGAAATAACTTTGGACGAGTTTTAAAAGCCTTGTAAAAGAGACATGTTCATTGTAACAGCTAGTAGCGCGCTCTCCTCTAGCCACGAGCTCTTCTGCTGGCACAGGCAGCATCTCCTTTTATAAAAAGGTAAAAAATATAAACAAAAGAAAAATACAAAATATCTATTTTAATATATAGAAGAAAGCAAAGTATATTTTTACATATAGGAGAAATAATTCCAACACTATCTCTTTATAGGCAAAAAATGAAACGTTTTCTAATGAACCGACTTTTATTCTTTTCATATTTTTAAGTTCTATATGACAGAAACTTGTCAAAGAGGTATTCAATAAAACTGTTACACAGCTTGATTATTCAGTATATTTGCATATTTCACAGTTTATATATATATTTCATCTATATAACACTAATAGGTTTAAAATATTTAATTAAAAAGGCATATAGTGGATCAAAATATCATTTATATATCATCATTTTGATCCATATGCATTTTTAATTAAGGATTTATTTATGGATTGCTCTATTTTTTAAAGTTTTAAAATCATTTAATAGCTTTTGCAATAGGTGTGTAGATTAAGATCTTTCGAAGTTCCTCATTTATTTTCTTCGTTTTAAAGAGATAAAAGAATTTGACCCAATCGTAATTTTGTCTTTAATTATATAATGAAGTGTGTTGTATATATCTTGATCTAGAGAGAGTTAAGAGATATATGATAATTAATATAAAAAATTGAATTTTTATAATATATAACATGTAGGATTTTAGTATTGAAAGAAATATTCATTTTCACAGATTTCATACCCCCTCTGGTGTGTATTGATTGTAATGAGTTGCGGCAAAGTGATCTAGAAAATGGCGAAATATTCTTAATTATTCACTTCAACCTTGTAACTAATTAATTGGTATTCTGGATTACATCAGTTCTGTTTGTCTCTTCAATAAATACTTTACCTTGGTGT
>CP092864.1:46456848-46490739 GCA_030710605.1 Cordylochernes scorpioides
GATCTAAGCATACAATGGCATACAGCTTGTATACCCTGGAATATTCATCCTGGCCGACTGCCCGGGCCGATCGAAGCCCATTGCTATTCAGCATCGGACTTGGAGATGAAACTTTTCTTTATCCCGCTCCGAGAAACTTTATATAAATAAAATGTCCAATTTAATTCGATAAATTCCTCTTTTTTCATATATCACTACCCGAGCTGCCTTCTTCTCTGCACGTATTTGGATGAATTGTAGATACTGGAAAATAGATAAATATGATCATTTACATATTTTTTATTACCTCTATTCAATCTTCTATAGGTATTTATAAGATAATTTTATAAATTTTATATTAAATATAAGTTTCCTTTTATGAAAATTCGAAACTATTATAGACGTGTATGAGTCATTTAAAAATTATTTTTTAAGGGCAGTAGAAATTGTTTAATTTTTAAAAGAATCATACGCGTTTATAATAGTTTCGAATTTTCATAACAGATGGCGCGCTAATGCATTATAATAAGGATTTTCCTCTCTCTTATGCTCTGAAGCTATTCCTCGAATGGCAATAGCACAGGTCGGGGAGATGTCCGATCTACGCGGAATGCTGTCCGAATTCAGGACGGAATGTGACATCATACCAGACGACCCTCAATTGGATTCGTCTGATGGAAAAAATATTTAATTTTTTTTAAATATATATTAACCCTATATAAATTTATATGTACGATTAATAAATATGTTTCAATCTCAATCTCTCTCTCTCTTTGTGTCAATAAAACATATTTGAAAGATTAAGACAAACTTGGGTTATTGAGGAATGACTGGATTCGCTAAATGGATCCTCAATAGACCAACAATACGATTCTATTAGTAGCTCAATGTGAGTAGAGAAAAATTAATCGTTAACTGCCATTCCAAAATATACAAAAGAGCAACGCATCTGTTTTAATATTTTGATTGGGTTTATACTTTTAAATATTGGCTATTATTATTATATTTTTGCTAAAACCATTTCAACACCCAAAATAATAATAAACTCGAAAAACCACCTGAAAGAAGTTTACTATTGATGAGTGACCTCTTCCAATATATTTCCATAGTACTAAATTTCAGTATTTAGTTATTTCATTTGAAAAAATAGCGCTTGAATTTTCCAATTCTTGCGGACAGAATGCGTGCTAATGCTCGTATTTCTTAGAGGTCTATACTTGAGAGTTAAAATTATGAAAACATTTATATATATATTCATTAGCACGAACTCTTTTAAAGAATTTCAAAAACAAAAACATTTTAAACTTTAGGTATGAGATATGGGAAGAGAGTGCTTTAAAAAATTAAATATTCGAATCATCAAGCTAAATATTAATTCAGCTCTCTCTAATAGAAATAATATCTCAAATATTATTTTTTTTCATATATATATTTATATGTGAAAATTAAATAAAAAATAAAATAATAAAAGGGTCAGATATTAGGATTAAAATTAAAAAGGCATATTCTGATCACGCTCACATAAGCTTTTTAGATGGCAGAATGCCATCTAGTGGAACATTAATAAATTAAACGTTTATTTACAAATAAAATGGGTTGAAGAAATATCAAGTAACAGGCTAAATCAACGTTTAGTTGATTTCTGTTCCACCAGATGGCACTCTGCCATCTAAAAAGTTCATGGAGCTTGGTCAGGATATGCCTTTTTTGATTTGAATACCAACATCTGACCTTTTTATTATTTTATTTTTTTTGTTTTTTTTTATGACATATGATTATATATATAAACATATATCATAATTTGCCTAATGCCCAAGTGGTATAATATCTTTTCCCCAAAATAAGCAAGCGTTAAAATGTGAATACAAATTCATCCATTTATAAATACACTGTA
This sequence comes from Cordylochernes scorpioides, assembly GCA_030710605.1. Lineage (NCBI taxonomy): Eukaryota > Metazoa > Arthropoda > Arachnida > Pseudoscorpiones > Chernetidae > Cordylochernes > Cordylochernes scorpioides. The sequence continues at coordinate 46,458,722 of CP092864.1, forward strand.
CAAAATAAACGTGGGTGCCAGCGCGAGCGGGCGAATGCTACGGCACGCCGCCGCGAGCACGCGCTCACGGGTGTGGAACACATTTTTTTAGAAGCTTACATGCACAACGGTTGGACCTTTCCATGCAACCAAAAATATTTTAGGTCCCAGTGGCTTCTTGAAAAACCAAGAAATGGGTATTTATGTTCCACAAGATGGCGTTCTGCCTTCTGTAAACACATGTTGCTCCTGGTCAGGATATGCCTTTTTTATATAAAAACACCTAACCCTTTTTATTTATTTTTTACTATCATTTTTTCATATAAAAATATAGATTTTCAAAATAATTTTTTCCTGTTTTTTCACATACATACATAAATCACCTTCCACCTCATATGTATATTAAAACGTTAAAAATTCGCCACTAACCTTCAATGAATGCAACCCATTTTCTGAAAATATTTTGCAATATTTATAAGGCTAAAATTCAGTTCCATTTAAAAATTTAAAATATTTATTTACAACATTAATAAATATTTGTCTATCAAAAAACACATTTGTTACTAATAAAAATAATATATTTATAGAATCAATGATAACACATATATTAAAAGTTTCAATATAATATCTATTCTAAAATTCCATTTAAGCTTCAGGTAAATGTATTAGCTAAGTATTTGGACAAGAGAGAAGACCGGGGAATAGCTTGGCCATCCCTTTAATAAACAAATATGGAAATGCAAGTCTTGTATTTACCTCGGCTTTCTGTCCAAACATTTTTAATACCGTTGTAGCAATCTTTTGATACCACTGTTGTACCAAGCCGTGTCCTGTCTTCGTAGCCAGTGGTTCGCCTCCGCCTGCACTTCGTCATCATTCGCAAAGTGCTTGCCTCCAAGGTGCAACTTGAGTGCTGGAAAAAGATGAAAGTCGCTTGGGGCAAGATAATAGTATGTGTGAAAATTTCCCATTTGAAGTTTTCCAGCAACGTTTGGGTCGTTCGAGGTGCGTGAGGGCGAGCATTGTCATGGACGAGTAACACTTTCCGAGACAAAGGTCCAGGAGGTTTCTATTTTATTGCAGCTCTGAGTTTAGTGAGGACTTCGCAGTACCTCGCAGCGTTAACGGTAGTGTTTGGGGGCAGGTAGTCAAACAATAAAACACCCTTACAGTTTCAAAAGACGATAGCCATAACTTTGCCTGCAGAGATTGTGACCTTCGCCTTTTTGGTGCACTTTCCTCAGGCTTCTTTCACACCATGCTTTGTCGTTTTGTTTCTGTAGTGGAATGATGCACCTAGCTTTCATCTCCAGTGACAATACGGGAAAACAGTTGATCCCCATCTCTTCGATGCATTTCCAGGAAACCTCGGGCTGCCTCTATCCGTTGTTGCTTGTGATTTTCCGAGAGAAAACGCGAGACCCATCTTGCGCAGACTTTGCGATAATTCAAAACATCTGACATGATTGTTCCAATCGAAGAGCGTCCAATTTCGATTCCAGGAGGCAGTCGAATCATTATTTAGTCAATGATGACGCGGCGATCGGCTTCCACCACATTCCGAAAAGCAGCAACGGCTGCATTGTCCGTAGCAGAAACGGGCCTGCCGCTTCGCTCGTCATCATGCACGTTTTGCCATCCTTCCAAGAACCATGAACGCCATCGGCGGACCATTTGGATGCTCATACATCCTTCCCCACACACTGACACTAAATTGCGATGAAAATTGACCGCAGTTTCATTTTTCGCTTTGAAAAAACGAATTACAGAACGGAGTTCGCAAGTGGACACGTTCACCAGTGACTGAAGCGCTACGGACCTGCGCGTACGAGTAGCGTGATTTTGAAGGTCACACGCTTCCAACACATCCTAGTGACCATTTCTTACACTACTAACTAATTTTACAACGTTCCGTTTGCAGAAAAAAAATAAGGAAACTTATTTATTGGATGGCCCTCGTATAAAACGACACTTGAAGTTATATATAGTATATATAAGTATATATAGTTATTGACTAAATTGAACTCTTCGAATAAAAATAGCAAAATATAGCGACGATTGGAAAGGATTGTCTTATAAGACTTATATTTTGCTATATATAGTTATTATTCCACATATTTCAACTATAAATAAAACATATTATGTTAAATACTAATGATCACATATACAATTTAACCATGAAATGTTGTTAGTGATACTTATCAAAATATATGAAAATTAAAGCTTTCATTCGTGTTTATATCAAAGTAAAATATTGTATCTATGAAAATTATTTTTTCATCTTTTAACTCTTTAAACAACAGTAATATACAAAAATGTCTCCTAAATGATCGGGTTTCACTTCTGCACGAGTAAATTCTGTCCAATATATATATTTAACAAATATTATTACATTTTTAAAAATTCAATTGCTATCTATCGATAAAATTGTAACAATTAAATTTAGCACTGCAGTAAGGTCTGTGATATAATTAAAATAAAACACATTGCCAAAATTTAATTATTACAAATTTTATTACCTTTATCAGTAGTATTTTTGATGATAAAAACATTCAATAGAGAGAGAGAGTGTATAATATCATCATTCCTATTTCAGAGATATTTAATATTCAACTTGATTCTTTTTATTAGGCTAGCATATATGTATTTAGGCTTTAAATACTCTATATATCATGTCTTTAAAAGGCACTACTTTAGAAATATCTTAATAATTGATTCATTTAATTTATTGAAAATGGGCGGAGTAAAATATTTACTTAGTATTCCATATATACATATATGTCTTGAAATAGTACAAAATCGTAATTTTACTGTGATCAGGTTGATAAAATAAGAAGAAGACTCAATAACGTGCAAATAAAGGTTGCTAATGGTTGCGCATTCTGATAGAATAAAAATATTATAAAATATATGCTTAATTGATATATATCCGACAGTTGTAGCAAGCAATCAGCAACCATCAGATGCATGATTAGCAAATACGTTTTCGAAAAATATATATATATTATATAATCTAAAAACCTCAAATATTTCTATATTTTAAAAAATATATATTTTATTTTATTCATTGATATTTTTATTTTGTTATCATCGTTTATAAAAAGACTTTCAGTTTTAGCTGTATAGTTTTGTTGTAAATATGCGTAGTTAACCAATCAATCATTTTAAATCACTAATATAGGATTAACTTATAAATTCTATATAATGTGAAAACTACCTAATGTGTAATATTTCCTCAAGTAATTGAAAATAAAAGCTACTTGACGGTAAATAATTATCTTTTTTTATCACGACTGCACCTCAACCCTTTATCTTATCGATCCTTTGTCTTATCAAGCCTTATCTAACAACAACACAAAATATTCATAACATATATATATTAATAGGTTTATAATTTGATATAATTTCAAAATAGTATACCAGGTAACTATATGTTAGCGCATATTATAATTATAAACGTGGAGAGAATCTATATATGTCGATTTTAATACTTACAGAAGAGATACTTATTCAGAAAATGTAAAAAACTATTATTAAAGTGATTTTTAAAACTTTTCAGTTATGCTTCACCGGTACAAACCTTCGGAATATAAAGTGTATAATGGAAATATCTTTTATAAATATAGGAAGGACATCTTACGTATTCTATGAAGTAGAGTAATACAATGTTAATACTGGTGAAGAGAGAATAGTTACTGCTGTGAGAGAGTCCTGTTATTCAATTCATGGAGGCCACAACTCTTCATTAGAAAGCCGTTAAATGTAATTTATAACACGCCCGAACTTGACAGTTTCTACACCTAGGAACGGAATGACACACATTTGGTAGAGATTCCTTCAATTTTACATTTTGTTTGTATGAAGAGAATTAGCACATCGTTCAGATATTGGGGAATACCTTTTAAATTCTAAAACGCATATTTTACCAGCTCCATAAAATATTATTCGGCTAATTCTACAAAATTTATTCAAAATATTTAGGGTGGTCCTCAGTCAGTGAAATATCATTTATTATTTTAAAATAGCATATTTGGATCTTTCAACACACTGAATGGCCCACTATTATTTACCGGAAAATATTTCAATTAACTTCTGTTTTCTTTATTTTCTTAAGTTTTCTTAGAACTCATTCTTGAAAGATATATCAATAATAACTAACCCGCTTTATCTTATCTCACCAATATTCCAAAAAATATTTTTTCGCGGCATGATATAAAATTCAAAGTGAATTGATAGTAAGAATAAAATTTAAATCAGGATATTCATACGCCTCCTCAATCGATATTTCCACATCTCTTCTTCACGGGAAATTTCAGAAACGTGCTAACTTTTATTCCTAAATTGTTCTTTTTCACACATATAATGTGATAGATCTGATATAGATGCTAATTCTTCCATTCGAGTAATTATTTTACAACAACAAAAGCCTTTATTGAGGACCTCTCGTCATATAAATGATTCGCCAGTTTACAGAGTAATTGAAGAGAAGAGAACTAAGAATACAGAGAGAAACCTATAAGTTAGTAGGTATAGTATAGTATTTTCTACACTGTGACTATATACAACAGCAGTAACAAGCCTTTTAGTGGAATCAAAGTCCCATACAGGATTCGTCATTCTAATCCTGACAAAGATTATTTACATATGATTATTTACATCAATTAGATTATGTATATAGCTTTTTTTCTCTTCAGCCGTCTTCCAAAATTTGAACAACGCAAACGCTCCAGCTCTGTTTCTCACCATCTAATTCAACAGGAGCTCCAAAGAGAGTCCCTCAAGGCCTATTTCACTGAGGAGCACTTCTCGTTCGTCTTTCAGCCCCATACATGAGAGTATATGGTGATGTAGCCCCGGCTCCATTCTTGTCCCGCAAATCTCGCATGTCCATCCGTCTGTTTTAAATATTCTGGGGCGATCATCAGTAAAGAGCACCGAGAGGATTATCAGTCCGGCAATACACCGTTTGACCCGGAGCGGGAACTCGCTGGACAGATAGTGTTCCGGTAACGGAGTTGAACAGATGTTTTTATAGTGGGGGTATAGTCTTGAATTTATTATTCTTGTGTGATCCTTTTGCAGACCATTCGAGTAATTATACATTCCTAATATAATATATAACTACTTAAAGCAAATTTAAATTATGTTATACAATTCGCATTAAATTTATATATATATGTGATAATTTGTATATAACAATATGTAATCCCACCACAATCTATGCAATGTATCGTCAAAAGGTTTTAAATAAAGGTTAGGCCTCGCAAAAAAGAGAGAACAGCAATTACCAGGATTGCATCATCCAGGAAGTAAAGGTCACTACCCAGGAACACCATAAAACTAAAGTTCAAAGAGCTTCTTCTTCCTGGAAGATGGCATCCATGACGACAATGGAGGTACCAACATCCAATCACAGTTAAGCATGAATAACTAAGAACCAATGTGAGGTAACTCTCAGGACGATCCCATCCAATGAGAAGACGAGAGAGTTAACGAGGAAGATCTCGGACTCAAAGAAAGTTAGTAGGCAGGCGACCAGGCTAAGAGCAAGGCGTACCAACTCCGACTGCAACCAAGGTAAAAGTATCTTCGATCATGTGAAAGACAAGGAACCTTCCATTTAGTATCAACTTTCTCTCTCTCCCTTTATCGCGAAGTCTTAGATTCAATCCCATCCTGAATTTTGTCTCGTTATTTCCCCTGTGGAACCCTACCATTCAACTAAGACTGCGCCATCCATCACCAACCTCCACCATCCATCACAAGTCACCAATCCTACAGTAAGTCAACAGGATACAAATCTTCTAACATTTATAGATACAGTATACAGATAGAGGACACCTCTCTACAAAGGACAGATTTCATTTCCATTTTTATTATTTATTAACTTTCCTGTAAGAGGACACTTCTCGCTAAAGGACACTTTGGCTCTACAATTAGGTGTTCTTTACAAGAAGGTTCTACTGTGCATATGATATTTTATATAAAGGGAAGTCTCTAAGGAAGAATTTCATATTTTAACCTTTTTTTATTCTCATAGTGAGGAAAACAAAAGGCATGTCTCTCTTTGCTTTTTATCCTTTACCTTTTCCAGTCTAGTCTTCACTTTTATATCAATGCTATGACGCTTAACGGCTATTACCTTCCTGAATCGTTGTGTGTGTTATAGCAATATTAATATAAACATATAACAAATAATGAAAAATCTTATTGATTTTGTTTTGACTAATAAGCCATATATTTCAAACATATTCACTTTGAATATACATATATTTATTTTATTTGTGTTGTATATATGCATAAAAATAGAAATTCTTCGATAATAAATTATTTTCTGTGTACTTTAAAAGAGAATAAAACAAAAGTAAATAATTGGAATTTCTACTGAATTTTTACTTACAATACCTTACAACATATTATACTAAAAGCAAATGAACCATTGCATAAATTCAAAGCCAACCTGACACCAGTCATGTAGCTCTCCTCGAGAGGTTTGAGCAGAAGCAAAGACACAGAATGAGGATAAATAAGAGGAACAGTTTGCCAGGAAGTCCTTAGGGACCTCTGGAGTCTCATCGATCGTCCCTAAACTGTGGACTCCCCGCTTCTTTAACACCTATTTGAACAACTGCGTGCAGTCCTGATGGCACTTTTATTTGCGGTCTTTACTGCCTTCCTCTACCTATCCTACACCAAACTCTGGAAATGTGCGATTGTTTTCTCTTGTTCAATATTTAATAGTTTGGTGAAATGGCAAACACTATATGGTTAAAAGTTGATAAATTAAGTCATTTTAAACAAGGAGTCTTTATTTAAGACGGACGGTCGTCTTCTGGGAAAATATTCTGAACTTCTTCATTAACGTGATACTCTCGAAATTAAGTGTAGTATATATTCCCAACACAAGTATAATATAAAACAAATTTCATTTTTTCAAAAGCCTTAATCATATTTTAGCACCTGGAGGAAATGTTTTACAAGATATTTTGCAAAAAAAGGGGAGTCTTCAACATTTTTATTTTGTTTAGTTTCTCAGATATAAAATATATTAATGTAATTCTATCTTTAAAGTACATTTAATTGATTATTTTTATATTAATTTATTATATATATTTTTATTAATAAAATTATTAGTTACAATATTGTTTATAATACATTGACCGATATCAATGATAATATTTAGATTTTCTTTCTCTTCGATATATTTACCTGAATAATTGATTTGACTTGATTTATCCACTTCAATATAATCTAGAAAACATATCAATATAATTACAATAAAATACAAATTAAATTCCCATAATATCCCATAATAATCGTTAGAACAGGCGAAATGATGCATATAATATATTCCAAGACTTTTTCCTCAGAATATTTTTACCGTAAATTTTATATAAACAATTTTATATTGGAATTCTATTTAGAATCGGTTTAGTAGATACTTCCAAGTGTATGCCATTATGGTAAAGGTGTGCAGGTTATTAGGACATCCTCTAAAAAAAAATTCTAGTTTTGAAAAATTTTGAAATTTGCAATATAACAGTGATATGGTACATTAAACTGGCGAAACCGCTGGGTGGGTTCACCACTGATGAGCCAGGCCCTCCCATTAATTTTTCCATTGCAGTTATTGAAATTGTTCAATTTTTAAAAGAATCACACACGTCTGTAATAGTTTCGATTGCTTATAAATATACCTATGTTGTTTTTTAATCCTTTTTCATGGTTCTGAGCCAACTGCGTTCAAGATATCGGGGTTACAAAAATTCTGTATATATTAACCAAGAAATCTCTCCTTAAAGTGCCGGATATATATGTAAGCAGAGTAGTGCAATCCAATATAAGAGAGGCAGAGTTGATTAAAGTGGAGAATGTAGGAACGATTCATCACTGATGTGGCCTCCGAATATATTTTTTAAAGCAGCAGTAAAAATTTGATTTATTTGTTAAAGAAATTCTTCGGCTAAAATATATAGCTATGTTTCTTACATATTTTAAAATAAATTATTTCTAAAGTCTCTATACTGTTATTTTTAAATTTGGGTGTTATAAGTCTCATCCGTGGAAATAAGTTTCGTTCTACCTTTTTTATTGTTTTATTGTAATATAAGGTATTTGGAAGAAATAGCTTTTAATTATTAAGAAGCATTTCTAAATATATAGGATACATTTTAAGCAATAGGAAGCACTAATATCAATAATGATATACTAATTTATTACGCAAATGGGCACAACTTAAGGATGTGAAAGGTAATTTGATGTCGACGGTCATCTGTTTTTGGTTTTTATTAACGGAAAAGGAGGCAATTTTATTCGCACTTGGTTATCTCATGTGTCTTTAATAAAGATCACAGTGTATCGAATATCTTTCAGAAATATTGTCTGAATTCCGATATACATTCTAAAAGTTACAAATTTCTTTAGTTTTGTCAATGATTGCATTTCTTTTTTCGAATTAAAACTCTGAGATAATGATGTTAATAAAAATATAATAATTTAGAAAAATGTAAATCAAAGTTTATGCAAATTCTTGAGATCTTATTTGAGATTTATTTTTAGTTATGCATAGAGTTATGCTATCTAATTCTTATAAGAGAACAAAGAACTAACTCTATATATAGCTATAGAGGTATTTATCAGTAAACTAAGTATGAATCATATGAATGATATAAATGATCACTGTGAAAGGAGAACAATTTACTGACAGACACGGAAACCAACACATAATGTATTCCAATGGCGTTTATTGTGAATAAGTATAATTGATTAGACCAATTAAGGAAATACATTTGTTTCTCACCTTCTCAATCATCAATAGGAAGTTGAGATAATAAGCTAATCTCCTTAATTAACCAGCTTAGAAATAAATATTGGAATTGAGTGCGTTCCGCGCTATTTTATTCCAATCAAAATAATATCTAACCTATTTAGAAAAAGGTTATAGCTACATATCAACGGTATTTGATTTATTTACATATTTGCATATGTTCGCACCTTGTTGAAAATCGAGCAATTCTTTTTGAATACTTCAAATGAGTGACGTTTATTTTTAATCAGAAATGTTTATTAAAACTTCCAATATGCCTCATCGAAATATTGGAAGTTATAATAAGCATTTCCAAAATAAGTGTTACTCATTTAAGGTATATGTATATATTTTTATGCAGATAAAATTAGACTTGTTACCAAAAGTCGAATTAACGACTTGAAAAACGCTAGCAAAAACTTCAGTTTATCGTTATTTTCTTTATACATCGTATAAAATAAACTATTTGATCCAAGATAAGCTTGTCATCATATTGAGGTATATTTTCCAATATACGAATATAGTCTCTATATTAACATCGAGTATTGTTCTTGTATATCATTTGACAGATATCGGATATTTGATTCTATTACAGTGGTACCTCGACATACGAGTTTAATTCGTTCCGCAACCTTGCTCGTATCTTGAATTACTCGTATCTCGAAGCAAATTTCCCCATACAAAACAATTGAACTACCATTAATCCGTTCCAACCTCCAAAATATCACCCGTTATTTTTTTACGTGGTTTTAAATAATAAAAACGTATTTATAAATATCAAATATTTATTGCACAAAAACAAAAAGAGAATGTAAAGAAATAAATTAGATATCCTCACTGGTCTTTGCCTTTTTCGCTACATTTTTCTCGCTTTCACCTGTAGGCCGTAAGGCCCTTAGCCGGCGTTACACTCTTTATTGACTCCTTCCGTTTAAGCAAAGAACATATCATGGACCTACTACGGCCATATTGCCTCGACAAGTCAACAACTCGAACACCTTGCTCATGTTTTTCTATAATTTCACGATTTAATTCAATACTCATCATCTTTTTCTTAGCACTTGACTTTTTACAAACCTCTTTCCGATCCATGGTATTAAAAATAAATGAACTAAATCTGTAAATGTAAACGCGAACACAAAACACAATTTATCACAGCGGAAGCACGCTGCTAACTGATCGTGATGGCGCGACTGCGTGTTACTACCTGTTGTGTTTTAACTTTAAAAGCACACAAAAATATAATAAACTTGAATTTGTTTATTCAAGTCTCAAAAAACAAAGCTTTGGATATAGAACAAATAATAATGAAGAAGAAGAAAGAAACATTTTAGGAAAAGCAAAAACAAAACAAAAGTACTGGTCGAAAAGAAACATTTAAAATCACAGATTAATATCTTCAACACTACCGAACCGAACTCGTATCTCGAATTTCGTTCGTAACTCAAAGCAAAAAATCACTTGCTCGTCGGCTCGTATCTCGAAAAACTCGTATGTTGGGGCGCTCGTATGTCGAGGTACCACTGTATTTGTTTTGTTTTGTCATCTTAAAGTAAAATATTTAATTATTTTCTCGCTTTGTGTGTTCGAATTGTGTTTCAAATAAAAATAAAATCCATTACAGCTCAAGATAGAATAAGAAATATTTTAAATTTAATGTTTTATATAAGCATATATTTTAGAAAAGATGCATATAGATTTCTAGTTATTTTATTGTTCCAATATTTCGAGAGGCAACTCGCCTCTCTTTATCGAGGATGTTTGTGTTTTTCACTAAAACATGCGAGCACGCGTACCTCACTCTCGTTCTACAAGGCCAATGAAATAATTGTATCTTTGATTTAAATATTGCTTTCAGTATATATACAGCTAATAATCATATTGAATATTATAGATTATTATTTTATCTATGAAAGATAAAGAGATTTATATACAACAGTGTAATTGTAAATAATTGTGTGTATACATATTAATTCTAAATTAATGAAAATTTGAAAGCAAAATAAATGAGTAAATTAAAAGTATATACATAGTTATTTACAAATGATTAAGAAATGAATTCTTTATAAATTTCTGTAAATTCAAAAGCATTTATGTTGATATATTCTATAAATTCATTTTCTTTGCAATATATATTTTTAATATTATTTTTTTTCTATATAAACTATGTAAGAGCCGTCTTCGATAAATATATATGGCGCTAATCATATATTAATCAATCGTTTTTATCAGTAATTAGTTTGAATATTTTTTTAATTTGTAATACGCATAGAATTTTTTAAATTTGTATATGTAAAAAGAGTATATGTATAACTTATTATATATTTCTTTCTTTTCGAAAATTAGGAGTATCTAGGGACATTATATAGAAGGTAATACAGTTAAGTACAATACTTGTATAATTGAAATGAATCCCTCAATTTGAAATGGATAATATGCGTAATGCCAAAAATTGTGTAAGATAATTTTGAGTATTGAGGTTAAACATAAAACCAAAAATATGTATATATATGCATGTTTTACCCGTAGAAAGGTCGTTAAAAACCCGAAAGCTTGTAAACTTGTTAATAGTGCAAATCCTCAAGATTTATATTTGATTGATCTAAATAGACAAAGAATATTTTTTTATTATTTTGCTTTCTTTCTAAGAGGTTACGCTTGCTCGACAGAACTCATATCTTCACCCGAACAAGAGAGAACACTTCTATTAGAAAAACTTCCATCAAATATAAAAATAATATAGCATATATATTATAATAATTATTTCTGCTGATATTGTAATTATTGAGACATAAAATTATTACTTGTTGATGTAGATTGTTTTGAGTTCGTAAGCATTTTGGTACTGGTTTGCAGTTGTGATATTTTGAAAATATAATAAATACAGTTTTAATCAAAATTTACTTTAATTATGGTAATGAAACAATTTAAGAAGAAATACTTTATTTGAGGCGTAAATAAGAATAAATAAAATAAAATATTAAATACATACACCTATACCTCGCTTTGCGTCGGGGTTACGTTCCAAAAAAAAAAACACGACGCAAAGTGAAAATATGTGAAGGCGCAATCAAAAGGTAAGGTGTTGCCATATTTTAGGAAAAAAAATAAAGACTCGAATTCAAAACAACGCAACTTCGAAAATCTAACGACGCAGAGTGATAATCAGTAAAATTTAAGCAGCGACGCAACTTCGAAAAAAACGCAAAACGAAACCACGCAAAGCGAGGTATTGGTGTATTCACATATTTACAAAATATTACAAATGATACAAAATATACAACAATGAATTATATACAGAAAGCTGCGACATCTTTACATCGTAGTTTGATCTAGATATATTATTATTTTAAAATAAAAATGATTTTTTTATATAACATATATATTTAAGGAAAGTTATAAGATATTAAATAATAGGCATATATGCTTGTTTGAGTTATAAATAGTGAGAAGGTAAACTTTAATAAAACTTATATAAGGTAAAATGAACTCTATTGTGTACACCCTCCAGCCAGATTTCCATTCTGCAGGATGTCTCTAGAGATTAGCAGAGTGTGTCCGTCCAACTTGTAAATCGTGACAGAGCCCGAAATATTAGAAAATTTATTTCAAACAAAAAGAAAATCTCTCTCTTTCTAAAAGTCCATTTGCGTGGAGATCACATATCTAATGGATTCTTTGGGCCATCTTCGGTGTAATATTCTCTGCTTTCTATGGAAATTCTTATTAAATTAATATTTTATTTATATTACGTGTGTTTTTATTTGTATTTAGTATTCCTTCTTATTTTTATAAATATTATTTTTGAAAATAGAGTAATCCATATTTAAATCATTAGATAATAAAAGAGCATATATTGGAAGGTTACTTCAAGAAAAAGATATTCGTAAACAATTAACATAAAGCCCTTTACCTAATTTTATCAAAGAATTTAATAATAAAACTTAATAAAATAATACGTTCACATACACTAGACAAAAAAACATTTGTAAATTTAATGGCTGAAGACAATAATTTACCAACCTTTTATGGCCTCCCAAAAGTTCATAAGCCAAACTAGCAAATAAATCTTTTATTAAATCCAATATATACATTTTTATTATCTAATTTATAAATAATATTTAGATTCAATATGAAATTCACTATATTACAAGTTGAAGATAAACAGTACAAGCATATATATACTATTTCATATATGAAAATGTGAGAAATTATAATTTTCAGCGTTCATTATTTTCTTTTTTCTAATTGGTTCACAACTGATGAGTCAAGCTCTTCCAATATTTTTTTCATTGCAGTAAGGACAGTAGAAGTTTGATTTATTTGTGAAAATAAATATTCGCGTCTTAATGTCTTCATTCGTTATATATAGATGGCGCGTTATTGCCTTGTATTAATTTATTCCTTACTTGTTCTTATTGTTTGTGGAAGAGCATGGCTCGATGCAAATATTTGAATATAATTCTACTGTCCTAAAAGCTTATGTTCCTAGTTTGCTTAAATACCATTTTTATAAGAAGTGTAAAATAAATGAATATGTAACTATTATGTATTTTATGATAAACTATTTACAAATTCAAATAATTTTTTGTATCGAAATACCGATATTTTAAATCAAATTACTTATAATAAAGAGCATAAATAATATAATCAGGCCGTTCAAGTAACTAGGGCTATTGGGAAAATCCGACAAAGAATACGATATTCTTCAATAAATTACTTTGTTGACTCTATCGGCTGTTTTGTATGCTGTGAGCAATACGAGAGTTAATTACCAGACGATGGCTGCAATTTGCAGATGGCGTCTCCACCATCTTCATGATCGGCTGCTGCTAAAACTTTTATTTCCCTAAAAAAATATTCAAACAGTTTAGGACTATCTGCTGATTTTGGTAATTCCTAAACCTTCTGATGAATGCTGAAACCAAGAATATATTCATGTATTTATCTTTAGTCTGATTTATTGCGCGCTTTTTACTTTTTGTTCAGTTTTCAATACACTAAAAAAAGTCTCATGTTGAGTTTATTTTCTATTTAGTAAATGGGTTGCTGTTTATTTATATACAAGTGATATATATTTTGAATATCTATATACGTAAATATAGTTCTTAGCTGTTTTTCATATAAACGATATACTTCCTGTCAATTGAGTAGCTACATTGGTAAATATTATTTGCTGCTAAAATGGTTACAAGATCAAGAAAAAAGGAACTCCAATTTTAAAAACCTTTGCATAGTAAACGGTATGTTATCGTCATATTTGACTGTTTTTAAATACTAGTCTAGATACTTATCTGACCCGTGATCAAAACAAGTCAAAATAAGTGGTCGCCTCAAATGATATGAATATTAATATAAAATTCTAAAAATCCATTAAAGATAACGAACCTGAGATTCAGTCAATATTATTTTTATTCCTCTAAATATATACATATATGAATATAAAAACAAAAGTCACTTCTACCGTTAAATTAAACCTCCAAACTGGACGCCATCTATTGACCGTCGCCGCAAACTAACATGGACACCGTTTCGGTGACAAAGCCACAACACCAGCTTCGGCAAACTGAGAAGCATTCACTTGGTGGAAATGGTTTCAGGTTAAATGCTCTCTTCACCCCAGGGCGTATTTTATATTATCAAATCGACAAGGGATCTAGCTGAATATTCAAAATTGTCAAAGAGGTTTTAAGCTGGCAAAGTGGCTAGGCCAAATCTATGGTAAAATATCGATGGAAATTTTTCTGTAAGGAAATTGATCTATGAAAGCAGAGGTCGACTCTCCCGTCAAATTAAAGTCTATACTGGATGCCATCTATTGACCGTCGCCGCAAACTAGCGGCCTCGAGTCGGTGGCAAGGCCACAACACTAGCTCTGGCAAACTGAGAAGCGTTCACCTGGAGACCATGGTTTTTCGGTTAATGGCTCTTTTCAGTTCCGGGCGGATTTCATTCCACGAAATCCACAAGGGTTCAAATGGAATCTTCAGAATGCGCACGCGCGCCTAAGAGGTGTTTATGAACTAAATAAGGCAGCAGGTTTCTAAAGATAGGTTTCCTTTCATTTTTATCACAATCTCAAGCTTTTCAACATTACCCCCCTTCTACAGGAGTATAAAAACATTATTTATTTATTTAAATACATTAACCTCTGTGTGTATATCCTCATTCAATTCATATACAAGAGTTTCACATCTATTTGTAAAGAGGTGTCTAGTGTTGGAATATTACACAGAGTAACAATGGCTATAGATGAGCTTGTGTTTGAAAAGGAACTTGTATATAATTATTTATATTTTTTGTCCCCACCCCCCCCCCCCCTAAAACATATACCAAGATTTGTTTTGTATAATTGCTATTAATAATAAATAATATGCAAAGTTAAATTGGTTACGGATTCATCCTTCTTACTTACTTTAAAAACATAACATTTAGTTGGCAAAGTGGCTTGTTTAAATCTATATAATAAAATTTTATTTTGTTTCAAAACTTAGGATTAATAAACCTTTAAATTTTCTCTCACCTTTGTGATCGTCTCTCTGATTTCCTTGTTTGATTGAATGTATTTCATTATATGAAAATAAAGACCTTTCCTATTGTGAAATATACACATATATACTTCTCTAGATTTCATATTAGGTATAACTAATAATACTTTTCATATTGCAAAAGGTTTTTTATTTGACCATATATATTAGATATAAAGAACCTTCGAATACATAGTCTTAATTAGCTGATAGCTTTAAATAAAATACGATTATTTGATTATAGTTTCAATATTATAAGCATAAAACACTCTTTATTTGATTATATAACAGTATATTTCCCATATACGCGTAAATTATAACGTTCTCCTATAAAGAATATAATAAAACTATATTAATGATAATATAATTTATAAATATACCAGCTAATAGGTACAACTTCTCTAAGTTTAGTGTCCATGAGTTTATATCTTTTAAGAATATACCAAATATTACTTGCACAATTCGTAGGTTTTATTTTACATTTGAATGACTAGCTAGCGATATATATAAATAGTCTTACAAAGAAATTTATCCGTTGAAGAGGATTTATCCAAAGAGCTCTTCCCTTTTCAATATATATAATATATATATTTATATATAAAATATATTCAAGTTTATTTTATAGATATATAATACGATTTTCAACAAAATATATCTTGATTTACGTACCAATAAATGAATAGATTTGAAGATGAATCTAATGCTCGTTATTTCTGTATATAAGGCATACTTTTATAGATATATAGCGATAAATTTATATAGCAATAGATTCAAAACTTCTAGTAGAACGAGTGAGTTGGGATAATTATAAAGCACGTATTTATTTTATTTAAAGAAATTCTTATGTTTCAGAATAATTGTTGATGGATCCTTAAGAAAATTTGAAGATGAACCTAATGTATAGATTATTTCTGTATATACCTATCCCTATCTATAGCAATAAGTTCAAAACTTGTAGCAGAACGAGTGAGTTCGAAATATATAGCACGGATATATTTTATTTAAAGGAATTCTTAGGTTTCAGAATGATTGTATATGGCTCCTCAAATTTGAAGATGAACCTAATGTATAGATTATTTCTGTATATACGCTATCCCTTTCTATAGCAATAAGTTCAAAACTTGTAGTAGAACGAGTGAGTTCGAAATATATATCACGGATATATTTTATTAAGAGATTTTTTTATGTTTCAGAAGGGTCGTTTATGGATCCTTAAAATAATTGAAGATGAACTTAATGTATAGATTATTTCTGTATATACGCCATCCCTTTCTATAGCAATAAGTTCAAAACTTGTAATAGAACGAGTGAGTTCGAATAATTATAGAAGAATGATTTATTTCATTTAAAGAAATTCCTTTGTTTCAGATTAATCGTTTATGATTCCTTAAAAGGTTTTTGAGAAAAATATTTAATATTATTTCAGAATATCAGTTGAAAAATCAATCATTACCATTCAATTCTATGATCAGTCAATATTCATTTCTAAATTTGATTCTGATTCACCAATATTATAAAAATGTAGTGTTGATACTGTTGTTATAGCTAAAAGCCAATCTCAACTCAATCTCCACCTACCATACCGTTACTAAATGTAAAGATCGATATTTCTTCATAAATAAATAACGGAGGTAGAATATTAGGAATTTCTCCCTTGATAAATAAAACATTATTTATTTATAAAGATAATCTATGTGAGAGGAATCTTCTTAGTTACATACCATAAATATTTCCTGTACTTGGCGCAACTTTTGAACGTTAGCGATCTAAATATTTCGTTCTTGCTTAGAGAGCTTCTAAAATTTGTATGGAATTCGTATATTCTCCCAGTAACAGCAAATAATAAATATATAGGTTTAATATAATTCTAAATAGAATAAATTTGTTTTCTATCTAAGTTTTGAATTGGTAGATTAAAATTCTTTATTTTATCTGAGTAAATATTATTTGCTCTCGTAGATAAGGGAGTAAAAGAAAATAAATACTTACTTGAGAAATAAAAATTATTGATAGGGAAGACACATTTTCACTTTAGCTTCAGAATTTTTACGAAATCTTCAAATCACGTCAGAAAATGAAGAATTACAATCTTGATGAATGAGTTTTCCTTTCAACATTAAATATGAGAATCGCTAAGGTAAATATAAATATTTTAATAATATTTATCATAAATATCTCTCTCTCTCTTAACTTTATATAATCCTATATGAGCAATGTAATAAGAGTGGTTCCAATCTCAATCTCTCTCTCTTTCTTCAGGACGTAATGCGACTTCAAACCAGACGACCCTCTGATGAATTCGTCTGATATAGATAAAATTTTAATAATAATTTTTCCCTTTATATAACCATATATAATATTATATGAACGATTAATACATCAGATTCAATCTCAATCTCTCTTTTCTAATTTAGCACTCTTTAACCTATAGTGATTTTTATATAAAACAGAATTATTTTACTATTATTTCTATATATTTATTAAATAATGTTTCAAAAATATTCTCTATTAATTCAAAAGACATCAAAAAAAAGATATAATACTATAAAAATAAAAACCAACACAAATGTGAATTTAAAGAAAAATATATCTTTGTTCCACACTATAAAAAGAAAAGAATCATTTGATACAATTTCAACAATGTTTTATGTGATGAAAAAAATATTGGCGATAAATTTTATATTGCTATTTTATCAACACAAAATTCGCCCATTAATCTTTATAAATACGCTCAAATAAAATGTTCTTAAACACTATCAAAGTAATATTATTTTATACATATTATAGGCTGTGAAATGTATATTTATTGTTTCTATGACGTTTTTTTAATATATATAATGTTTCTTCTGAATTTATATATGTATCATATATGAAATAGTCCTTATAAGTATATATAATTATTTTTTTTGCATTCCCTCTTTCTCCCTCTCTCAGAGAGGGTGTTCTACTATATATTTTCAATATAACTATAATGATAGGCGCTGCTTTGCGACAAATTTACATTTACGAAGGACACAATATCAGCTAACAATAATATTTAATCATCTATTTATCATATAACTATATAATTTGATATAAATAATATACACATTGTTCTATTTAGAATGTTCAATTATTTTTTAATCAAAAATACATAAATATATATTGAAAACAAAAAAGGCATATTTTAACCGCTCAAATAAGAATTTTAGATGGCAGAGTGTCATCTAGTGGAACAATAATGGGTTGGCCAAATATCACAGAACAAGTTAAATCTACGTTTAGTTGATATGTTTTCAACTAGACGGCGCTTTTTCGTCTAAAATAATTCTCATTTTAGCGGTCAGGATATGCCTTTTTGCTTTTTAACATCAACACCTGATCCCCAACACCTTTAAGAGTGAATTCGTCACTATCAAAAATAAATTCAAATAATATAATATAAATGAATATAATCAAAATATTCAAGTAGTAGGATACATATGCTAGAAATTAAAATTATTTAAAACTTATACAAAAAATTAGAATGATTCCAAATTGTGCAAGAAATTCGAATAAAAAGAAATATATCAGATTGGTTGAAGTGTTCGTAAACTAAACCAAGAGCTTAAAATGATCATAGAACCTAATTCAAACGCTCAAATAATTATGAGCATTGTCGAAAAAATAAAAAAATACCAGAAGTTCCAAATGATCAGAAGATACAGGTTATCATAAATCTATTCAAGAAAGTTCAGCAAGTTTCACCCCGAATTACCTACTGAACACAAATATCTGTGGAGAATGAAACAATAAGATGAAGGTAATATCTCTGGTTATAACATTTATTTCAATAACAAAACTCGTATAGCTACCTGTCCTCCGGGCAACATACTTGGTGTATTATAAATATTTGGTGAACGAATATCTTCAATAAATCTGAGATATATCAGTCGATATATATATCGGAATGTCGTTTCATATCTTTCAACGTGAATTAATTCACATTCTCATATCCAGTCTGTGTATTCAGAAATATCTTTGAATGGCGAAATTCTTTTGTATTTCAAAGAAGACAAAGCATATTTATGGTACAATATAATGCGGCTTATGATTGTAGAAAGAGGTTTGACAATTTTACCCCAAATGTTTCTTTTGAACGAAAAATCATTACTCTTCACAATTCATTCTTTCATACTGCATCCCAGAGGATAGAAATAGTCATTATTTCTCTTTTTTTTTAATTACGATTTTTCGTTCGAAAGAAATATTTGCGGTAAAATTGTCAAACGTCGTTCTACAGAGAATATTTATTATCATACATGTATTCTACTTCTATTTGCAAAGAAATTAAATGTAGACCCTGTATTTATGACATAGCGCTATAGCATTTAAACTGATAGGTTATCTTACCTATTGGTGTCAATATAGTAATCAATACAGAGGCTAGTGGGTTTTCTAGAACGATGTATGAGAAACCGTTGGCACAAGTGTATAATATCTCATGGGGATTACTTTGAAGGGGACAAAATAGGTATTCATGAATAAATAATTTTTGAAAAAACACAAAAGTCGCGATATCTTTGAACACACCTCGTATGTACTTCACAATATATAGGAGTTATATATTATTCATGTATCTTACTAGAATCTGAGCCTTTTATATTTATATAAACTTGAGTATTTTTATAATTCAATTTGTACACTTTAAATAAATTTTATTTCAGGGTTGTATTTAGGAATTCTTTTGATATAAAGGGGTTTGTCACTTGATCGACCTATTGTATAATTAAAAATTGGCGGCGAAAATCAGTTATATTTTCTTACATGGATATGTTTGAGGCTTAATGCTTCTTAAAGAATTACGTCGCGCAATTCATAATATATAGAAATTATGTTCAAAGATATACAATGCATCGTTATGATGCATATTTAAAGGGAGATGGTGCCTCTTCTGGTACACGAATTTCATCTTACGCAACACTTTTTGTTGATATATATATTTAAAACATTTCTTATTGTGAACACTAACAAAGGAATTTTTCCGATGACCTGTTATACGTCAAATTAAATATCAACTGATGAATATTTTATTTCAATTCCAGTGTCGTCCTAAACTTACACATTTTGAATCTTAAAAGCTTCTAATCGATCAATCAATAATATTTAAAAGTACCTTGAGCGGTTGTTGTGGTACTATTTGTCACATGCTGAAGCTGTTCAACAGTCTTCATCACATACATAAGATACTTGATCCAATTTATTATATTAATATCTATTACGATATTGAGAATATAATACTTCTGCAACAATTGAGCGCGAGGTAAAAAAGGTTTTCTTCTGCATTATCATCAAATATTATTTGAATTAAGGCTATGCAAATTGATTTCTTACATATTACAATAAATTTATTCTACAATAACTCTTTTAAATGGATATACTAAGCACACAAATACGCATTGATATAATATAATAATTCATAATTCACATTCATTATATATTGGAAGATATATATTTGAATAGTATAGTTATATAAATATCTATATTAATAAAATGGAAATTTCATAAGTGGACATCACTAAAAACTTTCGTTACAATGCATCAATTTCAACCAAATTTTCAACATTTATTTAAAACGAGATGGAGCAGGTTTTGCTTAACATCAAAATATATTTCCTAACATTAACATGCGTAACTTCGCTGTTATCGATTAAATAAAAAGAAAATCAACAGAGTTAATTTTATTTATATATAAATACAAAATTAAATTTCAACAGAGTTAATTTTTTTACATACTAGCTAATAATCTCAATCTAAAAAATATTCAAAACAAGCAATTTTAAGATAACACCATATGTAAAACAGTCGGCCAAGAAAACAACAACGATATTACATCTTTCTCACATATTCACACACAATCTTGATTAATAATAAAAACTAATCTTTATCATTGTTTATTATACTTCAACTTTTATTTCTACATTTGTTTTTAAATACCCAATTGTTTTATCATGTTTCTAATTTCGCCTAACAAATATACAAATTTATAGTGACCAACATATGCAAATTTTATCTTTGTTTTTATTTAACTTGATATCGTAAACATAACATCTATTGTAAGCATTTTTCTGTTCACCTTCCGTGGTTTCTCTTTTCTCTGATAGTTTTTAGGTGTAGTATATTTTCTTATTACTAGACTACAAACATTTCCTCGAGAAAAACCTGGGCGAAGCCGGGTACATCCGCTAGTATAAGATAAAATTATAAAATTATTTGAACTCACGCTATTTCGATTTGAATAAAGCTAAGCTTTATATATGTAAACACGAAGCGACGTATTTAATCTACGAAATAAATACATTGAATCGCTTTGATAAAGATATTATTAAAAGTAACAATTATTATATAATTTATGTCCTAATCTGTAAAATTCTAGGTGTTTCAAAAGTTCTATAAAATTATAATGAGAGTTTTAAAAATCACTGAAGAGATTATACTGTTTTATAGAACACAGTACAGAAACTCCTGAGCTCGAGGTATAATCCAGAACACCCTCTGTGAAACACAAACAAAAACATGTGTTTTTTTAAAGCCAAACAAACAAGAACTTGTATTTTCCAACAAGAGGTAATTAGTACCTGACACTTAGACAAAAGAAAGACAAGGAGTAATTTAATTGCGCGCAAGAACCTACCTTCTCTTCAAAGCGTCGCCCAATTAGCTCTCAGATTCTGGAGGAAGAAAACTAACAAGCGCAAGATGATATCACACCTTGGAATTCTCTTTGAAAAAATCTTAATTGATAAAATAAACAAATATTACCTATTGGAGACACTTTAAGAAAACTATTCTTTTAACTGTATGTTGTAAATTGAATTTTTCTCTATTCAATCTCTAATTTTGAATGGAAGTTTCAAGTAAATGTTTTCAAGTATGTAGTCATATATTGTACATATTGTTCGTTTTGACCTGAGACTAGGAATACCTATTCAGGTAAACCTGTCTATAGCGCCCCCTTCTATAGCACCGTATTTTGGTGAGTCTCTTGAGGGAGCGCTATATACAGGTTTAACTGTATATAATCCATTTATCATTATTCGTCAAATTGGTTATGATACATCAACATTGGTTCCTCAGAGAATTTTGTCTCAATTGTGAAGTATTCTGTAAAACCGAGATATAATAAATGTTCGGCGGTTTTATCAAATTGTTTTTAATTATTCCTGTAGTTTTTATATTTACGTTTATTCTTTGTACGTATATGTCTAAGTTTTGTATGGTAGTTTTTCGGTTTCAATCTAATAATGAGAGTGAACCACAAAATCATTAGTTTTATCATTGGTTCTATGCTTTATATTGATTGTGTGTTGATTCTTTTCCTGAGAAATTTAGTATCAAAAGCATGGATTAATCTTTATTAATATAAGGTTGTCCCAAAAGTTCGTTAACACATGAAACAAAAGCCAAATATATATCCATATAATATATCGCGGTATTCACTGTTATATATGTAAATATTTCCTCCTATATCTCGTTTCTTTTATTTTTGTTTTATGCAAAGCAGGCTACATACTTGTTGTTTGTACTGAGTTATATATTCGATCGCCTCGGCTGAGTGGATCGAGACTCTTACTAAGAATAAAACTTGACTCAATTTTAACATCGACTTCTCTTCTTTAATTTATTTTCTACGCGACAATATATATATCTGACCCAGAGATTTCTAGCACGTCGCTCGAAGATGACCCACGATGTGATTCCAAAGACATAAGTGATATATGAATGCTATTTGATTTCAATAACACAGCAGAGAGCGAAAAGAACCATGAGTTTCAAATTTTATATAATTATTTGAAATATATTAGTGTACACAGAAAATTTCGTAGTAACATGAACCAATTTTTTATTATCTTTAGGTACACGTGGTACAGGCCATTAAATCAGGGTAGGTAAAAGTTGGCGGCTGCCTTTACTGTAAGTGCACTACATGTCTACACACGAGAAAATAAGTTCGACTTTGCACCTATAAGTATACCAGAGACCCGTTTGATTACTTGCACTCGCTTGTGGGTTGAACCTTTGAAAGAATCGTTGAATATTGGAGCATTATTTATATTCGAAAAAAGTGCCCAAAGTGCGTGGGATTCGATCCCGGTTCGTAGCGTTCGAAAACCATAGATTTACAGGCTTAGATAACACGTTCACCAACCTATAATTGTTGAAAATCGAAATCATTGCTTTCTGAAATACACCTATCCCCCGATTCACACGGTACTTGTTTTACACGTTTTCCCTTTAACACGGTTTTCCAAATAAGTTTTTTTTTTTTGTTTTTATCGCACTATACTAAATGCTACTGTGATTGAACACATGCGCTGTGTACATATCTCACGAGGAATCCCGAGCTTATGTGCTGACTACATATTTTAAACCTGTCAATGCATTTTATTTTTATTTCTGTGTACACCTATCCCCCGATTTACACGTTTTTCTCAGGAACGTATCTACCGTGTTAATCGGGGGATAGGTGTACACTGTATAAAGATATGAATTTATATATTCACACATATTGTCTTCATAGAAATTTACATATCATTTGATAATAATTAATCAAGTAAATAATTATGTATTTTTCAATTAAAATATTATTTTCTCATATTTTAGTTATATTTTATATTTTTCAACCAGATTAATAATCCAAAAAAGCAACAAAAAATCTTGAATATAAATTCAAATGTTAATTTCTGGTTGATGTCACGTTGGACCCCCAAGAATCAATTCCCTGAGCTTGATAGAAAATAGATCGGTGGTAAAAAGAATCTTTTTTTACCCGAGTAGGATGGAATCCTTGTTGCGAAAGACATCCGCATAATCCTGTTAGTGTACGCAGTTATTGGGTTAAAGTCGGTTTGGTCAGATCTCAGGACGTTAATCTTTGATGAGCCTCCAACATTGATGCCCGCCTGGCCGGTACGGATATTCTACTAGTGAATAAATTACTCTTCACTACAAAACATTTCACATTTTAAAGACCTATTTCCTCTCTTTCTATAATACCTTGGTAAACTGAACAAAGGAGCTTCTCAGTTTAGATATTATATTACGTCTTCATCCAAATTATTATTGATGGATACTGAAAATATCGAAAATGAATCTCTTATAGAGAGAGAAATTGAACTGATTTATTACAAAGTCCATATAAGATTATATAAGGATAAATACAGAATAAATAGGATTATATAATGATAAATATACGAATATATAGATATAAATATAAAAATATTTTTATAAATATACATATATACTCTTATATATTAAAAATAAATAAAGCAAATCTTGACCAGGAGCACATGTGCTTTTCAGAAGGCAAAGCGCCATCTGGTGGAACAGAAATCAACTATTCATTGATTTAGCCTGTTACCTGATATTATATATTTTCAATATCAACACCTGACTTTTTAATTTTTTTATTGTTTATATATATATACGGCTTTCATTGGTAGCGCCCACCGCTGGAAAGACTCCGCCACCGATGGACTGCGAGAGTTCTTTCCCACAGAGTTGGCAGGAGAGAAGAATAGAGAGAGAGGTTGAAATTTAAACTACTTTTATTATATCGTTCATATAAGGTTATATATATAGTGGCCTGCGATTTTAAAAATAATAGATGAAGATAATTTGCCGGAAAGTTTAATAAAGGCTATTCAATCATATTTCAAATCGAGGAAAACGAAATTTACATGTGAGAACTTAACAATAAATACACAAATTACAAAGGGATGTCCGCAGGGTGTGGCCCGCTATCTCCACTACTATGGATAATATTGTTAAACGAACTTTTGATCAAATATCAAGTTCCTAATAGTGAAGTGGTATGTTTATGCGGATGATGTATCAATTATATGCTGGCAAAACAAATGCAAAGACCTGAAATTATTTATAGAAAAGGCATTAAATACGATTGATGTATGGTGTAAGAGTAACAAACTTGAAATAAGTCTAGAAAAAACTAATATACTTTATTTACACAACAAAGAAAAAATCTCAATCAAATTTAATAATGAAATAATCATACCAACTTTGCAGACCAATATTTTAGGAATAATAATTGCATTCACAGAAGAAGAAACAAAATAAATTTAACATACCACATAGAAGAAATAGTAAATCGTACAAAACGTTTTAAAAATTATCTCTTCTCAATTTATGGGAAATCTTGGGGTCTAAGCACCCAGAAAAGGCTAACTTTATATAAATCCATTTTCAGACCAATACTTACATATGGAGCCGAAATTTGGTTCAAATATTTAAATAAAAAATGTTTACAAAAATTAAATTCAACCCAATATCAAATACTAACATGGTGTATACAAGCCTATAAATCCACATCATTTAGCTGTGTTCATAGTTTGGCTAACATTCCTCTGATCTCAGACTTTATCGAATCCAGAATCATGATATCTGTGTGATCTGAGAAACTTATCCACAGATGATCAACAAATATATGACCCATTTATTCCAGGAATTATAGATACCATTCTCAAATCAAGAATGAATGTTCTGAAAAACGAAGCAAATAATACTTTTTTAAGCTTTTCCCCCAAGAAATCCCTAAATAATTTCGTCCAAATTTTCATAATACTCAATTTGTTACGAACCACGGAAATTTCAAAAGTTTTTTTAAATAGAACAAAGGCAGTGGAGGATTCAAGTTGCTTTTATGGTATTGAGGAACAAACCTCAAGACATCTACTGATCGATTGCCCAGCATTTCAAGATTATAGAATGAAGAATGAACTAGTTGTTTGTGAACTTAACGATTTGATTACCGATAAAAAATCATATTTAAAGTTCAATTCATTTTGTAAATACATTCTAAACTTTATACAAAATCTGGATCTCTAATTTTTTCATGCGTTTGAATAATGTAAATAACTTATGTAATTAAACTTTTCTCCTTGTTTGGCGCAAGTATCCCTTGCGGGATATAGAGCTTTGGAAATAAAATAATTGATAAATTGATATAAGGTTATATTAGGTTAAATACATCTATAATCTATACATCTATCTATACATCTATATAAAATATATACGATACGTATAATTTATACTCTACTTTTCTAAGTGGAATATATTTATTTGTTGTTTAAATAAAACACATATTACATATTTATCCAAAACAGTAATAATTAGAGAACAATATTTCGAGAGAATTTCTCCCTTGCTAGAAATATGATTTATTAATTTATTGAATGATCATCAAAATTATTAGTATATATTTTATATGAAGAATATTCTTTATATTATACTCGAAAAGGTCTATTACAAGTTATAGCGTGAAAATTCAAATATTTCCTTAAAATTATCAGATTCGGCGAGTGAGACTGTTGTGGGTCAAAATAACCATTTTAAAATTTGGGTGATCATCTAACGCGTGGATATATATATATGAAAATTTACCAGTAGGAAATGAATTCATCAAAAATAAAGTTAACTTTTCTCATAAAAATAGACGTTAAAACCCACATTAAAATGGGTATTTAAATACCTATATTTAGTCAGACCAAATATTTAGTCGTTGAGGTACCAGTCTGCATAACGCTGATGAGGGCAAACAGCCTAAATCGCGTTTGTGATTGGGTTTTCTTGATTTATCCAGAAGTGGGTTGGACAAATATTCTGTAACGAGCCTAAATGAGCATTTAATTGATTTTTTCCACTAGATGACACTCTCAATATAAAAGTGTCATTTGAGTGGTCATGATATACATTTTTGATTTCAATATATATATATATTTATTTATATACAAAAAAAAGTTTCTACTATTTCGTAAATGTAAAATTTCGATTATGATAAAGGGGTACCAGGTATATATGTGTGAAAAACAAAAAAATATATATATATAATTGAGAGTTGTTTTAAAGCATTTTACTACCTCACTGCCAGGACAAGTCACAAGTGTTTTCCATTAAATCTCTCAGCCAATATGAGAATAGTACAACGAAATACAGAGATTTTACCATTTGAGCAACAAATAGGAAAAAGCCAGCTTCAAAAATAAGTAAATTCATCAATATACCTAAACATTTCTATAAATATTTCCTACGCTTTAATCGAAACTGCATCTATCTCGGCGAAGTAAAATCCTTAGATAAAAAGGATCCAAAATATCAATCACCATTCTGAAGAGTAATGATATACAGGGTGATCCAAAAGTCCCGCACTATTTTAAAAATTAATAACTCCGCGAATATTTGCGCTAGAGCAATGCGGTAAACACCATTGTATTCAGGATGCAATGGGATTTTTTATGGCAAATAATGAAAAATTCGAAATTGATTTTAGTTACAATTTTATTCGCCAGATGGCGCTCTACCAGAATCAGAGATTCAGCGGCCAAATTGTTTGATAAATTGAAAAATATAACTGATCGACACGTATTTTTCCTTTTTGAATACCAGGAAAGAACCCTAATAATATCAAATAACAAATTAATAAAACACCACTTCGCTAAAAGTATGAAGAATTGTTTAACGATTTTTAAATACAATCAGAGATATGTAAAATAGGTAAATGCAAAATTAAAACATGTAGCAAAATATTTATTTTTTATATGAGGTTTTGTGAAATAGATTGAATGTTCGAAAAACACTGCTGATATCAATACACGAATTTTTGAAATGTTAATATAGTACCAAAAAATTATGATGGCACTATTAATAGGATTTCTTGCTATAAGAAATGTGTAGTTTCTTGACTGATTGGCGACCCTTGACTATTTAACTGGATATTTGTCATGATCCAACAAATGAAATATAGAGGGGAGTGACAAAATATATTTGTCGTACTTTATTCCAAATATCCTATGGGCTTGTCAAATGTTATCATTGTTTATTATACTGTACACAATTTTAAAAATGTGTCCGCTCAAAAAAAAACAAATTAAATCGACCTTTTGCGTTGAAAAATGTGGTAGTAAAATCATTTTGTATTATTTTTTTTCACAAAATTTCAAAGTTATTGGTGTACAGAAAATATTCCTTATGCTACACGTATTTCTTATGTATGTATTTCTATGTTATCTATTATCTATTATCTATGTATTTCTTCTAATGAGCGAAAAGCGAAAAACTAAACATAAGGGGTAAAATTGTGTGTACCAGTGTTATTCGAGAAGTTATAACACTCTGGTTTGCACGACATAATATGTGAGCAAATGACAAACAAAATATTACTGTTCCCAAAAAAAAAGAGTCAAGATGTGAGGATAGCATTTATTATCCCCATATCCCAGCACAAAGAGCTGCAAAATATTGATAGATAATATAATACATGGCGGCTTATACAACACATGAGGTAACTGCCTTCTCTCTTGTATTAGGTCACAATCCTTGCTCAATGTGGCACCCTTCATTCTCAATCACCGCCTGCAGACGATAAATGACAGAATGGACAGCATTAAATAACATATCTGTTAAATTGATAAAGCGTGCCATCTGATAGAAGCCTTCAACATGGCCAATGTGGTAGGCCAGCATCGATAAACACACGATTTAATGTATCCCCATAAACAAAAATCGCAAGGCGTCAAGTCTGTTGATCTTGGAGGCCACTGGTATATAAAGTGGCGACCTATCACACGATTTTCACCGAACGTATCCTTCAGCAATTGTTTGGCACCTCGGGAGATATGAGGAGGTCCTCCATCTTTCATGAATGTTATTTCGCTTAGTGCTTTTGCCCTGCAATATGGAATACCCTTTTCTCATAACGTTCACCAGTTACAAAAACGGTTTTAAAAGTTCTTCCATTGATTTTTCAAAGAAAAATGACCCAATAATAAAAGAAGTGAACCCACACAAAACTGTAACTCTAGGCTGGTAAAGTGGCATTTCTGTGAAAATCCTAGGGTTTTCTGTTGCCCAAATGCGGCTGTTTTGAATGTTAAATTCTGCGTTTAGAGAAAAGTGAGCATCATCTGTCCACAGAACATTCGACAGCCAGTTTTCATCAATATCAATTTGCCGGAAAACCCATGCAGCGAATTCTTGACGCATCTCAAAATCGCCAACTTTCAGCTCGTGAAATCTTTGAATTTTGTATGGGTACACACCAATAGAGACATTAAGTGAAGCGTCCTTCGGATATCACAATCATACTTCGGCGAATTTAACGCCAAAAGTTCAATTCGGGGGATCACCTGTCCAGGATAACAAAAGTCAGTAGGTTGAGGACATGCTTACCGACCTCGACCTTACACCGTTAAATAACGGAAGAGAACACCTATCTAAGTCCACACAGGCACAGAATCCGAAATAGACATCACAGCGATAAATTACAACATCTTTTTTAAGACTTCATAGATGGCTATAAGTTCTGATCTGAAGATTGAGCAAAAATCTGGGTTTCTTCTGTTCTTTTTCTCATTGCCATTTGTGGTTTTAATGAGAGAGCCACTGCCAGTGTGTCCCAACTCGTCTCTGCTACCATCGGTATAGATAGTTATTGCATTTTTAGGAATTTTATTAATTATTTCTAATGATAATTGTTTTAAGTATTCTGGATTTTGGTATTGTTTGTGGTGGGTTCATTTAAAGTGGCATTAAAAATAACATTTTGTTAGTGGTTCGCATGTAGATATTTTTTCAGCCAAATAATATTTTTTCCACTTTATATTTTTAAAAATCCATTTCTTTTGGCCAGGGTGGAGAGGGCCTTCTTTTTAGAGTCTTATATTTGGTTCCCAAATAAGTATGTAATTGAAAGTTCTGTGTTTATTTTCATAACTCTTGATTTTGTTTATATATTTTGGCAGATTGTAGCTTATTCTATCCTTTAAGGGCATAGTGTCCTGCCTCGCAAAGTACAATATTATTAGGGCAGGTATTTCGAAGACCTGTAATAATTTTAGGTGCATTTAGTTTGTATCCTTTCCAGTGTTTTTAGATTTGTTTCAGATGCTGTACCATAGATTTGATATCCATATTCAAGATAGGTCTCATTAGAGATGTGTAAGTTAATTTAGTGTTGTTGCTTCAGCTCTCCACTCTTCCTTAAATATATTTCAAGATTTTTAGTCGGTCTCTTCCTTTTATAACAACTCCTTCAATATGTTTACTGGAGTTAATTTCTGGATCCAGGGTGTGTAGCCGAGATATTTTGGATGTTTATTATATTGCAATTGTTGTTCTTTCAGAATAATATTTGGTCTTATTTTGTATAGTTTTCTTATCGGTAGTAAAAAGACAGGTTTCAGATTTTTGGGGGGTTAATTCTAATTTATGTTTATTAGCAAATTTTTCTAGGTGGAGAATAGTCTTGTTCAAATCTCTTTCAGCTTTTTTCCAGTTAATGTTTCTGCTCCATAGAATAATGTCATCAGCGAAAAGTCCAATATTGGTTTTATGTGAAAATTTTTTCTTCTATGCCTGCAATAAATAGGGTGAAGAGAGTTGGGCTAAGGACTGATCCTTGTGGTAATCCTTGGTATAATTTGAAGGTTTTAGATAGAGTGCCATTATATTTGACCCTGATGTATCTATTTTTAAGGAAATCATTTATCCAAGTGATAGCTTTTTCCATCAATTTGAAATGTTTGTATAATTTTGTAATTAACTTGTTTTTCCATACCTTATCAAAAGCTTGTGTAAGGTCTAAAAGCAGCTATGGTGTGGTTAGTTGGCTTTTTGTTTTGTGCATCTTTTACCTTTTGTGTGAAAAATAAGAGTTGGTCTATTGTCCCATGTCCTTTCCTAAATCCATATTGTTCTTCTGGTAAGAGATTTCTTGTGTCGGGGTGGTAGGTGAGTCGTCTGAATATAATTTTTTCCATTAATTTGCAGCAAATATTTGTGAGGGAGATAGGTCGGTAGTTTTTTGGGTCATCAGCAGATTTGTCAAGTTTTTTAATGGGGAATTATTGTTGCATTTTTTAAAGTCTTGAGGCAATTTTCCAGTTTTCCAGGAGTTATTGAAAATATTAAGAAGTCTTTCTTTGCCAATTTTGCCCAAGTTTGATATCATTCGGCCATGGATTCCATCTGGCCCAGGAGTCTTGTTTAGGTCAGTGTTTTCTAATGCATAAGCTAGCTCTTTCATATTGATTTTTTTTCATGGAAAATATTATGAGTGCTGGTGACATTTTTAGTCATGAATAATATTTCGGGCCTTTTTCAACCTTGATTTTACTACTTATTTGATATGAATTACCTAAAAGATTGGCAGCAATTTTGTCATAGTTGCTGGTGTACCATCTGTATTCTCAATCATATTTGTGTTTTCAGTTTGTGGCTGGACTCTGTCAATTTGTTTTTCCAAATTCCAAAGTTTTGTATTTGGGTTTCTTGGGTTCAGTTTTTCACAAGTTTGTTTCCATTTTTCCCTTTTCACATTTACGTATAATCTTTTTATTTTTGCAATCACAATGTTCAGTTCAGGTTCTACAATTTGTTTGGTTTTGGGTGCACTTTTTTGTAGTTCATTTCTTTTAGTTATAAGTGTTTGAATATTTTTTGCCTGGTGTGTATAATTTGGAATCCATTTCTTAATATAACCTCTTGGTATTGAAACTTTAACTGCTTTAATAATGGTGTTTTCGAAAGATATCATATTAGCCTTTTTGAAGTTCCATAATTTTTCTTAATTGAGCTAGTTTTGGTCTTGGTGCTAATTTCTATCAAATTAGGCAAATGATCACTTTCAAAACCTTTTAATATTATAAAAATCAAATTACACTTTCAAAACCTTT
>CP092864.1:46490839-46545890 GCA_030710605.1 Cordylochernes scorpioides
CGCCAATATTATGGAAACTAATAGAAAGTATTTACGGCTGAGTAATTCTCTTTCAAATATATTTCCATCATCCGATTGCAGCTACTTGCCTTTCAAAGAACTTAATGAAGTAGACAACGTGAGGATACTATATTGATATAAATTTACATATCTTTCTAAATAAATGATAACAAAAATTCAATCATACCAATCAAATAATAAATTCAAATCAAGACAAGTTTAGACACCAAAATAAGTGAATAAGAAAATACACTTATCAACAAAAGAAATCAATAATTCCCAGTTAAATCTCCACAAAGCCTAATGAAAAATCCATGGGAGTCTGTAATGGTGATCATCACCTCGACACTGTTACATCTAATCAGATGGATTTGCATACGAAAAGAAGCGAATCCTCTCTCGGGTAATAAGGAGCGAGCAATTAAGTTGTAACCATCTTGAGGCGCTGTTTCACTTCTCTCCCTTCTTCTCAAATTAATATAATTTTAATTGGGAATAATTTTCTCTCTTTCTCGTCAATGGACAAACACATGTTCTAATTACGGATTGTATTTCTACTTGCTAATTGGCTTTGTCGCATTGATTGATAAGAATAAAAGAGACGCTCTGTGATCCTTTAATATCACTTTCCAAAATACGCTAGAATACCTCCGTTAGAATTAGCTCATTAACATAGTTACAAGTTAAATGATGAAACACTTGGATCAAACCACTTTTTTTGGTACTTCCAATATTTCGAGCAGACTAATATTTCTCAAGGAGTACGTCTTTATAATACTTTATTTCTAATCCTTGAAGCATATACTCCTTTGAAAATTCATTTCTGGTTAAAATATTGGAATATACACAAAGGTCTATCAGAAATAGGCGTTTAAATACTAATAAATTTCATATAGATATTTCATTTTGTCTAATCTGGGGAATGCGAATGCTTTCATTCACATCATGAAAAATATATTATTAATATTATAACTGTAAACTAAGGAGATAAATTCATATTTCTTTCTTAGTTTTTATCTTATTCATTCTTAATCTGAAATAAAATAAATTTCCATAAGTTGTGAGTGTGAAAAGTGTTGATATGTAAATTACATCAACATATAAATATCCTATTAAATAAATTTATCGAAGTATTTGAAGAAGAAATATACAACAGATAATAAGATTCGTAATTAATCAATTATGCAAATAAGCTTTATGTAAATTTTATTCTGTATATACTCCCTTCTTTTTGTATCAAAATATTGAGCACCTGTAAAAGAACAGAAGAAGTCGAAAGTTAATACAAATATTATCATATTGAAAGAAACTTTCTATATTCTTTCTCTTTCCTGAAAATAAAGATACTTCGGCCAGTAAATATTTTTATTACCTCGACGTTTCGGCAAAAATCTTTTGTCCTCGTCAGGAGCAAGCAAAAATTGAAACATTTAGCAAGGCGTTAAAAATCAGAATTGATCGTTCTCAAAATTATTTTTAACGCCTTGCTAAATGTTTTAAATTTTTGTTTGCTCCTGACGAGGACAAAAGATTTTTGTCGAAACGTCGAGGTAATAAAAAGATTCACTGGCCGAAGTATCTTTATTGTAAAAAAATATGAACGCCGGTCAGGCAGCCTCTATCTTTATTATTTCTATATTCTACAGGAATAGCTATACTTTATTGATTCTAAGTCACATTAAGATATATTTTTATTATTAGAATAAATAAGCAAACTTTCGAATAGGATTGTCTAAATTATTATAAATATATTATTTTAATAATTAGGGTAAAAAATCATTATTATTTTATATATATTTTATTATAATATTTACTCATAAAGTGCAATGAAACTTCCATGTAAGCGATTTCTTAACGACCATATCTTTGACAATCTTTATAAAATCATCAATGACTCTAAATTGAACTAATATAACTTCTAATGAGATATAACACTAATATGACTGAGGTTAACATTCCATATAATAAAGGTTATTTCTATATAATAGTGTTTTCGACTTAAATATTTTGATTCACTATTTTAAACAAAAGCTTTCTACCTTCAAAAGTTCTCTATTTATAATATAATCCTTTGCTAGCAATTTTAGATAATAAAGAGAACGTCTAAGGACGCTTATCTCTTAAATTAAACGTTTTTCGATCTTTCGGGATAACGCCCTTCTCCAGGAAATTTGATACAAAATGAAACTTAACTATGCTATTGCAAGTTTACTTCATTATCTAAAAGCTCTTTATAAAAGATGGTATTTATTCCTTAATAAACAATTTTTTAAATTATATTTTTAATATAGAGTATAAAATTATTATGTATATATTGAAGATCTATTATAGAAGTTCGATATAATCAGAATTTAGGAAGTAAAAAGTTGAAAATATCAGAAATGAAGGAGAGAGGACTTTTCCATCGATAGGTTCCCAGGGCGGCATTGTTATCTCACATCTTCTTGGATAATCTGGTGGGAGGAAGGCTTTGTGTCAATCCTTTCATCAGAGAAGAAACACTTGGATTCATTTTTCTTTCTTCCTGACCTTTCAGACCTCTTCTTTAATCACTTTTCCTCCCTTCGCCTGGCATCTAAGACCCAATATCCACGGTCATTTCCCCTTCAACTTTTAAATTCTCAGATTTATTATATCCCATTGTCACATTATTTTCTGGAAAATATTTTATTTAATGTCATTTTATCAATTCGTCAAGCTACGTTTAAATATCATAATAGTATTTATTTTTCTTTTTGATTATAGTTTGTGTATATTATAATAGAAATTAACTTTCTAAATACAATGAAACTTCGTATATTGATAATATGCTCTAGCAAACAATTCGGTAAAATTGATAAAAATGCTTGAACCAACGTAATTTCCAATGGAAAATCTCTTTCAATAAAAACAAATAGTTCAACAAATGCTTTAAAGATAGTAACTGTACTCATGAGAGATTCGACTACGTTTATTGTGTGTGTTTGCATAATAAAATATATTCTTCTCTTAATTTTTATCTAAATTTTGTTATTATTTGATATTGATTTGATATTCAAACAAAGGATATTATTTTGATAAATATTATTCTTATGATTTATCCTAGAGATTACTGGTAAAAAACCTTACCAGCTACTACTGTAATATACCGTCCAAGTCAGAAAATTTTATACTCGAATCCTTCATATCCAAACATAAGAATAAAATAAACAGGAGAATAGACATCCCAGTACAATTCTGTCATATTCCAAATCAAGAGAAGAGAGAGATATTTATAACCCAGGTTCCTGGAGAGTAAAATTCCAACTACCCGGATTAAACAGCCATCATTAAGTAAATTTTGCATCCCATGCTCCCTCCCAGTTGTTATTTCACCTGTTTAAGAGCGAATGTCCGAAAGCGCTCGCGGTGTTTTGTAATAAAGAAACTCAGTGCGAAAGATTTTTCAATATATATCTAATTATTTTCTGGTTAATTCTTATATCATATAATTGTAAAGTATTTATAACCCTTCCATAAATAATGCGGATTTTACTGAACTGTACGGACTGGATTGCAAAGATATCAATAAAATTATGTTAATTGTCTCTAAAATTTTGTCTAATAAAGATAAATCTCTTTCAAAACTTTACATATCAAGTAGCTCGCTTGTACACCTGTAACTTTTACATTCAGATAATTTTGAATGACAATATTAATGTGAGAGTAGTTAGTTTGTTTCGCAATCTTTAATGAAATGGTTGAAAAGGCGACTAGCTCTTCAATATAGCGATAAGTTTAATATAAATACATAAATATCTTGAACATTTAGAATCCAATCTACAAGTAAATCTAATGAGATACCAGAAGTATCATCGTTCTTCGAATGGTCTCTCATGGGAGGATATATTGTATAATTCTATGTGTTAAGTTATCGAAGATAAAATAACCTGTTTTAATCCTATTTTGACTAGCGTACACATGTATCTGTATATATATAGTGTATTCTTCTAATTGAGTTTCAGTTAGGATATTAGTTAAGTTCGAGTCGTGTTAGCATGAGTTAGCATATTAAACTCCACCATTATTCCTTATAAATTAATTCCCGTTCATTGTCAATCGTTACACCTTTCTTGGGGAAATAAAAGGACAATTTGAAAGCCTGGAGTTAGCCTGATTCTTGTAAAATAAATTACTTTAGTATAGGTACTATAAAATAAAAATTATAAATAATTTTATCTGAATCTATATATGTTATATAAAAATTTATATTTTTTTGAAAATTATATTCCTGAGCAAACTACTCTATAAAGTCGATCGCCAGCTGTCACGGCTTCAGACTATATAAACTCATTGTTGTTGTTTTCCGTTGGCCGGTTCAAATCTTTCTGTAGATATGTAAATACATTATCTTTTATTTTATTTATATATTCTTCAAGCCTTAAGTCAGGTATCACTTTCTCAAATATTTTATAAATTAATTAAAGCAAATTGGTATTTTTAAAGTTTCTTTATTATATTTTACTAAGATGTCTACGACTGTATACTAATACCATAAAATAATCATGTATATAAAACAAGTTAACAATTATTCCTTTCTCTTGAATATTTATCACAACATATATATATAGCTACTTTAACCCCGCTCTTCATTTATTCACTTATCGACCTTATGATGACTTATTGTCAACCTCCTCAAATATATTTATTTTAAATACAAGTTATTATAAAAAGTAACACTCGGAAGCTCCCAATATATATATTCGAAAGAATCTTGCTGTAAGGCCTTTATATTTTATACATATACTAGCGGATGTACCCGGCTTCGCCCAGATTTTTCTCGAGGGAATGTTTGTAGTCTAGTAATAAGAAAATATACTACACCTAAAAACTATCAGAGAAAAGAGAAACCACGGAAGGTGAACAGAAAAATGCTTACAATGGATGTTATGTTTACGATATCAAGTTAAATAAAAACAAAGATAAAATTTGCATATGTTGGTCACTATAAATTTGTATATTTGTTGGGCGAAATTAGAAACATGATAAAACAATTGGGTATTTAAAAACAAATGTATAAATAAAAGTTGAAGTATAATAAACAATGTTAAAGATTAGTTTTAATTATTAATCAAGATTGTGTGTGAATATGTGAGAAAGATGTAATATCGTTGTTGTTTTCTTGGCCGACTGTTTTACATATGGTGTTATCTTAAAATTGCTTGTTTTGAATATTTTTTAGATTGAGATTATTACCTAGTATGTAAAAAAATTAACTCTGTTGAAATTTAATTTTGTATTTATATATAAATAAAATTAACTCTGTTGATTTTTTTGTATTTAATCGATAACAGCGAAGTTACGCATGTTAATGTTAGGAATTATATTTTGATGTTAAGCAAAACCTGCTCCATATCGTTTTACATAAATGTTGAAAATTTGGTTGAAATTGATGCATTGTAACGAAAGTTTTTAGTGATGTCCACTTATGAAATTTCCATTTTATTAATATAGATAATAGAGAAAACAGGTTTCAATTGCACGATTTAGGTAATCGCACAAAGGTAAAGTATTCATTGAAGAGACAAACAGAACTGATGTAATCCAGAATACCAATTAATTAGTTACAAGGTTGAAGTGAATAATTAAGAATATTTCGCCATTTGCTAGATAACTTTGCCGCAACTCATTACAATCAATACACACCTGAGGGGTATGAAATCTGTGAAAATGAATATTTCTTCCAATACTCTCTCTCTCTCGCTCTCTCTCTCTCTTAAAATCCTACATGTTATAAAAAGTCAATATTTTTATATTAATTATCATATATCTCTTAACTCTCTTTAGATCAAGATATATACAACACACTTCATTATATAATTAAAGACAAAATTGCGATTGAGTCAAATTCTTTTATCTCTTTAAAACGAAGAAAATAAATGAGGAACTTTGAAAGATCTTAATCTACACACCTATTACAAAAGCTATATAATGATTTTAAAACTTTTAAAAATAGAGCAATCCATAAATAAATAATTAAAAATGCATATGGATCAAAATTATGATATATAAATGATATTTTGATCCACTATATGCCTTTTTAATTAAAGATTTTAACACTAATAGTGTTATATAGATGATTTATATCTATAGACTGTGAGACATCCAAATATACGGAATACTCAAGCTGTATAACTTTGTTTCATTAAATACCTCTTTGACAAGTATCTGTCATATAGACACTTAGTATAAAAAGAATAAAAGCCGGTTTATTAAAAAGCGTTTCGTTTTTTTGCCTATAGAGAGATATAGTTGGAAATATTTCTCCTGTATGTGAAAATATACTTTTTTCTATATATCTAAATAGATATTTTGTATTTTTTTGCCTTTATAAAAGGAGATGCTGCCTGTGCCAGCAGAAGAGCTCGTGGATAGAGGAGATGGCGCTACTAGCTGATACAATAAACATGTCACTTTTACAAGGCTTTTAAAACTTGTTCAAAGTTATTTCTGGAGTCTTCAACTTCTTGAAGCATTACAGGGCAAGTTTTCTCCGTGGTACAGCCATATCGGAGTTTAACTCCGCGACAGATAGAGAAAGAAACAAACATTTTGCTCGATTGAATCTATGCAAAAATATATAACGATAAATTACCTTAAGAATCTATTTATTCCTTAAATATTGATTTAACACTTATATCAAGCAATATAGTCAATTTTAGAAATTTGTACAAATTAGCTATACTATATCTAATGCTATAATTCTCTTCAGATCTGTTTGGAAAAGAAATGGCGATTCCCTAGTCTGACCTGAGTCATCGTGTGGATAATTGTAAGTTCAAGGCTGTTGAAAAGTAAGAATAGAATGATATATTTCCTGAAATGGGATCTTGGACTTACTATTTTCTTTGCAGCACTAATAGGGATGTAGCGAGTATATATATTACGATGCACTAGCGCGCCGTTTGTTATGAAAATTAGAAACTATTTTAGACGCGTAAGATTCTTTTTGAAATTAAACAATTTCTACTGTCCTAACTGCATTGCTTTTCTATTGTGATTCCTTCAGTGGTTTGGTTAGTTTCTATCTCAATTTATTATATCAGAACAGCAAGTAAGACATGATTAACTGGTTTTCCCATGGTTTTGTATTCAAAATCGATAAATCATAGTTTGTAGAGCGTTTATATTTTCATATATAATTTTTCCATTGCAGTTAGGACAGTAGAAATTGTTTAATTTCAAAAATAATCTTACGCGTCTATAATAGTTTATAATTTTCATATAAATAATATATAGTAAAGCTCATATGAGCCTGGTCAGGATATGTCTCTTTTGATTTCAATATTTATATAATCTAGTAGAATTAAGATACATACTACTAATTACTAATTTACTAAATTTTCAGATGTCTTCTTTTAACAGATAAGACAATCTTTCAAATAGGATGTTTTGTTTTATTCATCCTGATACTTAGAGCCAGTAAAGTTTAAGTTAAGTTAAAGTTAAGTTAAAGAGTAAAGTTTTTTGAAACGGTTTTTTGAAATCTGCATATAGGCCTATAGTTGCAAGGTTCAAATCTTGAGAGAGTATACGAATATGGATATATCATTTTGATATTTGTTTTATAATTTATTTTTTGGTGTTGTTGAAATTGATTCGTGATAATTATGTATTTTATATTGCGGATGTATATTGCATATTTGATTAATATTGTGTATATATTTTTGGGAATAAGAAAACTTGAGTATTTGGAAATTTCATTTCTATTTTATTCTCTTCAAATGTCATTTTTCTTTTAGGCTGAATTTTATGTATTCACTCTAAAAAATATTAAGCGTTTGTCGATATGATACTGTATATTAATTTATGAATATACTATAAAGTTCATAAATTGAATTACAAATGAATGGGTATCCTTAAAAATCCTCTAGGATGGTTTCATACATCATTATTTCTTTTTTATATATTTAAAAGAGGCTATTTACCATTTGCAATGCGTATGTAAAGATAGGTATATACTATGTGGGTGAAGTTGCAGTAAGAAACATTAAAAGGATTACAAACCACATGATTTTATATAGTATAAATACTTATCAAGTTAGAATAAATGTTAATATTATTTTTCATGCAATCTGTCCTCAGCTTTAGTGAGTTTTATTGCACAGATCAGGATAATATCAACATTGATCAAAGAAAATCATATCTACGTAATTAAGAAAGAAGATTTGTACTGTAAGTTATGCGGAGGTCAGATAACCGATGAGATATACCATTTTACTGCCGAGTGCGGAGATCTGGAAGGTGAGAGAAAAAAGATCCTGAAAAGTCTTCCTAGACCACATTTGAACTCATTAAAGACAATAAAAACTATTTCAGATAAGAAAATTTGGGCAATAGAACTGTTCAACTACCAAAAACGGTTGTAAATAAAATTGCACTCGTGGAAGAGAGAAGAACAGGGGCACAATAGAAATATTTGCCATACTTTAATTGTAAATACTCCATCTCTCCTTTTTCTCTTGTGTTGAATATTGTCAGTAATTCAAAGGCGAATCTGTACAGGGCAAGATGCCCTAATAAAGCTGTTTTGTTTTTGTTGTTGTTGAATAAATGTTAATAGAAGACTTTATGGGTTTTTTACAACTTCTAACCAAACATTGGATTTATCAAATACATAAAAATATTCGAACCGTTCTACAAACTATGATTTATCGATTTTGAATACAAAACCATGGGAAAACCAGTTAATCATGTCTTACTAGCTGTTACGATATAATAAATTGAGATATAAACTAACCAAACCACAGAAGGAATCACAATAGAAAAGCAATGCAGGTAGAAATTAAGCAAAGAGCTTAACAACAGATTACTTAGAGCAGGAGGCGCCAACTGTTGCCACAGCTCCGCCCATATCGATTCCAGATTGAGCCAACGTAAGGAAAGGCACAAAAACCGGCTTGGGATGAAAAGGAACCTTCTATTTTGGGGTTAAAATTGCCACATTTGGCCTGAAGGATAGGTCGTTAGGCTTGGCGGGACAATGGTATCTGGTACCGCTGCTGTTGTTGTTCGGTGTGGAGGAACAACTGTCTAGTAATTAACCTTCCACATTGTGGCCACACATCCTTGTTGGGAACTCCATCTTATCCCACTTTCTTCTCAAGAACAGATATACGTCCGTTGAGCGAATTCATCCCCCTTTACATATTTAATAAAGCAATTTTTACTGAAGAACACCTTTTGAGTGTAAATGTATGTATTCTTTTCTCACATTTATTTTTAAGATGAATATTTTATTTTTTCAAAATTCGTTTCTTTCTTTGAATAAATGCTTTAAAAGAGCTTGATTGCCTTAAGGTTGTCTCTTACCTGAATTTCTCAAAGCTGGTATGGTGACATGTATTTTTCTCTTTATATGTGAAATCTGTACTTATAGATGAACGATAATATTCAATTATATTACATACTTTTGATGGAATTGATGCCTTCAGAAAATATATATTTGCAAAAGGAAGGGAAACCTCCCTCTTTAAAATGAATTTCTCAATAGTTTTTTAATAAGTATCACAGAATCAAATCGATGCAAATACCACATTAGCAGTTATACAGAAAGATATTTTTATTATATTTTATCTCTCTCTTTGCGAAATATTTAAATTAAAAATAAATTATCTATATATTTAATATAGATAACTGATACAAAATATGAAAAATAAAAGATAAAATTAAATAGATTTGTGTTCAATATTTAATTTTTATATAGCATTAAATTATTGTTTCAGTAGTTATAGATTCAAATTGTGTCATTCGAAGAAATGATCAAAAATCTCCCAAATATAGGTAGTTTTTATTATTCGATATCTATTAAGAAATATGTTTTTTTGCATGCATTTCTTAAACGTATACATAATCAAATATTCGACTAGAAACCACGCAAAATATAGATTTATCTAGTGTCTGGCAAAAGCTATCTCTAGATAATTGTAGATTTTAGTTTGTCACTTAAGTCATCATGATATCAATGAAATTATTATTCGTTAAAAATAATAGTTGTCAATTCAAATTTGAGTCGCTTAGCGTATTTATTGCTATATATGATACAACAGAAGATGGAATTTTAATAAATTCGTCATATATAATTCGTCGTTTTAATGGGTCAATCAAATTATTAACTACCTGTTTTTAAAAATGAGTGCATTTTGGTATTTAGTTGAAATTTACTTCCAAATAATAAAACATATAATAAGATTCCTTAGAAGTCTACCAGCAACTAAATACACATTTCTAAAAGAAACAATAAAATGAATGTATATCGACCTCTGCATCAAATAAGAGATTACACGCGAATCCCTCATGTCAAAATCCCCAAGCGACATGAGGAAAAGAACAAGAATGGAGATTAACATAGTTCAGACATTTCTAATCGCAAGAGCTTCCAAATTAAAGACGTCAGGGAAAAGTGAAATATATCCAGAAAATTCCAATCGCATTTGCAGGAAAGCGGCGAGAATATAATTTTATTTTGGTTTCCCCCAAATTTGTGGCTTGACCTGCGATGCCTGCCATTATAGCGCCCATCTGGAATATTTATTTCCTTTCTCCTGTGGGGGAATGGGGCGCCTGGAATTATGGCCGATAAAGCAGACTTATTCGGTAGGTCTGCAGCCCCTGCTTAGCATCTGATATATTCTCGCTAGGTATGGATTTCACCCTGGTATAATCGTAATTTTGTGATGGCTCCTGAAAAAC
Organism: Cordylochernes scorpioides; assembly: GCA_030710605.1. Classification (NCBI taxonomy): domain Eukaryota; kingdom Metazoa; phylum Arthropoda; class Arachnida; order Pseudoscorpiones; family Chernetidae; genus Cordylochernes; species Cordylochernes scorpioides. The sequence continues at coordinate 46,501,550 of CP092864.1, forward strand.
CGACTTAATCTCTTGATGCACCTTCGTCAGAATTTGCGCTATTTCGCGCGCAAATATCAATTTTATTCCTGAAAGAAAAACTACTTTCTATTCCCTCTTATATCAAATGAAATTACTTTATTTTTATCAGTAAAGTATCATCAGTGAACGAAATGTTATATTACCTAACTGGAAAACCTATTAAATCGGAAGTATTAAATAAAGTGAAATAAACATCAAATTTGTTATCAAACTTATATCAAATTCGAGAGGGGAATTATTACGTATCATATGAACCATTCAATATAATTTTATTATAGAAATTTTTCATTTATTCTCAACTTTGTATCTTTTGTGTGAGAGGTGCTTTCTGATATTTATAATATTAAAAAAAAAGTAATTTGTTCAAAAAAGTAACTTTAACATTATAAAACTTATTTTATCACGAAATTTTTATTTTTGCAAGCAGAAATATGCAGTATCATTTCAGCTATGTCAAAAATATATTAACAGATTCAGAGTGCAGTGAGGTTCATTATTGTGAAAAAAAAACACTAGTTAAAAAATAGCTATATTGTTAAAATGAATATATTATTCAATATATATACTAAGCAATAACGCTATATATATATAATGAAAGTATTTAAAAGCACGAATTTTTATTTTATACACAATAAAAACTTCTACTGTCCTTACTGCGATGAGAAAATACATTGGGAGGTCTTGACTCATCAGCTTCTTCATCGCAGTAAGGACAGTAGAAATTTGTATTGTGTGTGTATAAAAGAAACATTCGTGTTTTTAAATACTTTCATTTTATATATTACTCAATATGATTCAGAGGTTGTTTACACCTTTAGAAACATATAATAATAATTAATTAATCTCTTTGTTATAACTCTTTATGTTTAAATTGCTAACATTTTTAGGGACAAGAGGAAAATAAACACACAATGTCATATAACTGTTTTGAATTATTTCTCAAACTTGTAAGGGTTGGAAGAGTTTATAAAATGAAGTAAGGATTTCTTTGCTAACATAATTATTCAAAAATATATTCCAATTCCATTTTTTAAGCAGCTGTTTGAATAATTCAATCAAATATTAAGATTATAAAGCATTAGAAATGTACAAAAATTTCATCCATTGCTAATTTGGAATATATCAAAAGAACATTCTATAACGCATAATAAACATATATGAAGAGAATAAGACTTAAAACATAAAATAAATCAGATAAGGACTCAAATAAATATTTCTTTTTAGTTTGTTGGTCTAATTAAATTTTAGAGGCATCTCTTTTTGTTTTTTGTCAGAAACGGAATTAGGTTGCATTAACTCGATTTTCAAATTATTTAAAATATGTTTTAGTATTCTTTTCACACACAAAAACATTCGAATCTTTTGACAAATAAATAAAAATGTTTCTCTGAAGTAGTAATACAATTAATTGGACTGGAAAAGTAATGTTTTAATTTAAAAATTTCTAGAAATAAACGCTTCTCTCCCAAATATTGATTCTTATTTCTATATTAAAATAGAGAAAAAATGACAATTTTATATTCTTTAATAAAAACATATTTTTCCAGATATTTAACCAAGCGGAATATGTTTCTAAATAAAAGTAGAACGTAGAAGATAAAAACAATCCTTCAATCCATTTTATTAAAAAACTGTTTAATGATACAAGCGATTTAATAAACATAACATAAAAGGCAATCTGTATATTAAAAATATAAACATTTTTTATTAATTTTGAAACTATTTTAATTCAAAGAATAATTTCTTCAGATCTTACACTTATGAGCCTGACTACTTCAATATATTTGCCTTCTCAGGTCCCCCTCCAGAAATTCGTTTTGAAAAAAAATCAGATTTTAAAAGGACAAAATGTTTCATCTTGAATTAGCCTAACCTTTTCTGTAATCTCTTTAGTAGAATATATTATATTATTATTGCACACCACAAGAAGGGCGTATTTTGGAATTCAGATGTAATATTTTGAGTAAGAGTGGATTTTGTTAAACCATTTTGTTTTAAACTGAAACATTACATATGCAAAAATAATATTCTTTATGCAATTTATTCATAAGGGCAATATGTATATTTACATTGTGTCTCTAATCATATCTAACCTGTATATTTATATATAGTGTGTGGAAAATAATAAAAATATAAAAATGGACTTGTGTTGATATTAAAATAAAATTAGGCATATCCTGAACGCTCACATTAGCATTTCAGAAGCAATGTACTCGTATGTCAAAACCAAAAATCAACTAAACGTTAGTTTAACTTGTTCACGCTATTTTCAGATAGCGTATTCATGCGAATTTGACTGAATACCCATTGGGAGTATCTGGGGCTAATAGTTGGTCTTTAAGATGAAGTCTGCACACGCGTACGAAGGCCAACAGCTCGAAACCCGTTCGTGGTTGGCTTTTCTCATTTATCAAGAAACAAGTTGGCCAAATATCACGGAACAAGTTAAATCAATGTTTAGTTGATTTATTTTCCACTAGAAGGCGTTTTTCTGCCATCTAAATTAATCATGTGATCGGTCAAGAGATAGGCCTTGATTTATAAAAATAAAAATTGATCTATAAAAATAAAGCCACCGGCAAATAGACTGTAAACTTAAGCCTCATCTATTGACCATCTCCGCACACTAGCGGACTCACGTCGATGACAAAGCAACAACACCAGCTTTAGCAAACTAAGAAGCGTTCACCTAAAGGCCATGATTTCTGGATAAGGCCTCCGTCAGTCTAGGGCGGAATTTATTTTAAGAAATCCACATGGAAACTTCTCAGTTTGCCAAAGCCGGTGTTGTGGCTTTGTTACCGACCTTATTCTGCTAGTTTGCGGAGACGTTTGCCGGGAGAGGCGACCATTAATCTTATATATATAAAGAGGTATCTCTTCATTTAATTATCTCCTAAATCAAAGTCTCTTATAGTACATAAATGCCGTCCTCTCGAAATTATATATTAAGATATACATATCTTGCTGCATCATGTTTTATGCATAAATTTCTCCACATTGATTTCTTATATTGTTATTAATTTATTCTGAATAATATAGCTAATGTATTACATTTCGTTGATATTCTCTCGACAGAGAGTATGTATTATAATATTATATGAATTTATGAAAACTGTAGGTATATATTGTAATGTTTCCTATTTAGAAATAAGGGATAATCACAATACTTTGTGTTTTAATATTAAATTAAATTACAACAAGGTTAATCAAAATATATAAACAAAACAAACTTATACAAAAGTATCAAAAGAAAAGGTTCTGTGTTGCCGACTGCCTAACTATGAAGAAAAATAAAAAAAAACTAAATATTTTATATAAATAAATGAATATTATACAAAGAATTTTAAATTTATATTCGTCTTTCAACTTTGGCATATAGAGGTAAATTTTAGAAGAGTGGCGCAACGATATGGGGATTTTAAAGGCACGAGCGCGCATATAAATAAAATTCTATATTCCATCCAAAATATATTATTTTTTTCAAAAATATTTAAATATCGTTTATTTATCTTTGAAGTGTTTTAAAAATCTGATTCCGCTACTTCATGTGAACATGCTAGCCAAACAAGACCATTGAATATATTATTTCACATCTAATTGAAATTTTAAAACTTGTATTAATATATAACTTGTTAATTATGCTGAAATAATAACTAATTAATATATATTAGTATTTTGATCAATACTATCCTCGTATTTAATATAAGTTATAATTTATTTTCGAAATATATAAAATATAAATGACTGAATAACCTTTTGAAATATAGATACCTTTTAACAACAATGGATATATTTTGTTAAATCACTTTTGAGATTAATGGAAAAAGATTCAATATATGCAATACCTTTCTTTCGTAACGAATTAATCTTATTTCTAAAGTTTGAAAGGAAAGTAGATATATAATTCAGACAAGTCTCATATGACTCATGCTACAAAAGGAATATTTTGTAATATTTAAAATTTTAAATATTTGTTCAAGTTTCGCGCCTTTTTTGAAACAAATGAAACTACCGAAGTCGATATGATACAAAGACATCAACTTTTTTTGTCAATTATTTTGATGTCTACAGTCTGTCAGATCAAATTAGAGAATATTTGTCTATAGTTGTCGAACTCGACTTGATATAGACTAACAACAATTTCTAGCTGATATCATTTAAAATTGGAAAGACCTCTTCGTGATATTTTATTAGAAATTAATGAAACAATTTGGTTGAAGCTAAATCAATCAATAATTTCTTATTTTTGTTTAATAACATTTCAGCATAATTACCAAGAATAATATCATGTTTTTTAATATTTCGAAAATGTGTGTGTGTGTGAAATCTGAAGCAGAAATGGGTTGAAATAATCATTGCCATATTGATATGAAAGGTGATAAGTTTGATGTCTGCAAAATATCTCAAATTATAGTCTACTGAAATTTATACATTGATTTTATTCCTGAAATAAATCAAATATATTATTTTGAGATAATAAATCTAATATGAAAAATTCTCAGCCGTTTGTAAAGAGATTTGAATGAAATAATAATGTGTATAATATAATAAATGTAGCGTATTAAGCGTATTTATCTTGTTTCAAATGTTTGCGACCTTACTTTGAAAACTAATCCTGAACATAAGCACCATTGTAACATCTAACTCCCCACAAATACAGCATGGAAGCCTTATTGCGCTGTCAGAATTGCAATATCTTCTCCAGACACTTATATAGCACTAGACGAATGGCTCGGGCAACGCCCGGATTTTACCCGAGTGCGTATATATTTTAAAAACGTTTTAATTCAAATACTATTCGTTACAATTATAAATTGGCGCCATGGATGTCACTCTTGTGAAACGTCCCGTTCCAAACTGTGTGTTTTTAAAATGTTTCAATTAAAATACTATTCGTTACAATTATAAATTGGCGCCGTGGATGTCTCTCTTGTGAAACGTCTCGCCCCAAACTGTGTGTGTTTTGAAAATATAAAAATAAAAATGTGAATTTTCATAAAGATTTCATCATGTCGATTTTTTTTTTGCATTTCACCTACTAAATCGATAGAGATAATTACATTTGCAACATGAACTTAGGTATATTGACTAAATAGAAAACTGCATAGTAATAAAGATCATTTTTTAAAGGACCCATATCGTTTTTTTCAATAAAATCGAAACAAAATAAACGATAAATAACGATAATTGCCTTAAAAAGAAATTGCCTTAAAAAAAGAAACATTCGCGGTGATTTTGTCTTGCATTCTTTTATACAATTATTATATACGAATGACCCTGGGAACGCCCGGGTTTTACCCGATTAAATGCTTTTATTCAAATACTATTCGTTACAATTATAAATTGGCGCCGTGGATGTCATTCTTGTATGATATATAAATGAGTTTTAAAAATTGTAAAAAAAAAAAAAAAAATACATCGGCCGGGAATCGAACCCGGGCCGCCTGTGTGGCAGGCGAGCATTCTACCACTGAACCACCGATGGTTATGGAAATTTTCATCCGTGAGCTTCAGACAAACAAACAGACAAACAAACAGACAGAATAAGGCAAATATATAAGTAGATTGGAAACCTATTGGTTTCACCATAAATGCAAATTCTGGTTCTTGGAATATACAGTATGGAATCTCTAGCGGCACCAGAGCAGCAACATCTTGCTCTCGGTATAGGCCGCATGAATGCCTAATGACATTGTCAGAACTACTATCAAGACTAGGCAAGAATATTTTTTCAAAGTCTTAACCGCAGAAAATTCTGATTTTCTTCAAAATAAATCTCCACGTAAGTCTATTTAACAATATCTATCATTATCCTTTAAATAAATCCATTTTTTAAATATAATATAAAAGTAACAAACCTTCTTATAGAGATAAGAATTTTTGGAACAATTGAAAACATCAGTTATATTTTCAGTGTTTAGTTCATGTAATGCCAATTTTATAGTTGCAATTTAGATACACAAGCGCCATTATTGTAATTAGGAATGTGGCACACGACGTAATTAAACCCAGGAAGCCTCTAATTAAGAAAACCAAAGTCGAGAGGCCAAGAGAATAGTCGGGAAAATCACCCTCACATCTCTACCACAACCTCATCACCCTGCCTCTTTCACCCTGCTTCAATATATAGAAGGTTAGGATCTCAAGTAGACATATCGTCAATTGATTTTTTAAGAATATTTACACCTTTTACATATTCAAAACGACATACAAATCGTTTAGTATATTAAATTCCTAATGTGTTTTATTCAAATAGAAAACAATGCAACGCTATTTTGAATTAATAATTATGATAATTACGCGTCACAAATTTTCCTTCATCAAAATACTAATCATAATATAATACAATACCCTTCAATCATGCTCTTCATCAGTTAAATTTAAGAACGTAACAACGTTAAAGAACCTGATGTAAATATGTTGAGTATTACTGATTCATTTGTATAATTAGACTTTAATTTTATTGTATACAATTAAAATGAAAGAATATCTAAACACTTTATATTGAATTTAAAGAATATTTATTGAATTTATTGATCTGTGATATATTATTACTCTACTCTGTATTATTGATCATCATCTTGTAAACAACAATATACGTATAATCGAATTGTAAAAAGAATAAAATAATTATAGTAGCTTAAAAATAGTGTATCTTTCATTTATCTATATATATATATATATAAAGTGCAATTTCTTACAAAATAATTTTCACCATTAATATTTAACAATTAATAGAAACGTATCAAATGGCGACGAAGAATTAACGTAAGTATGGCCACCACTAATTTAAATTATCCAAGGTTTCGTGAAGGTGAAGATCTAAATTGTTATTTGGAACAATTAGAAGAATGTTTTAAATTGAACAAAACATTAGAAGCAGACAAAGTATCTGTGTTATTAACGTCTATTGATGTTAATGTTTATAAGACTTTGCGCGATTTGTTGGTACCCAGAAGGTCAAGTGACCTTAAATATAAAGATTTAGTAGAGGTTTTAACCAACCATTTATATCCAATAAAAAATAAGCACTATGAAAGATATTTATTTCACAAGATTGTACAAAAATAAAGTGAGCCTGTGGGAAAATTTGTTTTGAGGCTTAAATCTCAGGCAGACAAGTGCAAATTTACTGACATAAATGAAAATTTGTGTGATCAATTTGTAAGTGGTTGCTTCGATGAAGCTACGCTTAAAAGGCTGCTAAGTGAACCTTTTTTAACGTTTGATAGTGCAATAAATATTGCAAATTCTGTAGAGGCAGCGAAGTCACAAGTAAATTTGATGAAAAATCCTGGTCATGATATTGATAAGTTGAAAGCCAGATCTAAAAATTTTAAATTCCCATGTAAATACAATAATCCTTGCAAAATTTGTGGAAAGTCTAACCACGATACGAAGTTATGCAAATTTAAAAATGCTCAATGTTATATTTGCAATAAGAAAGGGCACATTGCTCCAGTATGTTGGAATAAAAAATCGGCCCAAAATTCTGGAATGAATAAACCCAATCTGAATAAATTGAATACTATTCAGTGCAACACATTAGAAAACGCACCAAAAATATTGGTAAATGTTAAAATTGAAGATGCAGACACTATAATGGAGGTTGACACTGGTGCAGACGTGTCTGTAGTTTCAAAGAAATTTTTTCTTACAAATCTCAAAAATGTCACTCTAGAGAAATACAGTGGACATTTGAAAAGTTTTTCAGGAAATTTGATTCCAGTTTTTGGAAAATGCTTGGTAAATGTTAGTTACAAAAACTATCAGGAAAAACTACCCCTAATTGTGACAGGCCAGTTTAATAACCAAACGCCGTTACTGGGCAGAAATTGGATAAGAATTTTAAAAGCTGATTGGCCCAATTGCGTTTTTGATATCTGTAATAATATAAATGTAATTTCAAATTTAGAACTGTTTTTAGAAGTATATAAGAGAGTATTTGAAAATAAAGATTTACCAATTCAGGGCATTAAAGGTTCAATATCATTGAGGCCAAATGCAAAGCCCAAATTTTTTAAATTTAGACCAGTACCCTTTTCCATTAAAGAGAAGATAGAGAAAGAACTAGACAGACTTGAAAAAAGTCAAATAATTGAAAAGGTTAATGCTAGTGATTGGTCTACGCCTTTAGTAACGGTAATAAAGTCAAATGGAGAACTACGTTTGTGTGGTGATTTTAAAAATACTTTGAATAATTGCATTGAAGATGAGAAATATCCATTACCTACTATAGCAAAAACTATGTTGGGAAATCTAGGAGGAAACAAGATTTTTACCAAATTGGATCTCTCCTCCGCATATCATCAAATTGATATGGATGAAGCATCAAAAATCTGCTAGTGGTATCTACCCATAGAGGACTTTACCGATATAATAGATTGCCTTTTGGCATCAGTCCAGCTTCAGCCATTTTCCAGAGGTGTATGGACAGCCTTTTTCATGATGTTCCCAACACGGTGATATACTTAGATGATATTTTCATTGGTTCTAAAGATGAACAAGAACATTACAGAATTCTAAAAATGATCTTCGATAAATTGAAAGAGCTAAATTTCACCCTTAATAAAGAAAAATGCTTATTTTTAAAAAAATACATTTGTTTTCTAGGTCATATTATAAATGAAGATGGTGTTAGACCAGATTCAAAGAAATTGGAAGCATTAGAAAGGTGTAAAAAGCCTTTCGACAAAACATCATTGAAGAGTTTTCTAGGGATGTTGAGCTTCTATTCAAAATACATACCTAATATGTCAACCTTGGCTGGTCCTCTTTATCAACTCCTAAAGAAGGACAATCGTTGGAAATGGTCTAGCCAATGCGAAAAGGCATTTCTGAATTTGAAGTTAACTCTATTAAATTCCCAGGCGCTTATTCACTATTCAATGAAGCTTCCATTAACTTTAACCTGCGACGCATCTGCCTATGGCATAAGTGGGGTCTTGTGTCATATTGTGGAAGGGGAAGAGAAGCCAATCACCTTTGTTTCCAGAACATTGTCAAGTGCAGAAGTCAAATACTCTCAGACTGAGAAAGAAGCACTTGCTATTGTGTTTGCAACTTCCAAACTGAGACAATACTTGTTTGGGAGAAAATTTGTGTTAAAGAGTGATCATAAAGCTTTAACGACTGTTTTTGGAAACAAAAGACTTCTTCCGCCTTTAATTGCAAATCGCTTGCATAGGTGGGCTTTAGAGTTGTCAAATTTCGATTTCGATATTAGATATACAAATAAAGATACCATGCTCTGTGCGGATGCATTTTCAAGACTTCCACTTGAGGAAATAAATTCAAGGGAAGACAACATTGATTTGGTGACACATGATATATCATTTTTAAATGTAACTCCATTGGACCACCTCATTATTGAAGAAGAAACCAATAAAGATCCGGTTTTAAATAAGCTCAAGGAATATCTATTAGAAGACCCTCAGTTAGCAAAAAAGGATGAAACAATGAAACCATTCCTTTCAAAATTGGAAAATTTTTCTGTACTGCAGGGATGCATTTTTGTTGATTCTAGGGCAGTGATTCCAAGAACCTGTCAAGATCAAATGTTGAAGTTACTTCATCAAAGTCATATAGGAATCAATCGCATGAAATCTCTAGCCAGATCTTCGGTTTGGTGGCCAAAAATGGATAGTCAAATTGAAGAGTTTGTGAAGGAATGTTCTCCCTGTATGCATCATCAGACAGCTCCTCCCGCTGAGAACACACCTTGGCCCAGGACTAACCAACCGTGGCAGCGAGTTCATGTTGACCATTTCTATTTCAGAGGTGATTGTTATTTATTAGTAGTAGATGCAAATTCAAATTGGATTGAAGTATTTCCAGTTAGAGGTACTACTTCGCAAGAAAATATTAAGCTTCTACGGGAGTGTTTCGCCAGGTATGGATTACCGCAATGCTTAGTGTCTGACAATGGCCCCCCCTTCAATTCGATTGAATTTAAGGAGTTCTTACGGAAAAATAATGTATACCACTTAACCTCGCCAGCATATAATCCCTCGTCTAACGGAATTGCTGAAGTTTCGGTAAGAATAATTAAAAAATCTCTGGAAAAGTCGTTGGAAGAATCTCCAAACTCAAATATGGACTGTATTTTACAAATGTTCTGTTTAATTATAGAAATACGCCTACCTCTTTAGATAAGCCTCCTGTAGAACGTCTCCTAAGTTATGTGCCTAGAACATTTGTAAATTGCTTGAACTCTGAATTTATCCAGAAGACTTTTGGGAGAAATGAGTGTGGAAGGCGACATTTTCAAGTTGGAGATAAAGTGCTGTTTACAAGAGTAATACAAAATAGGCGCAAATGGTTCAAGGCCCAGGTGATACAACGACTAGGTTACAATGTTTATCTAGTAAAGAACCTAAAAGGCACATTTAAAGTGCATGTCAATCAGATGAGGACAGGTTCAGATACCAAATATGCTGAAGATTCTGATTGGACCTTGGACAACGCTGGAGCAGGACCTCACCGACTGGAACAAGACCCTCAAATTTCCACATCACCTCCGCCTAGGAGATCTACCCAACCTCGATGCCCTCCTTGCCGGTTTTCTCCAACTATGAACAATATAAGGAAGGAGGAATGATCTGTGATATATTATTACTCTACTCTGTATTATTGATCATCATCTTGTAAACAACAATATACGTATAATCGAATTGTAAAAAGAATAAAATAATTATAGTAGCTTAAAAATAGTGTATCTTTCATTTATCTATATATATATATATATATAAAGTGCAATTTCTTACAAAATAATTTTCACCATTAATATCTAACAATTAATAGAAACGTATCATTTATCTGGGTGGAAAAATATGCATTTACTAATAGTATATGTAAATGTTACAGATGACTAACAAAATCCATTGCAATACCTAACCATTAACTTTCAAGGATTTTCCATTTGCTTAGTCCGATAGATGGCGCAAGATATCACAATATAATTGCACGAAAAGGAAATATTTCCTCAATACATATACATATGCGAGAATTTTAATCATTATTAAAGGCATCCATCTTATTTACTAAGACATATCAGATTTATTTAATTACCATTTCAATAAATTGACGATACACACAATTATTTTCAAATAGCTAACGTATTAGCTCATTGTGTGTGAACATAAATCTGTGAATATTTGCAGTATATCTCTTCATATAACTTTTGATTTATAATATAGATTTTTCCCTGCTTTTAAATTTTGATTTAATCAAAAAAGAATCAAACGGTTTATTTTTTTCCGTGGTGAAGGGCTAACATGCTTTTTAACACAGAGATTCAGAAGTACAACTTCTATCCAAATATAACTGAAAAAAAAAAACATTGATTCCTTATTAATAAAATCGAAGTATATACTCGAATTATCAGGAACAATAGGCTGTAAAATAGGCTAAACATATTTGAATGGGCAATAAAAGCCTTTTGAAATCCATATATACTCCTTTCAAACCAACGGTCAGTTGAGGTATTCTTTCTGATAGATGGAAGTAAGTCATTATTTACATTCAGTTGCCCGATGAGGAAGTTCCCTCTTCTATTAATTTATCATCCTGATCCATTTTATCCCTCTCTTTTAAACTCTTTTTAAAAGTTTGAAATCCTGTCAAGAAAAAGTTTTATTAATTGAAACTGAAAAGTGTACCTGAAGAATAAAATTGTAACATAGTGTTACGTCTCTTCTGTGTCAAGGATATCCAAATATATTCATAGACAAAACTTAAGAAAGTAAAAGTTTTTATTTTCAAGGATACAGATATAATTCTGTTCACACTTGGTTATCTCGTGTGTTTTCAATAAAAGTCACTGTGTATCAAATATCTTACAGAGTTATTGTCAATCCCAATATACTTTCTGGAAGGTAGAAATTTCTTATGTTTTTTCCATGGGTGTAAGCACAGGGTATCGGTAGAGATTTCTGTTCTCGCGACTCCTCTTTATTTAACTTCGTTAATTATGAATAGCAAATCAGGTAACTACTGTTAACAAGAAGGAATAGAATGAATTCACTTCTGGACAAATAGCCTTGTTGCCTTCTGATTGTCCATCCGCAGTTAGTAATATTCTAATATCATTTTTATCTAATATTTTAACATTGTATTTATTATATAGACACCCAAATATATCTAAAGAGACAAGGGTCGCCTCTCCCGTCAAAATATACGTCAAAACCAGACACCATCTATTGACCGTCGCCGCTAACTAGCGGCCTCAGGTCGGTGACAAAGCCACAACACCAGCTTTGGCAAACTGAGAAGCGTCCACCTAGTTGCCAAAGCTGGTGTTGTGGCTTTGTCACCGACCCGAGGCCGCTAGTTTGCAAGACGGTCAATAGATGGCGTCTGGTTTTGACGTCTATTTTGACGGGAGAGGCGACCCTTGTTTCTTTAGAAAAATATCCTCCCGGCAAAATTTCTACCCAAATATATACCGTTGAATTTACAAATATTTACCTTCAACATTTTATACAGAATCTTGAATATTTCACATTTTACAAACCCTAATAACCTGAAAAGTTTAAATGTTAATACACAAAATAAATACCAAGAAATATATTTCTCAATATTTTATATTCCCTATATTTTGAATATAAAATTAAGTCGTAAATATTTATTAATACCATATATTTTTATGTCATATCTATTTTTAATAGAACCTATGGCCATCCCATATACGATGTAAAAGTAGAAATATATTTGAACTGAAATAGTAAAATTTGTGATATACCCTTTAATCTTTTTCAATCACCGAAATATCGTTTAACACATTGGTTGATTTAAATATTAACTTGCAATAATTAAAATAAAAATACATCTTCCTTACACACAAACACAATCCACACAATGTAGAAAATATATAATTTTGTTAATTCCTTAAATATTCAATTAGGGCGCTTCGAATATTTATTTGAAGTAAAAAATGTTCTATAATTGTACAAATGTTTACACAACAAATAAATATCAAATATTTATGTTTAAAAGTAAACCAATTAATTATATTGCTAACATTGTTCTTTCTAAATATAGGACAATCTATAATAACTTTAATTTTAAATAAGGCTTTTGTTTTGTGTTTGATTTGAGTTTTTTTAACCAGTATTTAGATAGAACAATCGTCTATCTTATCTTTTACTAGGGTTTTTGTTTTTAGTTTTGAAAGAGCGCGACCTGATGTACATTTCAAAACAAAAAGGGAAAGATAAGTAAATGATGAACTATTGGCCCATTGAAATATTGGATAAATAAAACTCTAATTAAATATAAAAGAAGCCTTATTTGAAAAATATTCATCTTTATTTTGAACAGAATGACAGAGGTATAGAGAGTCAGCTATTCTATTTATAAAAATATATAATTTGAAATTGAAATATCAACGAGTTTTGTATTCATATACGAATAAATGTGTTTCAATATGTGAACCAAAATAGTTTTAACTAAAATTTATTAAATAAACCAAAAGTAAAATCTCGGAGATAAAATTGTGTGAATTGCCACTTTATCTAGAGTTATAAATATTCTCTACCATATTTGTTGATGGAATAGAATTTCATAGATTATACAGCTATCTTAAATACCAGATATTTATGATAAGTACTTATACTTTCGAGGGAGTCGGTGGAAGGATGGTCTAAACCAGGGGTGGCGAACGTGCGGCCTTAAGGCCGCATGTGGCCTTTTCTTGCCCAAGATGTGGCCTTTTCATAAATTCAAAATTATAATTTTTGTTTCGCAGTTTTCAATTACTTTCATTATTTTATTGAAAATATCTAATACGAATGTCATATATTATATAATATAGTAAATGTAAATATTTTTTAATTTCTAAAAGTAATTCAAGTGTCGTGCTAAAAATGAAGTACATAACTATACCACTATGAACTATTTAATTGCAAAGAAAATTATGTATTTTAATTTTGTATATAAATTCCTTTAATTAAATCGTACATATATTTATTTATGGATGCGGCCTTCTCAAAAATGGTAATATGAAAATTGGCCTTCTAATATAAAAAGGTTCGCCACCCCTGGTCTAAACCGTTGGTTTTCGACCGCTACGACCCGGGTTCGATTCCCGCATTGGGTACTTTTTTTCTAATAAGAAATGCTCCAATGGCCCCCGATTCTTGCAAAAGTTCAACAACACCAGCGAGTGAAAGTAACCAAACGAGGCTCTGGCATATTTGTAAGTGCAAAGTCGAACTGCTTTTCACATGTGTAGATATGTGGTGCACTTATAGTAAAAACAGTCGCCTACTTTTACCCACCATTATTATCATGGCCTGTACCACGTGTACTAGGGATAGGCAAAACAAACTTGTTCTTTCCTTAAATATTCTCAGAATTATAATTCACTTAAATATATTCTCTTCAATTGTGTGTACATCTGAAAATACTAAGCAATAATTGCAATAATCGCAAAAGAGTGAAATTGTGAACTGGTAAAACCGTTTGGAATTATTCACACTGAAGAACCAGGCCCTCTTAGTGTTTTTTCTCCAGGAGGAAGAACATAGTATTAAACACGAAGATATAGAGCTAAAACAATAGCAATTATATCTTAAATATAACCCTATTGATACTAATTTAAGAATTGAAATGAATATAGTTTCTTATATCAATTAGTTATATGACAATAACAGGCTATCTATGTATAAGGAATAAAAATAATTGAGCACGAAATTTATTTTACAAAACAACTTTCATAAACTTTTGTGAATCGAGAAATGCATTTCCGCCAAAATGATGAGCCAATCCTTCCCAATATTTTCCATCGCAGTATAAAGACAGATTGTTTTATTTGACAATAAATATTCATTCATAATGGTTCCAATTTTCACTTATATCCATTTATCCATATTATATATAAAATATTTAGTTATAATTAACTATTTTGTAAAGTCTACCAGTAGATAGACACCGACTTTACATTATATAAACTCAGTGTTGTTGTTTTCTTTCTTTGGCCGGCTCAAATCTATTTGTTGATGTGTAAATAGCTAATAATTTATTTTTCATTATTTATCAAGCTTTAATTCTGGTATTACTTTTATCAAATTATGTTTTTTATATTTTTATTATCACAATTGAGAAAATTGTGATTTAAATAGATTTTTTTTGTTTTCTAAGATGTCCACAACTGTATAACATTGGCAAATGCTCATGAATTCAAAAGATATCAGTAATTTTATTATAACAATAATCCCGTCTCAAAATTATGATATACATATAGAATAGGCAAAGTGTTGCGTTCTGATTTCGACGAAGAAGTTCAACTTTCCAATTCAGTATTGATAATTAAATACAAAGTAAAATTTGATAATTTGAAATGTTTGTCTCAGCATCAGTTTGTGGATGTTGCCTTGTATCCAACTTAAATATTCAATACATATATAATGAAAATAATTAAAGTTAACACACACGATCATTGAAGTCCTTCCAAGTGCAGTTAAAGATTGTCGCCAACACTCGAAGATTTAATGACCCCAACACTAGTTAACTCTACCTCACTATCTAACCAACAAGATCCTAAAGTCGGACACGATCTGTAAACTAATGAAATCTCTCTACTGCGCGTTTCTAGAGCGGTTTAAATTACTCTGCCCCGAGGGTAATTAGCTGAAATCTGATCGTAGCATCAACAAAGACCCGCTCGCGCATTTGCATACCTCCATTAATTAGTGGCCGATATCTCCCAAAACATCTCATTGGCACATGAAAATCCCAAGTGACCTTACATTGGCTTCTTCTAACGACCGCACACCTGCCTAATAAGTTAAATAAATAACTGACTCCTGGGAAATACCCCTCATCGACTTTTTAAAATAATTTGTACTTCCCTAGCACACGGTTCAAACAACGGATTGCCATAGCGTATGATAGTAGATTGAAAAGAGAGAGAAAGATTGAAAATACTTTATTATAATGTCCATATACGGTTTTATATAAAATTAAATATAAAATATATAGAATAAATGAGATTAAATAAGGATAAATAGATAAAAACAAATGTAAAATAAAAATTGATGAATATACATATATATAAAATATATAATCTTCATTGATGGCGCCCAAAGAGGGTGAGAGCGAGAGAGAAATTGATAATATAATAAACATGGATTATAAACGTCTTAGATACAGAATTCATTCAAAATATTTTTTGATATGGACCAAATGAGGTTTTAGAGATTAAATAGAGATAAAGAGGTTGAATAAATTAATAAATAATTCATTATACAATGATAGAGAGTTTGGAAAATATTGATCACAAACGAGTTCAATCGTTAATATAAACGCAAAATTTTGCGTAATCTAAAATATTTTCCATCCTCAACAAATACAAATTTCCAAACGTGAAATCCTATTTATTTTCAGTTTTCCTTTGGCTAATGATTTTTTACTGATAACTATATATATAATAATCTAAATTGGTGAAAATAAAAACCACAAAATAATTATACACTATAAAAATGATCGTATTGAATTTTTAAGAATTCTAGAATAAATTTCAAAATTATTTTACGTGTTCTCATTCGCCTCTTTCACTCAAACTATATTTTCATTTATATTATAAAGTTTTATATATTTTAGTTCAATAACAGCATTAGTCATATTCATATACCTTTTCTTTCAAATATTTTATAAAATTTAATTTTTGGCTAAAAAAGTTTTGAAATCTCCCAAAAGAGCTATGAATATAAATTGTGTAAAAAAGAAAGGCAGTAATATAACCGAATAAATAAAACTTATTCAAAATAGAAATTTCAAAGTGAGGAAGAAACATTTTTTCCCAACGTAATCATCTGTGTGAGAACTGAATAATCGGTCTTAAATATTCAACGGATTCTCCAACAGTTTAACGCGATGTATAGATAAAATATACAAGTCCCAGATGTAGAAATTATGCATTAACCTTTCTATTTTCCATTCAACATCGGAACCTCCTGAGAAAACGCAAAACGCAAGCAACTCTGTGAAGATAAATTGAATTACACTAGAGGACCAAAAAGAAAACTCTGAAGTAAATATTACATTTCCCCTTCTGTTTTCCTCATAACCTTTTCAAATCTCAGACTGAAATAAAATAAACAGACATTGCTTCTTTTTTTAAGTTTAAACATTCCAGTAAAAGTGTTATACATGGCCATGGGGAGAGAGGAAATAAGATGAACATAGAATGTAGAATGAATCTTGGATTTGGGGCCCTGATAACATCTTGGGTTTAAATCTTCTCAATCCTTTTATAACAATAGTGGCTACACATATATCATTTCGTTTTTGTTATAGTGTTCTTATAATATTCTAACAAAATAATTAATATACCAGAATCATATATCGTGGAGAAGACTGAATATAATTTTTATTATCATAAAAAGAAAATGAACCTCTAAGAATTAATATAACTCTATGACGTTTGAAAAGGTTGGAATGATAATGTAGATTATGATAATTCTTATGTTGTTCTAGCCACCTTGTTTTTACACATTATGAATAATCATAGGTGTGTGTTGCGAATATACTAAAGTACATTCCATAATATGAAAATAGTCAATAATATTTTGGATTTTGATTAAAAGCGAGTTTATTCAGAACGAAATATATGAATGGAATATTTCGAGAGACCGGACATTTCTCTTTTCAAGCAGTTTTTCAGGTGTACTTTTCCTGTCAAAGTATATTGTAAGTGGAAATTTCTAAATTGAAATGAATTGTTTGTAGTTTCGGTAATTTCTTTTATTATTATTATTATTATTATTATTTTTGCTATTCTTATCAATTATTGGAGGACCAACTTTCAGAAATATTTCTAATTAATATGCTGGGATAGCAGCAAATTCATATACCGCAACATACAAATGAAGTAGAAATGATTATTTATGGAATGTTGGTCCTTTATAACTAATAATATTAGGGAGAACATTACTATATAAATATATTTCTTCAGAGACAATATACTGGAAATCTTACTTCAAAGTCTCCCGTTGAAGAGCATGTTGACTCGAAAGTTAGAAAAATAAAAAATAGAGAAACCTATACCTAGATTGCTTGTTGATTTTGTTAAATGTTGAGGGCAGGGATGATATAATACAATTCATAAATTCAGCTCCAAATAATTCCACCAACAATCACCTTCGACACGGAGATGCGTTCCTGACTCATAAGCCACTTGAAAAAAATATTTTAGGTCTCTTGAATTATTGCCTTTATGCTATTTCTAGAAAATAAACCATTTTAATGGCCTAAATACGACTTTGGTTTAATTCTCTTCTTTACATTTATTTAAATCACATAGAGCATACTCAATCATCATACGCTATTCACCATGATGTATAATGATACCATGGGGATTTCTAGTGGCGATTATGTTAAAATGAATTAAATTTAAAGTCACATTGACAAAAAGGCTGCAAATATTGCTTTATGTATTTTATTATTCTCATATTATACTATGCCACACGTTGCATATCTATGGCTAACATCAAAGTCTGTAGAACTGAAGCTTGATATACAAATTAGCTCTTGTTAAATTTTCCAGTTGCGTGGTAGCTTATTCATTAAACAGAACTTGTACGTCTTTCAAAAGAAGAATATAATATAAATAATTCATTTTCACGAAAATATAATTGACATATATATATTAAAAACAATAGAAAAAATTATTCATAAAAAGGTCAGGTGTTGATATTAAAAATAAAAAAGGCATATCCTGACCAGGACCACGCGTTCGTGGATGGCTTTTCTTTATTTTCAAGAAATTGGGTTGGCCAAATATCAAGGAACAGGCTAAATCAAAGAATAGTTGATTTCTGTTCCACCAGTTGGCACATGTGCTCCTGGTCAGTATATGCTTTTTATTTTTAATATATATCTGAAAATATTATAAAAAGGTAAACTTGCCTTTAGTTGTGTCTGTTTGACAAAATTTATATATGTAGTATATTATATGTGTGGAATGTGTAGATAACAGAAATAGAAATACATATATTACTGATTTATACAAGGTATGTCCCATAAGTTCCCGGACTGGGTCCATAAAAAAAATAAATAAATGAAAAATGTAAATAATTTTGACAGTTTATTATAGAAAAATATCTGGCAACACGGTGGTACCAATGTCGAGGCGGTACGTGCGCGCGCGCCAAAGTTATTTTAATTTATTTAAAGGTTACACCTTGCGCTGTGGCGATTTTACGATGAAACAAAAATTGAAGCAGAGGATTTGCATATAATTTTGTGTTAAACTTCAAATATCAGCAACCGACACTTTTGAAATGCTTAATAAAGCATTCCCCGAAAACGCCCCAAAGAGAACAACTGTTTTTGAATGGCATTCTAGATTTAAAGCTGGCAGAATTTCCATTGAAGATGATCCTCGTCAAGGACGCCCAACATTTCAAAGGACTGATGAAAATGTGCAAAAAATCACCGATTTGATAAAAGAAAATCCTCGAACCACTTTGCTGGAGCTAGAGAAAGACACAGGCATCTCTAAAACAACGATTGGAAGGATCGTAACCGAAGATTTGAGGCTCAAAAAGACTCCTGCAAAATTCATCCCAAGATTCCTCACTAATGAGCAAAAAACTGTGTCGGCCTGCAACCTGTGAGAACATGTTGGAAATGACAAGAACGGATCCGGAATGGAAAGACAAGATAATCACAGGCGACGAGACATGGGTCTATGACTATGACCCTGAAACCAAGCGTCAATATGCCGAGTGGAGAGGTCAGGGTGAGCCTAGACCAAAAAAATCCAGGATATTGATATCCAGAAAAAAAGGTGTTGCTGGTCGCTTTTTTGGATAACAAGGGCATTGTTCACCACGAGTATCTTCCTGCAGGCCAAACGGTTATTAAGGAAATGTATTTGGACATTCTTCGCCATCTAAGGGAAGCGATTCGAAAAAAAATGCCAGAAAAATGGCCTAATGGTGACTGGATCCTACACCATAACAATGCCCGCCCTCACACAGCGCACTTGGTGACGAGTTTTTTTTTTGGCTAAAAACGGGACAGAAATCCTACCTCAACCACCCTATTCCCCAGACATCGCACCAAATGACTTTTTCCTGTTCCCCAAACTTAAAGCAGTTCTAAAAGGAAGAAATTTTGACACCAGGGATGACATAATAGAAAAATCGCTGTTGGCATTGAAGAGCATTCCAAAAGAGCTCTATAAAAACTGTTTCGACAATTTGGGGAAACGATGGCGCTGGTGCGTTGAAGCAAGGGGGGGATTACTTTGAAAAGTTTTAATAATTTTTTTAAAAAATATCTTACCTTTTTTTTTTTTATGGACCCAGTCCAGGAACTTATGGGACACGCCTTGTATATTCTCCATATTTCATCTTCAAAAATAACAAAACTTGAAATTTCATCGTCTCGATGACCCATGTTTACTAATAAACAAAACATAATGAAGTTAAAAGTATTTGATATCTCTGGCCGTCTGTTTATTTTTTTTTAAGAAGAAAGAGGTAATTTTTTTACACTTGGTTATTCCTGTGTCTTCAATAATCCCTGAATCCCAATATACATGCTAAATGATACAACTTCCTTAAGGTTTGTTCATTAGTGTATTTTCAAACTGTGCGGAAAGCCAGAAGTAAAGGATCCTATGCTAATATTTAGTAATAAAAAGGCATATACTAGATTGATTGAAGAGGTCAATATAATATATGCCTTTTTATCATCGAAATATTTAGATATGGGTTCCTTTATTTTCACAAAAATATGCTAATGTGTAAATATGTAAACACTGATTCCATTTTCCCCTCTACCATATATTGTATATTAATTTAATGCGCTTTTGAGAATATTTTTATAGAAATATAAATTTATATTTTAAATTGAACCTATTTTGATTTATATTTCTTCCTTTCTTTTCTTTTTACTAATTCAAAATAAATATTTATATCATTATTAATCCAAGCAACTATCCCAATAAACATCAAAGTAATATTTACATATATTTCTCTTGAATGAATAAACATATATTCCTCCGTATTATGTTGCACTTATATCAATATTCTCAGTTTAGCGACCCAGAAACATATATATTACCGATACACACGAGCGTTGGTAGCAAATCAGTAATATTTACAAATTTTGGGGCTAATTACAAATGATTTGAACAAGATAGTTTTTGGTCAAATTCTACTCGTTCATCACGTCCTAACGTCGAGAGCCTTTTCCATTTTAATTAGGCATGTTTTTTTTCTCGCTCTCTAATTACCGTTAATTGACATTTCGGGAAAATAATTTTAAATTATTGTTGAAAATTTCTCCGTTTGTGGGAAGGCTTTGATTTCCGGAGACAAATGAGTTGAACGTGATAATTGATTATAAATGAGATAGTTATTGACTTAACCATTTTTCAACCCATTCTCTCTCAGCTAGGTGAGTAATTAATTAAGGTAGCGCTTTTTCGCTACATTACAATTTCTTGCTGATTTCTCATTCAGTTTAACAACTCATTAACTCGTACCTTGTGGATTAATACATTGGACTTTGTCAACTATACGAATATTTTATAGAATAGAACGCGTTCAAATTGTATCGTTTCTTGAACAGGTGTCACACGTTAATGTATTATATTTAAATTATGCTTCTAAATAGCTTTTTATGAATTGTTTGCAGAAAAAGAATAATGTTCATTGTAAATATTTTCATACATTTCTATTATCCTCTAAGCAAGCTTATATACATTTGAATAATTAAATTCCCATGCAAGATGTACACACATGAACAAAACTCAAAGAAGTTGTACCGTTTAGTAAGCTCATATATATGGAATTAGACAATAACTCTGAAAGATATTTGATACACATATAACACGCGAGATTGCCAAATGTGAACAAAATATCTTCCGTCTTCTTCTTCTTCTTAAAAAAAACTGACGACCGGCGATATTAAAGAATTTTCACTTCTTTAAGTTTGTCCATGAGTCTAAAGGTTATGAAAGCAAATATCCTAAATTTTCAGATGCATGCAGTATTATAGCGGTCTGGTAGATAAAATTTGAAGAAACCCCTAAAGAGTTCACCACTGTGTGATTAGCCAATATCTTTCAATATATTTTTTATTCGCAGTAAGATCAGTAAGAGAAAGTGTTTATTTTCAAAAGTAAAAATAATCACAAAAATGTGATATCATTTCTTCCAAAAGGTGATGCGCATATTCAATATATTTATACTAGAAATTTCATCGAATTTTGTAATTCACTATGGGCTTAGTAATATAATCCTATATATTCACGAAATTTGAAAATATAAAATCTGGATCCAATCACGATATATGTTTTCTTTTTCAATTTATAATAATATCTTATTTCACCAACACTAGTTCTGCATACTAACGAGCTCCTATGTAACTTTTAACATATGTAGAAATTTGCTATTCTTACATTCAACTTTATTCAACTGTAAATACAAAGCGCGATGTCCCGCCAAGGACATTGGCGCCCAAAGGAAAGCAACACAAGAGAGAGAGAGAAAGAGAATCTATTAACATATGCTCAGGGCATTTACCAAATTCCTGAAATTGATTTCAATCAAGCATACTATATACATAGGTAATTTAGTTTAAACACATCTTAAAATAAAGAAAAAAGGAAAAAAAATCATATATACAGCACATAGTTATTTACACCTAACACATGCGATTATTTAAAAACTTTGATATATATTTACAAAATCTATTGAATACAATGTATGAATCCCTGCTGGATATCAGTTCTCTTGGACCGGTACAGAGAATACCGTTATTGAGTCTGTAGTCTTGAAATGCTGGGCACTTAAGTAAAAGGTGAGTAGAATCTTGAATGCGGCATCCACAAAAACAGCCCAGGTCTTCCGATGCATGGATTCTTTCCAGAAAACTTCCGAAATTACCATGGTTGGTTACAAATTGTGTGTTGTGGAAATTAGGGCGAAAATAACTTGGAATACCCCGGTTGAAAAAACTTGTAAATGTCTCGTTTGTATTATTCAGTAAGAGCAACATTCTTTCGTCTATATAGGATTTAATTATAAAGGGAATATCGATGTTGTATTTTTGCTTGTCTTCGAACGATAAGTTATTTAAGTCATATTTCATATTTTTTGCTTCAATGTAATCTGCAATCAATGGAACCCTAGCCAAACTGTGAACACAGTTGTACGAAGTTGTCTTGTATGCTTGAATGCTCCATATTAATATCTGATATTGCATTGAGTTTAATTTTTGTATCGATTTTTTGTTTAAAAATTTGAACCATATTTCTGATCCATATGTTAAAGTTGATCTGAATAAAGATTTATACAATGTAATTCTTTTATGGGAGCTCAAACCCCATGATTTGCTGCACAGAGAGAATAGAACATTTTTTATTCTTAGAGTTCTGCTCACTATTTCCTCTATATGAAAAGCAAAATTTAATTTGTTTTCTCTTCTATGATTTGCAATTGTTATTCCCAAAATTTTTATTTTTTGTACTGGTGAAATTAATCCACTCTTAAATTTAACTGGGATCTTCTCTTTATTATGCAAATATAAAATGTTTGTTTTTTCGGAACTGATTTCTAACTTGTTCTTAATACACCAATATTCGATAGTATTTATTGCTTCCTCTATAACTGTTTTTAGTGATGTTAGATCTTTATTCCAGCATATGATCGAAATATCATCCGCATAACAAATCAACTCA
Source organism: Cordylochernes scorpioides (assembly GCA_030710605.1). Taxonomy (NCBI): domain Eukaryota; kingdom Metazoa; phylum Arthropoda; class Arachnida; order Pseudoscorpiones; family Chernetidae; genus Cordylochernes; species Cordylochernes scorpioides. The sequence goes on from CP092864.1 coordinate 46,525,272, forward strand.
CTATTGGGCACCTGAAAATTTAACAGCAAATCGTTCAACAAAATTGTCCATAGAAATGGAGAAAGCGGACCGCCCTGAGGACACCCCTGAGGACATTGCCGTAACTGAATGAAATGATCCTGGAATTTGAATATGATTGTAGAATTTTGATCAGTTTTTCCGGTAAATTGTCTGAATCTATTCTTTTGATGATCGCTGGCCACCAGGCATTATCAAAAGCCCCCGAGATATCTATTGTAACTAGTGCAGACAGTTCTTTTTGCCTATGCTCCATTAATACATCGATTACAGTATTCAAAGCAGTGATAGTTGACTTTGACCTGATAAATCCGTGCTGCCTCGAGCTTAACAGATTGTTTTGAATATAAAATTCATATATTTTATTTTTGAGAATTTTTTCTAGAATCTTTGAAAAATTGGATAATAAAGATATCGGACGGTAGCTTTTAGCTGATTCATAATTGGTTTTGCCGGGTTTGGCTATTATTTTGAGTGCTGCTGTTTTCCATTTTTTTGGGAAGTATCCTATTTGAATATATTTATTAAATATTGAGTGTAAAATCGGAAGTATTAGTTGAAAGCATTCTTTATCATATTATCACTAATATTGTCTGGACCAGGAGCTTTATTTACATTAATTTTGTCGATTAGCTCTTCTATTTCTTTCTTATGAATATTGCATGAGTTGGAGTTTGTAAAATTCGGTGTATAGTTCCTTATTGATGTATGGTGAGCAGTATCCGATATAGTTGTATCATCAGGAATTAGTTCATTAATCAGATCTTTTATTAGAGCTTCTTTAGAATCTACTGGTGCCTGTTCAATTATTGGTAATCCCTTTTGTTGATTAGAGGAACTCAGTTTTTTTTAAGGTTCTATAGGCGTTTCCAAATTAGAGACAATATATCTCTACAGACCTTACTGCAAAGATAAAAGTCATTGAATTAGAGGAATTGGCTTATCAGTGGTGATGCCTCTTAGAGGTATGTCTAAATTAATCTCCAGATCGCTCTCTACTCTTGTATTAGATTTAGTTTGTTATATACCCTGTATAATGATTCCATATGCAAAAGCAGTCGCTAAGTACCCACAATGTTTATAATTCATAAATTCTATTGCCATCTATCGATAAAATTTGTAAAAATTAAATTTAATGGCAATGTGTTTCTTTCTAATAATATCATCACATATTATTTCTACAAACCTTACTGCAAAGATAAAAGTCATTGAATTAGAGGAATTGGCTTATCAGTGGTGATGCCTCTTAGAGGTATGTCTAAATTAATCTCCAGATCGCTCTCTACTCTTGTATTAGATTGAGTTTTGTTATATACCCTGTGTAATGATTCCATATGCAAATTTTATTCTTAAAGAAAAGATGCAGCATATATGTAGATATGTATTAATTTTCTGATAGAAAATTAAATATTTAAAATGATTGGATGTATATAGAGTGTAAGAGGAGAGCGAAAGTATATTTTTATAGAAATAAATAGTTTATACCTGATAGTTTTCGTCAAGTGCTATTTTTGTTAGGTAGAGAACGCAACACCCTGTATTTTCAAAGAAAGGAAGCTTAGGAGTGTTCAGTGAACCTGTGGCGACCACACCTTGCTTCAGCGAGCGCGGACAAAGCCTCACTACACATACGGGCAATAGAGTGGCGACCTCACTACGCCTCGGCAAGAGCTAGCTGGGAGAACACGTCACTACGCATGCGCGGGCGTCATCCGGAACTCTTTCTGGCCACGCGCGTCAGAAAAACAACAAGGCTTGCTTCCAACGGCCGTTACTTCTTTTCTCTTTATATATTTCTGGCTTTAAATAAATTAATTTAAATTATAAAAATAATAATTTTATCAGCGGCCTTTCCACAAGCCACACCAACACGCACGCAACCATCCCACAAACCTATGGACATAAGCTTATAGGTCTGTAGAGGTACATACCTATAATTTAAAGGAAGAACATAGAGCAAAGCTCTTCCGCAAATATGGTTTCATAACAATTTGTATTAGTAAACTAAATTTATAAATTGAAGGACCATCTATATCGATAAAATTTGCAACAATTAAATTTACTGACAAATTGCTTATTTTTAATGATATTATCAAATATTATCTTTACAGACCTTGCTACAATAACCTTTATCGTTATAATAAGGTATTTAGAGACAATATTCGATGATATTAAAAACAAACACACATTGGCAGTAAATTTAACAAAATGTAATGTTTATAATGGCTCTTACTATATGTAGCTTGGAAAGTATAAAGGTAACTATGAATATGTAGTTGGGAAATCATACAAATTACCTATAAATATAACTAATATATATTCCAAGCATATTCCACATGCTATAAGTAAGCCATTATAACATCGCGTATTGCTGAAGATTACATTTATTGTAAGTACACAACTTATGTACACAATTCTAAAGCAGTTCGGCTTTACAATTACAAAATGAAAAATCCTAAGTCAATTTAATTAATATACTTAATGTATAGGTATGGAGGCTAATTCTATTTACACTATATAATATTATGAAGTACAGATAATTTTGTTAATGAAAGATCGGGCTTCCAAAACAATACTTATAAGATAAATATCATTTTAATTGCTTTTTATTATTATCATTCCTTATTTCAATAATAATTTCACGCTTCAAATAAATTCAGAAATTGAATTTAATTCAAATATATGATAATAGATTATCTTATAGTGTGCTTATATTAAAGGTAAAGACTCTTCTAGTAAGGTATATCAATTAAGAAGGTTCAGAAGATGAGTTTCTTTAATTGTAAAAACGCTACAAGCTTTCGGGCAAAAGCCCTTCGACAGGCAAAATATAACTATACTAAGAAAGATATCGATGGTTGTAGTGAATATATACACGTATTAATTTACATAAATATAAAAATATAAAAAATTTTGCCTGTCGAAGGGCTTTTGCCCGAAAGCTTGTAGCGTTTTTACAATTAAAGAAACTCATCTTCTGAACCTTCTTAATTGATATGTGCTTATATTAACGATCAGAAAATGTCTTATATTATATTCTTCTTATTGGAAGGCCTTGTTTATCAGTGTAAACATCTATATCTCTTTCTACGGATTCTAATAGAGAATTCTTATCTTCATAAACTTATATTTTCCGTGAAAACCCATCTCCAGCTCACTGAACAATATCTTAATAGGTATACCTATTTCAGGGTGTTATTGGTCTTCAATAATAACTTCAGGTTTGGTCTAAACCATCCAAAACGAGTGATGCCGGAATCAATTATCCTTATGTTCTACATGAATGATTAATAGGTATAAATATTAGAGTCATATATATCACTCTGAGATATATTTTACTGAATTTGAACATTTTCTATAAACTTATACAATTAATGTATTCATACTTTATAACAAGAGCCATGAAAAAATAACTATAGTTAATAACTTTAAAAGAAATGTAATTGTGTAACTAAACAATTAGACTATGTGTGTTGTGTTGGCTTTTAATATATCATTTAGATTACAATTTTTATTTATTTATGACATATTTGTCTTTCTCTGTGGTCAACCTAAGGAGACTACAAATTTATAATTTCAACAAACACGACGGCCTGTATAACGTTCTGTAATATCTGAAAGTTTTCCACCACTTGAAAACCAACTGTCTCTTTAAATATTGGCGGAGTATTATGAAAAATCTGTGGTTTAATTTTTTCTATATATTTTCCACACAGAATATTGCAGTTTTATTGTGATTTTGTTATTCTTTTTTTTTCAAATAAATATATTCACACATTTATTTAGCACATATATATAGTCCTTTTAATTGGCTTCGGAAAAAATACGTGTACATAACCTTCCCTGCAAGATATATTTAAATTTTTTAGAAAGAGAAGGTTTTCGGATGCCGTACTTTCTTAACCTGTAGTTAGAAGATTTAACTATAGGTTGAGAGAGGTTGCAAGAACTGAAAGTTTCAAATAAAATATATATCTCCTGATAAGTTATCTATATAACATTTAATCAACATACCCCATACCCTGCAATTACCAAATACTTCAAAATCTACATATAGGTTTGCATTGCCAGTTTCCAATCTATAACTATTACAAAATAAGTTTAAACAATTAAATGGTGAAATTTCCTAAGAGAGAACCAACAATTTTAGTGAGAAATTCTCTAAATTTAGACATTTTAAACGCGATTATAAATTTAAAGAGTTTTCATCCAATATAAATATTTATGAGTAAGCTGCGCGGCGCTTATTTCAATATGAAAAAAAAAGTCTCCGAGAAAGAAATTGCGGGTTATTTATCGAGTTTGGCGTCTCAACAACATTTCAAAAATGTTATTAAAAATTCACAAGAGAGTTTTCGATCAGTGGTGATGGAGAATTGAAATCTGGGCCTCCCACCTGATAGCGTCGTCAGAGCTTTTGTGAGCTTTCCAATTTTCTCCGACATCCCCGGAATAAAGTTATTTCAGCCGATAAAGCTCTGATTTCCTCTTCTAAATACATATAACACCGGCATTGGGTAGTTTATCTATGTCCTACACGACCTTGTCTTATTAACAATGGAACCTCTGCTGAGCGACCGATAGAATAAACGCCTATCTCTCCCTATATGGCTACACTTATAAGTGACTGTAAGTAAGATAAATCAACTTCCAATCAGAATTTATACCTAGGATATCATATTGTAACTTCCCTTCGTGATTATCATGATATTTAAAATTCTGATATCATATTTCATACCCCAATCATATGAATCTAAGCGATTGTATTCTGATGCTTATGCATTGGTATACAATTGAGGCCGCTGGATTCGACTGAATTTTGCAATAAGCGATGGTATACGAGATAGGGTTAATAGTTCTCGAAAGAAGACAATAGAATACATATTGTATATATAATTAAAAATAAGATAATTCTTCAAAGTAAATATCACGGTAAATATATAAAAAGTTATTTTGATATATAAGCAAAACATAAAGCATGATGCTTTTTTTAATCTAAAGGAAATAAACTTCTTCTCTCCTCACTGCATGAACAGTAGAAGTTTGTTTCATTTGGATTTAAAAGAAACATTCGAGCTTTATTATTCTTTTTCTTAAGTATAGATGGGGCATTATTGTCTTGTGATTTATTTTATGATCATTAGCTTCAGTCTAATTGTAAATATGCATTGTAATATTAATAAACTAGCCGAGTGACCCGGGCAACGCCCCGGGTTTACCCGAAGGACCCGCAGGTGAGAAACTATAGAAGAAAAATTTTAACAAATCAGAAAATGAAATTGCAAACAACAGAACTACACTACTTTAAGGACATGAGAGCACATGCACTGTATCACCATACGTGTACCATTTTCAAAGACCCTGCTTAGGATTAAAACTTCTCAGAAGCATAACAATAGTACCAACCTAGAGGTTAACTGGTGTGGATGCATTCCTCTGGGAGTGAGACTATTGAGAAATTCAGTAGGGAGTTATTTTGCTTCTCCGCATTCTAACACTCCAACTGTTAACACTGTGGAAACACTGACTCATGTTTGGTAAGCAATTTCAGGGAAGAAACTATAGACATTGGATTAAATAAATTATTAATTAAATTGCATTAAATAAAAATTATTAGATTTAAATAAATATTATTAGAGTGAAAAAAAAAGAAAGAAATTAACAAATTAGAAAATAAAATTTCGAAAAATACAACTATATTGCAGATAAGATAAGAGGACCTTATTAAAAATACATAAACAAACTGTAATTCGACACTCGATAATTCGACACTTTCGATAATTCGACACTTTCGATAATTCGACCATTTTAAAAATCAAATTTACAAGGTTGATTGTTGTTTAAATACAACTTTGCTTTTGCATGCATAAACACAGGCTCTTGTAGCAAGAACCCAAATATTATTTATAGTCATAGCAAAAGCAAACTTTAGTGAAAACTGATGCCTCTTCAGAATGAATGGAAGACTGAAATCTGAAGGAGCAGAATATATGGGTCATTTATACTTTCACCAATGCCTTTAGGATCTTTGCGATGGAACGCGTATGGTGTTTCAGCGCATGTGCTCTCATGTCCTTGAAGCACATATACTGACAGTGCCCAAAGTTGAACACACTGTATAGTGTCTGAAATATCTTTGGCCCCTTCGGATACCAACCTTCGCTTCATTCTAGAGAGGCGTTAGTTTTCATGTCATATCTGTAATATAGTTTTGTTGTTTGCAATTTTCTTTTTTTTTTTTTCCTTTTAAATATGTATCCACTCTGAAATATAGTTTGTAAATTTTTATTCCAATTTATTTTCTTATATATATATGTATTTTTTGTTCATTTCCAAAATATTTATTTATACTTTCACCAATGCCTTTAGGATCTTTGCGATGGAACACGTATGGGGTTTCAGCGCATGTGCTCTCATGTCCTTGAAGCACATATACTGACAGTGCCCAAAGTTGAACACACTGTATAGTGTCTGAAATATCTTTGGCCCCTTCGGATACCAACCTTCGCTTCATTCTAGAGAGGCGTTAGTTTTCACTAAGGTTGGCTTTTGCTATGACTATGAATAAGGCTCAAGGCCAAACCTTGGCTACAAGAGCCTGTGTTTACGCACGGACAACTTTATATGTAGCTTTTTCAAGTGTGCGAACATTGGATAGCATACATGTAAAGATGACCCATATCTTCTGCTCCTTCAGATTTCAGTCTTCCATTCATTCTGAAGAGGCATCAGTTTTCACTAAAGTTGGCTTTTGCTATGACTATAAATAATATTTGGGTTCTTGCTACAAGAGCCTGTGTTTATGCATGCAAAATCAAAGTTGTATTTAAACAACAATCAACCTTGTAAATTTGATTTTTAAAATGGTCGAATTATCGAAAGTGTCGAATTATCGAAAGTGTCGAATTATCGATAGTGTCGAATTACAGTTTGTTTATTTATTTTTTAATAAAGTCCTCTTATCTTATCTGCAATATAGTTGTATTTTTCGAAATTTTATTTTCTAATTTGTTTATTTTTTCTTTTTTTTTTTTCACTCGAATAATATTTATTTAAATCTAATAATTTTTATTTAATGCAATTTAATTAATAATTTATTTAATCCAATGTCTATAGTTTCTTCCCTGAAATTGCTTACCAAACATGAGTCAGTGTTTCCACAGTGTTAACAGTTGGAGTGTTAGAATGCGGAGAAGCAAAATAACTCCCTACTGAATTTCTCAATAGTCTTACTCCCAGAGGAATGCATCCACACCAGTTAACCTCTAGGTTGGTACTATTGTTATGCTTCTGAGAAGTTTTAATCCTAAGCAGGGTCTTTGAAAATGGTACACGTATGGTGATACAGTGCATGTGCTCTCATGTCCTTAAAGGACATTGTTTGCAATTTCATTTTCTGATTTGTTAAAATTTTTCTTCTATAGTTTCTCACCTGCGGGTCCTTCGGGTAAACCCGGGACGTTGCCCGGGTCACTCGGCTAGTTAACAACATATTAGACTGCAGAGCGCAAAAATGTAGAAAACTGTATGTATATAATTGTATGCAAATAATTGTATGTATAGATCAATGAGTAAAATAATTTTTTTTTTTGCTTATCCCTAGTACACGTGGTACAGGCCTTGATAATCATGGTGGGTAGAGTAGGCGACTGTTTTTACTGTAAGTACACCACATGTCTAAACATGTGAAAAGCAGTTCGACTTTGCATGTACAAGTGTGCCAGAGCCCCGTTTGATTACTTGCGCTTGCTGGTGGGGTTGGACTTTTGCAAGAATCAGAAGCCATTGGAGCTTTTTTTTTTTATTTTTTCAGAAAAAAGTGCCCAATGCGGGAATCGAACCCGGGTCGTAGCGGTCGAAAACCAACGGCTTAGACCATCCTTCCACCAACCCCCAGTAAAATAAGTAAATAAAAAGAAGACCAAAAATAAGTGATAATAGTTTATTGAATAACAAATAAAAAAAAATCTTTCAGGTGAAAAATTATAGGTATTGGTAAAAAAGTAAACAAGAGAAATAGCCTAGCGGTCAGGGGAGTGAGTCTTCCACGGCCTTTCCGAGGCATGACAGAAGACGCTAAAAAAAAAAAAAGGTAAAATAAGAACCAAGCAGAGGAAATCTATAAAACTGAAAGCCAGGACAGGCATAAAAAGAAAATTCCAAGCATGTGAGGAAACAATTGATGAAAAAAAAAGGATTCTAAAAAATACTGCAAAAAAGAAACCAGACACAAAAAGCAACAATTGAGTACACAAATACAGCATCAGCCTATTTATGAGATGAAAAAAAAAGACAGACACAAAAATGGAGCTAAATTCAAATGAAAAACTATAACAAATTAATAAAAGAAAATAAGACCTAATCCAAATAATTTAATAAAAAAAAAAGCAACAATTGAGTACACAAATACAGCATCAGCCTATTTATGAGATGAAAAAAAAAGACAGACACAAAAATGGAGCTATATTCAAATGAAAAACTATAACAAATTAATAAAAGAAATCTTATTAATGAAAAAAAAAAGATGCCAAAGAGAGATGAAAAGTGAGTCTTCCACGGCCTTTCCGAGGCATGACAGAAGACGCTCAAAAAAAAAAAGGTAAAATAAGAACCAAGCAGAGGAAATCTATAAAACTGAAAGCCAGGACAGGCATAAAAAGAAAATTCCAAGCATGTGAGGAAACAATTGATGAAAAAAAAAAGGATTCCAAAAAAATACTGCAAAAAAGAAACCAGACACAAAAAGCAACAATTGAGTACACAAATACAGCATCAGCCTATTTATGAGATGAAAAAAAAAGACAGACACAAAAATGGAGCTAAATTCAAATGAAAAACTATAACAAATTAATAAAAGAAAATAAGACCTAATCCAAATAATTTAATAAAAAAAAAGCAACAATTGAGTACACAAATACAGCATCAGCCTATTTATGAGATGAAAAAAAAAAGACAGACACAAAAATGGAGCTATATTCAAATGAAAAACTATAACAAATTAATAAAAGAAATCTTATTAATGAGAAAAAAAAAGATGCCAAAGAGAGATGAAAAGTGAGTCTTCCACGGCCTTTCTGAGGCATGACAGAAGACGCTCAAAAAAAAAAAGGTAAAATAAGAACCAAGCAGAGGAAATCTATAAAACTGAAAGCCAGGATAGGCATAAATTAATAAAAGAAAATAAGACCTAATCCAAATAATTTAATAAAAAAAAAGCAACAATTGAGTACACAAATACAGCATCAGCCTATTTATGAGAAGAAAAAAAAAGACAGACACAAAAATAGAGCTAAATTCAAATGAAAAACTATAACAAATTAATAAAAGAAAATAAGACCTAATCCAAATAATTTAATAGAAAAAAAAGTCACACACTATTAAATTATTTGGATTAGGTCTTATTAATGAGAAAAAAAAAAGATGCCAAAGAGAGATGAAAAGTGAGTCTTCCACGGCCTTTCCGAGGCATGACAGAAGACGCTCAAAAAAAAAAAGGTAAAATAAGAACCAAGCAGAGGAAATCTATAAAACTGAAAGCCAGGACAGGCATAAAAAGAAAATTCCAAGCATGTGAGGAAACAATTGATGAAAAAAAAAAAAGGATTCCAAAAAAATACTGCAAAAAAGAAACCAGACACAAAAAGCAACAATTGAGTACACAAATACAGCATCAGCCTATTTATGAGATGAAAAAAAAAAGACAGACACAAAAATGGAGCTAAATTCAAATGAAAAACTATAAAAATTAATAAAAGAAAATAAGACCTAATCCAAATAATTTAATAAAAAAAAAAGCAACAATTGAGTACACAAATACAGCATCAGCCTATTTATGAGAAGAAAAAAAAAGACAGACACAAAAATGGAGCTAAATTCAAATGAAAAACTATAACAAATTAATAAAAGAAAATAAGACCTAATCCAAATAATTTAATAAAAAAAAAGTCATACACTATTAAATTATTTGGATTAGGTCTTATTAATGAGAAAAAAAAAGATGCCAAAGAGAGATGAAAAGTGAGTCTTCCACGGCCTTTCCGAGGCATGACAGAAGACGCTCAAAAAAAAAAGGTAAAATAAGAACCAAGCAGAGGAAATCTATAAAACTGAAAGCCAGAATAGGCATAAATTAATAAAAGAAAATAAGACCTAATCCAAATAATTTAATAAAAAAAAAGCAACAATTGAGTACACAAATACAGCATCAGCCTATTTATGAGAAGAAAAAAAAAGACAGACACAAAAATAGAGCTAAATTCAAATGAAAAACTATAACAAATTAATAAAAGAAAATAAGACCTAATCCAAATAATCTAATAGAAAAAAAAGTCACACACTATTAAATTATTTGGATTAGGTCTTATTAATGAGAAAAAAATAGATGCCAAAGAGAGATGAAAAGTGAGTCTTCCACGGCCTTTCCGAGGCATGACAGAAGACGCTCAAAAAAAAAAGGTAAAATAAGAACCAAGCAGAGGAAATCTATAAAACTGAAAGCCAGGACAGGCATAAAAAGAAAATTCCAAGCATGTGAGGAAACAATTGATGAAAAAAAAAAAGGATTCCAAAAAAATACTGTAAAAAAGAAACCAGACACAAAAAGCAACAATTGAGTACACAAATACAACATCAGCCTATTTACGAGATGAAAAAAAAAAGACAGACACAAAAATGGAGCTAAATTCAAATGAAAAACTATAACAAATTAATAAAAGAAAATAAGACCTAATCCAAATAATTTAATAAAAAAAAAAGCAACAATTGAGTACACAAATACAGCATCAGCCTATTTATGAGATGAAAAAAAAAAGACAGACACAAAAATGGAGCTATATTCAAATGAAAAACTATAACAAATTAATAAAAGAAATCTTATTAATGAGAAAAAAAAGATGCCAAAGAGAGATGAAAAGTGAGTCTTCCACGGCCTTTCCGAGGCATGACAGAAGACGCTCAAAAAAAAAAGGTAAAATAAGAACCAAGCAGAGGAAATCTATAAAACTGAAAGCCAGGACAGGCATAAAAAGAAAATTCCAAGCATGTGAGGAAACAATTGATGAAAAAAAAAGGATTCCAAAAAAATACTGCAAAAAAGAAACCAGACACAAAAAGCAACAATTGAGTACACAAATACAGCATCAGCCTATTTATGAGATGAAAAAAAAAGACAGACACAAAAATGGAGCTAAATTCAAATGAAAAACTATAACAAATTAATAAAAGAAAATAAGACCTAATCCAAATAATTTAGTAAAAAAAAAAGCAACAATTGAGTACACAAATACAGCATCAGCCTATTTATGAGAAGAAAAAAAAAAGACAGACACAAAAATGGAGCTAAATTCAAATGAAAAACTATAACAAATTAATAAAAGAAAATAAGACCTAATCCAAATAATTTAATAAAAAAAAAGTCATACACTATTAAATTATTTGGATTAGGTCTTATTAATGAGAAAAAAAAAGATGCCAAAGAGAGATGAAAAGTGAGTCTTCCACGGCCTTTCCGAGGCATGACAGAAGACGCTCAAAAAAAAAAGGTAAAATAAGAACCAAGCAGAGGAAATCTATAAAACTGAAAGCCAGGACAGGCTTAAAAAGAAAATTCCAAGCATGTGAGGAAACAATTGATGAAAAAAAAAAGGATTCCAAAAAATACTGCAAAAAAGAAACCAGACACAAAAAGCAACAATTGAGTACACAAATACAGCATCAGCCTATTTATGAGATGAAAAAAAAAGACAGACACAAAAATGGAGCTAAATTCAAATGAAAAACTATAACAAATTAATAAAAGAAAATAAGACCTAATCCAAATAATTTAATAAAAAAAAAGCAACAATTGAGTACACAAATACAGCATCAGCCTATTTATGAGATGAAAAAAAAAGACAGACACAAAAATGGAGCTATATTCAAATGAAAAACTATAACAAATTAATAAAAGAAATCTTATTAATGAGAAAAAAAAAGATGCCAAAGAGAGATGAAAAGTGAGTCTTCCACGGCCTTTCCGAGGCATGACAGAAGACGCTCAAAAAAAAAAGGTAAAATAAGAACCAAGCAGAGGAAATCTATAAAACTGAAAGCCAGGATAGGCATAAATTAATAAAAGAAAATAAGACCTAATCCAAATAATTTAATAAAAAAAAAAGCAACAATTGAGTACACAAATACAGCATCAGCCTATTTATGAGAAGAAAAAAAAAGACAGACACAAAAATAGAGCTAAATTCAAATGAAAAACTATAACAAATTAATAAAAGAAAATAAGACCTAATCCAAATTATTTAATAGAAAAAAAAGTCACACACTATTAAATTATTTGGATTAGGTCTTATTAATGAGAAAAAAAAAGATGCCAAAGAGAGATGAAAAGTGAGTCTTCCACGGCCTTTCCGAGGCATGACAGAAGACGCTCAAAAAAAAAAAGGTAAAATAAGAACCAAGCAGAGGAAATCTATAAAACTGAAAGCCAGGACAGGCATAAAAAGAAAATTCCAAGCATGTGAGGAAACAATTGATGAAAAAAAAAAGGATTCCAAAAAAATACTGTAAAAAAGAAACCAGACACAAAAAGCAACAATTGAGTACACAAATACAGCATCAGCCTATTTACGAGATGAAAAAAAAAGACAGACACAAAAATGGAGCTAAATTCAAATGAAAAACTATAACAAATTAATAAAAGAAAATAAGACCTAATCCAAATAATTTAATAAAAAAAAAGCAACAATTGAGTACACAAATACAGCATCAGCCTATTTATGAGATGAAAAAAAAAAGACAGACACAAAAATGGAGCTATATTCAAATGAAAAACTATAACAAATTAATAAAAGAAATCTTATTAATGAGAAAAAAAAAGATGCCAAAGAGAGATGAAAAGTGAGTCTTCCACGGCCTTTCCGAGGCATGACAGAAGACGCTCAAAAAAAAAAGGTAAAATAAGAACCAAGCAGAGGAAATCTATAAAACTGAAAGCCAGGACAGGCATAAAAAGAAAATTCCAAGCATGTGAGGAAACAATTGATGAAAAAAAAAGGATTCCAAAAAAATACTGCAAAAAAGAAACCAGACACAAAAAGCAACAATTGAGTACACAAATACAGCATCAGCCTATTTATGAGATGAAAAAAAAAGACAGACACAAAAATGGAGCTAAATTCAAATGAAAAACTATAACAAATTAATAAAAGAAAATAAGACCTAATCCAAATAATTTAATAAAAAAAAAAGCAACAATTGAGTACACAAATACAGCATCAGCCTATTTATGAGATGAAAAAAAAAGACAGACACAAAAATGGAGCTATATTCAAATGAAAAACTATAACAAATTAATAAAAGAAATCTTATTAATGAGAAAAAAAAAGATGCCAAAGAGAGATGAAAAGTGAGTCTTCCACAGCCTTTCCGAGGCATGACAGAAGACGCTCAAAAAAAAAGGTAAAATAAGAACCAAGCAGAGGAAATCTATAAAACTGAAAGCCAGGACAGGCATAAAAAGAAAATTCCAAGCATGTGAGGAAACAATTGATGAAAAAAAAAAGGATTCCAAAAAAATACTGCAAAAAAGAAACCAGACACAAAAAGCAACAATTGAGTACACAAATACAGCATCAGCCTATTTATGAGATGAAAAAAAAAGACAGACACAAAAATGGAGCTAAATTCAAATGAAAAACTATAACAAATTAATAAAAGAAAATAAGACCTAATCCAAATAATTTAGTAAAAAAAAAAAGCAACAATTGAGTACACAAATACAGCATCAGCCTATTTATGAGAAGAAAAAAAAAAGACAGACACAAAAATGGAGCTAAATTCAAATGAAAAACTATAACAAATTAATAAAAGAAAATAAGACCTAATCCAAATAATTTAATAAAAAAAAAGTCATACACTATTAAATTATTTGGATTAGGTCTTATTAATGAGAAAAAAAAAGATGCCAAAGAGAGATGAAAAGTGAGTCTTCCACGGCCTTTCCGAGGCATGACAGAAGACGCTCAAAAAAAAAAAGGTAAAATAAGAACCAAGCAGAGGAAATCTATAAAACTGAAAGCCAGGACAGGCATAAATTAATAAAAGAAAATAAGACCTAATCCAAATAATTTAATAAAAAAAAGCAACAATTGAGTACACAAATACAGCATCAGCCTATTTATGAGAAGAAAAAAAAAGACAGACACAAAAATGGAGCTAAATTCAAATGAAAAACTATAACAAATTAATAAAAGAAAATAAGACCTAATCCAAATAATTTAATAAAAAAAAAGTCACACACTATTAAATTATTTGGATTAGGTCTTATTAATGAGAAAAAAAAAGATGCCAAAGAGAGATGAAAAGTGAGTCTTCCACGGCCTTTCCGAGGCATGACAGAAGACGCTCAAAAAAAAAGGTAAAATAAGAACCAAGCAGAGGAAATCTATAAAACTGAAAGCCAGGACAGGCATAAAAAGAAAATTCCAAGCATGTGAGGAAACAATTGATGAAAAAAAAAATGTGCATATAATATGTATATAAAAAAGCAAAGCGCAATTCTAAACCCAAATATTTTTTTTATGAGAAGAACATCAACATATTGAATGATTATGGCAGTCCATAGCTTCCCTGACAAAAATTCACCAAAAAAGTTAAATATTCCAAAATAAGTAAGGCACTTTTGCAGCCCCCCTGACAAAAATTCACTAAAAGAGTTAAGTATCCAAAAAAATATTTTGGTATATATATTGCTAAATGTGTAACAAACATGTATATGAAAAAGCAAAGCTTAATTCTAAGTTTTAATATTTTTTTCAATATACAGAAGAAATAAGACACAAAAATGGAGCTAAATTCAAATGAAAAACTATAACAAACAGTTATAAAAGATAATTATTATAGAATAAAGTAATAAAAGGTAAAAAAAAGGTAAAATAAGAACCAAGCAGAGGAAAACTATAAAACTGAAAGCCAGGACAGGCATAAAAAGAAAATCCCAAGTAAGTGAGGAAACAATTGATGAAAAAAAAATGTGCAAATAATATGTATATAAAAAAGCAAAGCGCAATTCTAAACCCAAATATTTTTTTTATGAGAAGAACATCAACATATTGAATGATTATGGCAGTCCATAGCTTCCCTGACAAAAATTCACCAAAAAAGTTAAATATTCCAAAATAAGTAAGGCACTTTTGCAGCCCCCCTGACAAAAATTCACTAAAAGAGTTAAGTATCCAAAAAAATATTTTGGTATATATATTGCTAAATGTGTAACAAACATGTATATGAAAAAGCAAAGCTTAATTCTAAGTTTTAATATTTTTTTCAATATACAGAAGAAATAAGACACAAAAATGGAGCTAAATTCAAATGAAAAACTATAACAAACAGTTATAAAAGATAATTATTATAGAATAAAGTAATAATAATTCAATCTACAAATAGAAAAATGTATATATTTAAATGAAAAACTAAGTTTCAATATTTTTTTTAATATACAGAAGAAATAAGACAAAAATGGAGCTAAATTCAAATGAAAAACTATAACAAACAGTTATAAAAGATAATTATTATAGAATAAAGTAATAATTCAAGCTACAAATCGAAAAATGTATATATTTAAATGAAAAACTATAACAAAGTACTTACATAATAAATTAATCAGATATATATATTATTTCAAAACACTTTCTACGGAATTTCAAAACAAATGATTGATGATGATAAATGCAAAAAATCTACGATTGTAAAATAGATTAAATTAAAAAATAAAAATAACTGTTAACATTAGGAAAATAAAAACAGGCCTATGACACGAAGAAAAAAATAACGAAAATTTTGGTATATAGATTGTTATGTGTAGTTCAGAATCTTCGGAGGAGATAGCTCAGGACTTTACAATGGAAAACTCTGTTACGGTATTATCTATATAGATATGAAAGCACACCTATAAGGTGCATCGCCTTGATGCTTTTCTAAAAGAAATATTTCATATATCTTGATTATTTAATAAATTAAGAGTATATTTGTGCATTTCCCCGTGAAATCAATCTGAGCTGGTGTAGATACACTGGTAAGAAAGGAAGTACGGGCAAATCAATGCCATGCTAATGGTGGCTGAGTGACTGGAGAATTAGCAACGGATCATTATCTGACAGAATTCTTCAATAGACCTACTCTGGCCATTGTGTTCCAACAAACTGCTTCTAATTCT
Source organism: Cordylochernes scorpioides (assembly GCA_030710605.1). Classification (NCBI taxonomy): domain Eukaryota; kingdom Metazoa; phylum Arthropoda; class Arachnida; order Pseudoscorpiones; family Chernetidae; genus Cordylochernes; species Cordylochernes scorpioides. The sequence goes on from CP092864.1 coordinate 46,541,494, forward strand.
TCTCTTTGCGTTCCTTCTAAATTGTTCTGAATGTATTTCTACAGAATTTGTCTCACATCTTACATACTGAATATTCTGCCTGTAACAAATATCGTTGATTATTATTAGGGCAACTGCCTGGATCATATTCACCTGGACGTTCACATTACAGAGAGAATATTTCATTTAAGTTATTCATTAATATATATATAAATGTTGTATTAAAATATTATTTTATTTAAAATTATATTTCATAGATACAAATACTCTGTTAAATCGACCGCCAGAGGTCACGCTTACCCTATAAAAACTCATTACATTTGTTTTTAGATGACCTTTTGGTTAGCAGCCCCGTAAATAAAGATATTTTCTGTCTTTCCCGATGGCCGGCTCAAACCTTTTGTACAATATGTAAATAAGTTTTTTTTTTAATTATTCTTGCGCCTTAATCCAGGCAGTACTTTTATCAAATTGTTTTTATATATTCCACATAAGCTCAATTAAAGCTATTTTTGATCTTTACTATTTTTATTATACTTTCAAGATTTTAACCACGACTGCAGTACCATGGTATAATCCACAAGATGATCAAAAATCAACAGAAATATCTTTTCATATAACATATATATATTTTGGCAAAACGATATTCAACTCGTCAAATGTCGAAATAACTTTGATGAAATATAAAATATTTCTTCTCCTAGTTAAATAAGTGAAATACTCAACGTTTATAAATGAAAATAACCTACTTATATGGAAATATAAGTCAAATAAACGATATGAATAATTAAATATACATTATCGAATATATTCAAAACTATACCAAGCTTCACCTGGATTTTTCACAAGTGAACACGCGATATTACACATTTTAAAAATGTTAATATTTTGTTAAATGAAGAGAAAAATAAAAATATATACGCCATAATAGGTTAATATGTTTGGTCTCTGTTTATCACTTCCCCCTTGAAGTTAGGTGTGTGTACAAGTTTAACATTTTGGTTGAAATATAGTTTCTGATCTTAGTGCCTCTAAATATTAGTAAGATTCAGGAGAAGGTGATGGGCGTTGACGAAATCTAACTACAGTAGAACCTCCCTGTAAAGGACACCTAATTGCAGAGCCAAAGTGTTCTTTAGGGAGAGATGTCCTCTCACCGGAGAGTTGCTAAATTGTAAAAATGGTAATTTTGCAATTGAAAACTGTCCTTTGTGGAGAGGTGTCCGCTAGCGGGGTGTCCTCTGTAGGTAGGTTCTACTGTACTTAATAATCATATTAATTTATTTTTAATGAAAAGCATATGGATAAATGATAAATTTTAATTCTGCTTTGGCCTTATGCTTTCCGTTGATGAAGTTTATCATTGTGTATACCATGTCGGTGTAGAGATCTGATATGGTTTTGAAGAATATGATTAGATGAAGCTTTTTGATTCTTTGCCACATTCGATACACAAAGGTAGGCATTGATTATTTTCAGTTGCATATACAAATTTCTAAAGTTCATATACACATATGAAGATGAATTATATATAATACATTATATAAGAAATGGAAGCATTATAAAGTACGGATATTACTTTTTTCAAACACAAAAAAAAAATCAGTTTGGTTTGTGTTTGAAAAAACATTCGTGCTCTATAATGATTCTATTTCTTTAAAGTAAAAGAGTTTGTTTTGTGTTTGAAAAAAGAAAATTTCATGCTTTATAATGCTTCTAATTCTTATATATAGATGACACATTATCGCCTTATATTACACTATAGTTATTATCTGAATACATTATTATTGCTGATATAATGTCTAGGTGGCAAATCTGCTGACGTCTTGGTCCGAGTGGCGCAAAATATTTTTGGCCAAGCGCCTATATTGATCATCTAGTTGTTACACCAAGTTCGTTTTCAGCAAGTTCTTTCTGGCATATTAATATATGATGTTGGTCTAATAATTTATCATGGATAATTATCTGTACGTTATTAATGGTGTATAGGTGACTCGAGAATTATAAATGTGATCAAGGAGAATTTAATTAAAATACTTCTTTCGCCACAACATTGGTTCGCGGATTTTCTATGAGAAAAATACTACCCATTACATTTCTTGTTTTTATATTATTGCTTCAGTGTTTACATTTACTGTATAACGATGTATCTTTTAGACTTTTATATATAAACCAAAAAGGCTTATCCAGACCGCCCTCACTGGCAGAGCGCCATCTAGTGGAACAAAATGTAAATATGGAAAAATACATAATCATTGTTTGTAGAATCATCAGTTTATTTCATTTGAAATTTAAGGGTACGCGAGAGTTAAGGTAAATCGTTTTTGCCAAGTGACGGGAGTAAACACTGTCCAATAATCCCCAATAATATAAATATATGTATGATAAATATGTATTTTTTATAAATATCGTGTCCGGAAAGTAAATTCCTCTGCAATACACATAAAATAACAAACAAAAGGCATCCGATAATGGGTTTCTTGTTTTATTATATATTCTTATCAAACCTTAGAGGTTTAAAAACCTTCTGCGGGAGTATATGATCGAAATGACCTCCTGTAAGTTCTGGGGGGCCACCTCTACTCCACCAACTTGCCATATATAAATAGCCAGGACAAAGTGACTCGAATGTAACACCTGTAATTAGAGACGAAATAAAAAAATGATTAAAAAGATATTATCATATACTTATGAAGAAAGAACCTAAAAAGACGAAGGTCGCTTCTCCCCCGAAGAAGGGTTTTTAAAATCCGAAAAAGCATGAAAGGAATATGTATTAAATCAAAACCTTCATCTCGGAAGCTGTTTTGTATATTATGTTATATAAATATCGCAAAGAGAATCCTTCTGATCAGGTTCCAAAAATCGATATATCTAAGAATACAATGACAGATCCTTTAATCTTTGATGATTTTGAAAGAGCATCCTGAGAAGCCATTATATTATACATTAAATTGTTATATTTATTTTTTATATATATATATTAATAATATTAATATAATCAATAATATACAATATATCAAATACAAAGCGCTATCTGTTAATGAAACCTAAATCTAATAGAGAGAAAATGTTTATCAAAATAAAACTCTTGTTCACAGAAGAGAGCATTGATCGATGCACAATTATTCATGTATTTATGCATTATATAGTTTTACTCTGTCCTAAATTGGTATCTCTATAGTTTCCTTGAATACCATAATCAAGATTTCGTATACAGTTTCGAATATATTTACCTAACTATTACCCAAAACACACACAAAACTTTATTAAAATCCCTGGTCGTATACAGATTCCTCGAAAGAACGAGGATGACCACAATTTAGTTTGAGAAGTATTTTAAAACCCAATACACAATTATAGATACATACGTTTAAAATTGGAGCAGTCTATTTGAATAAACTGCGATGGATGGATTCCCCACTAATAAGTCAGACCCTCCCAATAATATTTCCATCGTGAATAGGAATTTCGAAAATATTTTATTTTTGAGAAAGGAATATATTCCATGCTATATATTTAAAATTTTAATGTCGCATAATGATCCTTATGAAGCTAATAGGATTGCAATATCATCTATGTATACCGGCTGGTATATACATACTGGCTTAGATCTCCTGATATATTCTTACCGGCGTAGATTCACTGCTATTTCGATACTGGCTTAGATATCCTGAATATATCCATACTGCCTTAGATCCCCCGATATAATCTTATAGGATTAGATCTCCTAGTATATCCATACCAGCGTAGATCCAATGGTAAATTCTTACCGGCGTAGATCCCCTGGTATATATCATTGTATATGTACTGGTATACAGTATGAACTGGCGTAGATCTCCTAAATATATCCATACTGTCTTAGTCCCCTGATATATTCTCAAAGGATTAGATCTCCTGGTTTATCCATACCGGCGTAGTTACCCTGGTATATATAATACCGGCTTATATCCCCTGTCATATTCATCCTGGCCATCAATCGTATATTAGATATAAACAATTTCGTCAATGTGTACACATACTGTAGAATATAAAGATCCAAGGATCTAAGCATACAATGGCATACAGCTTGTATGCCCAGAAATATTCGCCTGGCCATCCATCTGTGTATATTGGATATAAAAAGTTCGTCAATGTATACATATACTGTAGAATATAAAGATCCAAGGATCTGAGCATACAATGGCATACATCTTGTATACCCTGGAATATTCATCCTGGCCATCCATCTGTGTATATTGAATATAAACAAGTTCATCAATGTGTACATATTGTATAATATAAAGCTCCAAGGATCTAAGCATACAATGGCATACATCTTGTATACCCTGGAATATTCATCCTGGCCATCCATCTGTGTATATTGAATATAAACAAGTTCATCAATGTGTACATATTGTATAATATAAAGCTCCAAG
>CP092864.1:46545990-46586699 GCA_030710605.1 Cordylochernes scorpioides
AAAACGTCTCCTGGAGAAGAACTCAAACTCATCGAAACACTTTAACTTATAAGATTTAAGTTAAGTATATACGCGAACAAGCGGCCTATATGATAAGTACCTTACTCTATAAGCGGCCAACTCTGTAAACAAAAATGATTTTAAGTTATAAATACAAGTAAACAAGTAATACTTGCATTTACCTCCAATGAATCCTTTTCCCCTCGCTGAACTTCATAATGAATTATAAAATTCTTAAAAGAATCCGGAACGCCTATTGATTGAACAATAACAATAAATGGTTCACTCATTAAAAATCGAAAATAAAACTGAAAATAGTTCCCCTACAAGATAGAAAATATTTATTTATAATAATTATTTAATTAAAAAGGCATATATTGGATCAAAATATTATTTATTTTACCAATATTTCAGTTGGCTGAACGCCAATCTTTATCAAGGTGTTATAACATATTTAATGTGTCAACATCAAACTCAGCGCCACATAACGTCAACAGAATTAAGTTTAAAAAATATTTTGTTATGAATCTTATTATTATTTAGAATAAAATCTGTATATAGAATCGATTCTTTGGATGTTTCTACGCAATATGAGGAAAAATTCCAAAGGTTTTAGGTTGAGGAAATTGGCGATTGTGCTGTTATTACCTAAAACAATTGAAATACCATTTTTGGACCTTGGCTTGACTTGATGGAATGCCAATCCTTTGTTCCCTAGGACAGGCTAATCCCCTCTTTTTCCCCTTTCCCGGGCATTCTTCTGGAACAAAAGATGGCAGCCGATGAATGGGGAACTTTAAATGGCAGCGGGCGTCTGCGCGAGAAATCACTCCGCAGAAAAACTCTTATCGGTAAATCTTTCCCGGGCTCTCAATCAATGGTGAATCTAAATGTTTGGGGCTGTTACTGTAGCGACGCCACTCTTCCGCTAATACTCTAATTTGCAGAACGTTCTTCTCCTTTTTTTTTAACAAAGAAGAAACTTAGATGTGTTGTGTTTCGGGTTCGAAGTTAATGCATTAATCCAAAACTCAATATTTAGCCTAAAAACAAAGCGTGACATAAATTTGACCTGAATATGGAATTCCAGAAATGAGCCATTTTAGAATTTTGAAATTCCTATACAACACATTCTTCCTATGAAAGGTCTCTCTGATAAGAGACCACCTCGTTGAGCGAATTGTTTTAATATTTCGAATATAATTTGAACTGTTGAACACCTTACATCTCTAATGAGAAATCATCTTCAAAATGACCACCTATATTTGTTTCATGGTAAAGATAGAGGCTGCCTGGCCGGAATTCATAGTTCTTCAAATTAAAAATACTTCGGCAAGTAAATATTTTTTATTTTCTCGGCGTTTAGACAAAATCTTTTGTCCTCGTCAGGAGCGAACAAAAATCAAAACATTTGGTAAGGCGAAAAAATAGTACAAATGTTATATTGTACTGGGATAAGGTGCATAAATGGGTATTTGGCCAATACTGGAATAACTAAAAATCAACGAGAATAGTTGATATTTATTCCGATAGATGGCGCAAGCCATCAGCAACTTTCAGTTGCAGGATAAGGAGATGCTTTTTTCTTAATTTGGTAAGGCGTTAAAAATTGTTCTATTTTTTTCGTTCCTGACGAGGACAAAAGTTTTTGTCGAAACGTCGAGACAATAAAAAAATATTTACTTGCCGAAGTATCTTTAATTTGAATAACTCTATTTGTTTTGTTTTTTTTCCGTTAGCTTCGTTTGAGATTCTATTAAATATCTTAATTTAGTCGAAACTATTTATTTTGATACCTTAACGACTTGTTTAAATCATCTCACATAATAATTCAAAAATTTTATATGCTTTAAAACCTCCAAACATATATTAATATCTCTAATTAGAACCATCATAAGATTAATTTCTATTTTTCATGCCCTTTACTTGAAAATCCGACGTACATTTCGATATATCTATTCATAAATATTATTTAGAGATACATATCTTCATTGTATAATGAATTTAATGATATTTATAATAATTTTAATATATTTATTTTTTAGAAATCTATTAAACAATTTCTCTGTTATATTTCGAAAAAAAAAAGCTAAATTTCTAACTGGTGATTGCAGTTTTTCACTTTCCCTGTCTAAGATATTCAACCAAAGAACACAATAAGATCATACACTTAACATAAAAACACAGCACTGGTAACTTATTCTATAAATTGAGTAAATGTTACGAACTTATACCAAACTACAAATACAATCTGTGAATAAATTTATTAAATCTATATTTTTATGATAAAAATACACAATTTTCATCTATCGTTATGTTAAAGAGGGAAATTTTACCTCGAGGGAAGGCTTTCTATGTTGACAAAAAGCATTATACATTTTTCTGTGAATATTATAGAAATTTTAAAATTTGCAAATATATTTACGAATTACACAATTCATTCTATTAAAAAATCTTAAAAGAGTAAAGACTTTTGATGAAATTCTATTTATAAGAATGTCACTAAATTTAACGATATCTTATATAAATATAAAATTAAAACATTTATTTGAACATTATCTGCAATAAATAAATATTATATTTAAAACTCCCCACTGTTGAGCTCCTTTTTAAAATTTTATGCATTGAAGTATAAGGAGCCGTAAGAAATATTTTAGATTTTTATATTCAAAAAAGTATATTATATATGTCATAATTTGTATATAATTAAATGCAACCCCGACCCACTATGTATGTATCATGTATGATTTTCAAAGACTTAATAAAAGAATAAGGTAACTGGAGGAAAGAAAGTAACAAAAGACATAGGAAGTAAATCTAGAGGAGAACATATTTATTAATAACGACGCAGTTAACCTTCTGACCCCGGGTCCCTGCGAGCTAAGTTTAAACCAACACTTCCTGGAAAAACAGGACGTATCTAGTATCCGCAGAAGTTATATTAATCGAGAGACACCCAATGCTTCCTGACAGAACCGGACGTATTTTGATAGCCGCGGAAGTAAATAGAGTCGAACAAACACGACACTTCCTGACCCAGGCCGGGCGTAATTAACACCAAAGGAAGCCGCGGGCCAATCAGAAGACAGCACCTTAAGTAGGCCAACCAATAGGAAAAGATCATGTGACATCTCTCGGCCAATCAGAAGACAGCATCTTAAGTAGGTCAACCAATAGGAAAAGATCATGTGACATCTCTCGACCAATCAGAGAGAAACTGGGTCTTGGTGTTAAATCGAAAAGCAAGAATGGTCAGTAACGTTTTCGCTCTCATAGGAACAACACCTAGAGTGGTTCACTGGCTCTCGCCGAGTTCGGACAGTTGTGATTCCGCTTCCAACAAGGTGACATCTACTCTAGAGGCCTCTCTCCCTCTGCTCATCCCACAGCTAAGTACAATCACCGCCATGTGATTAGATAAGGAACAATCAAAACCGCTCCGCTCTTCTCAAGCTTTCTTCCCTCCAACCCAGTTGCCTTTTATTTTCAAACCCCATCACGTGTCCTGATTATTCCTAACTGTATGCTTAAACTTCCACTCAAACGACTGCGCTTCAATCAAATCTCACCATTCGCATCCAACAACAAGAAATTCCGCAACGATATTGTCACAGAACGGTTAAGTCGACAGAATTCTACAACAGTGTAATACAACAAATATTATAGTGTAATAACAATTGCATCATATTACACAGAGTCGACAGGATAAAGATTATGGAGCTTAAACAGGATAAAGATTATGGAAATTAGCCCAGGCGCCAGCAAAACAAAAGGCAATAACAAACCGAGAGAGAAGAGACTGACAACGAACGAAGCGACAAGACACACCCTGGCGACGGTAATTTTAGAACTGACCGCCGCGCTACAAGGGGCAAGATCCACGCAACTGGAAACGGTCTTCCGGAGCGCCACCCACGGGGCAACCGCCGCCCGCACCGCCGGTACGTGTCCGAACAACCTGACGCCCACCGAGGAGTCGCCACCCGCCATGCCGTACCCGTGCACCCGGAAGCAAGCCACGCGACACGGGCCCAGTGTACCGACAACGCGGTCCACTCGAATGGAAGCAGTACAAATGACTAGATTTCCCTTTCAATTGCGCGGACAGTGCAAACAGTCCCGACCCGGTCCAACAGATATTCCAAGCCAGCCACACCAAGCCGAAGACGCCACAGTGGAGACCTTTCGAGATTAAGGTAGGCAATCCACCCAATGACACCATCAAATTGACTTTGGACTTGTATCTGACCCAGGACCTACCATGTACCTTTCTAATTGAACCAGACGCAGGTTCGAACATATTGCCGTATCATTTATACAATAGATTAAAAGCACAACTTCCCAACTTAAGTATTAAAAAACCTTCCCTTGATCTATCCACCCTAAATAGTTTTACGAAAATAATAGGACATTTAACTTTCCCTCTGACAATAGGCCAAATAACCCCGTAGAGAGAACTTCCACGTGGTAAATGCATCCTTGCCATTTGGAGTTCTTACCTTAAAAACCCTTTATCAGTATAAATTAAAACTAAATTATAATCGCGGCAATATTTTCCAACTTGGCGTCCCATTGTCTAATACTATCTACCACTTTAAACATGTGTCAAATGAATGCAAGCACGGGCTAGGCCAAAACCTGTCCCAAAGGACTCGCACAGCACCCAAAGCTTTCACACATGGAAACCCTTGCCTGCATTCATTGCCCAAACCCCAAATATTTACATGCCACCATTCTAATCTCACATCACGCAACTTTTCACTCAACCCAATTGCCAATACTTTATGCCCACAACACATAAAACCACAGGACGGTTTTCACACTCACAACACACGCACCCATACGTCGTCACACAACGGTAACACACACAACCAGCCCAACAAGCGCGACACTCACACCAAAAGACAACAACAACAAACAAACGCATGCACAACCGTTAAGAATAATACAATCATCCCGTCTACACAAAACATAGAAAAAATCACGCCACCAAACAACCACACAATCGAAAAACATTGCGATCTTTCCTAAAAGCTGTGAACGCCTATAAAGAGTTCATTCCAGACCACGCCCGCTTGCGGACGCCACTTGTCAACCTTCTAAAAAAGGATGTCAGTGGGTCTGGGATGACGAATGCCAGAAAGCGTTCACTAACCTGAAAGAAAACCTTACCACACACCCCACATTACACCTTTACCAGGAAGATCTGCCATGCCAGGTGTACTGTAACACCTCAACATTCAGCATTACAGGCGTTCTTAAACAAGTCTACCCTGATGGGAAGACATACACCGTTCAACATTTCAGCCGATCTCTGCGTAGTCACGAGCGAAATTATTCAGACTTAGAACTACAATGCCTAGCCATTGTGGAAAGTGTGGATAATTTCCGCACCTGTCTAATGGGCAGAAAGTTTACAATATTTTCTGACCATCCCGCATTGCAGTGGTTGAAAGAGATCAAAGCTCCGTCAGGCAGATTGTTTCGATGGAGGTTAAGATTGTCAAGATACGAATATGAGGTCCGTAGCATAAATGGAATACAACAATATGAAACGGGCGTTGGAACTCGTATCCCATTTTGTGGCTTTCTAGATGCGCCACTCATACAGAGCCCACAGTCTTCTCCACCGGGAAAATCTCGCGTGACTATGGATCACAATAAACTGCGCACCGTCTCCCGAAAAGGAGTACTTAAAACTATAGTCCCAAGTTCACTTACAACCAGACTTCTTAAGTCCGTACACACTCAACACCACCATCCAAACATCTCCAAGATGACGAGACTCATCTCATCACAATATTATTGGCAGAACATGACACAAGACATCGCAAAACAGATAAAAACCTGTCCCACCTGCCGATTCGCTAGAAGAATCGATGAATACAACCAACCTTCACGTAAAAATACCGACACAGGCACCAAAGCAAAACAAGATTCGTACATAAAGCACAGCGTACACACCACACAAACAATGCCAAAATTACCACATCCACGTCAGAGAAACGATCACACATCTCAACCTAAACCAATTACCGCCGACATATCTCTAATAAAACCATTGACTATCAAACAGGAGAACTGTAAACCTGACAACCAGCTCAATCATATCACACCACCCCCTAAAGATATCAAACAGGAGAACTGCGAACCTACCAATCATTCAAATTCTACAATTAATAAGGTTCAAGCAAATATTTCAGAGTCCCCAGTTACAAAAATATGGACGAACATGGGACAATATCCTATCTTTCATCTGATTTTTACCCTTGGTTTATTAGTTCTACCGTACAACTGTATCCCAATTTTATTCATTAATTACTTGTTTATCTATGCCATGCCCGCGCAGAAAATCTTCGAACTACAAGAGGTAGTTTTTAATTTAGGACAAACATTTATAAAACTTCTCATAATTTTAGGAACCATCTTCGCAGAAAATCTAAATAAACTCCGAAAAGATAGCAGTAACTGAAAGATGACCAACCAGTGTCGGAGAAATCACGCTCCAAAAACAAGATCTGAGCCGCACCAAAAATAAATAGACGGCAGGAAATGAGAATTTTGAGACACCACGACAGGAAGTGTAGTCCGCAGCGATAAATTCGGCCTCTGTAAACAAAGCGGAGCGCCTTCGTCCGATCTCCAATTTCATTCCCTCTCGTTTGCCCGACACACCCCACTTCCGTATCTCTAATTACAATGAGAAGATCCCCTATTGAGGTCAACTGGGAACCTCGCTATGCCACCGATTTTGATTCCAGTTCGAGTCTACATATCGATTTTTACCACCCAATTCCACATCCACGAGACAACACATAGAACTAGCTCACACATTTCTTACACAGCCGACTTCTAACATTTTTTCACAACACACACACAAAGACAAAAAATTACACATAAAGGTTATATAGATTTCCATGTCTCCTGTACACACAACATAAACGCACTTGAGGGCTAGAATCACGTTTTTCACCTAAGTGTCGCTATAGATGAGACAAAAAATTTATAGGGCATAATTGAGCAAGTAAAACATTTATAGGGCAAAATGGAGCAACCAATACATGTAGATCAGGGCATGTAGATACCAAAGGGTTCCAACCAATACACCTTATTTTTCATATCAATCATTTTCATTATTTTCTCTCAATTAAAATTTAAATATTTAATCAATTTATCAATTTATTCAACTTATTACCACTTTTAATCATTAATTATCATTTTTTTTTCAATTAGTTTATATTATCATTTTTATTTATCAATTATCATTCTATTTACCACTTAGCTTAAACTGCCACAACTCAATTATCAACGAAAACTCATTGGTTTTCGATTAAACTAAAAACATTAAATCACCCTTTGTTGCTGAAACCTTTTTATTTTTCATTTTTCTTTTTTCTCCAAGCACTCAACTTTGATTTCGTTCAACTCTTATTTTTATTTTTATTTTTGATTTCTCAAAAGACCTAATAGAATTCCTTCGATTTCATTCCCAATCTCGAATAGAATATGGTTAGGCATTTTTCCTTTTTTTTTTTCACCATTCAACCAAGCACTCAACTTTGATTTCGCTCAAAAAACTTTTATTTTATTTTATTTTGATTTCAAAAACCTTAATAGAACTCCCTCGATCTCCTTTCTTATCTCGAGTAGAGTTCGTTTAGGCACATTTTCCTTTTTTGCCCACTATGTACCATAACATTCATTGATTTCTTACAATTAAAAAATTTTTGATTTCTATTAATTATACTCAACCTATATCATCAACACCATTCTATTTTACTTATTATATCGCCACCAATGCTTGTATATAGACTCAATACCCACAACTAATTTTCCCACAAAATTATTTTTCACTTTACAGAATTCTCTCAGGCTAACCCCTTCTTGAATTCTTCACATGTAGGGGGCGCATCTGTCATAATTTGTATATAATTAAATGCAACCCCGACCCACTATGTATGTATCATGTATGATTTTCAAAGACTTAATAAAAGAATAAGGTAACTGGAGGAAAGAAAGTAACAAAAGACATAGGAAGTAAATCTAGAGGAGAACATATTTATTAATAACGACGCAGTTAACCTTCTGACCCCGGGTCCCTGCGAGCTAAGTTTAAACCAACACTTCCTGGAAAAACAGGACGTATCTAGTATCCGCAGAAGTTATATTGATCGAGAGACACCCAATGCTTCCTGACAGAACCGGACGTATTTTGATAGCCGCGGAAGTAAATAGAGTCGAACAAACACGACACTTCCTGACCCAGGCCGGGCGTAATTAACACCAAAGGAAGCCGCGGGCCAATCAGAAGACAGCACCTTAAGTAGGCCAACCAATAGGAAAAGATCATGTGACATCTCTCGGCCAATCAGAAGACAGCATCTTAAGTAGGTCAACCAATAGGAAAAGATCATGTGACATCTCTCGACCAATCAGAGAGAAACTGGGTCTTGGTGTTAAATCGAAAAGCAAGAATGGTCAGTAACGTTTTCGCTCTCATAGGAACAACACCTAGAGTGGTTCACTGGCTCTCGCCGAGTTCGGACAGTTGTGATTCCGCTTCCAACAAGGTGACATCTACTCTAGAGGCCTCTCTCCCTCTGCTCATCCCACAGCTAAGTACAATCACCGCCATGTGATTAGATAAGGAACAATCAAAACCGCTCCGCTCTTCTCAAGCTTTCTTCCCTCCAACCCAGTTGCCTTTTATTTTCAAACCCCCATCACGTGTCCTGATTATTCCTAACTGTATGCTTAAACTTCCACTCAAACGACTGCGCTTCAATCAAATCTCACCATTCGCATCCAACAACAAGAAATTCCGCAACGATATTGTCACATATATATATCGTTAAACATTACTAACATTTTTATTTGATATATATTATACTTGTTTATATATTTTATCATCACGAGCAAATAAAAGTACTTATATGTAATTGAAATTTCCATGAGCTCGCGACACTTGTGGAGAGTTAAGATATTCTTGAGCGACCACTTTTGTGATATCAACAGCGGCCCCCCGACATAACCTATTCCGAAAAGAGATTATCTCTTAAATTGAACAGGAGCATGTCTAATTTTAAACTTTATTTATCTTAAAATATTCTATCGTACCTTTTTTCCAATTTGTTTCAATATTTTGTAATTTCTAATAAGGTACTTCTCTTTCTCTCTGAGATATTCGATCTGAACAATAAAATAATTCTCTTTTAGCAAAATATTTGTTTTAAAATTCTTTTGAGAAATATTAATAGATACCTTTTTAAAATGTACCAAAAGAGTCATATTTCACTTCAATTATTCATTAGAGCAAATAACTTTACTAATAGTGAAAACGAATAAGCCACAACACAAAGTTTGTCAAATATTCAGACCAAAAACCAACCTATATACCATGTTTAGGTCTCTGGCCTTCATCAGTACAGTGTCGGCTTCGATTTCATAACATTCTATTAGAGGAGTTATGAAATCGGTCGAATATTCCCCAAAATATGTTTAAGGTTGTTTATCTGGTATAACTCTGTGAAGCTAGTAGTTAAACTGATGAAGAGGCAGTCACCGATTTTAAGGCTATGATACAACATAAAGTTGCAGAATTTGAATATATATATTGTGTAAAAGGCCATGATATATATTTCTAAGATATAATATTATATTGTGTAATGAAATATATTTATCAATTTTTTCAATATATTTGTAAACATACACATAAATGGAATTTTATTATATATTTAGTTTAGTCATAAATTCTTGAATCTTGTGATGAAGTCACAATAACTTTTATTGTTGCCTTTCATATCATGATATACATATCATAGGCATATATATAAATATTTCATTGAGAGACAAACTAAAGCAAATCTGTAGGAACACGAATAATTCAAATTTATTTCTATCAACAAAGGGAAATAAATTTGCAATCTCTGCTTGATTGATTTTCAATACGGGATAAATTAGGCAAGAAACTCCTGATAACCTTTCTTTAGGCCTTTTTTATAATTTAACACAAATATACCGTAGTGCTTTTAAATAGAGATTTGTAAGCTTATTGGTTCATCTATCCCATATCTGTATTCGCATTGTATTAATTGTGTATATTGCAAATTAGTATTCTATAAACCGGTTCATATGTCTTTGTATCCACTCTAGGAGATACCTTCCTGAAATATTGATAATATTTGTGGTGTAATTAGGTTTGATTTAAAAGTAGAAATATATTTTAGGCTTTATTTATTCAAATGGATTTTATTATATTACACCGTATTAGATGCAAGCTTAAGAATTACAAGTTAACAATCGAATTATATATGGTAAATTATATGTTATGATATATACAATATATCTCAGAATAATATTATATATATTATATACAATATTATATTATATAATTAAAATATAAATATACGCCAATATTTGTATCACCTGGTGGGAATTTTTGTTTAATATTTTGTTATGGATATTTACAAGCTATTTACTATTTCACACATAGTGTGTCGCTCAAAGAGAAGATGCTTCACCGATTGGGTCGTTTTAATGGAGGATTTGTATATTTTTATATTAAAAGCACAGTTTCTATTCAGTTTTGAACATCATTTGTTTTTTCAAAGTTTGCAATAGATATAGATTATCAAACAAATTTTATATTTTCTTTCCTATGTTTGGTTCACTGACACTTTTCTGAGAAGATTGACAGAAGGTCATTGGAATATCATTATGGAATTAGGTTGAAATGTTTATATTTTCATATCATACTATTATTAAACAAGAGTCAGTGATTGTATAGAATAATTACAGGTATTATAAAGGATATCATATATAATTTATATATGTGTATATCCATTTTATTTTTGAAAATTTTGTATGTGCTTAATATTGGATGTAAAATTAATTATGGGACATATAATTACAAAATTAGAGGTGTTTATAGAATATCCAAATTGAGAATTTATGAATAAAAACAAAGAGAGATTAAAAAATAAAAAATATAAATAATCCAGAATATTATATTCTATATTGAGAAAGTTGAATATTTGGGTTATATAAAATTTACAAACATATAAACAAAAATTATATAATTAATATTCGCGATAATTAATCAATTTCACTTTTATTATCAATATATATTAGCACATAATTTATAAATGATATTTCTATAAATATATATGTATTTATATCTTTAAATTCTAAATATGGCTATCTGAGGTATAAGCCTCGTGTATATATTAAGGTTAAATCCCAATTAAAAGCAACTTTCTTCCCTGGATTTATTAAAGCCGACACCGTAAAAGTTGGCCCATAGCCTCAGGCGTCTGCTCGGATTTTAAAAATCTCCTGCCATACATATATCCGAGCAGAAGATAAGGTGAAAAATGTGGTGGTGCAGATTTGGCCGGGCTAATAGTCTTTGCGCATTTATTGACCTTCGCTAAACACCATATAGCCTCATATTTCATGTGAAATATTTATAGAGATACGCTATAATGTGGATTTGATGGCTCAAAAGTCTTCCCCTTAAAACACATAAAGTAATTCTTCGCTCGATGTGGGTATCTATATATAATGGATATTACCTCTACTAATCTCTGGTATTTACACCTATTTAATTTTTTCAAATTTATTTTTTATAATTTTTTGAGTATAAATGCACTCAGATGCATTGTTTAATTGTTTATCAAAATGTTAAAATTCATATCATTTGCTATTATTGTATATAGTTAATACCTTTTATTCATTCATCACAATCAAAAATTTATTTGAAGATAGCATACTACCCTATATCTCTTTGTAAAAAAATGTGAATTCATTATGATTATAGTAACACTTTTTTTTTTCAAAAATAAAATTATAATTTGCATAAATCGTTTAAAAATACACCTTTCTTCACAAATATATGGCGTTGTGAGCTATGTTCAAATGGAACAATATTGTCTAAGGCATATGCATTCTTTATGTGAAGAGCTTTTTCAAAGCACACACATATCTCTACGCGAAAAAAGACATCCTCTCAAAAGTTGATCAAAACACTACAATTTAAAGGGAGACTATACACCAGACACACACACATATATATATATGAGAGAGAGAGAGAGAAACAGTCTATTTTATAATCAATTAAAAAAGAGAAAAGCATTTCCATATAGGAAGACATACTATAAACCGATTAAATTCTCTGCTATATTCACTTTAATTCTCTCGTACCCAGCAGCCATAAAGTATAAAGCAGATTCGAATGTTCAAATTGTATAATTTGAAAGAAGCATATTGAAGTTGAATATATATTGTGATTATCAATAAATACTATTCTATAAATCCTCAAACAAGATATATATTTTGAACGACTAACTCAATAAGCTAGTCATTTGATGGCTGATAATCTACTTGAGTGTCCAATTTGATGGCCGACAATATTCAAGAGCTGCCAATTTATTAAACAAACAACTACTTGTGAATCTCCATTTATAAACGATAACTTACATATGAACGACCTAACTTCAAGAACAACACATTAAAAATAAAAACAAATCTTAAACTGGAATAATTTAACCTCCAAAACTTGAACCCCTCTTGCAAATATAAGAACTATCCAGGTTTTTAAAACGGTCTCCTTTTAAATACTCTGACTTTACAATATGAAAATTAGAATCTCCCAAGAGAGACGTAACTGATAAGCGACCACGATTTTCAACTGTCACTTTTTCAGAATAAAAATGTTTTTTACTGATGCATCTTAAACTCAAATGATGAGAAAACTTTAGAAGAAACCAGGGATTTGAGGGTTTTAAAGCTATCTATGAAATATTTTGCTATATAACCGAACCTTCAATTAGAGACTAGCTAATTGAGAAACTAGGAGTATCTCAATGATTTACGGGAGATATATCATTGAAGGTTTTGCTGAATATGCAGCATTCAGAAATGATTCGCAGTCAAACCTGGCAGCATTTAAAGGGAGAATCTTCCAAGTCAAGTCGGCGGCAGACAATCACGCCAGCTTCTGTAATTACCAGAGCTGCGAGGGGCAAACATTTGCCGCCCCTAAATATTTAGCAGATTAATTAGGTTACCGAGAACTTTCTTCAAATCCTACAAATGCAAATTAAACCCGCGCTGACTTCACTAAGCCTCTTAAGCTGGGGATTACAAGTCTGTGCGCCGAGCAAGAATTAGGCACCAAATCCCAGCGGAGTACGTTATGATCCCTTACACCTGGTAGCATTCTTCTTGCCAAGGAAATTGCTCTGATCTAATCTAATAGCTTGGATTTGGTCTCTATTCTTAGGCTTAACAATTGCCACTCTCTCTCTCCTTTCAAGATTAGTATCTCCACGTCCTAAAAATATATATATAGTTTGTTGATTTCCTGGAATTTCCTTATTTCGAAAACCATTTATATAATTAGTATTATTTATTCTTGAAAAGAAAACATCTATGTGAATCTTAAGATCTACACATATGAGACATTAAGACAATTTATTCAAACGAAATATCTCAGAGAAATAAAATGTGATATTTTATGTGTTCTCTCCCGACACAAAAAAAAAAAAAGACTACAAACCTAGAAGTCGTTGTTAAACAGAAGATATCAAATCAGCGGGAGAATAACACAGATACAATAAACTATTTGGAACAATTAAGGTGTACTTAATAATTATATTTTGTCTGTGTTTATTCACCCGTGACTTTCTTCTCCTTTCAGAGTCAGTTAGGTTAAGCCCGCGAAGTTTATTTTCTTTCTACTTCCTTTCATGCTGGCAAGCGGGCAGAGAAATCCCCACAAATACTTCGGCCGATGGCAAGGTATACTTGCTGATGATGATTGGAGGTCGGAGCGCATGCGCATTTTATTAACTTCTACTTCCATTCGTGCTGGCAAGCGGGCAGAGGAATCCCTACAAATACTTCGGCTGATGGCAATGCCAAGCGTTGCGCTAAAGCCAAGTGTGTTCATAATAAATATTTTTAGTTTATATATTTTAAATTTTCAGTAAAGTATAAATATATAAAGACAAAGAGGCTTTTCCCGTTAAAATAAACGCCAAAGCTAGACCCCATCTATTGACCGTTGCCACGAACTAGCGGCCTCTGGTCGGTGACAAAGCCACAACACAAGCTTTGGTAAACTGAAAAACGTCCACCTAGAGACCATGGTTTTGGGCTAATGGCCCTATTCCATGACATCGACAAGGGATCTAATGGAATCTTGACAATATGCCAAAGAGGTGTTCAGCTGGCTAATTGGCTTGGCCAAATCTATAGTTAAAAAGCCATAGATTGAGCATGTTCTAATTGCAGTAAGGAGAGTAAAAGTTCGTTTTTATATTTAAAAGAAACATTCGTGCTTAAATTATTCCATTTATTATATACTAGCCAAGTGACCCGGGCAACGCCCGTGTTTTACCCGATTGAATGTTTTTATTCGAATACTATTTGTTACAATTATAAATTGGGCGCCGTGGATGTCACTCTTGTGTCCCGCTCCAAACTTTACATGTACATTAGGTCAGCTGATATTACCTCCCATCTTCACCGCTAGAGGCGCTGCTCGCGAGCGAAAAGGCAAATTTTCAAATACCTCGACGAATATTCGGGATAGAGAACTGAAATTTTCACTATAAGTTTAAACATATTCTACTCTATATACTGTTAAATTTCAGTCAGATTAGTTACGTATTGTGGACGTGTATAGCCGACAAACATACACTGGCTTTTATATATATAGGGATAATATAAATGAGTTTTAAAATTTGTAAAAGAAAAAATAAAAAAATGCATCGGCCGGGAATCGAACCCGGGCCGCCCGCGTGGCAGGCGAGCATACTACCACTGAACCACCGATGCTTATAGGAAATGGCCATATTTGGGTATTTATTCCATTCACAAAAGCAAACGATGACAGAATTGATTGTTGATGACTCTGATACTTGTATATATGACTAGAAGAATGACCCGGCTTCGCCCGAGAAATTCCCCGAGTGAAGTATCCTTCATACTGAAAGTACATCAATAATAAATAGTAGAAGTGCCATAGAATAGCAATACAGAAGAAACACATAAACTACAGGAAAAAAAAGTGTGTAATGGCAAATATTGTATTATATTAGTGTTTAGGTATTTGATTTAATTATGTTTTGCAATCCATTTAGTTGTTTCAAAATTAATATAGTTTAAATAGACGGCAGCTTTTCCACCAAACCCCCATTAACCTTTGAAATTGCCTGAGTTGAGTGACTAACTGTAAAGAATCCTGACTGCGATGCCCATCTTCTCAGTAAGAATAAAAAAAAAAAAAAGGTTTATAAAAAATAATAATCCAAAATACTGGCATGTAAATATTTTTCTGTAAAAAAATAAAAGAGCATATGGAAATATTAGGCAAACATATGAGTTTGCTAATGATTGCGACTGCATTTTAAACGATTTTTAAAAAGAGATTTAAACAAATAAAGGCCAGAACAAAAATTAATAAAAAATATGAAATCCATTATTTAAATACATTCACAAAAGCAAACGATGACATAATTGATGACTCTGATACTTGTATATTTTAATAATAATATAAATGAGTTTTAAAAAATTGTAAAAAAAAAAAATGCATCGGCCGTGAATCGAACCCGGGACGCCCGCGTGGCAGGCGAGTATTCTACCACTGAACCACCGATGCTTATAAAAAAAGGGCCATATTTGGGTATTCATTCCATTCACAAAAGCAAACGATGACAGAATTGATTGTTGATGACTCTGATACTTGTATATAGAATAGATGGCACGTTATCACCTTAGAATTATTTATGCCTAACTGGCCTTGTACTTATTGTTCGCGGGAGAGCATTGCTCGGTGAAAAATAATTATATTTAATTATACTGTCTTAAAAGCTCATTCCAAACTACTGGTCCCAAGCTCAATGAAAAAGCAGGAGCAGTATCAAGCTCGCATATAAAACCTGCACTGGGTGCAGAGTCTGCACTGGGTGCAGAGTCTGCACGCCCTGTTAGGAGCGGTATCATGTTAGAGAGAAAAGAGAGAGGCTGTTATATTTGATCAGCAGACAATTCGGTCTGCTGCTGAGGGTTTGCTTAAGTCTTAACGATAGAATTCTCCCAATCATTATGATTTTCCGTTAAAACAACAAGATTCACAGAATTGACAACTCAATACGATTGAATAGAGAAACTAAGAAGATGACGTACAAATTCTGAAATGGTAAGAGAATTTATTTCTTTCCATTTAAAAAGATGTCGAAAAAGATAAACGTTTTGATTTTCGAAATATCATGCAATGAAAACGATTTTTTTTTTCAATACAAAATTTGCCTTTTTTATTTTATTTGTTGAATCTTTCACATGAGGGGGATTGCAATATTAAAAAAAAACCCATTATAATGATAATAATAAATTGACAGATTTTATTCCATCTGAATTAGAGAAGATTATGCAGGCTATAGAAACATTTCCCTTTTATTTTATTCCCTACAAATAACGAATCCTGTATGGGACTTTGATTCCACTAAAAGGCTTGTTGCTGCTGTTGTATATAGTCACAGTGTAGAAAATACTACACTATACCTACTGAATTGAATTAGCTTTGGCCTCCTGGCACTAAGGAGGAATCACCGCCAAGTTCTTATTTTAACGCTGGTTTTAATTATAAGCTTCTTAACTCAGCGAGCTAACTATAACTCATTTAAACTTGCATGATTGCTAATGTCTCGTCTCACCAACACTAATGATTCAACTACGTATGCCTTAATAACTCTAACTGTCTTTATTTTCTAAAATCAAGATTATATACATTTCTAAAATTTACATAATTTAACAATAATTAACAAAAGTAAATTCTAACACTTTGCATATTTAAGGCTGGAACATACTCCCCCCGGCCGCTGAACCCTGGTTCAGATTTGAAGGGAAGCGGAGCCAACTTCGTAATAGGTCGTAGGTAGACTCCGGTAGCAGCCCGAACTTGGGCAACTCGCACCTTCTGGTCTTGAAGAACGACAAATACTTCTCTGCAGTCTCGTGTTCTTTATCAGCTGGTCCCAATATGAACACCAGGTCCAAAGCTACAGCAGTGTATTGACTATCTCTGTATTTGACATAGGTTGGTAGTTCAGTCCATTGTTTAGACTTCAGGTTCAACTTCCATAAATATTTCGACTCCTTCCCAGCGTGAACAAATACAGCTCTTACCCAATCCTGCACAATAGTAAAGTGATTGATATTTTTTGGATAGCCCTCTTTCTCACCAAGAATCGGAATAGTTGTATAACACCCCCAGGAATCTGTTTGAAGTCGGTAGTTATACAGATTACAGAAGTGTTGTTCCCACTGCATTCGAGGGAATAGTAAAAGTTTCTTGTTGGTATAGCAAATCTGAAGAGAGAGAAATTTCTCTTTCCAAAATATTTTGTCTGATCCAATCAGATGCCAATCTTTGTTTAGGAGATGATAGGAGAAAACCTTGTAAGTAGAGTGGTCGCGGGTCTCTGCAAGCATAAACAAGAACGCCGATGGTGCAAATGTCATTGCCAGGACCAAGAGGTCAGTTAGGGGCGACTTCCTGCTTTTCACTAGAACAGAAGCCCGACCCTCTTTAAGTTTCACTCGGACAATATTGTCGGTGCAAGTTACCTTATTCCCTCTAGAGTGTATTCTCCCTCCTACAAAGTACACCCTTTTATCGTGAGAGGCATAAACGATAGACTTGGAAATAACTATTGGAGCGAAACCATTCACTTTTCTCCAGATCCATTTTTTGTGAGGGATGCGGTATTGGTACAATACCGAGCGGACATTCGGGCCATCTAGAGATTCCACATCTTCTATGAGGAGGTAAAGATGAGTTCCGTCGCCGACAAAGACCTTCGGGTAGCTACATTGGATGGCTTTGGTAACTTCTGGCCACTCTCCATTTTCCTTCAATATGGCGCGGTGGTAGACTGGTAGCCCTTCTAAATCCTCGACTTCTTTAACCGCGGTCTGCCTCTGGAGATTCGCCATTGCCACTGTAGTAGGTGAGAGGAAACCAATTGGATCGAAAATCCTCGCAATATTGGAGAGAAGATCTCTTTTGGTAACAACTTCTTCAGGAAGAGTTATATTAACTCTAAACGTATCTTGTACATGATCCCATACAATTCCTAAAATCTTGGATATGGCTCCTTTCTCCAAGTTAATTTTCCTCTCTTCGTTCATTTCCTCGACATGAGACACTATCTCTTGGCAATTTGAATTCCACTTTCTTAAGTGAAACCCTCCCTTTTTCATTAAGTCCTTTAATTGGTCTATTAGTTCTTTGGTTTCAGCAATCGTTTGAGCTCCTGTTAGCAGATCATCGACATAGAAATCATTCAAGGTCACCCTAGAAGCTTCAGGATAATTTTGGCCTTCATCTTCTGCTAACTGTTGTAATGTTCTCATTGCCAAAAATGGAGCCGAAGTTGTACGATAGGTAACAGTCAGTAGTCGATAGTCCACCACAGGCTCTTTTGGAGATGGTCTCCACAATATCCTCTGATAGTCCGCATCTTCTGGATGATGAGGCATGTAATAGCATCTGCACAATTCTCGCTTCACTTCTGCAATTGGGACCCTTTCCATGTGGTTTAAGTGTTCATATTCCTTCATGAATCCCCGGTATTGGTCATATAATTTCACATTCTTACACAATTTTCCTTCCAACGAAAGGAACCTTCTTAAAGCTTTTTCTCTTGATTCACCCAGAAGCGGTCGATGTTGTCTGAATGGCAATTTTACCCAATACCTTCCATGGCTATCTCTGCCATGGTTATTCGAAAATAACCTTTCACAATCTTCGTCCTGTGTACAAAGATCTGGTGACGGCACAGATTCAGTTTCCCAGAATCTTTTCATTACGAATTCTAGTTCTGGTTCAGATTGTAAACTCAGGTTACAGACTTCTGTATTACTCTCCGATGTTCCCATGAGTTTTCCTAGAAGTACCCAACCTAGTCTTGTATTAATAGCCATTGGCAATCCTTCTCCGAGAGATATAGAGCCATTCAACATAAGTTCAGTGTATATATCTGCTCCCAATATCATATCTATTGGGGCTTGTATGTAGAACTCTGGGTCTGCCAATTTGAGGCTCTTCAAAGTTGGCCAATTAGGGTCTTTTAACCTGAAGTTCGGAATTTCTGAAGTGAGCACTCCCGTGACTACTGCCTCCACCGAGAATTCCTCAGAATTATTCAGTGGACAAAATGTCACACTTACTGTCGATGAAGAATGCTGCACTGGTGTGTTTCCAACCCCTATAATCATCCGATCTGATTTCCTTTGGACAAGTCCCAATCTTTCGCAGCATCCTTTTGTTATCATGGTGACTTGGGAACCGCTGTCCAGTAGGGCTCTGCAGGTGCATAACTTTCCGAGTCCATTTTTTATCTTGATTCTAGCCGTTGCGAGTAGTACGTGGCTATCATTGCAGTTTGCCTGTTGAGTATTCGTTAAATTGATAGCACTTTCATGTTCCTTCGGAGTTGTGTTCTCAACTTGGGGCCGAAGCGCCTTCCGTGCTCGGTTTATCAAAATGAATCATTGTGTGGTGCTTCCCCTTGCATACTTTGCATCGTTGGTTCAGCCTACAATTCCATGAGAAATGGCCTTTCCTCAAGCAATTGAAGCACAATTTATGACCTTTTACTACATTTAATTTTTCTTTTAAAGGCATTTTGCAAAATAAGCTGCACATGTATAGTGGATGATGCTTAGATTTGCATAATATGCAAGTGTCCGATTTCTCAATTAGCATCCCGTAGCTTTGGCATTTGGGAAATCTCGATCCGGTGGTTTCTTCCCTTTTTGAACATTCCTTGACAGCACAAGACATGCTTCTCGCATGTCTGGAAATGAATGCTATGAACTTGTCATAAGATGGAAGAGTATTGCCCATTGACAGTTCCCAATCCAACCTTAGATTTTCACTCAACTTCTGCTGGAGGAAGTGCACCAGGATCACATCCACAAATTGATTTCTTTTCAATTCCAGCGTTTCTAAGTTTCTTATGGCTTCATTACAAACATCCATGAATTCATGGAGACACTTAGCCGACGGATTCTTAATTGCCCGGAGAGAAAAGATTTTTGATACCTGGGCATAAGCTAGCTCTCTCGGTTATCATATCTTGATAACAGTGTACTCCATGCTTGGCCATAATTTTCACTTAGTAAAGGGAAACCCCTTATTAATCTGGCCGCTTCGCCTTTTACTGCAGAATTCAAATATTGTAACTTCTGTATATTAGTTAACCCTGGATGTGCATCGATGGTGGTGAGGAATAGCTCTTTGAAGTTGATCCACTTGCCCATATCTCCATCATATATCGGTAAGTCAAATTGAGGCAATTTTATATTTGCCTGAGAGCCATTTGGCTTTATGTCCGCCAGTTTCTCTTTGAGTTTTCTCTCATTTTCTATTTTTACCCTCAAGCTTCCAATCTTGTTCATTGAACCATCATATGCCTCACTTTCTTTATCTATATCAACTTCATCCAAAGAAAACAGCTCGTCGTAGAGTTTCTCAATTTTCTCTTTGATCTCCTTTAATTCTTCACCCATTATTTCTAAGCGTATTCTTTCACCTGCCTCAATAATTGAATCCACACTTTCAATAAATCCATCAATTCTCCTTATCTGACAACTTAACTTTCTTTGGAGGATCCTTTCGTCTCGAGACATTTGCATTGTATTCTCACTGAGTTTCCGCCTAAATTTCTTCTGTTTCAAATCCTAATCAGGCTCTTGAGGGACCATGAATCGAACTGGCTTTGGCCTCCTGGCACTAAGGAGGAATCACCGCCAAGTTCTTATTTTAACGCTGGTTTTAATTATAAGCTTCTTAACTCAGCGAGCTAACTATAACTCATTTAAACTTGCATGATTGCTAATGTCTCGTCTCACCAACACTAATGATTCAACTACGTATGCCTTAATAACTCTAACTGTCTTTATTTTCTAAAATCAAGATTATATACATTTCTAAAATTTACATAATTTAACAATAATTAACAAAAGTAAATTCTAACACTTTGCATATTTAAGGCTGGAACACCTACTACTTATAGGTTTCTCTCTGTATTCTTAGTTCTCTTCTCTTCAATTACTCTGTAAACTGGCGAATCCTTTATAGGACGAGAGGTCCTCAATAAATGCTTTTGTTGTTGTTGTATTTTATTCCCTATAACTGAATTCAGCGTTCTTCAAATAAAAGACACTGCGGCCAGTAAATATTTGTATTATCTCGACGTTTCGACCAAAATCTTTTGTCCTTGTCAGGAGCGAACAAAAATTAAAACATTAGGCAAAGTGTTAGAAATTATTCTATTTATTGGCCGAAGTGTCTTTTATTTGAAGAACTATGAATGCCGGCCAGGCAGCCTCTAAATTTACAATGAATTTAGCGTATCAATTTTAATGACCATAAAGGATTTCAATAAGCATATATCTATAAAATATATTTACAATTACAATTTCAAGTCAATAATATAGTTATCAATAATAAAAAGAGTTATGGAGAATATTCAGAAAATATATTATGTAAAATTTATGTTACACCTAAATATAACATATTTTACAGTATGTAAATGAAAGCATTTATATAGGTTAATCATGAGCCTTATTAAATATTGCCTAAATGAATGCTTTATTTGTTATAGTCATTAAATATAATGGCAGTGTGTGTGGAACTTTGAAGAAATTTCCCGGAGAACTAATAACTTGCAGGAGATTGGAATCGACTTCCAATAATTCTATTGATAAAATTTCCATAATTAGAGGAAAAATTCATCGAGAGGAAATTTTTCTCTCAATATCCCTCCTCTCTCGCAATTATAGAAAATTTAAAAGGTATTCTTAGTTATAATTGTACCACATAAATGTATTGGTCAGCTTTGTACTGGGATTAATAAGACTATTTGACTCTCGTTAGGTTACATATTATAAAGATTGAATAGAAGGTTGAAAGATAGAACATATTTTACTTTATGCTCAATTTAAATACGATGTAGATATTCCAATTGTTTAGATTAACTCTAAAATAAATTATAAAAAATATATAGGTGTGGTAAAATGAATTATTACATAAACAATGATATCGGGAATCCTCCCATGAGTGATTCATCTGATATGCGAATATCTCCTAAAAACTCAGACATTTTTAAAATCATAAATTACTCAAAATAAAGAAATCGTGACTACACTATCGCCATGATTGTTCTGAAAGCGCAATCTCTGTATGGATTCGTTGAATTAGAGCGCCAAGAGATTAGCTATTCGAATTTCAGGGTGGTTATGTCATTCTTTTACTAACTGTGATAATAACTAATATCTCATCTCTTATATCAATTTTACAGAAAGAAGAAATCCGCGTAGAATTCTTCTCATCAGATTGAAAGTGTTGAAGATGCTCTAATTCATCGGGCGAGAGGTATAGCAGTTATCTATCTATCAAAAACACGTTTTTGTAGATCGAAAAAGGTTAGTTGCCGAACGATATTGATAGAACAAAAAGAAGATGGACGTTCGTCCACTTTTACCAAGCAGGTAAACATTTAAAAAATTAACTCCATGGTTTTCAGGAAATAATTAAGCCATCATAGTTGTGGTTGTGTGTTCTTTGAAATTCACTCATTATCAGCCCATCATCATCATAAATCTAATATTTCATCATTTCTGTTCGCTATAGATACAAAAACGACAAATATAGCAAATCAAAAAGGTAAACGTTGAGGAATCTGTGAAAACATACGCTTTAACAGGTAAGGGGACGTATTTCTGTATAGAATTGAGACCCGAGAAGAAACTTGCATGAATCGTTATACGTCCTAATCAGAACGCTAAAGTAAATAACAAGATCCTTATTCTCCTTTGTTGTTTTGGCGAAATAGGTGGTTATAGAGTCGAAACTGATAGACTATTTGGACTAGGGAATGCCATGAAGATAGAACGATGTAGAGTTGTTACATGTTGAGTAAAAATTTTAAGCCAAGCCAATTAGCAACAAATAGTGAGATCTCCTATCGACGAAACAATTATTGTTTCATTACAACGTGCAGCTACACACGGGTCAACACACCGTCGACATCCAAATTGGAGTAATGGGTAGGTAATCCCTCCTTACAAACTAGACCTCTTCGAACTACTCAAGAGCTTTGAGTGGCTCTCGATATATATTTTTCCAATACTGATATTCTGGAAGCGATTCTAAAGTGGCTTTACGGCCAACTGTATAGCATCTTTAGCAGATTCACAAAGGCTGGTGTCACGTTGGACCAAAAGAAGTACATTGCTGATATCATAGACACAAATTCAAATATTATAATCAAAAAAGGAATATCCTGTCCAAGAACACATGAGCTTTTAAGATGTCAAGCGCCATCTGCTTATGTGATATTTGCCAGGATATGCCTTTTTTATTTTAATACCAACACCTGACCTTTTTATTTTTTTTTTTTCACATTTTCAAATATAATGTACATGTCGTTCAACTAATTTTATGTGACTAAAATGTATAACGAAATTTATAGTTAATTTCCGTAACACATTTCACACTTGTATAAATTTTAAATAATATTTGATATTTAATTTATTTTATTAATAGACAGGATTGCAGGATTCCTCTATTTCAGTTATTACGAATCTGAATAAAAAAATTAACGCTAAACACTGTATAGATATTATTTTGAAATAATAAAAAAAACTTAAACAAAAAGAAGAAAACAAACTTATATTAACTATTTACTCTTAGAAAACGGAAAACACATACTCTCTTATTGAACTAAAAACCTTCTAAATTACCCTATTTTGTGAAATATTTATATATATATATTATTATCACCAATATTTATAAAGCTATTATATGTTGTTTTTAGATGATTTGATATAGAATTATTGATCATTTGCTTGATATATGAATATGTTCGTTATATTGCAGTCGTGGTAAAGATAATAAAAAACAGTTTAGATCATTATTGCTTTAATTTAGCTTATGAACTACTTAAAACATAAATTGAGAGTATTATTGCCTGATTTAAGGTTTAATAATAAAGAAAAACAAAATATTATTTACATAATTACAAAAGGTTCGAGTTGAGCCTGCCAACGTGAAACAACAACAATGGGTTATATGAAGAGAGGTCATGACATCTAGTTGGTAATCTGTGAAATATAATTGGAAATAAAATAATATATATATATATATGTCATAATTTGTATATAATTATATGCCCCCCGACCCACTATGCATGTACAATGTATGATTTTCAAAGATTTAATAAAGAATAAGGTAACTGGAGGAAAGAAAGTAACAAAAAGACATAGGAAGTAGATCTAGAAGAGAACATAATTATTAATAACGTCACAGTTAACCTTCTGACCCCGGAAACCCTGCGAGCTAAGTTTAAACCAATATTTCCGGACAAGACAGGACGTATCTGGTGACCAGAAGTTATAAAAGTTTGAGAGACGCCCTATTTCCGGAACAAGACCGGACGTATTTGATACCGCGGAAGTAAAATAGAGTCGAACTAACACTCGATACTTCCTGACCCAGGCCGGGCGTATCTTCCATCAAAGCAGCCGCCGGTCCAATTAGGAAGCAACCACTAAGTAGGTCAACCAATAGGAAAACGGGCACGTTCTATCCCTCGACCAATGGGGAAGAAGCCAACTCGTGGTGTTAAATCGAAAAGCAAGAATTGTCAGTAGCGACTTGGCTTCCACCGAGTTCGGATCAGTAGCGACTTGGCTTCCACCGAGTTCGGATCAGTAGCGACTTGGCTCCCACCGAGTTCGGATCAGCCTTCGACTTGCTCCCACCAAGGTAACATCTGTTCTAGAGATCTCTCTCTCAGCTCAGCTCATAGCTAAGTCAATCACCACCATGTGATCAGATAAGGAACAATCAAAACCCGCTCCGCTCTTCTCAAGCTTTCTTCCCTCCAACCCAGTTGCCTTTTATTTTCAAACCCCATCACGTGTCCTGATTATTCCTAACTGTGTGCTTCACTTGCCACTCAACGACTGCGTTTCAACCAATCCTCACCATTCAAATCGAACAACAAGAAGTTCCGCAACGATATTGTCACAGATCGGTTAAGTCGACAGGATTCTACAACAGTGTAATACATCAAATATTGCAGTGTAATAACTTCGGATATATTACATATATATATATATGAGGTATATTGCATACTTAGACAGAGATAGCTGACGTCACATCGTGTTTGGGATGTAATACGTACAGTGGGCCACAACTATCGATCACGAATAAAATTATTTAATTAATATTGCATACTATTATGATGTTTTAGCGCGCCATCTGTTATGAAAATTCGAAACTATTATAGACGCGTAGGATTATTTTAAAAATTTAACAATTTCTACTGGCCTTACTGCAATGTCTATAATAGTTTCGAATATTACATACTTATTAATATTTCGAAAAAAGCAAAGAAAAATATATTTTTAGAAACACTTTCGAAACATAAGACTCTTCAATATTCGTGCAGATAAAAAGAAAGCCTGTTTAAGTCAATGTAATTCAGCACTATTTTCTTTATCCTCGAGCGAAAGTGAATAAACTTCTTCCTGTTTACAAATTTAATCTGGCAAATAAGAACTCTTTTTGCTTTACTAAATATTAATAATTTAAGAAAACAATTTAAATCCAAATTTTTTTATATTGTATTAATATTCAGAGTATAAATAATTAGGCAGAAAAAATGTCTCTCTCATTAATAAATAGCTGTTTTGTAAAAAAGAAAAATTCAAAACAATTCTGCTTCAACCACATGAAAAGGTTAGACAACGAGATGTAAATATTCTGTAAATAGAATATTATTGATTTATTTAATAGATAGTGTAATTAAATATTCTGTTTTTGTCTCACAATTATTACTAAAATATAAACGGTTCATTCTCTAGAACCTAAACAAATAAATATTATAGAAAAAGGCAGTTCACATGCAGGTTACCTCAATTTCTCTAAACCTATCTCTAAAGCTTTTTTTTTTTCATTACAAAAAATTTCTAAGCGGAAATATTTTTAGTACAGATATATATTTTCACAATTTAACCAGTTTCCTACCGTTTTACATCGCTGTGAAGATGATAAAAAGATATATGGAAAAGGAAATATTAGCATTAAATGGTTACTTTTATTATTGTATAAACAGATGGTTTTCTAAACCCTATAAAGACACCAATTTGAAGGACAACTATTACCTTTAGAGATCACATTTGTAAAACAATATATATTTAGAGATAAACTGAAATTTCCCAACCTGCACTGAAAGGCCACCTCCAGAAGGGACTAGCAGCGTCTATATTTTAGAGCATTCCTTACAGCAAGTCGTATTATTATTCTCACAATATAAACTGGTATATTTGAAGTGAGACAAGAGCAAAAACTTGTGTTTTACTACATTTTTTTTATGGCTTTCATCATATTTTAGAATAAATAACAATCAATATCTAATATATTTTAATTATTCTAGAATTCTGGCCATATACCCTTTCTAGTTTAATCAAGAAAAGCCTAGCGAGGTCGCGTTTCAAGAGGGCTGCCCTCGTCAGCGTGGAGCAGACGACCAAAACATTTCTGGCCCTTCAAACTTCATTAAAATCAAGGAAAGAGAATTTGAGTCCATAAGTACGTGAGAACGCCGAACTTTATGAAAATAGAATGTCATATAAGTGTGTGAAGTTGTACTGAGAGAATATTAATCGATTCTATAATACTGAAATATATTATAGAATAAATAAAAATCAGCAAATATATGAATAAGTTGATATTCATTCCGAAAGATGGCGTAAGAAATCAAAACTCTCAGTTAGGCAATCAGGATATGTATTTTTTTTTCCAACCTGATTTCAGTATATATCAAATTTCAATCCCGTACTATTTTGAATATTTCTTCAAATATTTATTTAAAAATAATCTCTAAAAAACAATAACTAATATAATTGAAAATAAATATCGAGAAACGCGTTAGTGAAACATTTAAAAGGATAACTTTCGGGCTGAAAACTTTCCAACGAACCAACCTATTTACAATGAGCTGTATAGAATCTGGTTATATATGACAATTATATGAGATATATAATCAACACAAATTCTTTGTAGCCTCATTTTACATATAGGGTCAATGAAGAGCCTTTAGTTAGAAAGAGTTCGCATGTTTTATGTTGGAAATTCAAAGAATTCGACAATTTCATCCATTTTCAAATCGATAAAATTCATAAATGGCAAATAACACATCAGTTGTTGGAGGTGACGATGGAGCCTACAGGTCTAGATGAGACGGCGTTGGCACAGTGACCAAGAATGGGAAACAACGTATAAAGTGACGGCATTTCTTGTAGAATAAATTCCTAACTGCTTTGAAAAAAAGAACAAGAGATTCTAAGTCAAAAGGTCTCTAGAAGTCGACCTTTGGACAGTCTTCTTCTTCTTCTGGGATGTCTGAACGGTTGTTTGACTTTATATGTTTCATAAATTTGCAATTACACAAGGAAATATTTATATCATGTATAATAGATGTTTTCTAGATCACAAAAAAAGGCAAATATATTGGATAAAAACGATTATTCAAGTATTTCCTATAGAAAAACTAGTTGATGGAAAAGTAAGACGAAAGGAAGGCATGTAGTTTATCACCCTTCTCCAAAGATTAATTTCGGCAAGCCAACTTTTATTATCACCTAGTTTAATTTACATATTTACGGCACCGTACCTACTTTTTAATAAAACGCTCTTTTAATTTTCGCCTTGTGCTAATTTCCTAGGAATGCCATCCTGTGATAGGAGATTCCCAATTGTTCACCCCAGAAGAATGTCTATACAGAGAATGTGGTTTGAGGAGAGAAAAACTCATTTAATTTATTTATTGCTGGTTATTAATAGTTTTCTCCTTAATGCATTTTAAATAGGAATCGATTTATTTGAATAATGGTTAGCGCATCCATGGAGATTCTTCGGATGAGCGAGTCTTTCTTGAGGGACCATGATGGGCCACATACCTTGTTTGAATTCAAATGGTCTCATACTGCGAAATATTCTATTCTATACTTTATTAATTGAAAATTCTTGAAATTTAGAAGCTTGCATTTTCATATGTTACATATAATAAGATAACGATACGTTAAAACCAGAAGAATTTATAATAATTGGATTATAATATAGAATCTTCCTTGATTTTACATTTTGATTTTATCAATAACGAATCAAGGGTCTCTTTCTTCTTCTTCTTCTTTCTTTATTTCTTAAGCTTTGGGGCTAACAAGCTCTTCAACACAGAGATCCTGAAGTATAAGTACAGTCGTGAAGTTGTTCTTCAGGATCTCTGTGTTGAAGGGAATGTTGTCCCGAAAGCTTGAAAAATAAAATAAATAAGAAAATAAACAAAACCCTTGATTCGTTATTAATTAAATAAAAATAATTGGATTGTCTCTCCCACAATATAAATTAATGAAACATACAGTTGACAAGGGTAGAAAATATTAGTATCTAATTATACGTATTTGGGATATAAAAATAATAAAATAAACAGTTTAAATAATTCATTTCACGCCACCATTTTAAAAATGTACTTTTATTAAGCTAGCGTTGAGCTCTCTTTCATAAATTCAAAATATATAATTGTAGAAATACATCATTCCTCTTATATCAGATATATATTTACTCTGAATATAATATTTAACTTAAATAGTTAGAAGAAGAAAAAAGAAAATCAGCAATTTGCAATCAATTAAGCTGTGGCTTTTATTCTAGATTAACATAAATAGGAATCTATATTACTTCAAGCAATAGAATGTATCTGAGGCTCTTATTTATTCTTACTTCATTATGTCTCTTCTATAGAAGTTTAATTATAAATGAATTAAAAAACAGTTGAAGATGGAGATATAGAAGATGAAATGTAAAATTTCTATATATCGCTAGTCACTGAATGAACTAACTAATTGGCTAACTTTCACCCAATCAGGGATCCTGGTCGTTAGAAGCTGGGTTATTAGCTTTCTTGTCACCAAATAAGCCAGGCGCCCAATCAGCTTTATTGATATACCCCCGTATGTTCTTTTCTTCTACTCTCTTTTCTACCTACCTATCTACCTATCCATTCTGGTGTCTATACGTTAAGATACATTAAATATTTACATAGCTGCATTTTATATTTGCATAGTATTCTAATATCACAAAGTTGAGTAAAATAATCAATTTTTGTTTCTTAATACAAGTTCTAGAGATTACATATACTATATGTCTCAAAATAAAATAGTGAAAAACGTTTTAAAACTACAAAAATATTTCCTCACAATGAATTTCTTTATTATTTTAAAATGCAAGCTTACAAGCGATAATCGCTTTTCAAACGCTCTCTGTGTAATTTGTAAATATTTCTTGAAATATATAAACTATGTTTTAATTAAGCATGTTGAAGAGCTATTATCACTTGAAATCTTACATTTTAAAATAAAAAATAAAATATTTATTGTGAGGAAATATTTTTGTAGTTTTTACAAATACTAATAGTATTACAGGTTTTACTACATGTACGTTCTACTATACTATTTACTATACTATCTACATATATAGTACCTATATAGATAGATACATTATACTGATAATACTGATAGTACTGATAATACTGATAGTACTGATAATACTGATAGTACTGATAATACGGATAGACTTATACGTTGTACAGATAGATAGAAATTCTATTACATGTTTATATACATATATATTTTGAAAATAGAGAAATCCATAAATATATCTCTAATTAAAAAGGCATATATTGGATTTTAAAATAATTTATTTTACTAATATTTCAGTTGGCCGAACGGCAACCTTTATCAAGGTGTTATAACATACACTGCGTGACATTGAAAATGGAACACCAAGAAATAGTGGCCAGAAAATTATGCAAATTTCAGGGTAGACGCGCCTAATCGAGTTAGGCAAATGATGTAAAATGCGCAGCTCTCGTGCGCACATGGAGTAAGATATAAGGGAAGGAACTTGCAGAAAGGACAGTATTCGTGTCGTTATTTCTTCAAGGAAAATCATTGTAGAAATTTTGTTCTTGTGTCAAAAGACACGTGTAATAACAGAGAATGCCAGGTCATCGTAAACGGAGGCAGTTCAAGCAGACAGACGCTTTACGAGGGGCATGGTGATCGGACTGAAAAGGGCAGGTTGGTCCATACGTCAAATAGCAGCTGATACACACCTTGGTGCGTCCACGGTGCACCGACTGTGGAGAAGATGGTTGGAACAAGGAAATGTGGCAATTTATAGGAATGTCGGTGCAACCAGAGTGACGTCAGCACGTGTGGATCGGCGTATCCTTCGACAAGCAGTGGCGGCCCCACAAGCCACTTGTACCGCCATCCTGCAACATGTGCAAGACACCCTAGATCATTCCATCTCGACCAGAACCATTTCCCGTCGATTGGTTGCTAATGGCTTGCACTCATGCCGTCCGCTAAGAAGGCTGCCATTGACCCCACCGAATAGGCGCCAACGTTTGGAATGGTGCCGGGCTAGATCGACGTGGATGACGGAATGGCACAGGGTCGTGTTCTCAGATGAGTCGCGTTTCTGCTTGTCCAGTGATAGTCGCCGTGTACGCGTGTGGCGTCGACGTGGAGAAAGGTCCAATCCGGCAGCAATTGTGGAGCGCCCCACCGTGAGACAACGTGGAATCATGGTTTGGGGCGCAATCGCGTATGATTCCAGGTCACCTTTACTTCGTATTCAGGGCACTATGACGGCCCAACGATACGTTGATGATGTGCTGCGACCGGTGACACTCCCCTACCTTCAGGGGGTACCCAATGCCCTTTATCAGCAGGATAACGCCCGACCGCACAGTGCTCGCATTAGCCAACAAGCTCTGCAAGATGTACAGATGCTTCCCTGGCCACCGTACTCTCCTGATCTCTCACCAATCGAGCACGTCTGGGACATCATTGGACGCCGTTTGCATGCCTTGCCACAGCCGCGTTCAGAAGACGAACAGTGGCAAATGGTTGAGAGGGAATGGAGAGCCATCCCTCAGGACGCCATCCGTACTCTGATTGACTCTCTACCTAGACGTGTTGCTGCGTGCATCGCCGTCCGCGGTGGTCCTACTTGCTACTAAGCCGACGCCGTTCTCGCTCTGTATTATGACTATCATTTTGAAATAAAGATCACTTATTGTTCGTCCCTGTCTCTCTCTGTCTGCCGAGTTTCATCACTTTCTGGCCACTATTTCTTGGTGTTCCATTTTCAATGTCACGCAGTGTATTTAATGTGTGTCAACAACAAACTCGATTAATTCTGTTGACGTTATGTGGCGCTGAGGTTTTTGTTAACACACATTAAATATATTATAACACATTGATAAAGGTTGGCGTTCAGCTAACTGAAATATTGGTAAAATAAATGATAATTTGATCCGATATATGCCTTTTTAATTAAAAAAAATATATATATGTATGTATATACTACATTTTCTTCTACATATATTAGAGATTATACTACATGTACAAGTACAGATATAAACTACATGTACAAGTGTACACTTAAATATTATACTACATGTACAAGTACAGATATAAACTACATGTACAAGTGTACACTTAAATATTATACTACATGTACAAGTACAGATATAAACTACATGTACAAGTTTACACTTAAAGATTATACTACATGTACAAGTACAGATATAAACTACATGTACAAGTGTACACTTAAAGATTATACTACATGTACAAGTACAGATATAAACTACATGTACAAGTGTACACTTAAAGATTATACTACATGTACAAGTACAGATATAAACTACATGTACAAGTGTACACTTAAAGATTATACTACATGTACAAGTACAGATATAAACTACATGTACAAGTGTACACTTAAAGATTATACTACATGTACAAGTACAGATATAAACTACATGTACAAGTGTACACTTAAAGATTATACTACATGTACAAGTACAGATATAAACTACATGTACAAGTGTACACTTAAAGATTATACTACATGTACAAGTACAGATATAAACTACATGTACAAGTGTACACTTAAAGATTATACTACATGTACAAGTACAGATATAAACTACATGTACAAATGTACACTTAAATATTATACTACATGTACAAGTACAGATATAAACTACATGTACAAGTGTACACTTAAATATTATACTACATGTACAAGTACAGATATAAACTACATGTACAAGTGTACACTTAA
Source organism: Cordylochernes scorpioides (assembly GCA_030710605.1). NCBI lineage: Eukaryota > Metazoa > Arthropoda > Arachnida > Pseudoscorpiones > Chernetidae > Cordylochernes > Cordylochernes scorpioides. The sequence goes on from CP092864.1 coordinate 46,578,272, forward strand.
AGATTATACTACATGTACAAGTACAGATATAAACTACATGTACAAGTGTACACTTAAAGATTATACTACATGTACAAGTACAGATATAAACTACATGTACAAATGTACACTTAAATATTATACTACATGTACAAGTACAGATATAAACTACATGTACAAGTGTACACTTAAATATTATACTACATGTACAAGTACAGATATAAACTACATGTACAAGCGTACACTTAAAGATTATACTACACGTACAAATGTACACTTAAATATTATACTAAATGTACAAGTACAGATATAAACTACATGTACAAGCGTACACTTAAAGATTATACTACACGTACAAATGTACACTTAAATATTATACTACATGTACAAGTACAGATATAAACTACATGTACAAGTGTACACTTAAATATTATACTACCTGTACAAGTATAGATTATTCTACATGTATACTACCTGTACATTCAACTACACTATATGATAGACTGAAATAATCTATTGATATAGATATACATTCTATCACACTATCTACTATACTATTCAAATTTAGTGACTATATAGATGGGTACATTATACTAATAGACAGATGAATGATTCTACTATAATATTAATATATGTATATTGTATAAATAGATAGATATTCTATTGCATGTGCGCTTCAGATTATTCCACATATATTGCCGATTATACTACATGTAGATTACCTAGACTATATCTGATAGATATAAAATCTATCATCTTATTATAGATAGACATTCTGATTCATTCATTATAACAGGATTGTGGATTTCGACAAATTACATAGAAAATAAATAAAAAGACGACGCACCTTTTTTGGACTATCTCTTTAATTAGCTGAAGAAGGGCTTCCCGAAAGCTACCTTTAATCAATTAAATAAAATAATTGCAGTTTTGGGATTTTTTAAAAAATCTTCTACATGTACTATAGATTATAGAGACTAAATATACTATAAGTTCTAGAGACTAACATTTGCTGCGTTGCACAATCCTTCGACTAGCTGTCTGTAATGGGATGTTGGGATGTAAGATATGGTCGATGTATTATTTTTGTCTTATTTTATTCACAGAGAGTTAGTAGGGCAGTAGATGGAAAATTGATTGAGGTAATGTAGAGGATATATCAATAAATATTTAAAAGTCTACATATAACTCAATTTTTCAAAATTTCCTCTTCGTGCAATAGAGTAATGTAAATATTAGAAATATAACACATAGACTTTGATTCTTAGAGAGATTCTCAATTATTATCAATACGCTTAACATTTTTGTTTTACACTTTTTATAATTTATAATATTGATACCATTCTCTCAAATCACAGCGTCAGAATTACTCAATATGCATAAATTAATGCATAATATTTCTTTAAACTTGCTAAAATAATAACTTGATTGTAACCATTCAAAATACAAAATAATGTAAAAAGGTCCATATAGTCGGTCAAATGAAAAAGGTAATTCCACAAAATCGAAGTGAACAAGATGTCACATTAAACGGTGCCAAGATTTCATCCAATCACCGACCTAGTAAATCTCTTCCAAAAATCCTAGATTTAAAGTCTTTAGAGGCAGTTCATTTTAGCCTGTCTCCACACAGGTCGTCATTGTGATGTAGCTTCTTTTACTTCGTATATCATCCTTTACTGTGTGAATCCCATTGTGTGAATATCATCTGATTTATCTACCATTTTGTAAATTTACACTCATGGACAAACCACTTAAGGGAGGTAAGTAGTACAAGTACTTTTATATATTACCTTTTATATCATTCTATCTGGTTTACACCTTTGAAAGCAATATATTACAGACTAGCGCGCCATCTGTTATCAAAATTCGAAACTATTTTAAAGGCGTAAGATTCTTTTTGAAATTAAACAATTTCTACTGCCCTTACTGCAATGGAAAAATTAAAGGAAGGGCCTGGTTCATTTTTCCATTGCAGTAAGGGGCAGTAGAAATTGTTTAATTTCAAAAAGAATCTTACGCCTTTAAAATAGTTTCGAATATTACAGACTGTTTATCCATTTGCCTAATATAGAGAAAAATGAAAGTGACCAATACTAATAGTAAAGCGCCATCTATCTGCCAATAAATAATTTTTATGTTAAAATTTCAACCGAAAGACGTTTCTTAATAAATCAAGAAAAGCTAACTAACGTACACGTTTCGGGTTGTTGACCTTTTTGTATATATGATATAAATTTGCTGCAAGATAAATAAGGGATATAAATTATTCAATATATGAGAAAGTTTTGCTCCCTAATATATATTCTCCTTGGTACTAAGTAACTAATTATTAAAAACACAGTGAGGGCATCAATAAATAAAAGTTTAATGTCGCAACTTTCCTGCAGCAAACCCATCACTTTTACTGCGGCCACCCATCATTGTGCCCGATCTGATTGCAGACCTGCTCCCTGTTTAAAAAGGCATTAAAATGTTAATAGTTCCTCCTTTATTTTGAAGGCGCTTCCGAATTGATTTTAGGAAAGGTGCATTTTATCGGGATAAAGGATTGCCTTCACCTGGTCTAAACAGGGCGTCACAATAGGCTCAAATTTGTTAGGAGAGTGCTAGTAGAATTTTATTCAATCTTGAAGAAATATATTAAGAGTGAAATATTATTAAACTTATGATATATCAAATATTAAGTAAATTATACAGATTTCGGAACCGCACATAAGGATTTATTTTAATAATAAATAAATTAGGAAAAGAGAGTATGACATCTAGGCTGAATGCAAACCCTAATTTGTGAAATATTTATAACGCACCTGTTTCATTTAAAATAAACCAAATTTCTACATCCCTGACAGCAATAATAAAATAATGGAAGATACTTTGTGAGGGTTCAACACTGATGAGCCAGGAGCTATGAATATTTTTATATTTGAAGTAAGGTTTGCAGTAGCAACACACTGCTCTCAAGACAACAAAGAAGACCTAAAAGAGGAGTATTTGAGAAATTCAAAGAAGAAAATGAAAATATTGGTTTTAAATTAAATGTGATACACAGCAATATCAAATCCATAACTACCAATACTATTAAAACTTTGAAATCCATCAAGAAAAAAATTGATATAATTGTTCACTTCATATTCTTAGGATCTAGGATTGAAATGATGCGAGGTTGCTTTGAGGAAGTTAAGAGAAGAATAGCATTTGAAAGGGATGCAATCATGATATCAGTCAAGATTATGAGATAAAATAACAAAATTTCCAAATAAATATAGAAATTGAAACCTATTGCCGGGAAGTGGGGGATGACACCGATCATACAGAATTCTAAAATCTTGGGAACCTCAAAATGTCATCAGGTTGGTACAAATGTACCAAATCTCAGACTTCTAGATTTTCTATAAGCATTCTAAATTTCTATCGCCAAATTCAAAGAACAACTAGACCACCCAGAAGTCATAATATTTTGTCAACTTGTATTGTCATCTGGTTTGATAAAGTATAACACAAATTTTCTGGACATTCAAGTGGTCTTTGAGTTTATTAGAAATTGATTACAAGATTTTTGTGAACAGAAAGACAGGCAGACATGGTAGCAAGTTATATAAAAGCTTTTAAAAAGAAAAATAGTTAAGGTTCTTCCAATAGAATATTTTGTACCTGTTACGAATGATTAGAACCATCATTCAAAAAAAGACTTGAAACTTCTTGGATCAAATCGTTAGATGATGAATAGATCAAATTCAAATGGCATTGTGTAAAACTATTGTTCGAAAGTGATAATTCCTATTCGTAGGTTTGGTTTGACTTTGAGTAGGAAGTTATTTATCTCATTTTTAAAATTGTATTTTGATTTTATGAAAACAAAGTTATAGCATTAACCTATTACTTTTCAACGAATTTTATTAGTCCTAAGAACTGTTATACCACAGAGCAATCTTATACACTTATCGTCAAAACATAAGATGTTGTACCTTTTAGTATGTACTGTAGAGCAAGATTCTGAAAATGACTCTGAAAAATATTCTATACACCTTGAATATTCTATATACAGTTACGAGCGTCATGCGTTCTTCATCTCTGTCACCGTTTGCTTTTTTTTTTGAATGGCGCTCTCCTATTGGTTGGCTACGATCACGCCACCTTTGCCCCCCCCCCCCCCCCCCCATCATGCCCCCCCCCCGCTCGCTTTGTTGTTTTTGTAACTATTGTGTTGGAGCGGGTCGCTCCTTAAATAAATGCATATATTAGTTAATAACTAAATGGAATCCTCTCTTTCTTTTACCCAGTAAGAGACGCCTACGGAAGCCAACAGTACATAGACAGATAAAGCACATAGACTATAGTTATTAACAAATATATGCATTTATTTAAGGCGCCAATTTATAATTATAACAAATAGTATTTGAATAAAAACATTCAATCGGGTAAAACATGGGCGTTGCCCGGGTCATTCGGCTAGTTCTATATACAGTTACGAGCGTCATGCGTTCTTCATCTCTGTCACCGTTTGCTTTTTTTTTTTTGAATTGGTTCGCTACGATGGCGCCGCCACTGCGCGAGACACTTTGCCCCCCCCCCCCCCCCACTCGCTTTTTGGTTTTTGTAACTATTGTGTTGGAACGGGTCGCTCCTTAAATAAATGCATATATTAGTTCATAACTAAATGGAATCCTCTCTTCCTTTTTCCCAGTAAGAGACGCCTACGGAAGCCAACAGTACATAGACTGATCAAGCACATAGGCTATAGTTATTAACTAATATATGCATTTATTTAAGGCGCCAATTTATAATTGTAACAAATAGTATTTGAATAAAAACATTCAATCGGGTAAAACACGGGCGTTAATGATCCAACAGGTCCACGTGTCTAAATTAAAACACGGGCGTTGCCCGGGTCATTCGGCTAGTTATTGAATACATACGAGATAGCCAAGTGTAAACTAAATTGCCTCTGTCTTTTTCTTAAAAAAAAAAGAGACAAAATCGTTTATAAAATACTTTCTATCTACATAAGGTTTGTCCACGAGTGTAAATGTTTATAACGGTCTGTTATTCCTATTTATTTCTACAATTTAAGATGCACCTGAGTGTGGAACTCTTTTAACATAAATAATGAAAAAGGCATCTTATCGTGCAACTGAAAGTTACTGATGGCTTACGCCATCTATCGGAATAAATATCAACTATTCTCGTAGATTTTTAATTATTCCAGAATTTTCCAAACACCCATTCTTGATCAATCAAGAAAAGCTAACCATTTTATAACATAGTTGTTCCGTATATTTGGGACGTATTAAGTTTTTTTTTTTTTGCTTATCCCTAGTACACGTGGTACAGGCCATGGTATTCATGGTGGGTAGAATTAGGCGACTGCTTTTACTGAAGTGCACCACATGTCTACACATGTGAAAAAGCAGTTCGACTTTGCACTTACAAATGTGTCAGAGCTCCGTTTGGTTATACTTGCACTCGCTGGTGGGGTTAGACTTTTGCAAAAATCGGGGTACATTTGAGCATTTTTTTAATCAGAAAAAAATGCTCAATGCGGGAATCGAACCCGGGTCGTAGAGGTCGAAAACCAACGGTTTTGACCACCCTTCCACCGACCCCCCGTATTAAGTATTGTGAAGGGAGGCGTTTGAATGAAAATATATGACGCTTCGTATTATATAATCAAGATTTCTATTAACTCCTATTTCTTCAAAAGCTAAAAAATATTAACCTTCAGGGTATCTTCTCTTTATTCTGAATTATAAAGATTCACGATATACAATATATTCTCAATGTTGTAGACCAATAAGAATCGCCAAAAGCTGATCTTTTCACGTTTTTTAAAATAAATATACTAATAATACGTGTAATAGAAGCATTATATTTTTAACTAAAGATGTTTATAATCTTAATTTAAAAAGATAAAGTCTTAGTACCTGAAAGGTATAACTTTGGGTTACAGAGGTTAGAAAGATTTATAATCTGTACATGGTGAGTGTAAGTCCGAATCGCTTTTATTGCAAACCCAAAGTCTAAAAAAAAAATCGGCCCTGCCAAAAAACCTGGAGACACTTTCAAAACTTCACTTCCTTTATATTTTTATTATTTCCTTGATTTCATAAATTTAATCTTTTTTTCTAACTTAGTTTAAACTCCCCAAGTTTTCTTTTAAGGGAAAAAAATAAGAGGGAAAGAAAAAGGTAAAATCTCGTTATTATTTTGTTTCACTTTTTTTCTAAAGCCAGGATGTCAAAGTATTTAGTTTTTGTTTGGGCCAAACCCGGGAATTAAGTCAAAATTTAAATTTATAACAAGGGAGTTTTTAAGCTTAACTTTTTTTGTTTTAAGAGTGAATTTAATAAAAACCTACTATGTTTAGAAACAAGGCATTAAATGGAGTTTCAATGATGACAACCCAATGGTACAGCAAACCTTAACCATATCTCCATTAATAGTTTAAATAGTCACATTATTTTTGAGAAATTGGAATATATATTTTATTATTTTGTGTTCACGAATCTAGTTGATTCACAATGGCTATATTTCATATAATATATCTATGATACAGCGAGACAGTTTTAAATGTAGACGTATATTAAACTTTATTAATTAAACCGCTTTAGATTAAGTAAGTTCAAATCATATTAAATTAATAACTTTCAAATGTTATATAAACATAAAACCAATAAGTACAGTATAATTAACTGATATAATATTTCAGTAAATATAAAATGATAAGTATATTAGGAATAAAAATTGTGGGTTCGTTTCCCATCCCTGGACACTTTTATTTTTCCGTTCGTCATTACTCTTCATAATTCACCCTTTCATACCTCACCCAAAAAAGGTTTAAAATAGTCGATATTTTACCTTGAAATAAAAATTTTGATTTTTCGTTTAAAAGAAACTCATGCGGTGTAACTTCAAGTGTCGTTTTACAATCACAGGCCGCAGTGTATTATATTATATTATATTATATTAGGAATAAGTAGTAAAAAATGTTCACTAAATGTAAATCCTTTCTAATCAATCTGAATTCAAGAGAGAACAAGGTATTGTATATGTAAAGATTATATTTCTTAATATATCGATCAGAAATGTAAAAAATATGTTTTTTCTTTAATCAATTCCATTTTTAAAATCAGAGAGAATCCAACAGAATATTAGCAAAAGATACATACGATCTGAAACATATTATTGGTAAGTATTATCTGTGTGAGGCTAATATTCATTCTTGGTAAACACTATAATCTTCTATTTTATAAACCTGAGGCTATAAAAATAAGATATTAACGACAATTTCACTTATTATAGAATTCAATTCAATTATTTAATCTGTATAATCAGCCTTCTAAAGAGAGGAGATAGAACCATATATATATATAATTCATATATATTCTAGAATAATAAAACATCCAGGTAAGCCGCAGCCCAACATATGTAGAAGAGGGACATTATAAGGAAAGCGTGAAATGAGACTAAAACGCAAATAGACGCTCAACGTATGCAACGTTCTGCTTTGACGACGCTACAAAGAGGGTATTAAATCTATATTAACACTGTTTTACCCACTTTATTTGATTTACAATGGATTCACAGTATTAACATCAATGTAAAGCATTCTATTTTACACTCAAAGCGATGTTTCCAAAAGCAGAAAATTCAATCCACGTAGTCAAATATTTGATTGCGGTGGTATACTGGAAAGGTTTATTGAAAGAGGAGTAAATTAAAATAGGTTGGCTGTGTGGTAGCCTATCACAATTTGTACTCATTTCTAATTAGTGAGCTATATACATTATCTAATTTTATCACGCGGGTGTGTAATTAATATTGTTGTACCAGGTTGTCGTTGAACAGACTCTTCAGCCTTTACCTTTTCCTCAGACATGTCTTGTATCTTACCAGAACGTGCTTCAACCATCCTACAAGTTTAGATAAGTTAATAATGAGATAACTATATTCCAAGTAGCCTCTAAATTAATATATTTATTTCTCACATCAAAATTTTAAGAATTGTGAAATAACACTGTGTACCAAAATACAAATAGTGATTTTATGATCCATAATCTATTTATAATACATATTATGTTTATTAAAATAAATTAATATAGAATATCAATTTAAATATAAAATATATGAAAAATAATATTACGAATAAACATAAAAATAGGTGCATTAGCCATGATGCTACAATATCCCTCATCATTATCTCAGGTTTCTCACTTCTACTTTATACAATGTAATGGCGATTAAATTTGCCATACAGGTTTATATATTGATCTACTGTATAAAGGTTATTGCTAATATGCAATTAAGTTGTGATTTATATAAATAAACATCATTTGAAGATGAACTTTTCATAAAGAAGTAAACTAAAAACTAAAAATTTAACACTGTATTTGTATTTTCATCTGAATATTATGTGCTTTCATTAAAATTTAAAGAAGAAAAAAAAAAA
>CP092864.1:46586799-46724472 GCA_030710605.1 Cordylochernes scorpioides
GATTACCTAAATCGTGCAATTGAAACCATTTTTCTCTATTATATATGTATAATATATAAAGGCCTTACAGCAAGATTCTTTTAAATATATATATTGGGAGCTTTCGGGTGTTAATTTCTATAATAACTTGTATTTGAAATAAATATATTCAAGGAGGATCACAATAAGTCACCATAAGGTAGAGAAGTAAATAAATAAAGAGCGAAGTTAAAGTAGCTATATATATGTTGTGATTTATTTATTGTTACAAAAAGCACGAAGTCCAAAGGACTATTGTGCTGTGCCAGTATTATTTACATATATTTGATTAATTATTTACACGATGGATTAGTAGTTTTTTTGTAAATTATTGTACAAATAGTTCTAAACATAACAAAGTTCTCATAAGATAGAGTATATACACAAAGAGAATTTGGTAATGTTTCAAAGTATCTACATACAATTTGATTAGTCAGAGGGCAAGTTAAAAGAATATGTTCTGGTGATTCTCTCTCTCTCAACATCTAAGCGGCATTCACATGTTGGATCATTGATAACATTCAATTTGAATAGGAAACTTAAGAAGGGTCCTTTGCCTGTTAAGAATAAAGTAGTGAATTTATCAGAAGAAATGAAATTTGGGACAGCAATTGGAAAGAATTTCTTGAACAGTTCATTAGATTGAGAAAGATAAAACTTAAATTTTAGATCCAGATATAGTTTGTTTAATTCTTTTTGAAGGGGTTTTTTGAGTGTTCGATCTGTGAGAGAATTTGTCATATTATACTTTGTAATAATTCAAGATAATCGGACAGTAAAGGGGTTTTCGCTAGTATATGTGTGATGTAAGAAGATGAAGTCTTATAAGCATGAATGCATCTAATAAGAATTTGATATTGTATAGAATTCAACTTGGATCTTTTTGCTGCAGTGATAAAAGGAAACCAAATATTTGATGCATAGCTTATTGTAGAGCGTATCATAGCTTTATATAAGATCAATCTACGCCGAGTATCAATGCCCCAAGTACGTGCACATAATGAGAATAATTATTCTTAAGTTTCGTAGCTTTCATAATTATATTGTCAACATGTGTTCCAAAATTAATCTTATTCCTTTGTCTATGATTTTTAAAAATAACTCCCAAAATTTTAACAGTTTCTGATGGTTGAATTATTTTTCCATCAAAATTAATGGGCAATTTTTCATAGTTTGTGATAAGTATTCAAGAGAAAGAAATAATTGTTAACTTGTTTTCCATACATGATTATTTTATGGTATTGGTATGCAGTCATGTAAATCTTAGTAAAATATAATAAAGAAACTTTTAAAATACCAATTTTTCTCAATTAATTAATAATATATTTGAGAAAGTGATATCTGATTTGAGGTTTGAAGAATAAATAAAAAAGAAGATAACGTATTTATATATCTACAGAAATATTTAAACCGGCCATCGGAAAACAACAACAATGAGTTTATATAGTCTGAAGCCGTGACATCTGGCGATCGACTTTATAGAGTAGTTTGTTCAAGAATATAATTCTCCAACTTAAAATATATTTTTAAATAACATATATATCTATTTGTGAAAATAGTACGAAAGTGAATTTGTACTTGGATCAGGTAGATAAATTAAGAAAAAAGGCATTTTCTAATTGTACAACTGAAAGTTGCTGATGGCTTGCGCCATCTATCAGAATAAGTATTTTGTCCAAACCTGAAAAAAATTAAAATCAACAATTATTTAATATTTATTACGATAGATGACGCAAACCATCAGCAACTTTCAGTTACACGATCATGAAATGCCTTTTATGTATATATATTTGGATAAAATTATTTATCATTTTTATTTTATAGTACCTATACTAAAGTAATTTATTCTACAAGAATCACACTACCTCTAAGCTTTCAAATTGTCCTTTTATTCCCCCAAGGAAGGTGTAACGATTAACAATGAACGGGAATTAATTTATAAGGAAAAATGGTGGAGTTTAATATGCTAACACATGCTAACACGACTCGAACTTAACTAATATCCTAACTGAAACTCAATTAGTAGAATACAATATATATACAGATACATGTGTACACTAGTCAAAATAGGATTAAAACAGGTTATTTATCTTCGATAACTTAACACTTAGCATTATACAATAGATCCTCCCATGAGAGACTATTCGAAGAACAAAGATACTTCTGGTCTCTCATAGATTTCCTTGTAGACAGGATTCTAAACGTTCAAGTTATTTATGTATTAATACTAAATTTCGCTGCATTGAAGGGTTTACAGCTTTTTCAACCATATCAATAAAGATTTCGAAACAAAATAACTACTCTCATAATTAAATATTGTTCATCAAAATATTGTAAATATGTGAATATGTAATGGGTAAATCTAAACTCCATATTTAGCGAGTTCATCAAACTATTTGAATATAAATGTTACAAGTGTACAAGCGAACACTTTATGTACATAGTTTTTAAACAAACTTATCCTTATTAGACAAAATTTTAGAGAAAATCAACATAATTATATTTACATCTTGGCAATACAGTCCGTACAGTACAGTCCGCACTATTTATGGAATGATTATAAATAATTTACAATTATATGATATAAGGATTAACCAAAAATATTTATATATATATATATATATATATCTGTGGCGACCAAACTTTACTTCAGCGAGCGCGAACTGGGACAAAGCTGAGCTAAACATACGGGTAGTAGTGTGACGGCCTCGGCAACCGCGAGCTGAGAGAACACCTAACTACGCATGCGCAGGCGATATCCGGGACTCTGGCCACGCGCGTCGTTCAACAAGGCTTGCTTCCAACGGCCGTTACTTCTTTTCTCTTTATATATGTCTGGCTTTAAATAAATTAATTTATTTTATAAAAAATAATTATAATTTTATCAGCGGCCTTTTCACAAGCCACACCAACACTCACGCAACCATCCCACATATCGAAAAATCTTTCGCACTGAGTTTCTTTATTACAAAACACATCGAGCCTTTCGGACTTTCGCTCTTCAACAAGCGAAATAACAACTGAGAGTAAGCATGGGGTGAGGGATTTACTTAATGATGGCTATTTAATCCGGTTAGTTGGCACTTTGCACTCCAGGAACCTGGGTTATAAATATCTCTCTCTCTTCTTTTGATTTGGAGTATGACAGAATTGTTCTGGGATGTCTATTCTCCTGTTGATACTGTTCTTATTTTTTTATATGAAGGATTCGAGGATAAATCTTTCTGACTTGGAAGGTATATTACAGTAGTGGCAGGTAAGGATTTTTTTACCAGAAATCTCGGATAAAAATCATAAGAATAATATTTATCAAAATAATATCCTTTGTTTGAATATCTATTCAATATTAAATAATAACAAAATTTAGATAAAAATTAAGAGAACAATATATTTTATTATACAAACACACACATTAAACGTATTCGAATCTCTCATGAGTGCCATTTCTATTTTTAAAACATTTGTTGTACTATTCATTCTTATTGAAAGCGATTTGCCATTGGAAATGACGTTAGTTCAAGTATTTTTTCGATTTTACCAAATTGTTTGCTAGAGCATATTATCGATATACGAAGTATCATTGTATTAAGAAAGTTAATTTCTATTACAATATACACAAACTATAATCAAAATAGAAAATAAATACTATTACGATATTTAAACGTAGCTTGACGAATTGATAAAATGACATTAAATAAAATATTTTCCAGAAAATAATGTGACAATGGGATATAATAAATCTGAGAATTTAAAAGTTGAAGGGGAAATGACCGTGGATATTGGGTCTTAGATGCCAGGCGAAGGGGGGAAAAGTGATTAAAGAAGAGGTCTGAAAGGTCAGGAAGAAAGAAAAATGAATCCAAGTGTTTCTTCTCTGATGAAAGGATTGACACAAAGCCTTCCTCCCACCAGATTATCCAAGAAGATGTGAGATAACAATGCCGCCCTGGGAACCTATCGATGGGAAAGTCTTCTCTCCTTCATTTCTGATATTTTCAACTTTTTACTTCCTAAATTCTGATTATATCGAACTCCTATAATAGATCTTCAATATATACATAATATTTTTATACTCTATATATCAAAATATAAATAAATTTGTTTATTAATGAATAAATACCATCTTTTATAAAGAGCTTTTAGATAATGAAGTAAAGTAAACTTGCCATAGCATAGTTAAGATTCATATTGTATCAAATTTTCTGGAAAAGGGCGTTATCCCGATGCTCGAAAAACGTTTAATTATAAAGATACTCATCCTTAGACGTTTAATTTATTATCTAAAATCTCTTGCAAAGGATTATATTATAAATAGAGAAAATGTGATGGTAGAAAGCCTTTGTTTAAAATAGTGAAACAACATATTTAAGTCGAAGCTACTATTATATAAATATAACCTTCAATATATGAAATATTAACCTCTGTCCTAGTAGTGTTATATCTCATTAGAAGTCAGGTTAGTTCAGTTTAGAGTCATTTATGGTTTTATTAAGATTGTCTCTCAAATATATGGTCGTTAAGAAATCGCTTACATGGAAGTTTCATTGTACCTTATCGAAAAATATTATAATCAAATATATATATATAAAATAATAATGATTTTATTTTATCCTGAAGATAGAGACTGCCTGGCCGGCATTCATATATTTTCTATGAAAAATGGACACGTCGGCCAGTTGGAGTTTTTTTTTATATTTTCAACGTTTCGACAAAAATCTTTGTCTTTGTCAGGAGAAGTAAATAAAGCATTTGGCAAGGTGTTAAAAAGTCAACAATTTTTAACGCCTTGCCAAATGCTTTATTTTTATTTTCTTCTATTGACGAAGACAAAATATTTTTGTCGAAACGTTGAGAAAATAAAAAAACTCTAACTGGCCGAAGTGTCTATTTTTCATAGAGTTTACCCTAATTATTAAGATAGTATATTTATAATAATTTAGACAATCCTTTTCGAAAGTTTGCTTATTTATTATAATAATAATAAAATTATATCTTACTGTGACTTAGAATCAATAAAGTGTAGCTATTCCTGTTTAGAAATTTTCTTTCAATATATCATATTTGTATAAACTTTCGAATTTTGCTGTTCTTTTACAGTTTTCTCAATTTTTACTACAAAGAAAAAGGAGTATATACAGAACAAAATTTACATAAAGCTTATTTGCATAATTGATTAATTATGAACCATATTAATTATCTATTGTATCTTTTCTTCTTCATATACTTCAATAAATTTATCTGATAGGATATTTATATGTTGATATAATTTAAATATCAACACTTTTTGCGCTCACAACTTATGGAAATCTATTTCACTTCAGACTAGAAATAAATAATATCTCTCCTTAGTTTTTAGTTATAATTCTAATATTTTTTCATGATGTGAATAAAAGCATTCGCATTCTCCAAATTATGGAAAATTAAATATCTATATGAAATTTATTAATATTTAAATTCTTATTTCTGATAGACCTTTGTGTATCTTTCAATATTTTAACTAGAAATAATTTTGTAGAGGAGTATATGCTTCAAGGATTAGAAATAAAGAAGGATTCTTGAGACGTACTCCTTGAAAAATATTAGTCTGCTTGAAATATTGGAAGTACCAAAAAAGTGGTTTGATCCAAGTGTTTTATCATTTAACTTGTAACTATGTAACTATATTAATGAGCTAATTCTAACGGAGGTATTCTAGCGTATTTTGGAAAGTGATATTAAAGGATCACAGAGCGTCTCTTTTATTCTTATCAATCAATGCGACAAAGCCAATTAGCAAGTAGAAATACAATCCGTAATTAGAACATGTGTTTGTCTATTGACGAGAAAGAGAGAAAATTATTCCCAATTAAAATTATATTAATTTGAGAAGAAGGGAGAGAAGTGAAACAGCGCCTCAAGATGGTTACAACTTAATTGCTCGCTCCTTATTACCCGAGAGAGGATTCGCTTCTTTTCGTATGCAAATCCATCTGATTAGATGTAACAGTGTCGAGGTGATGATCACCATTACAGACTCCCATGGATTTTTCATTAGGCTTTGTGGAGATTTAACTGGGAATTATTGATTTCTTTTGTTGATAAGTGTATTTTCTTATTCACTTATTTTGGTGTCTAAACTTGTCTTGATTTGAATTTATTATTTGATTGGTATGATTGAATTTTTGTTATCATTTATTTAGAAAGAAATATGTAAATTTATATCAATATAGTATCCTCACGTTGTCTACTTCATTAAGTGATTTGAAAGGAAAGTAGCGGCAATCGGATGATGGAAATATATTTGAAAGAGAATTACTCATCCGTGAATACTTTCTATTAGTTTCCATAATATTGGTGTTTTTTTTTTTCTTCTTTAAATTTTAATGAAAGCACATAATATTCAAATGAAAATACAAATACAGTGTTAAATTTTTAGTTTTTAGTTTACTTCTTTATGAAAAGTTCATCTTCAAATGTATATTTATACAAATCACAACCAAATTGAATATTATTAATTACCTTTAAACAGTAGATCAATAAATAAACCTGTATGGCAAATTTAATCGCAGTTACATTGTATAGAGTGGTAGTGAGAAACATGGGATAATGATGAGGGATATTGTAGCATCATGGCTAATGCACTTATTTTTATGTTATTTCGTAATATTATTTTTCATATATTTTATATTTAAA
Source organism: Cordylochernes scorpioides (assembly GCA_030710605.1). Lineage (NCBI taxonomy): Eukaryota > Metazoa > Arthropoda > Arachnida > Pseudoscorpiones > Chernetidae > Cordylochernes > Cordylochernes scorpioides. Next base: position 46,593,490 of record CP092864.1, read on the forward strand.
TTGATATTCTATATTAATTTATTTTAATAAACAGAATATGTATTATAAATAGATTATGGATCATAAAATCACTATTTGTATTTTGGTACACAGTGTTATTTCACAATTCTTAAAATTTTGATGTGAGAAATAAATATATTAATTTAGAGGCTACTTGGAATATAGCTATCTGATTTTTCACTTATCTAAACTTGTAGGATGGTTGAAACACGTTCTGGTAAGATACAAGACATGTCTGAGGAAAGAATAAAGGCTGAAGAGTCTGTTAAACGACAACCTGGTACAACAATATTAATTACACACCCGCGTGATAGATATAGATAATGTATATATCTCACTAATTAGAAATGAGTACAAATTGTGATACGCCACCACACAGCCAACTTATTTTAATTTACTCCTCTTTCAATAAACCTTTCCACTATACCATCGCAATCAAATATTTGACGACGTTGGATTGAATTTTCTGCTTTTGGAAACATCGCTTTGAGTGTAAAATAGAATGCTTTACATTGATGTTAATACTGTCAATCCATTGTAAATCAAATAAAGTGGGTAAAACAGTGTTAATATAGATTTAATACCCTCTTTGTAGCGTCGTCAAAGCAGAACGTTGCATAGGTTGAGCGTCTATTTGCGTTTTAGAGTCTCATTTCACGCTTTCCTTATAATGTCGCTCTTCTAGATATGTTGGGCTGCGGCCTACCTGGATGTTTTATTATTCTAGAATATATATGAATTAAATATGTATATGGTTCTATCTCCTCTCTTTCTAGAAGGCTGATTATACAGATTCAATAATAGCTTTTAGTTTCTGATGTTTACTCGCTGTATTTGAATTCTATAATAAGTGTGAAATTGTCGTTAATATCTTATTTTTTAGCCTCATGTTTAAAAATAGAATATTATAGGTTTTACCAAGAATGAATTTTAGCCTCACGCACCCTCAATAGAATCAGGACCTCTACTGGTAGATGCAACTACCTACTAAATAAGTGGAACATGAGTCCAGACCAGAACTGCGACTGTGGACAAATACAAACAATAAGATTCTTCCAGGGAACACTTGGGGATATCCACCGGTGCACAGAGGAGGCCCTGGAGTGGATTCGTCACCTCGACATTCCACTCTAGAGAAACTTGCCAACATTGTTGTATTGTGCTGTAAAAAACAATATCATAAGCAATATATATAGCCTCACGCAGAGAATACTTACCAATAATATGTTTCAGATTGTATGTATCTTTTGCTAATATTCTGTTGGATTCTCTCTGATTTTAAAAATGGAATTGATTAAAGAAAAAACATATATTTTACATTTCTGATCGATATATTAAGAAATATAATTTTTACATATACATTTTTCTCTCTTGAATTCTGATTGATTTGAAAGGATTTACATTTAGTGAACGTTATTTAATTTGATAAAGAGAGAAAAAAATCAAAGATAAGGAGGATAAGTTTCTTTTATGAACAAACAATCAAGCTTTCGGGCACAAAGTCGCCCTTCTACAGGAATAAAAATATACAAAATCAAGATCCATCTATATATATACAAATAATTAGCATAAGTAATAAATAAATATTAGAAATTAGAGAGATAACATTTAAGTTTTATGTCTGATGTACGAATCAGGTAAATCAAGTGAGACTCTCGTGTCTCGAGTGTAAGGCCTTAACAAATTATTTTTAAGAGATAAAATTTTATTTTATGTGTGATATACGAAATAAATAATAGGAGAAATGTGAATATGCTAATATTTGGTATAATCTGCTAATTAAAAATCAATAAGTTGTTGTATTAACAGCTTATGAAAATATTTCGTTATAAAGATCCGGAATATCAATGTGCCTATTGATGCTATTATATTTCAGAGATAGTAGCGCCTCTACAACCAATCTCTTATATTTATGTTGAATGTTAGAAAAATGTGAACGGGGTTCTATTGTATTAAAAGTATGTCCTGTATTTGAAATATGTTGGGCTATGAGGGATCTAGGGTCGTTATTTCTGATATTTCGGATATGTTCATCAATTCTATCTTTTATATGCCTACCAGTTTCTCCTATGTATAAGCTAGATCCCTCATAGCCCAACATATTTCAAATACAGGACATACTTTTAATACAATAGAACCCCGTTCACATTTTTCTAACATTCAACATAAATATAAGAGATTGGTTGTAGAGGCGCTACTATCTCTGAAATATAATAGCATCAATAGGCACATTGATATTCCGGATCTTTATAACGAAATATTTTCATAAGCTGTTAATACAACAACTTATTGATTTTTAATTAGCAGATTATACCAAATATTAGCATATTCACATTTCTCCTATTATTTATTTCGTATATCACACATAAAATAAAATTTTATCTCTTAAAAATAATTTGTTAAGGCCTTACACTCGAGACACGAGAGTCTCACTTGATTTACCTGATTCGTACATCAGACATAAAACTTAAATGTTATCTCTCTAATTTCTAATATTTATTTATTACTTATGCTAATTATTTGTATATATATAGATGGATCTTGATTTTGTATATTTTTATTCCTGTAGAAGGGCGACTTTGTGCCCGAAAGCTTGATTGTTTGTTCATAAAAGAAACTTATCCTCCTTATCTTTGATTTTTTTCTCTCTTTATCAAGTTACTCCAGAGGATTTTAATTTATTTAACGTTATTTAATACTTATTCCTAATATAATATAATATAATACACTGCGGCCTGTGATTGCAAAACGACACTTGAAGTTACACCGCATGAGTTTCTTTTAAACGAAAAATCAAAATTTTTATTTCAAGGTAAAATATCGACTATTTTTAACTTTTTTGGGTGAGTTATGAAAGGGTGAATTATGAAGAGTAATGACGAACGGAAAAATAAAAGTTTCCACGGATGGGAAACGAACCCACAATTTTTATTCCTAATATACTTATCATTTTATATTTACCGAAATATTATATCAGTTAATTACACTGTACTTATTGGTTTTATGGTCATAGAACATTTGAAAGTTATTGATTTAATATGATTTGAACTTACTTGATCTAAAGCGGTTTAATTGATAAAGTTCAATATACGTCTACATTTAAAACTGTCTCGCTGTATCATAGATAAATTATGTGAAATATAGCCATTGTGAATCAACTAGATCCGTGAACACAAAATAAAAATATAAATATTCCAATTTCTCAAAAATAATGCGACTATTTAAATTATGAATGGAGATATGGTTTGCTGTACCATTGGGTTGTCATCATTGAAACTCCATTTAATGCCTTGTTTCTAAACATAGTAGGTTTTTATTAAATTCACTCTTAAAACAAAAAATGTTAAGCTTAAAAACTCCCTTGTTATAAATTTAAATTTTGACTTAATTCCCGGGTTTGGCCCAAACAAAAACTAAATACTTTGACATCCTGGCTTTAGAAAAAAAGTGAAACAAAATAATAACGAGATTTTACCTTTTTCTTTCCCTCTTATTTTTTTCCCTTAAAAGAAAACTTGGGGAGTTTAAACTAAGTTAGAAAAAAAGATTAAATTTATGAAATCAAGGAAATAATAAAAATATAAAGGAAGTGAAGTTTTGAAAGTGTCTCCAGGTTTTTTGGCAGGGCCGATTTTTTTTTAGACTTTGGGTTTGCAATAAAAGCGATTCGGACTTATACTCACCATGTACAGATTATAAATCTTTCTAACCTCTGTAAACCAAAGTTATACCTTTCAGGTACTAAGACTTTCTCTTTTTAAATTAAGATTATAAACATCTTTAGTTAAAAATATAATGCTTCTATTACACGTAATATTAGTATATTTATTTTAAAAACGTGAAAAGATCAGCTTTTGGCGATTCTTATTGGTATATAACATTGAGAATATATTGTATATCGTTAATTTTTTTTATTCAGAATAAAGAGAAGATACCCTGAGAGTTAATATTTTTTTTTTTGCTTTTGAAGAAATAGGAGTTAATAGAAACCTTGATTATATAATACGAAACGTCATATATTTTTATTCAAACGCCTCCCTTCACAATACTTAATACGGGGGGTCGGTGGAAGGGTGGTCAAAACCGTTGGTTTTCGACCGCTACGACCCGGGTTCGATTCCCGCATTGAGCAATTTCTTTTCTGATTAAAAAAATGCTCAAATGTACCCCGATTCTTGCAAAAGTCTAACCCCACCAGCGAGTGCAAGTAAGCAAACGGAGCTCTGGCACATGTGTAGACATGTGGTGCACATAAAGTAAAATCAGTCTCCTACTTCTACCCACCATGATTATCATGGCCTGTACCACGTGTACTAGGGATAAGCAAAATAAAAACGTCCCAAATATATGGAACAAACTATGTTATAAGAGTTCCACAATCAGGAGCATCTTAAATTGAATAGGAATAACAGACCGTTATGAACATTTACACTCGTGGACAAACCTTAAGTAGATGAAAAGTATTTTATGTCGATTTTGTCTGTATTTTGTTTTTGTTTTTTTGGAGAAGATGAAGACAGAGGCAAATTTGTTCACACATAGTTTTCTCGTATGTCTTCAATACTATTCAGTGTGTATGAAATATTTCTCGGAGTCATTGTCAGAATCCCGTTATACAGTACATGCTAAAAGGTACTATTTTCTTAGGTTTTGACCATGAGTGTACTCTGTGACTATAACAGCCTTAGAGCTAAGAAAAATCGTTGAGAAGTAATAGGTTAATGCTATAAATTTATTTTCATAAAAACAAAATACAATTATAAAAATCAGATAAGCAACCTCCATTAAAGTCAAACCCAATCTACGAGTATGAATTATCACTCTCTAATAATAGTTTTGCACAATGCCATTTGAATTTAATTTATTTATCATCTCTAAATATTTAATCCAAGAAGTTTCAAGTCTTTTTTTGAATTAAGGTTCTAATCATTCGTAACAGGTACAAAATATTCTATTGGAAAAACCTCAACTATTTTTCTTTTTAAAAGCTTTTATATAACTTGTTGCCATGTCTGCCTGTCTTTCTGTTCACATATCTTGTAATCAATTTCTAATAAACTCAAAGACCACTTGAATGTCCATAAAATGTGTGTTATACTTTATCAAACCAGATGACAATACAAGTTGACAAATATTTCTGACTTCTGGGTGGTCTAGTTGTTCTTTGAATTAGGCGATCGATTTTTAGAATGCTTACAGAATACCTAGAAGTCTGAGATTCGGTACACTTGTACTAACCTGATGACATTGTAAGTTCTCAAAATTTCAGAATTCTGTATGATCGGTGTCATCCCCCACTTCCCAGCAATAGGTTTCAATTTCTATATTTATTTGGAAATTTTGTTATTTTATCTCATAATCTTGACTGATATCATGATTGCATCCCTTTCAAATGCTATTCTTTACTTCCTCAAAGCAACCTCGCATCATTTCAATCCTAGATCTTAAGAATATGAAGTGAACAATTATATCAAATTTTTCTTGATGGATATCAAAGTTATTAATATTATTGGTAGTGTGTGTTATGATTTTGATATTGCTGTGTATGACATTTAATTTAAAACCAATATTTCACTTTCTTCTTTGATTTACTTAAATATTCCTCTTTTAGGTCTTCTTATTTTTTTGTCTGAGAGCAGTGTGTAGCTACTGCAAACCTTACTTCAAATATAAAAATAATCATAGCTCCTGGCTCATCAGTGTTGAACACTCACAAAGTATCTTCCATTATTTTATTATTGCTGTCAGGGATGTAGAAATTTGGTTTATTTTAAATGAAACAGGTGCGTCATAAATATTTCACAAATTAGGGTTTGCATTTAGCCTAGAGGTCATACTCTCTTTTCCTAATTTATTTATTATTAAAATAAATCCCTATGTGTGCTTCCGGAATCTATATAATTTACTTAATATTTGATATATAATAAGTTTAATAATAATTCGCTCTTAATATATTTCTTCAAGATTAAATAAAATTCTACTAGCACTCTCCTAACAAATTTGAGCCTATTGTGACGCCCTGTTTAGACCAGGTGAAGGCAATCCTTTATCCCGATAAAATGCACCTTTCCTAAAATCAATTCGGAAGCGCCTTCAAAATAAAGGAGGAACTATTAACATTTTAATGCCTTTTTAAACAGGGAGCAGGTCTGCAATCAGATCGGGCACAATGATGGGTGGCCGCAGTAAAAGTGATGGGTTTGCTGCAGGAAAGTTGCGACATTAAACTTTGATTTATTGATGCCCTCACTGTGTTTTTAATAATTAGTTACTTAGTACCAAGGAGAATATTTATTAGGGAGCAAAACTTTCTCATATATTGAATAATTTATATCCCTTATTTATCTTGCAGCAAATTTATATCTATATATACAAGAAGGTCAACAAACCGAAACGTGCATGTTAGTTAGCTTTTCTTGATTTATTAAGAAAGGTCTTTCGGTTGAAATTTTGACATGGAAATTAATTTTTGCCAGATAGATGGCGCTTTACTATTTGTATTTGTCAGTTTCATTTTTCTCTATATTAGACAAATGGATAAACAGTCTGTAATATTCGAAACTATTTTGAAGGCGTAAGATTCTTCTTGAAATTTAACAATTTCTACTGCCCTTACTGCAATGGAAAAATGAGCCAGGCCCTTCCTTTACTTTTTCCATTGCAGTAAGGGCAGTAGAAATTGTTTAATTTCAAAAATAATCTTACGCCTTTAAAATAGTTTCGAATATTGATAACAGATGGGGTGCTAGTCTGTAATATATTGCTTTTAAAGGTGTGAACCAGATAGAATAATATAAAAGGTAATATAAAAGTACTTGTACTACTTAACTTCCTTAAGTTTTGTCCATGAGTGTGAATTTACGATTTGGTAGATAATCAGATGATATTCACACAATGGTATTCACACAGTATAGGATGAAATACGAAGTAAAAGAAGCTACATCACAATCACGACCTGTGTGGAGACAGGCTAAAATGAACTGCCTCTAAAGACTTTAAATCTAGGATTTTTGGAAGAGATTTACTAGGTCGGTGATTGGATGAAATCTTGGCACCGTTAAATGTGACATCTTGTTCACTTCGATTTTGTGGAATTAACTTTTTCATTTGACCGACTTTTTACATTATTTTGTATTTTGAATGGTTACAATCAAGTTATTATTTTAGCAAGTTTAAAGAAATATTATGCATTAATTTATGCATATTGAGTAATTCTGACGCTGTGATTTGAGAGAATGGTATCAATATTATAAATATAAAAAGTAAAAAACAAAAATGTTAAGCGTATTGATAATAATTGAGAATCTCTCTAAGAATCAAAGTCTTTGTGTTATATTTCGAATATTTTAAATTACTCTATTGCCTGAAGAGGAAATATTGAAAAATTGAGTTATATGTAGACTTTTAAATATATATATTGATATCCTCTATATTACTTCAATCAATTTCCCATCTACTGCCCTACTAACTCTCTGTGAAGAAAATAAGACAAAAATAATACATCGACCATATCTTACATCCTAACATCCCATTACAGACAGCTAGTCGAAGGATTGTGCAACGCAGCAAATGTTAGTCTCTAGAACTTATAATATATTTAGTCTCTATAATCTATAGTACATGTAGAAGATTTTTAAAAAATCCTAAAACGCCGCAATTCCTTTATTTAATTGATTAAAGGTAGCTTTCGGGAAGCCCTTCTTCAGCTAATTAAAGAGATAGTCCAAAAAAGGTGCGTCGTCTTTTTATTTATTTTCTATGTAATTTGTCGAAATCCACAATCCTGTTATAATGAATGAATCAGAATGTCTATCTATAATAAGATGATAGATTTTATATCTATCAGATATAGTCTAGGTAATCTACATGTAGTATAATCGGCAATATATGTGGAATAATCTGAAGCACACATGCAATAGAATATCTATCTATTAATACAATATACATATATTAATATTATAGTAGAATCAATCATCTGTCATTAGTATAATGTACCCATCTATATAGTCACTAAATTTGAATAGTATAGTAGATAGTGTGATAGAATGTATATCTATATCAATAGATTATTTCAGTCTATCATATAGTGTAGTTGAATGTACAGGTAGTATACATGTAGTATATAATCTATACTTGTACATGTAGTATAATCTATAAGTGTACACTTGTACATGTAGTTTATATCTGTACTTGTACATGTAGTATATAATCTATACTTGTACATGTAGTATAATCTATAAGTGTACACTTGTACATGTTGTTTATATCTGTACTTGTACATGTAGTATATAATCTATACTTCTACATGTAGTATAATCTATAAGTGTACACTTGTATATGTAGTTTATATCTGTACTTGTACATGTAGTATATAATCTATACTTGTACATGTAGTATAATCTATAAGTGTACACTTGTACATGTAGTTTATATCTGTACTTGTACATGTAGTATATAATCTATACTTCTACATGTAGTATAATCTATAAGTGTACACTTGTACATGTAGTTTATATCTGTACTTGTACATGTAGTATATAATCTATACTTGTACATGTAGTATAATCTTTAAGTGTACACTTGTACATGTAGTTTATATCTGTACTTGTACATGTAGTATATAATCTATACTTGTACATGTAGTATAATCTATAAGTGTACACTTGTACATGTAGTTTATATCTGTACTTGTACATGTAGTATATAATCTATACTTCTACATGTAGTATAATCTATAAGTGTACACTTGTACATGTAGTTTATATCTGTACTTGTACATGTAGTATATAATCTATACTTGTACATGTAGTATAATCTTTAAGTGTACACTTGTACATGTAGTATAATCTTTAAGTGTACACTTGTACATGTAGTTTATATCTGTACTTGTACATGTAGTATATAATCTATACTTGTACATGTAGTATAATCTTTAAGGGTACACTTGTACATGTAGTTTATATCTGTACTTGTACATGCAGTATATAATCTATACTTGTACATGTAGTATAATCTTTAAGTGTACACTTGTACATGTAGTTTATATCTGTACTTGTACATGTAGTATATAATCTATACTTGTACATGTAGTATAATCTTTAAGTGTACATTTGTACATGTAGTTTATATCTGTACTTGTACATGTAGTATATAATCTATACTTGTACATGTAGTATAATCTTTAAGTGTACACTTGTACATGTAGTTTATATCTGTACTTGTACATGTAGTATAATCTTTAAGTGTACACTTGTATATGTAGTTTATATCTGTACTTGTACATGTAGCATATAATCTATACTTGTACATGTAGTATAATCTTTAAGTGTACACTTGTACATGTAGTTTATATCTGTACTTGTACATGTAGTATATAATCTATACTTGTACATGTAGTATAATCTTTAAGTGTACACTTGTACATGTAGTTTATATCTGTACTTGTACATGTAGTATATAATCTATACTTGTACATGTAGTATAATCTTTAAGTGTACACTTGTACATGTAGTTTATATCTGTACTTGTACATGTAGTATAATCTTTAAGTGTACACTTGTATATGTAGTTTATATCTGTACTTGTACATGTAGCATATAATCTATACTTGTACATGTAGTATAATCTTTAAGTGTACACTTGTACATGTAGTTTATATCTGTACTTGTACATGTAGTATATAATCTATACTTGTACATGTAGTATAATCTTTAAGTGTACACTTGTACATGTAGTTTATATCTGTACTTGTACATGTAGTATATAATCTATACTTGTACATGTAGTATCATCTTTAAGTGTACACTTATACATGTAGTTTATATCTGTACTTGTACATGTAGTATATAATCTATACTTGTACATGTAGTATAATCTTTAAGTGTACACTTGTACATGTAGTTTATATCTGTACTTGTACATGTAGTATATAATCTATACTTGTACATGTAGTATAATCCTTAAGTGTACACTTGTACATGTAGTTTATATCTGTACTTATACATGTAGTATATAATCTATACTTGTACATGTAGTATAATCTTTAAGTGTACACTTGTACATGTAGTTTATATCTGTACTTGTACATGTAGTATATAATCTATACTTGTACATGTAGTATAATCTATAAGTGTACACTTGTACATGTAGTTTATATCTGTACTTGTACATGTAGTATATAATCTATACTTGTACATGTAGTATAATCTTTAAGTGTACACTTGTACATGTAGTTTATATCTGTACTTGTACATGTAGTATATAATCTATACTTGTACATGTAGTATAATCTTTAAGTGTACACTTGTACATGTAGTTTATATCTGTACTTGTACATGTAGTATATAATCTATACTTGTACATGTAGTATAATCTTTAAGTGTACACTTGTACATGTAGTTTATATCTGTACTTGTACATGTAGTATATAATCTATACTTGTACATGTAGTATAATCTTTAAGTGTACACTTGTACATGTAGTTTATATCTGTACTTGTACATGTAGTATATAATCTATACTTGTACATGTAGTATAATCTATAAGTGTACACTTGTATATGTAGTTTATATCTGTACTTGTACATGTAGTATATATTCTATACTTGTACATGTAGTATAATCTTTAAGTGTACACTTGTACATGTAGTTTATATCTGTACTTATACATGTAGTATAATATCTAATATATGTAGAAGAAAATGTAGTACATATATACATATATATATTTTTTTAATTAAAAAGGCATATATCGGATCAAATTATCATTTATTTTACCAATATTTCAGTTGGCTGAACGCCAACCTTTATCAATGTGTTATAATATATTTAATGTGTGTCAACAAAAAACTCAGCGCCACATAACGTCAACAGAATTAATTGAGTTTTTTGTTGACACACATTAAATATGTTATAACACCTTGATAAAGGTTGGCGTTCGGCCAACTGAAATATTAGTAAAATAAATTATTTTTTAATCCAATATATGCCTTTTTAATTAGAGATATATTTATGGATTTCTCTATTTTCAAAATATATATGTATATAAACATGTAATAGAATTTCTATCTATCTATACAACGTATAAGTCTATCCGTATTATCAGTACTATCAGTATTATCAGTACTATCAGTATTATCAGTATAATGTATCTATCTATATAGGTACTATATATGTAGATAGTATAGTAAATAATATAGTAGAACGTACATGTAGTAAAACCTGTAATACTATTAGTATTTGTAAAAACTACAAAAATATTTCCTCACAATAAATATTTTATTTTTTATTTCAAAATATAAAATTTCAAGTGATAATAGCTCTTCAACATGCTTAATTAAAACATAGTCTATCAAGATCAAGAAATATTTACAAATTACACAGCGAGCGATTGAAAAGCGATTATCGCTGGAAAGCTTGCATTTTGAAATAATAAAGAAATTCATTGTGAGAGAGAGAGAGAGAGAAAGAGGAAATATTTTCGTAGTTTTTAAACGTTTTTCACTATTTTATTTAGAGACATATAGTATATGTAATCTCTAGAACTTGTATTAAGAAACATAAATTGATTATTTTACTCAACTTTGTGATATTAGAATACTATGCAAATATAAAATGCAGCTATGTAAATATTAAATGTATCTTAACGTATCGACACCCGAATGGATAGGTAGATAGGTAGGTAGAAAAGAGAGTAGAAGAAAAGAACATACGGGGGGTATATCAATAAAGCTGATTGGGCGCCTGGCTTATTTGGTGACAAGAAAGCTAATAACCCAGCTTCTAACGACCAGGATCCCTGATTGGGTGAAAGTTAGCCAATTAGTTAGTTCATTCAGTGACTAGCGATATATAGAAATTTTACATTTCATCTTCTATATCTCCATCTTCAACTGTTTTTTAATTAATTTATAATTAAACTTCTATAGAAGAGACATAATGAAGTAAGAATAAATAAGAGCCTCAGATACATTCTATTGCTTGGAGGAATATAGATTCCTATTTATGTTAATCTAGAATAAAAGCCACAACTTAATTGATTGCAAATTGCTGATTTTCTTTTTTCTTCTTCTACTATTTAAGTTATATATTATATTCAGTAAAAATATATATATCTGATATAGGAGGAATGATGTATTTCTACAATTATATATTTTGAATTTATGAAAGAGAGCTCTACGCTAGCTTAATAAGAGTACATTTTTAAAATAATGGCGTGAAATGAAATTTTAAACTGTTTATTTTATTATTTTTATATCCCAAATACGTATAATTAGATACTAATATTTTACCACACTCTCGCAACTGTATGTTTCATTAATTTATAGCTTGCTTAATAAAAGTACATTTTTAAAATAATGGTGTGAAATTAATTATTTTAAACTGTTTTTTTATTTTATTATTTTTATATCTCAAATACGTATAATAAGATACTAATATTTTACTACCCTTGGCAACTGTATGTTTCATTAATTTATTTTGGAGAGACAATCCAATTTTTTTTATTTAATCAATAACAAATCAAGGGCTTCGTTTATTTACTTATTTATTTTATTTTTCAAGATTTCGGGACAACATGCCCTTCAACACTGAAATCCTGAAGAACAACTTCACGAATGTACTTATACTTCAGGATCTCTGTGTTGAAAAGCATGTTGTCCCGGAATCTTAAGAAATAAAGAAAGAAGAAGAAGAAAAAAGAGACCCTTGATTCGTTATTGATTAAATCAAAGTGTAAAATCAAGGAAGAATCTTCATTATGATCCAATTATTATAAATTCTGCTGGTTTAAATGTATCGTTATTTTATTATGTGTAACATATGGAAATGCAAGTTTCTCAATTATAAGAATTTTCAATTATTAAAGTTCTTGATATCTCAAGAAGCCTCTGGGACCAAAAATATTTTTGGTCGCAGTGGTTACAGCCTTTTCCACGCTGACGAGCGCCAAAAGCGCAAAACGCGTTCGTGGATGGCTTTTCTTAATTTATCAAGAAATTGGGTTGGCCAAATATCACGGAGCAAGCTAAATAAACGTTTAGTTTATTTTTGATCCACTAGATGGCGCTCTTCCATCTAAAAAGCACATGTGCTCGTTGTCAGGATATGCCTTTTTATTTTTAATTATTAAAGTATTGAATAGAATATTCCGCAGTATGAGGCCATTTGAATTCAAACAAAGTATGTGGCTCATCATGGTCCCTCAAGAAAGACTCGCTCATCCGAAGAATCTCCATGGATGCGCTAACCATTATTCAAATAAATCGATTCCTATTTAAAATGCATTAAGGGGAAAACTATTAATAACCAGCAATAAATAAATTAAATGAGTTTTTCTCTCCTCAAACCACATTCTCTGTATAGACATTCTTCTGGGGTGAACAATTGGGAATCTCCTATCACAGGATGGCATTCCTAGGAAATTAGCACAAGGCGAAAATTAAAAGAGCGTTTTATTAAAAAGTAGGTACGGTGCCGTAAATATGTAAATTAAACTAGGTGATAATAAAAGTTGGCTTGCCGAAATTAATCTTTGGAGAAGGGTGATAAACTACATGCCTTCCTTTCGTCTTACTTTTTCATCAACTAGTTTTTATATAGGAAATACTCGAATAATTGTTTTTATCCAATATATTTGTTTCTTTGTGATATAGAAAACATCTATCATACATGATATATAAATATTTCCTCGTGTAATTGCAAATTTATGAAACAAATAAAGCCAAAGGACTGTTCAGGCATCCCGGAAGGAGAAGAAGACTGTCCAAAGGTTGACTTCTTGAGTCCCCTTGACTTAGAATCTCAGCAATAAATATGCGTTCTCTTGTTTTTCATTGCAGTCACGGATTAAATTTTACACAAGATGCTGTCTTTATAAACACTAATCTTCCTTTCTTGGTCACTGTGCCAGCGCCGTCTCATCCTGACCTGTAGGTTTCCAACGCCACTTCCACAACTGATGTGTTTTATTTTCCATTTATGAATTTTATCGATTTTAAAATGGATAAAATTGTCGAATTATTTGATCATAAAGCATAACATGCGATCATTCTAGCTAAAAGCTCTACATCGACCCTATATGTAAAATGAGGCTACAAAGAATTTGTGTTAATTATATATCTCAACCAGATTCTATGCAGCTCATTGTACATACGTTGTTTCGTTGTAGAGCCTTAAGCTCGAAACCTAGCCTTTATATGTTTCATTAACGCGTTCTTGATATTTATTTTCAATTATATTAGTTATTGTTTTTTAGAGATTATTTTTAAATAAATATTTGAAGAAATAATCAAAATAGTACGGGATTGAAATTTGATATATACTGAAATCAGGTTGGAAAAAAAATACATATCCTGATTGCCTAACTGAGAGTTTTGATTTCTTACGCCATCTTTCGGAATGAATATCAACTTATTCATATATTTGCTGATTTTTATTTATTCTAGAATATATTTCAGAATTAGAATCTATTAATATTCTCTCAGTACAACTTCACTTTTTTAGACATTCTATTTTCATAAGGTTCGGCGTTCTCACGTACTTATGGACTCAAATTCTCTTTCCTTGATTTAAATGAAGTTTGAAGGGCCAGAAATATTTTGGTCGTCTGCACCAGTCTGACGAGGGCAGCCCTCTTGAAACGCGTCCTCGCTAGGCTTTTCTTGATTAAACAAGAAAGGGAATATGGCCAACATTCTGTAATAATTTAAAAAAAAACTATATATTGATTGATATTCATTCTAAAATATGATGAAAGCCATCAGAAAAAAAATGTAGTAAAACACAAGTTTTTGCTCTTGTCTCACTTCAAATATATCAGTTTATATTGTGAGAATAATAATACAACTTGCTATAAAGACTGCTCTAAAATATAGACGCTGCTAGTCCCTTCTGGAGGTGGCCTTCCAGTGCAGGTTGGGAAATTTCAGTTTAACTCTAAATATATATTGTCTTACAAATGTGGTCTCTAAAGGTATTAGTTGCCTTCAAATTGGTGTCTTTATAGGAATTATAGCTTTTTCCATTTAGGGCTTAGAAAACCATCTGTTTATACAATAATAAAAGTAACCATTTAATGCTAATTTTTCCTGTTACATATATATTTCTGCCTTGTAAAGACAACGAGGTAAAACAGTTAGAAGCTGGTTTAATTGTGAAAATATATATATGTACTAAAAATATTTTCGCTTAGAAATTTTTTGTAATAAAAAAAAGCTTTAGAGATGGGTTTAGAGAAATTGAGGTAACCTGCATTAGAACTGCCTTTTTCTATAATATCTATTTGTTCAGGTTCTAGAGAATGAACCGTTTATATTTTAGTAATAATTATTTGGAAAAAAAAAACAGAATATTTTAATTAGACTATCTATTAAATAAATCAATAATATTCTATTTACATAATATTTAGATCTCGTTGTCTAACTACTTTTATATGGTTAAATTGTTTTGAATTTTTCTTTACAAAACAGCCATTTTTTAATGAGAGAGACGTTTTTCCTACCTAATTATTTATACTCTGAATATTAATACAATATCAAAAATTTTGGATTTAAATTGTTTTCTTAAATTATTAATATTTCGTTAAGCAAAAAAAAAAGAGTTCTTATTTGCCAGATTAAATTTGTAAACAGGAAGAAGTTTATTCACTTTCGCTCGAGGATAAAGAAAGATAGTGCTGAATTACATTGACTTAAACAGGCTTTCTTTTTATCTACACGAATATTGAAGAGTCTTATGTTTAGAAAGTGTTTCTAAAAATATATGCTTCTTTGCTTTTTCAAAATATTAATAAGTATGTAATATTCGAAACTATTATAGACATTGCAGTAAGGCCAGTAGAAATTGTTAAATTTTTAAAATAATCCTACGCGTCTATGATAGTTTCGAATTTTTATAACCGATGGCACGCTAATACATCATAATAGTATGTAAAATTAATTAATTCATTTTATTCGCGATCGATAGTTGTGGCCCACTATGTACGTATTACATCCCAAACATGATGCGACGCCAGCCATATCTAAGTATGCAATATACCTTATATATATATTTTTTTAAATTTGTAAATATAGCTAAAACAGCAAGAATTGGCAATAATGAAATAAATATAACACAAATTAGGGATATGTAAAAGGTTTTTAGTTTAATAAGAGAGTATGTGTTTATTTATCTAAGGTTGTGGAGTTTTTAGTTTTTTTATTATTTTAAAACAATATGTACACGGCGTTTATAACGTTAAATGTTTCATTCAGATTCATAATAGCTCAAATAGAATAATTCTGCGAAAAATGAATTTAAAAAAAAAATATTTCAAATTTAAAATATGATTTCCTATTTATACAAGGGTGTGTGTGATGTCGAAAACTAACTATATATACATTTCGTTATGCCTTTTATTTTCATATAGTCGAACAACATGTACATTAGATTCGAATATGTAAAATATATTAATTAAAAAGGTCAGGTGTTGGTATTAAAATAAAAAAGGCATATCCTGGCCAAGAGCATATGACGCTCTGCCATCTAAAATTCTCAAGTGTTCTTGGTCAGAATATGCCTTTTTTATTATAATATTTGAATATGTGACTATGATATCAGCAAGGAACTTTCATTGTTCCAACGTGAAACCAGATTTTTTTAATCCGCCGTTAAAGATGTCATACAGTTGACCGTAAAGCCACTTTAGACTCGCTTTCAGAATATCAGTATTTAAAGAATATATCGACCGCCACTAAGTTCTTGAGTAGTCCGAAGTGTTCTCGGTTTTAAGAAGGGATTACCTACATATTACTCCAATTTGGATGTCGACGGTGTTTTGACCAGTGTGTAGCTAGCTGCACGTTTTCATGAAACAATAATTGTTTCGTCGGTAGGAGATCTCACCATTTGTTGCAAATTGGCTTTATTAAAATTTTCAGTCAACATGTATAACTCTACGTCGTTCTATGTTCATGGCATTCCCTTGTCCAAATAGTCTATCAGTACTGAGTCTATCAGTATCGTCTCTATAAATGATTGCCACCATCTCTTTCGCGAATAAAATAAAGGAGAATAAGGATGTTTTTATACTCTGGCGTTCGGATTAGGACGTATAACGATGCATGCAAGTTTCTTCTCAGGTCAAAATTTTTTACAGATATACGTCGCCTTTCCTGTTGAAGCGTATGTTTTCACATATTCCTCGGCGTTCACCTGTGTGATTTGCTATATTCGATGTTTTTGGATCTATAGCGTACAGGAATGATGAAATATGAGATTTATGATGATTATGGGCTGAAAATGAGTGATTTTCAAAGCACACACAACCACAACTATGATGGCTTAATAATTTCCTGAAAACCATGGAGTTAATTTTTTAAATGTTTACCTGCTTGGTAGAAGTGGACGAACGTCCATCATCTTTTTGTTATATCAATATCGTTCGGCAACTAACCTTTTTCGATCTACAAAAACGTGTTTTTGATAGATAGATAACTGCTATACCTCTCGCCCGATGAATTAGAGCATCTTCAACACTTTCAATCTGAAGAGAAGAATACTACGCGGATTTTTTCTTTCTGTGAAATTGAGATAAGAGATGATATATTAGTTATTATCACAGTTAGTAAAAGAATGACATAACCACCCTGAAATTTGAATAGCTACTCTCTTGGCGCTCTGATTCAACGAATTCGTACAGAGATTGCGCTTTCAGAACAATCATGGCGAGAGTGTAGTCACGATTTCTTTATTTTGAGTAATTTATGATTTTAAAAATGTCTGAGTTTTTAGGAGATATTCGCATATCAGATGATTCACTCAAGGGAGGATTCCCGGTATCATTGTTTATGTAATAATTAATTTTACCACACCTATATATTTTTATAATTTTGTTTAGAGATTATTTAAATAATAGGAATCTTTACATCGTATTTAAATTGAGCATAAAGTCAAAGGTTTTATCTTTCAATACTTTCTAATAAATTTCTATAATATGTAACCTAACGAGAGTCAAATAGACTTATTAATCCCAGAACAAAGTTGACCAATAAATATATGTGGTACAATTATAACTAAGAATACCTTTTAAATTTTCTATAATTGCGAGAGAGGAGGGATATTGAGAGAAAAATTTCCTCTCGATGAATTTTTCCTCTAATTATGGAAATTTTATCAATAGAATTATTGGAAGTCGATTCCAATCTCCTGCAAGTTATTAGTTCTCCGGGAAATTTCTTCAAAGTTCCACACACACTGCCATTATATTTAATGACTATAACAAATAAAGCATTCATTTAGGCAATATTTAATAAGGCTCATGATTAACCTATATAAATGCTTTCATTTACATACTGTAAAATATGTTATATTTAGGTGTTACATAAATTTTACATAATATCTTTTCTGAATATTCTCCATAACTCTTTTTATTATTGATAACTATATTATTGACTTGAAATTGTAATTGTAAATATATTTTATAGATAAATGCTTATTAAAATACTTTATAGTCATTAAAATTGATCCGCTAAATTCATTGTAAATTTAGAGGCTGCCTGGCCGGCATTCATAGTTCTTCAAATAGAAGACACTTCGGCCAGTAAATAGAATAATTTCTAACGCTTTGCCAAATGTTTTAATTTTTGTTCGCTCCTGACAAGGACAAAATATTTTGGTCGAAACGTCGAGATAATACAAATATTTACTGGCCGAAGTGTCTTTTATTTGAAGAACGCTAAATTCAGTTATAGAGAATAAAATAAAAGGGAAATGTTTCTCTAGCCTGCTTCTCTAATTCAGGTGGAATAAAATATGTCAATTTATTATTATTATTATAATGAGTTTTTTTTTAATATCGCAATCCCCCTCATGTGAAAGATTAAACAAATAAAATAAAAAAGGCAAATTTTGTATTGAAAAAAAATCGTTTTCATTGCATGATATTTCGAAAATCAAAACGTTTGTCTTTTTCGACATATTTTTAAATGGAAAGAAATAAATTCTCTTGCCATTTCAGAATCTGTAAGTCATCTTCTTATTTGTCTCTCTATTCAATCGTCTTGACTTGTCAATTCTGTGAATCTTGTTTTAACGGAAAATCATCATGATTGAGAGAATTCTATCGTTAAGACTTAAGCAATTCTCAGCAGCAGACCGAATTGTCTGCATTATCAAATATAACAGCCTCTCTCTTTTCTCTCAAACATGATACCGCTCCTAACAGGGCGTGCAGACTCTGCACCCAGTGCAGGTTTTATATGCGAGCTTGATACTGCTCCTGCTTTTTCATTGAGCTTGGGACCAGTAGTTTGGAATGAGCTTTTAAGACAGTATAATTAAATATAATTATTTTTCACCGAGGAATGCTCTCCCGCGAACAATAAGTACAAGGCCAGTTAGGCATAAATATTTATAAGGCGATAACTTGCCATCTATTCTATATACAAGTATCAGAGTCATCAACAATCAATTCTGTCATCGTTTGCTTTTGTGAATGGAATAAATACCCAAATATAGCCATTTCTTATAAGCATCGCTGGTTCAGTGGTAGAATGCTCGCCTGCCAGGCGGGCGGCCAGGGGTTCGATTCCCGGCCGATGCATTTTTTTTTTTTTTACAATTTTTAAAACTCATTTACATTATTATTAAAATATACAAATATCAGAGTCATCAATTCTGTCATCGTTTGCTTTTGTGAATGTATGTAAATAATGGATTTCATATTTTTTATTAATTTTTGTTCTGGCCTTTATTTGCTTAAATCTCTTTTTAAAAATCGTTTAAAATGCAGTCGCAATCATTAGCAAACTCATATGTTTGCCTAATATTTCCATATGCTCTTTTATTTTTTTTACAGAAAAATATTTACATGCCAGTATTTTGGATTATTTTTTTTTTTATAAACCTTTTTTTTTTATTCTTACTGAGAAGATGGGCATCGCAGTCAGGATTCTTTACAGTTAGTCACTCAACTCTGGCAATTTCAAAGGTTAATGGGGGTTTGGTGGAAAAGCTGCCGTCTATTTAAACTATATTAATTTTGAAACAACTAAATGGATTGCAAAACATAATTAAATCAAATACCTTCACACTAATATAATACAATATTTGCCATTACACACTTTTTTTTCCTGTAGTTTATGTGTTTCTTCTGTATTGCTATTCTATGGCACTTCTACTATTTATTATTGATGTACTTTCAGTATGAAGGATACTTCACTCGGGGAATTTCTCGGGCGAAGCCGGGTCATTCTTCTAGTCATATATACAAGTATCAGAGTCATCAACAATCAATTCTGTCATCGTTTGCTTTTGTGAATGGAATAAATACCCAAATATGGCCATTTCTTATAAGCATCGGTGGTTCAGTGGTAGTATGCTCGCCTGCCACGCGGGCGGCCCGGGTTCGATTCCCGGCCGATGCATTTTTTTCTTTTTTCTTTTACAATTTTTAAAACTCATTTATATTATCCCTATATATATAAAAGCCAGTGTATGTATGTATGTATGTTTGTCGGCTATACACGTCCACAATACGTAACTAATCTGACTGAAATTTAACAGTATATAGAGTAGAATATGTTTAAACTTATAGTGAAAATTTCAGTTCTCTATCCCGAATATTCGTCGAGGTATTTGAAAATTTGCCTTTTCGCTCGCGAGCAGCGCCTCTAGCGGTGAAGATGGGAGGTAATATCAGCTGACCTAATGTACATGTAAAGTTTGGAGCGGGACATCCTCGGCGCCAATTTATAATTGTAACAATTAGTATTCGAATAAAAACATTCAATCGGGTAAAACACGGGCGTTGCCCTGGTCACTTGGCTAGTATATAATAAATGGAATAATTTAAGCACGAATGTTTCTTTTAAATATAAAAACGAACTTTTACCCTCCTTACTGCAATTAGAACATGCTCAATCTATGGCTTTTTAACTATACATTTGGCCAAGCCAATTAGCCAGCTGAACACCTCTTTGGCATATTGTCAAGATTCTATTAGATCCCTTGTCGATGTCATGGAATAGGGCCATTAGCCCAAAACCATGGTCTCTAGGTGGACGTTTTTCAGTTTACCAAAGCTTGTGTTGTGGCTTTGTCACCGACCAGAGGCCGCTAGTTCGTGGCAACGGTCAATAGATGGGGTCTAGCTTTGGCGTCTATTTTAACGGGAAAAGCCTCTTTGTCTTTATATATTTATACTTTACTGAAAATTTAAAATATATAAACTAAAAATATTTATTATGAACACACTTGGCTTTAGCGCAACGCTTGGCGGGTGAGTCCGCGCATGCGCTCCGCTTTCCAATCATCAGCAGAAAGTATACCTTGCCATCATCCAACTTATTTGTGGGGACACCTCTGCCCGCTTGCCAGCACGGATGGAAGTAGAAAGATAATAAAATGCGCATGCGCTCCGCCCTCCAATAATCATCAGCAAGCATACTTTGCCATCAGCCGAAGTATTTGTAGGGATTCCTTTGCCCGCTTGCTAGCACGGATGGAAATATAAAGTTAATAAAATGCGCATGCGCTCCGCCCTCCAATCATAATCAGCAAGCATACCTTGCCATCAGCCGAAGTATTTGTGGGGATACCTCTGCCCGCTTGCCAGCACGGATGGAAGTAGGAAGTTAATAAAATGCGCATGCGTTCCACCCTCCAATCATCCTCAGCAAGCATGCCTTGCCATCAGCCGAAGTATTTGTAGGGATTCCTCTGCCCGCTTGCCAGCACGAATGGAAGTAGAAGTTAATAAAATGCGCATGCGCTCCGACCTCCAATCATCATCAGCAAGTATACCTTGCCATCGGCCGAAATATTTGTGTGGATTACGTTGCCCGTTTGCCAGCATGAAAGGAAATAGAAAGAAAATAAACTTCGCGTGCTTAACTTAACTGACTTTGAAAGGAGAACAGAGTCACGGGTGAATAAACACAGGCAAAATATAAATATAATTATTAAGTACACCTTAATTGTTCCAAATAGTTTATTGTATCTGTTTTTTTCCCCGCTGATTGGATATCTTCTGTTTCACAACTTCTAGGTTTGTAGTTTTCTTTTTGTGTCGGGAGATAAAACATAAAATATTACATTCTATTTCTCTGAGATAATTCGTTTGAAAAATTGTCTTAATGTCTCATGTGTGTAGATCTTGAGATTCACATAGATGTTTTCTTTTCAAGAAGAAATAATTCTAATCATAAAAATGGTTTTCGAAATAAGGAAATTCCAGGAAATCAACAAACTATATATATATTTTTAGGACGGGGAGATACTAATCTTGAAAGAGAGAGAGAGTGGCAATTGTTAAGCCTAAGAATAGAGACCAAATCCAAGCTATTAGATTAGATCAGAGCAATTTCCTTGGCAAGAAGAATGCTACCAGGTGTAAGGGATCATAACGTACTCCGCTGGGATTTGGTGCCTAATTCTTGCTCGGCGCACAGACTTGTAATCCCCAGCTTAAGAGGCTTAGTGAAGTCAGCGCGGGTTTAATTTGCATTTGTAGGATTTGAAGAAAGTTCTCGGTAACCTAATTAATCTGCTAAATATTTAGGAGCGGCAAATGTTTGCCCCTCGCAGCTCTGGTAATTACAGAAGCTGGCGTGATTGTCTGCCGCCGACTTGACTTGGAAGATTCTCCCTTTAAATGCTGCCAGGTTTGACTGCGAATCATTTCTGAATGCTGCATATTTAGCAAACCCTTCAATGATATATCTCCCATAAATCATTGAGATACTCCTAGTTTCTTAATTAGCTAGTCTCTAATTGAAGGTTCGGTTATATAGCAAAATATTTCATAGATAGCTTTAAAACCCTCAAATCCCTGGTTTCTTCTAAAGTTTTCTCATCATTTGAGTTTAAGATGCATCAGTAAAAACCATTTTTATTCTAATAAAATGGCAGTTGAAAATCGTGGTCGCTTATCAGTTAGGTCTCTCTTGGGAAATTCTAATTTTCATATTGTAAGTCAGAGTATTTAAAAGGAGACCGCTTAAAACATGGATATTTTTTATCTTTGCAAGAGGGGTAAAAATATTAAAAGTTAAATTATTCCAGTTTAAGATTTGTTTTTTTTCTAATGTGTTGTTCCTGAAGGTATGTAGCTCTTATGTAAGTGTTCGTTGATTGTTTATTAAATGGGCATCTCATGGTGGTTGTCGGCCGTCAAATGGCTATCTTATTGAGGTGGCCGTTCAAAAGATACATATCATATGAGGATTTATAGAATAATATTTATTGATAATCACAATATATTCAACTTCAATGTGTCTCTTTCAATTTTTAAATTTTGAGCTTTCGAATCTGCTTGATACTTTATGACTGATGAGTACGAGAGAATTAAAGTGAATATAGTTAGAATTTAATCGGTTTATAGCATGTTTTCGTATATGGAAATGCATTTCTCTTTTAATTGATTAGAATAAAGACTGTTTTACATATGTGTTAGTGCTTGTATTGTCTTCCTTTGAATTTTAGTGTTTTTATGAGAATATGTCTAATTAATTGTAGAAACATATGTTGTGTATGTGCTTTGAACACCACTCTTCACCTAAAGAATGCATATGCCTTAGACAATATTGTTCCATTTGAACATAGCTCACAACGCCACATATTTGTGAAGAAAGGTGTATTTTTGAACGATTTATGCAAATTATAATTTTAATTTTGAATAAAAGTGTTACTATAATCATAATGAATTCACATTTTTCACAAAGAGATATATTCAAATTTATTATTTGATTGTGATGTGAATAAAAGGTATTAACTATATACAATAATAGCCAAAGATATGAATTTTAACATTTTGATAAACAATTAGACAATGCATCTATGTGCATTTATACTCAACAAATTATAAAAAGAATAACTTTGAAAAATTAAATAGGTGTAAATACCAGAGATTAGTAGAGGTAATATCCATTGTATATAGCTACCCACATCGAGCGAAGAATTACTTTATGTGTTTTAAGGGGAAGACTTTTGAGCCATCAAATCCACATTATAGCGTATCTCTATAAATATTTCACATGAAATATGAGGCTATATGGTGTTTAGCGAAGGTCAATAAATGCGCAAAGACTATTAGCCCGGCCAAATCTGCACCACCACATTTTTCACCTTATCTTCTGCTCGGATATATGCATGGCAGGAGATTTTTAAAATCCGAGCAGACGCCTGAGGCTATGGGCCAACTTTTACGGTGTCGGCTTTAATAAATCCAGGGAAGAAAGTTGCTTTTAATTGGGATTTAACCTTAATATATACACGAGGCTTATACCTCAGATAGCCATATTTAGAATTTAAAGATATAAATACATATATATTTATAGAAACATCATTTATAAATTATGCGCTAATATATATTGATAATAAAAGTGAAATTGATTCATTATCGCGAATATTAAATATATAATTTTTGTTTATATCTTTGTAAAATTTATATAACCCAAATATTCAGTTTTCACAATATAGAATATAATATTCTGGATTATTTATATTTTTTATTTTTTAATCTCTCTTATTTTTATTCATAAATTCTCAATTTGGATATTCTATAAACACCTCTAATTTTGTAATTATATGTCCCATAATTAATTTTACATCCAATATTAAGCACATACAAACCTTTCAAAAATAAAATGGATATACACATATATAAATTATATATGATATCCTTCATAATACCTGTAATTATTCTATACAATCACTGACTATTGTTTAATAATAGTATATGATATGAAAATATAAACATTTCAACCTAATTCCATAATGATATTCCAATGACTTTCTGTCAATCTTCTCAGAAAAGTGGCAGTGAACCAAACATAGGAAAGAAATATATAAAAATTGTTTGATAATCTATATCTATTGCAAACTTTTAAAAAACAAATGATGTTCAAAACTGAATAGAAACTCTGCTTTTAATATAAAAATATTCAAATCCTCCATTAAAACGACCCAATCGGTGAAGCATCTTCTCTTTGAGCGACACACTTTGTGTGAAATAGTAAATCTCGCTTGTAAATATCCATAACAAAATATTAAACAAAAAATCCCACCAGGTGATACAAATATTGTCGTGTATATTTATATTTTAATTATATAATATAATGTTACGATGTACTAGAGCGCCATCTGTTATCAAATTATAAAACTATTTTAGAGGCGTAATATTCTTTTTAAAATAAAACAATTTCTACTGTCCTTACTGCGATGGAAAAATTAAAGGGAGGGCCTGGCTCATCAGTGGTGAACCCTCCCAGCGGTTTCTCCAGTTTTGAACATCATTTGTTTTTTGAAAGTTTGCAATAGATATAGATTATCAAACAATTTTTATATTTTCTTTCCTATGTTTGGTTCACTGCCACTTTTCTGAGAAGATTGACAGAAGGTCATTGGAATATCATTATGGAATTAGGTTGAAATGTTTATATTTTCATATCTTACTATTATTAAACAATAGTCAATGATTGTATAGAATAATTACAGGTATTATAAAGGATATCATATATAATTTATATAATATAATATTGTATATAATATATATAATATTATTCTGCGATATATTGTATATATCATAACATATAATTTACCATCATATAATTCGATTGTTAACTTGTAATTCTTAATCTTGCATCTAATACGGTGTAATATAATAAAAGTCATTTAAATAAATAAAGCCTAAAATATATTTCTACTTTTAAATCAACCTAAATACACCACAAATATTATCAATATTTCAGGAAGGTATCTCCTAGAGAGAATACAAAGACATATGAACCGGTTTATAGAATACTAATTTGCAATACACACAATTAAGACAATGTGAATACAAATATGGGATAGATGAACCAATAAGCTTACAAATCTCTATTTAAAAGCACTACGGTATATTTGTGTTAAATTATAAAAAAGGCCTAAAGAAAGGTTATCAGGAGTTTCTTGCCTAATTTATCCCGTATTGAAAATCAATCAAGCAGAGATTGCAAATTTATTTCCCTTTGTTGATAGAAATAAATTTGAATTATTCGTGTTCCTACAGATTTGCTTTAGTTTGTCTCTTAATAGTATATTTATATATATATGTCTCTGATATGTATATCATGATATGAAAGGCAACAATAAAAGTTATTGTGACTTCATAACAAGATTCAAGAATTTATGATATTAACTAAATATATAATAAAATTCCATTTATGTGAATGTTTACAAATATATTGACAAATTTGATAAATATATTTCATACACAATATAATATTATATTATAGAAATATATATCATGGCCTTTTACACAATATATATATATTCAAATTCTGCAACTTTAAGTTGTATCATAGCCTTAAAATCGGTCCCTGCCTCTTCATCAGCTTAACTACTAGCTTCACAGAGATATACCAGCTTAACAACCTTAAACATATTTTGGGTGAATCTGACCGATTCCATAACTTCTCTAGTAGAATGTTATGAAATCGAAGCCATTCCTGTACTGATGAGGACCAGAAACCTAAACCATGGTATATAGGTTGGTTTTTGGTATGAATATTTGACAAACTTTGTGTTTTGGCTTATTCGTTTTCACTATTAGTAAAGTTTTATGTTCTAATGAATAATTAAAGTGAAATGTGACTCTTTTGGTACATTTCAAAAGGTATCTATTAATATTTCTCAAAAGATTTTTAAAACAAATATTTTGCTAAAAGAGAATTATTTTATTGTTCAGATCGAATATCTCGGAGAGAAAGAGAAGTATCTTATTAGAAAATTACAAAATATTGAAACAAATTGGAAAAAAGGTATGATAGAATATTCTAATAGAAATAAAGTTTAAAATTAGACATGCTACTGTTTAATTTAAGAGATAATCTTTTTTTTTGGAATAGGTTATGTCGGGGGGCCGCTGTTGATATCACAAGAATGGTAGCTCAAGAATATCTTCACTCTCCACAAGTGTCGTGATCTCATGGAAATTTCAATTACATATAAGTACTTTTATTTGCTCGTGATTCTAAAATATTTACACAAGTACAATATATATCATATAAAAATGTTAGTAATGTATAACGATATATTTATAATATACTTTTTCGAATATAAAAATCTAAAATATTTCTTACGGCCCCTTATACTTCAATGAATAAAATTTTAAAAAGGAGCTCAACAGTGGGGAGTTTTAAATATAATATTTATTCATTGCAGATAATGTTCAAATAAATGTTTTAATTTTATATATATAAGATATCGTTAAATTTAGTGACATTATCATCAATAGAATTTCATCAAAAGTCTTTTAAGATTTTTTAATAGAATGAATTGTGTAATTCGTAAATTTATTTACAAATTTTAAAAATTCTTATAATATTCACAAAATAATGTATAATGCTTTTTGTCAACATAGAAAGCATTCCTTCGAGGTGAATTTTCTCTCTTTATCATAACGATAGATGAAAATTGTGTATTTTTATCATAAAAATACAGATTTAATACATTTATTCACAGATTGTATTTGTAATTTAGTATAAGTTCGTAACATTCACTCAATTTATAGAATAAGTTACCAGTGCTGTGTTTTTATGTTAAGCGAATGATCTTATTGTATTCTTTGATTGAATTTCTTAGCCAAGGGATTTAAAAACTGCAATCACCAGTTGGAATTTTAGCTTTTTTTTTCGAAATATAACAAAGAAATTGTTTAATAGATTTCTAAAATATAAATATATCAATTATTATAAATATCATTAAATTCATTATGCATTAAAGAAATGTATCTCGAAATAATATTTATGAATAGATATATCGAAATGTACGTCGGATTTTCAAGTAAAAGAGCATGTCAAAAAGAAAATTAATCTTATGATGTCTTTAATTAGAGATATTAATATATGTTTGGAGGTTTTAAAGCCTGTAAACATTTTGAATTATTATATGAGATGTTTAAACAAGTCGTTAAGGTATCAAAATAAATAGTTTCGACTAAATTGAGATATTTAATAGAATCTCAAACGACCCATCACGGAAAAAAAACAAAAGAAATATAGTTCTTCAAATTGAAAGTACTTCGGCCAGTAAATACTTTCTATTGTCTCGACGTTTCGACAAAAATATTTTGTCCTCCTTAGGAGCGAACAAAAATAGAATAATTTCTAACGCTTTGCCAAATATTTTGATTTTTGTTCGCTCCTGACGAGGACAAAAGATTTTGTCTAAACATCGAGAAAATAAAAAAGATTTACTGGCCGAAGTATTTTTAATTTGAAGAACTAAGAATTCCTGCCAGGCAGTCTATATCTTTACCATAAAACAAATATAGGTGGTCATTTTGAAGATGATTTCTCATTAGAGATGTAAGGTGTTCAACAGTTCAAATTATATTCGATATATTAAAACAATTCGCTCAACGTGATGGTCTCTTATCAGAGAGACCTTTCATAGGAAGAATGTTTTGTATAGGAATTTCAAAATTCTAAAATGGCTCATTTCTGGAATTCCATATTCAGGTCAAATTTATGTCACGCTTTGTTTTTAGGCTAAATATTGAGTTTTGGATTAATGCATTAACTTCGAACCCGAAACACAACACATCTAAGTTTCTTCTTTGTGAAAAAAAGGAGAAGAACGTTCTGCAAATTAGAGTATTAGCGGAAGAGTGGCGTCGCTACAGTAACAGCCCCAAACATTTAGATTCACCATTGATTGAGAGCCCGGGAAAGATTTACCGATAAGAGTTTTTCTGCGGAGTGATTTCTCGCGCAGACGCCCGCTGCCATTTAAAGTTCCCCATTCATCGGCTGCCATCTTTTGTTCCAGAAGAATGCCCGGGAAAGGGGAAAAAGAGGGGATTAGCCTGTCCTAGGGAACAAAGGATTGGCATTCCATCAAGTCAAGCCAAGGTCCAAAAATGGTATTTCAATTGTTTTAGGTAATAACAGCACAATCGCCAATTTCCTCAACCTAAAACCTTTGGAATTTTTCCTCATATTGCGTAGAAACATCCAAAGAATCGATTCTATATACAGATTTTATTCTAAATAATAATAAGATTCATAACAAAATAGTTTTAAAACTTAATTCTGTTGACGTTATGTGGCGCTGAGTTTGATGTTGACACATATTAAATATGTTATAACACCTTGATAAAGATTGGCGTTCAGCCAACTGAAATATTGGTAAAATAAATAATATTTTGATCCAATATATGCCTTTTTAATTGAATAATTATTATAAATAAAGATTTTCTATCTTATAAAAAACTTAAATAATTGCAATAAATAATTTAATGAATGAAAGGATTGTTTGCAAAAAGTTTCTTTTATTCTTAAATTTGGCGAGCTTTCAGGCGTTAGCCCATCATCAGGCCGACATCGCAAATATACATAAAATAATACAAAATCTGATTTCGTATTATTTTATGTATATTTGCGATGTCGGCCTGATGATGGGCTAACGCCTGAAAGCTCGCCAAATTTAAGAATAAAAGAAACTTTTTGCAAACAATCCTTTCATTCATTAAATTTTCTATCTTGTAGGGGAACTATTTCCAGCTTTATTTTCGAATTTTAATGAGTGAACCATCTATCGTTATTGTTCAATCAATAGGCGTTCCGGATTCTTTTAAGAATTTTATAATTCATTATGAAGTTCAGCGAGGGGAAAAGGATTCATTGGAGGTAAATGCAAGTATTACTTGTTTACTTGTATTTATAACTTTAAATCATTTTTGTTTACAGAGTTGGCCGCTTGTTCGCGTATATACTTAACTTAAATCTTATAAGTTAAAGTGTTTCGATGAGTTTGAGTTCTTCTCCAGGAGACGTTTTAGAATAAAACAAAGACCTGACATGAATTAGAGTTTAGAATTTTTTAATTTATATACTACAAACAACAACAAAACAAAATAATTTAAAATTCACACCACTGAATACGATTTTTAATTTACATCACAAAACAAAAAAATATATATATATATTAACAACACACTGTTGCCGAATTAAGAAAAATAAACAAACAATAAAAATAATAATCAATGAATATATCTACACATTAATAAAGCAGTATAATAAAGAATAAGATAATAATATAACAGTAATATTAATGATTTTAACCAAACACCGCTCATTGAAGCTTTCACTATGTAACAGAGTTATTGACAACATACAAGAAGAACATTAAATTTATACTAACATCTTTATATTTATAAGATACTAGCCAAATAACCCCGGTAAAGCCTGAGTTTTACCTGAATGCACTTTTCTTGAAGTGAGGACACCTGAGGACATATGTATAAAATGAAATGCTGTTTTTTTAAAACAAAATACTATTCATTAAAATTATACATTATGACCCGGCTTCGCCCGAGATCTCTCCGAGGGAATGATTTACCTACGAATATAAGGTTTTAACAAAACAAGTGAGTTAGTATGTTTGATAAAAAAAATGTTAAATTTTCAAATTTATATAAAACGCTTCTATAGGAATTTCAGAAATGAGAGTATAGGATTGCATATGTCAACATTATTTCGCCTGATGATACGTTTTTTCACATTTATTCACATTAAGTTGAGTTAAAGGCCTATTGGTGAAAATGTAATCTTGAACACACGACAATTATACCTTATTTTCGGGATTTTGAATATTTAATTGGGCTTAGAACTGGTTGTCGCAATATACCTATTCTGAGAACATAATGTAGAATCATTAGCATCAAAATATTTACAGTTTTTAAATCAGATACACCTTCGGAATATTTTATAAAAGCTAGACGTTGACATATTAATATATGGTTTCGTGTTATTAACAATTTTGATTTTGAAAAGAAGTTTGCCTTTTATAAGTTCGATATTTATTTAATTCCTATATTTTAAATTTTAGTGTGGGTATTTTGGTCTTGTTTAGCTTTTTATGTGTGACAAAAATATTCAAGAGTTTTTTTTAATAAAAACAACTTATTATTATATATATATATATATATATATAACATAATTTTTTAATTCATGGCATGCTTAATATCGAATAATTCCAATTTTGTTACTCTATTTTAATTTTATTCCATTCAATTTGTTTACATTAGAAACAAACATTTCCATCGTTTTTCAGAATGTAATTCTATTCATTTTAATGCAATATTAGATATGACCTTCATCAAATAATGAATCAATTGCTTTTCTGATATTACCACTAAACCGTTAAATACAGAAATCATTTTTAAAATGCTACACAATTACAAAAAAATATATACAGGGTGATCCAAAAGTCCCGCACAACTTTAAAAATTAATAACTCCGCGAATATTTGCGCTAGAGCAATGCGGTAAACACCATTGTGTTCAGGATGTAATGGGATTTTTTATGGCAAATAATGAAAATTCGAAATTGATTTTAGTTACAATTTTATTCACCAGATGGCGCTCTACCAGATTCAGATATTCAGCGGCCAAATTGTTTGATAAATTGAAAAATATAATTGAACGATACGTATTTTTCCTTTTTGAATACCAGGAAAGAACCCTAATAATATCAAATAACAAATTAATAAAACACCACTTCGCCAAAAGTATGAAGAATTGGTTAACGATTTTCAAATACAATCAGAGATATGTAAAATAGGCAAATGCAAATTAAAACATGTAGCAAAAATATTTATATTTTATATGGGGTTTTGTGAAATAGATTGAATGTTTGAAAAATACTGCTGATATCAATACACGAATTTTTGATATGTTAATATAGTACCAAAAATTATGATGGCACTACTAATAGGATTTCTTGCTATAAGAAATGTGTAGTTTCTTGACTAATTGGAGACCCTTGACTATTTAACTGGATATTTGTCATGATCCAACAAATGAAATATAGAGGGGAGTGACAAAATATATTTGTCGTACTTTATTCCAAATATCCTATGGGCTTTTCAAATGTTATCATTGTTTATTATACTGTACACAATTTTAAAAAATGTTTCCCCTCAAATAAAAATAATTTTTAAATCGACCTTTTGCGTTTAAAAACGTGGTAGTAAAATCATTTTGTATTATTTTTTTCACAAAATTTCTAAAGTTATTGGTATACAGAAAATATTCCTTATGCTATTTCTTCTAATGAGCGAAAAGCGAAAACTAAACATAAGGGGAAAAATTGTGTGTACCAGTGTTATTCGAGAAGTTATAACACTCTGGTTTGCACGACATAATATGTGAGCAAATGACAAACAAAAAATTACTGTTCACAAATAAAAAAAGATAGTCAAGATGTGAGGACAGCATTTATTATCCCCATATCCCAACACAAAGAGCTGCAAAATATTGGTAGATAATATAATACATGGCGGCTTATATAACACATGAGGTAACTGCCTTCTCTCTTGTATTAGGTCACAATCCTTGCTCAATGTGGCACCCTTCATTCTCAATCACCGCCTTCAGACGATAAATGACAGAATGGACAGCATTAAATAACACATCTGTTGAAATTGATAAAACGTGCCATCTGATAGAAGCCTTCAACATGGCCAATGTGGTAGGCCAGCATCGATAAACACACGATTTAATGTACCCCCATAAACAAAAATCGCAAGGCGTCAAGTCTGGTGATATTGGAGGCCACTGGTATATAAAGTGGCGACTTATCACACGATTTTCACAGAACCACACGATTTTCACAGAACGTATCCTTCAGCAATTGTTTGGCACCTCGGGAGATATGAGGAGGTCTTCCATCTTTCATGAATGTTATTTCGCTTAGTGCTTTTGCCCTGCAATATGGGAATACCCTTCTCTCTCAAAAGTTGTACATAGCGTTCATCAGTTACAAAAACGGTTTTAAAAGTTCTTCCATTCATTTTTCAAAGAAAAATGGCCCAATAATAAAAGAAGTGAACCCACACAAAACTGTAACTCTAGGCTGGTAAAGTGGCATTTCTGTAAAAATCCTAGGGTTGTCTGTTGCCCAAATGCGGCTGTTTTGAATGTTAAATTCTCCGTTTAGAGAAAAGTGAGCATCATCTGTCCACAGAACATTCGACAGCCAGTTTTCATCAATATCAATTCGCCGGAAAACCCATGCTGCGAATTCTTGACGCATCTCAAAATCGCCAACTTTCAGCTCGTGAAATCTTTGAATTTTGTATGGGTACACACAATAGAGACATTAAGTGAAGCGTCTTCGGATATCACAATCATACTCGGCGAATTTAACGCCAAAAGTTCAATTTGGGGATCACCTGTCCTGGATAACAAAAGTCAGCAGGTTGAGGACATGCTAACAGACCTCGACCTTACACCGTTAAATAACGGAGAGAACACCTATCTAAGTCCACAGGCACAGAATCCGCAATAGACATCACAGCGATAAATTACAACATCGCACCCACAACACAATGGAAAATCATGAGAGGTGCAATCAGTGACCACAGACCAATTTTAACAACCCTAAACTTCAAAATTGAGAACGTCCATTAGAATAAAAGAACATGGAACTTTAGGAAAGCCGACTTGAAAAAATTCACAGAAAAGCTTGAAGAACTGTGCAACGAAAAATTGAATTACAGAACGCTTGACAAAAACTTGGAAAAATTCTCTTCGAACATTTCAAAATCTGCAAAAGCATCGATACCTAGAGGTAGACGTAAAGACCTGTGGATACCTTACTGGAAGGACCACAACATCGAGGCAATGATTGCAGAGAGAGAGAGACAATATCAATGAACTTCTTAAAAAAATAAAACAGAAGAAAACAGAAAGAACTCATTGAAATTAGTCACAAAATAGAACAAGAAATTTGGATATGCAAACAATAAAAATGGCAGAATTCTGCTAAAAAATGGATCCAAGAAAGGACAGCCAACACTGGAATATGATTAGAGTGTTAGAGAACAATCAACACCAATACCAATCCTCCAATACTCTAACCGATATGAATAGAACAGCGCGAACGAGAACAAACAGATGGCTGACATAATTGCTGAATATCTTTCAAGCACTTCCATATTCAACTATACGAATGAAGACAGGACTCTAAAAATAATATAAACCAGTTAGTTAAACAAGCAAGAAACTTCCATCAACAAGATATTTTCTCGAGAGACTTCACACTGAATGAGCTAAACTTATCAATAAAAAAATCCAAGAGGTCACCAAGAGATAATCTAATCTTTGGTTAAATGAGCAAACACTTTGAAGACAAAGCTAATAATCAACTCCTACGAATACTGAACATTTCATGGCAAACTGGTAAACTACCAAAGAATTGGAAGATATCAATTATAGTGCCAATACTGAAGCCAAACAAATAGGCCAAGGAATACAAGAACTATCGGCCAATTGCTCTCACCAGCAAACTTTGTAAAATACCAGAACGAATTATCCACTCTAGGCTCATAGTCTGGCTCACTAACAATAATGAAATAAACCTCTACCAAACTGCCTATAGATCCCAGCACTGTACGACTGATCAACTGTTTTACTTCTGTCAATCAATAATAGATTCTTTCCAGGAAAAACCGCCAAAGAAGACCACGGCTATATTCCTTGATATGACCTCAGCTTTTGATCGAGTGTGGAGGGAGAAATTACGTGAAAAGCTGCACAACATCGGAGTAAGAGAAAAACCTTAATCTGGATTGCAGACTTCTTAAAGGGAAGAAGGTTAAAGGTTCGGGTCAATGGAGAATTTTCCAAGGAAGGAAGAACATGGGCTGGTGTAACTCAGGGATCTGTGCTCAGTCCTCTACTCTATCTGCTATATATTAACGACATCAATCCTTACCTCACTGAAGACACAAAGGTTGTCTGTTATGCAGATGATATAGCCATATGGCACACAAGTAGCAGCATAGAAAAATCGTAAAAAATACTGAACACATCAATGAGAGGACTGGAGAAGTGGGCAATGGAACTCCAAATGACCATAAACCCAATAAAACCAAACCTATGCGTCTTCTCCACTCACAGGGAAAAAGGCATAAATATATCAAAAAATAAGCATAAACAAACAAATGATTGATAAAATTAGAAATCCATAATACCTAGGTGTGATACTGCAGTCCTGTATCTTTCAAGTTGGTCTCGAGGACCACGCCATCACCATCTCCTTAGCGGCAAAGTACGCGATCTACGTATTCATCGTAGATCGCAAAATGCGTGGTGTCGCTGGAGACCCACTGGCGATACTCCACAAACTCTGCAGCGCTGGAAGAGGCGCCATATTCATTGTACATAGTGTATATAATGCATATTATCTTTTTTTAATAGTGCAGACTGTGCATGTATTGACAAGATGTCAACAAAATTATTTTAATTATTATTGATGAGGAATTGGAATTTTCAGAACACATAATTAGCACCTCAAATAGAACTATCAGAAAACTAAACATTCTGAGAAGGCTATGTGGAACAAATTGGGGAGCAAAACCCAGAATTCTCAGAACAACATATACCACCTTAATAAGGCTGATAATGGAATATGGAACACCGGTCTGGACTCCCTCAAGCTCATCACTAAAAGTAAGACTAGACAGTGTTCAAGCAAAAGCGGCCAAAATAATCACTGGTGCTGTTTCATCCACCAACAATGAGAAAATTCAGAGAGAATGTGTTCAAGACCTACTCGCTCGAAAGCAGAAGACAAAATAAAAACAACTTGGATCGGCACTTCGGAAACGAGGAACCAAAGGACGAGATCTCTCTGACCACTTGTGGTTTGGTAGATCCGCCCTTTTCTGAGAATGAGGTGAAACTGGCGGCTTTCAAGTTCGGGAAAAGGAAATCTCCTGGTCCCGAAGGGATCGATAACACGGTCGTGAAAGCCCTGGTAAGGATGCACCCATCGCTTCTTTCCAGGTTATTCAATAGGTGCCTGCACACTGGTACTTTTCCTGAGGCATGGAAGGTTGCCCGAGTAGTGCTTCTCGAAAAGTCTGGTAGAAAGGGTAATTCTCCTAATGATTATCGTATGCTTTCTTTACTAGCGTGTCTAGGTAAGGTCCTGGATAGCCTACTAGCTCAGCGACTGAAGCACTGGCTAGAAAGTAATGAGTTCCTTTCCTCTTTCCAACATGGTTTTAGGGAAGGGAAGTCCACAACCACAGCTCTGAACGAGGTGTTAGAGGGGGTTGAGATGGGCTTAAATAAGGGTGCTTGGGTTCTTTTCGTGGCCCTGGACATTGATGGCGCGTTCAACTCCATGAACTGGAACAAGCTGATGAGAAATTTGATGGACATGGGTTGTCCTGATAATTTGTGCAGCTTGGTTCGTGACTTCCTGAGCGATAGACGGATTAGCCTCAGTTTTGGTGGGCGGAAGTTGGAAAGAAACTGTGCTAGGGGTTGCCCCCAGGGCTCTTGCTGCGGACCTATTCTGTGGAATATCCTGGTAAACACCATTTTCCAGGAGGAGCTCCCTGAGGGAGCCAGGCTGGTTCTCTATGCTGACGACCAGTTCCTCATTGTTGAGGCTGCTTCGAGAGCGAAGGCTGAGAAGTGTGTTGAAACTTCTCTCCAAATTCTCTCGAACTGGGCCCATGACTCTGGCCTTAAGTTCAATGTCTCCAAAACTAAAGCCCTCAGCTTTAAGCCTAGGGACATAAGAACTAAAAGGAAAGGGATCAAATGGGAACACAAGCCGGCTATCGGGATCGAAGGACGGAGGGTAGCGTTGGTCAATAGGATGACCATCCTGGGGGTGGTCAGTGATGACAAGATGGGTTGGCAATACCAGGCGGAGGAGATGGTGGCGAGAGGCAGGGAGGCGTTGTGCAGGCCTGTCCTGGTTGGCTCTCAACAGGAGGGGGGGGGGGGAGAAGGAGGGTACTATTTTTAGGAACCTCTGCCTCTCCTGTGTCGAGCCAATCCTGCTATATGCTTCCAGGGCTTGGTGTCGCCGAAACAGGGATCAGAAGGTGGCGACTACTCTAGAGAGAGTGCAGAGCACAGCGGCACTCAGAATCACAGGGGGATATCGCACTACCAGCAGTGAGGCCTTATTGGTCCTCGCTGGTCTTATTCCCCTGGGGTTGAAACTAGAAGAGGAGACCATCAGACAGAAGATCTAAGAGAACAGGGAAGATGCCCTGGGACTTGAAGCGGGTGCCCTGGAATGGAAGAGGGACCCAAGGAAGCCTCCGCAGTGGTTGCCAAAGTGGAATTGGAGCCCTGGAGGGCCGACAGGGATTGACACGGAGGTTTTCACTGATGGTAGTAAGTCTGGAACCAATACTGGAGCTGGAGTAGTGATTTTCACTAATGGAGAGCTGATCTTCCAAGAAAGATTAACACTCAGAGTGGACGAATTGGTCTTTTCAGTCGAGCTGGTTGCGATCAGGGTAGCCCGCAGAGTGTGTGCCGAGAAGAACTTCAGCCCGGACCGCCTCTATTCAGATTGTATGTCGGCCCTCGTCGCCATCAATCTGGAGAAAGGGCAACTCGCGCATAAAATAATCCAGGAGCTGGAGATGATGACTCGGGCTCCGGAGCTCCCTTGGTTTAGGAGACACAGCCTCATCGAAGGTAATGAGTTCGCAGACAGTATCTCTAAGGCAGGATGCTTAAAAGGTAGATCACTGAGGACCACAGCGACCAAGAAAGAAGTTTATAGGAGGATCAGGGGGCACGTCCAGGACTTATGTTTGGACAGATGGAGGAACATTGTGAAGGGGAGAGAGTTATTCAATGGGGTAACAACACCCAAGTACCTCTGTAAGGTAATGTCCCACAAACTCATTAGGGTAGTTCGGGACATGGGCTCTTCCCCAAGTCTCCACAGATTTGAAATTAAGAGCAATCCTGATTGCGTCGGTGGAGAAAGGGATGTGAATGCACGCCACTACGTCTTGGATTGTCCAAGGGTAGTGGGTGTGCAGGAAGAGAGAAGGAGGGTGAGGGGCGCGATCGAGAGTGAGCTGCTGAGAAATCACAGCAAGCTTCTTGAGAAAGCCCACGACGTGGCAGCTGAGCTTTTCCTCAGCTGTGAGTGAACAGAGTCGACCGGGGTCTGCCTCCCCGCGGTCCCTGCTGGACACAGTAGATAGTCTCCTATTTTGCTGTGATTAAAGGCCACCGGTATAGAAATCCTTCCAGACACGTTGTCTGGGAGGTGGTGTTTCAAGGTACAATGTCCAATCACTAGCTTGGATACCGTTACTTGGCTTATGAGTTGAACAGAATAGCAGCGAAGGTATGCTTCGCATGCCGGCTTGTGGACCGAAAGGTCTGGGTGGCCATCTGCTTCTAGGGTATACCAACTGTGCTTAGGTGGGATCCTCCAGTTCTTGTTTATTTTGGCTACTGTTTCTTTTTCTTTAAAAGTAAGTTTATTTTTCTGTAGCAAGGGTTCTTTTGTGCCTTTTTTCGCTAGCGCATCAGCAGCTTCATTGCCTTCAATGCTAACATGTAAGAGTATCCATTGAAGAGAATTTTTGAGGTATTGAGAGTTTTTGGAGATAACCAATTATGTTCCTGCTTACTTTGTCTCTAAGTTCCCCTGTGTGACTCAAGTGTTGTATGGCACTTCTACTATCAGTAAGAATCCATATATCTGGTTGTTTAATGTTTCTGATGGATTTTAAGACTTCATAGATGGCTATAAGTTCTGATCTGAAGACTGAGCAAAATTCTGGGTTTCTTCTGTTTATTT
Source organism: Cordylochernes scorpioides (assembly GCA_030710605.1). NCBI lineage: Eukaryota > Metazoa > Arthropoda > Arachnida > Pseudoscorpiones > Chernetidae > Cordylochernes > Cordylochernes scorpioides. The sequence goes on from CP092864.1 coordinate 46,632,092, forward strand.
TCTCAATGCCATTTGTAGTTTTAATGAGAGAGCCACTGCCAGTGTGTCCCAACTCATCTCTGCTACCATCGGTATAGATAGTTATTGCATTTTTAGGAATTTTATATATTAATTATATCATTAATTGTTTTGTGATTCATGTTATCATGATTTGTTTCAGATGCTGTACCATAGATTTGATATCCACATTCCAGTATAGGTCTCATTAGAGATGTGTAAGTTAATTTTATTGTTGTTGCTTCAGCTCCCCACTCTTCCTGAAATATATTTCAAGATTTTTAGTCGGTCTCTTCCTTTTCTAACAACTCCTTCAATATGCTTACTGGAGTTGATTTCTGGATCCAGGGTGTAGCCGAGATATTTAGGATGCTTATTATATTGCAATTGTTGTTCTTTCAGAATAATATTTGGTCTTATTTTGTATAGTTTCTTATCGGTAGTAAAAAGACAGGTTTCAGATTTTTGGGGGTTAAATTCTAATTTATGTTTATTAGCAAATTTTTCTAGGTGGAGAAGAGTCTTTTTAAATCTCTTTCAGCTTTTTTCCAGTTAGTGCTGCTGCTCCATAGAATAATGTCATCAGCGAAAAGTCCAATATTGGTTTTATGTGAAATTTATTTTTCTATGCCTGCAATAAATAGGGTGAAGAGAGTTGGGCTAAGGACTGATCCTTGTGGTAATCCTTGGTACAATTTGAAGGTTTTAGATAGAGTGCCATTATATTTGATCCTGATTTATATATTTTTAAGAGAATCATTTATCCAAGTGATAGCTTTTCCATCAATTTTGAAATGTTTGTATAATTTTGTAATTAACTTGTTTTTCCATACCTTATCAAAAGCTTGTGTAAGGTCTAAAAAGCAGCTATGGTGTGGTTAGTTGGCTTTTTGTTTTGTGCATCTTTTACCTTTTGTGTGAAAAATAAGAGTTGGACTATTGTCCCATGTCCTTTCCTAAATCCATATTGTTCTTCTGGTAAGAGATTTCTTGTGTCGGGGTGGTAGGTGAGTCGTCTGAATATAATTTTTTCCATTAATTTGCAGCAAATATTTGTGAGGGAGATAGGTCGGTAGTTTTTTGGGTCATTAGCAGATTTGTCAAGTTTTTTAATGGGAATTATTGTTGCATTTTTACAGTCTTGAGGCAATTTTCCAGTTTTCCAGGAGTTATTGAAAATATTAAGAAGTCTTTCTTTGCCAATTTTGCCCAAGTTTGATATCATTCGGCCATGGATTCCATCTGGCCCAGGAGTCTTGTTTAGGTCAGTGTTTTCTAATGCATAAGCTAGCTCTTTCATATTGATTTTTTTCATGGAAAATATTATGAGTGCTGGTGACATTTTTTACAGTCATGAATAATCTTTCGGGCCTTTTTTCAACCTTGATTTTACTACTTATTTGATATGAATTACCTAAATAATTGGCAGCAATTTTGTCATTAGTTGCTGGTGTACCATCTGTATTCTTAATCATATTTGTGTTTTCAGTTTGTGGCTGGACTCTGTCAATTTGTTTTGCCCAATTCCAAAGTTTTGTATTTGGGTTTCTTGGGTTCAGGTTTTCACAAGTTTGTTTCCATTTTTCCCTTTTCACATTTACGCATAATCTTTTTTTATTTTTGCAATCACAATGTTCAGTTCAGTTCTACAATTTGTTTGGTTTTGGGTGCACTATTTTGTAGTTCATTTCTTTTAGTTATAAGTCTTTGAATATTTTTTGCCTGGTGTGTATAATTTGGAATCCATTTCTTAATATTACCTCTTGGTATTGAAACTTTGGCTGCTTTAATAATGGTGTTTTCGAAAGATATCATATTAGCCTTTTTGAAGTTCCAGAATTTTTCTTAATTGAGCTAGTTTTGGTCTTGGTGCTAATTTCTATCAAATTAGGCAAATGATCACTTCCAAAACTTTTTAATATTTTCTATTTGCATTTGTGGAAAATGTCAGGATAGTAAAAACTTATATCAAGGGCTTGTGCAGTATTATAGCTTGTAGGAATGATGGGTAGGATTCCCATCATTTAAGCACATGAAGGCATTGTCGTCAAATATGTTTGATAGTATTTTGCCTCTTGGGTTTGGCGTAGAATATCCCCATAGTTGATGTTTGGCATTAAGGTCACCTACAATAATAGTGTTCATGGTAAACGGTTTGCGGATTTCGACAATTTAGAAAGAGGGAATCATATATCGCCGCAACTCTTTTTTTTATTATTATTAACGCGATTAAGGAAGCTTTCGGGCAAGCCCTGATTTTTGCGGCGATATATGATTCCCTCTTTCTAAATAAGAGTGTTGTCTGTAAGAAATTGAGCCATTGTTCCATCGTCAATAAATGTATTGTTTGGAGGGTGATACATATTGTATATGTGGATGGCTTTGTTTTGATTGAGGTAGACTTTGATACCTTGGGCTTCGAGGTCTAATGTGTTTGTAATATTAACGGCTATGTCCTTATAGTACAAATTATTGATTAAAATTGCTAGGCCACGCCCTTCAACAGCATATACAGATGGATCTTCAGACCTTACCCTGAGTAATGGAGGGGCCGGAATTAACATACTACTGCAAGATGGAACAAACATCAAAATCAAAGAAGGAGCAGGACAGATTTCGTCAAACTTCACTTGTGAACTGACAGCTATCTGGAAAGCCCTTGATGTATGCCTTAACCAACCATCCCTGCATCAAGCAGAAGGAATTTTAATATACAGCGACTCCATATCCGCTCTAGAAGAAATTCAGAAGGGCAATACTAAAATCACACAGAAAATACACTCGTTCCTTACCCAACTGGAACCATTGGAGAATAACTGCATTCTACAATGAATCCCTGTCCATGCTGGGATCAGGGGTAATGAAATGGCATTCGAATTGGCAAAGGAAGCCAGAAAGTTGAGCCAAAGGAAAGAACAAATGTCATTATTTGACGCTGATTCTTTGTCAAAATACAAGATAATTAAACGAAAAAATAAGAAAAGATCAAAATGCGAAATAAACTCTGAGAGAAAAATGACAAAAACTATAACAAGACTTAGAACAAAACACTATAAAGGAATGACAATACATCCAGATGGCACAAGAACCTATAGGGCATGCAACAATTGTCCTGGTCTGGAACTTACCTCTACCCACATATTCTTATAGCCAGCAATAGCCGCAGCCTTGCAAAAATTAGACATAGACCCTGAGCAGCAGCTTTACACACCTAAGATAGTGGACATTGCTGCTGCTGTGATGGAGATACATGGATACATCTGAGGCTCTTTATTGGACACGACAACAACAACGGCATTCCAGAGTAAAATAAATTATCAGAGATAGATACATATTTTTCAAATGAATTAAAATAAATATAATCGATACTGAGTGAGAGTTGAATTTAAAATATTAGAAATTTATTATCTTCGGAAACAAACCGTATCTAAAATATCAATTTTCTTTTTGCTACATGTTTTAATTTGCATTTACCTATTTTACATATCTCTGATTGTATTTGAAAATCGTTAACCAATTCTTCATACTTTTGGCGAAGTGGTGTTTTATTAATTTGTTATTATATATTATTAGGGTTCTTTCCTGGTATTCAAAAAGGAAAAATACATGCCGATCAGTTATATTTTTCAATTTATCAAACAATTTGGCCGCTGAATCTCTGATTCTGGTAGAGCGCCATCTGGCGAATAAAATTGTAACTAAAATCAATTTCGAATTTTTCATTATTTGCCATAAAAAATCCCATTGCATCCTGAACACAATGGTGTTTACCGCATTGCTCTAGCGCAAATATTCGCGGAGTTATTAATTTTTAAAATAGTGCGGGACTTTTGGATCACCCTGTATATTTATTATGTCGTAATTGATATATAGCTAGCAATAAATATGTATATATATATGTTTCTATGAAAATGTTAATCTGCAAGACGCAGGTTATCATCATCCCTTTTTGATTTGTTTTTGTCACTTTTTGGCGTTCCGAAAATAAACAATAAAAGGCTGTATCAGACTTTACTAAGACAATAAAGATTTGCTAAAAATAAATGTGTACGAAGATGTTGCATTTGGCGACGAGGATATAAGAGTAAGTACCCTCGAATTTTGAAGTAAATATTTTTAGAAAATATCTTTGATTTTGCATATAATTGAAAGTAAATTTTAAAAGACACAAATTGCAAAGTTTTAGGATGCAAATTTAAGAAAGAGTGAAAAAAATGGCTAGTTACCAATTTAAGGAATATAATGAGGAAACTGAAACTTTTGAAACGTTTTATGAACGATTGGAACAGTTTCTCATATTGGAGGAGGCAGGGGATGAGAAGAAAAAGGCTTATCTCCTAACCCTCATGGGAAGTAAAACATATGGTGTTTTGAAGAATTTGTGCAGTCCTATTCTACCTAAAGATAAAACTTTTGATAACCTAATAGATATCTTGAAAAGGCACTTCTCTCCAAAGCGCTCAATTGTAGTAGAGAGGTTCATTTTTTTTTTAAAGAATGCAATTAAAGGAAGAAAGCATCTCGGATTACTTGGTGGAAATTAAGCGTTTGGCTTCCTCATGCAACTTTGGAAATTTTCTGGAAGATTCTTTACGTGATTATAGTAAATTATAGTAAATATAAGTAAATTTCAATTTAATTTCATTTAGAAAATTTATAATTAATTTTGAAAAATCTTGAAAAATAGTAAAAATATGAAATTGTACTGGGGGATAAGGTGAATGCTTTTTAAAGAGTTTTAAAGTAAAATAGGCGTTCGATAAAAATTAAAAATATAATTCTATATCTCAATATATTAAAATCCAAAATTTCCTTCAAATTAAAATGTCATCTCAAATAGTTTATATTCTTTTTAATTCGCAAAATAATTATATCCAAATAAAATTGAATTTATCAATATTTATTTGAAATATAAACTATTAAAAATATAATAATAAAAATATATATGCCGTAAAAAGTAAAGTAAATCTATCTAATATCCAAAATATAGATAATATAAATAGAAATATATTTCATATATTATTACTAGCATAATATATTATATAAATTTAATTTTGAAAACCGAATGTTTATAAAAAAAAATATTTTCACACAAATATCTAAAATTGCCCCAAAAAAACCTTTAGAGAAATTAAAGCAAAAATATTTTAGGGGGGAGAAGAACAGAAATATAATTTTAAAAAATATTTCTTTCTCTCAGAAGGGGTGAGAGAAAGAAAATTACCTGGCGACGCTGTCGATGATGGTCTCCATTTATTAAATTAAACTTTTGATTGTTTTTATTCCCGGTAGCCAGATCTAATCCGTGGATTCTTTAGCGCCATAAAATATATATTAATTCACCTCATCACATAACCCATGGAAGATTTTCAACTTAATATTTTTTTGGTTATAATATTGAAATGTATTAATTTTGTTCGTGCGTAAAGATTTTATTTATAGATTTATATTAGATTATTATTTTAAATATAATAAATATATATGAAACAATATTATTTTTGAAATGATATTTATTATATATGATTGGTTATATAAATAAAATAATATGTATTTTATATTTTGAAAATTGTTTTTTAATATAATTGATAATATGAAGTAGATTACAGAAATATGGTAAATCATACCAAATATATCTTTCTTATTTATAAATGATGTATATAGCTCTCAATTATTTTTCTTGGTATGTGTGTGATTATTCATTTTAATATATAAATTTTATAATTTACTATTATATTGAAAAATCATTAAAGCTATGGTCTTTCTAAACATCCCTTTTAATATATTATTTCAAATGATCTTAAATTAATTATATTCTAGGTTACAACAACATGAATTGATGACCAATGTTTGAAAGGTCACTAGTTGAGGACATACAATCATTATATTTCAGAATAATTATAGAATGTTTGTTCGCTATTATTCAATAATTTGTGTGAATATTTCAAATGCTTATTCCATTTTTCCACACACTGAACACATTTCAATTGAAGCGGTGCAGCAAAGAAGATGAAGAGAATATGTAGGCAAGCCAAGAAAAGAAGGTATGCAGGGCCCCTCCACAAGGAAGTGTTTAGTAACAGATTACAGAAAAAGGGGCGGCAGACAGACAGTCCAGCTAGAGCCGTAGTGAAGGAAGGAGCCGAGAATGCGGTCTGCTTGAAGGGGGTTTGTGCGCCAAGAGGATATGGCAGTCGGGGGGAAGAAGTCAGTCTGGTGACAACGAGATCTGCGGCAAGAAGATGACGGCGGCGAGTTACCTCCGGGGCGTGTGGATGCTCCTACAGGAGAGACTGACATCGGAGCGACCTACAAGGCGGTGTGGTCCAAACTGCACGTGTATGGTGTGGAGCGGAACGCTTCACAAGAGGACATCCACGGCGCCAAGGATTCTTCGGACGGGAAGGTCGAAGGCAAGTCCGACTGTTGTATTCCTTCTTCATAGTGCCAATAAAGCGATAACTCTAGCTGCAATCCCTTTGACTCACACGTGTATCTTTGTGGCATCCTGAGTAGATAAAGTACACGAATAGCGTCTGGGTACGACGTAACACCGTATTTATTATTTAATATACTGATAATATATATCTCAAAGTGTATGTGTGTCATTTTATTTATTAATTTTATTATTTATTATATAATTGAATTATATATATGAAGGCTGTTTGAAGTTGAAAATATGTTTATTCAATTTGCGTAAATTAAATATCATAGAATATTTAACAATTAACATTTATTCTAGAATTCATTTTATTCCGTCATGTTTATGAGAAAAAAATTGAAAGCTTTGCCAATCAGTAGTGAACATTCCCAGAGTTATTAGTTCAATATCTATAATCTCTACAATTATTGTATGAAGATTAGTTTAAAATCATAGTTTCTTTAAATAATATTGGAATTAATTGAGAAAATAATATAATTTGTAGAATAATAATCGTCAAATGAGAATTATATCTTATTATTTAACCGACAAAGTTGGATAAAACAAGCTTTTTCAAAGCACTTGAAACTCCTTCTTAATATAGGTACTCTTAAGTCATGAGATGTTAGTGCTACCTTTACTGAGAGCCACAAAGGAGACAGATGATGAAGAGGCGTTTGACTTTGATTAGGATAGTATCAAAGCGAAATTGTACTGTGATCAAGGGGATAAATATCGAAGAAAACGGTACCTCCAGAGCGTGCAACTAAAAGTTGCTGAAAACCACTGAGTTGCGCCACCTCTCGGAATAAATGCCAACTAATCGTTTATTTTAAATTATTTTAGAATTGGCCCAAACCCCAATTGGAAAAATTAATGAAAAATGTCAGGATGCCCCAAAGACTAGATTTCTTGTTAGTTGAGGTACAGCTTACACCACGCTGATGAGGGTCAACATCCTTAAATCCGTAGGCGGTTAGATTTTTTAAATTAATCAAGAAATGATATTTGACCAATTATGGGATAATTAAATATCAACGACTACTATATATTTATTCTGAAAGATGACCGCAAGTAATCAGTAATTTTTATTTGCGCGATCAGAAGATGTGTTTTTCTTAATAAACGGATGAAATAGGGGTGTTACAAGTAATGGCCATGTCCTCTTATTTTAATTTGAATCATTTCAGAGTGTAAGATCTGTATAGAAATAATTTACATATAGTACCATATAAATTCCAGAGTATTGTGAGCCCATATTTTAAACGTATATTTTACCCACACTTTGAGAGATTGTGAAAATAGTACAAATGTTACATTGTACTGTGATAAGGTTCATAAATTAAAAAAAGGCATCTCCTTATCGTGCAATTGAAAGTTGTTGATGGCTTGCGCCATCTTAAAGAATAAATATTAACTATTCAATGATTTTTAATACCCATTATTGATTTTTCTTACTTTTCTTGATTAATGAATGGGTATTTTGCCAATATTGAAAAAATTAATAACATATTAATAGTTGATATTTATTCCGATATATGGCGCAAGTCATCAGAATCTTTCAGTTGCACGATAAGGAGATACCTTTATCTTAATTTGCGAGATTAGTTCATCAAATAAATTGATCCACCGAAAATATGATTTATTATATTTTCCGTGAATCCCCCAAGATATTTTAACATAATAAAAGTCTAATTTCATTATTCACTGAAGGTCTGCCTCTAAATGGAATCTGGTTTCCCGGGCAACAGCTGATGAATGCTGAGAATTAGCCAAATTTGTCGGCCGGCTGTTCTCTCTTCAATAATGCAGAAGGAAAAAGTTTCTTGGCCACAACAACTCGAGGGTTAAAAATAAATTCGCCATTTCGCACTAACCGAAAACTTTGGGGGCATCTATAAAACAATATTATTGTTGAGCTGAATGATGGCAGTAGGGAGGAGAATGTTTATAAGATTGGCTCATTGGAATATTCCAATCATTCTAACTCTATTCAGATAAATCGTAATTCGTGTTAGAAATATATCGATGTATGGCAAGTTGATTTTACGACTTCTTTGCATTTCGAATAAAATTTTCTTTTTTATACATATTTTATATAAGTTTGAATTAATGCTACACGTATTCAAAAAAAAGAAAAACAAAGTTGATTTCAACAAATATAATCCATATTAGTAACATTAATAAGAAGAAAACATAGATTGACAAATTCGACATATTATAATAGACTAAATATTTTTATTTATTAAAAAAAGAAATCTCTCTATAATAGATGTATATTCAAGTGATTAAAATATATAAATATCAATATAAATATCAATATTTGAGACAATCCAGACCCAGGTGTGAAATCCGCATTAAGCACACTTATTCAAAACAAAATAAAGCTTCATTGGCCCCCAAATCTTTCAAAGATTCACCCCCCACAGACACAAGTATACCAAACAGGTCTATAGTGGCATCCTGTGAATACAATATCTAACTGATTCTCAACATTTGTTTAAATTCCTTATTAATGGATTGTGCCGAGTTCAACAAATTACAAACAATCATAAAACACCGCTCAACTCTTTTTTTTTTTTACTTGATTAAAGAAAGCTTTCGGGCATACTCTTTTTCAGCTAACTAAATCGTATAAACAAAGCAATATAGAGAGATCATATAGAATATTTGAGGAGAAAATTTCTTTATAATATATCTTTATTACCTTTTTTATATCTTTTAGTTAGCTGAAAAAGAGATAGCCCGAAAGCTTCCTTTAATCAAGTAAATAAAAAAAGTTACGCGGCGTCTCATGATATTTTAAAAAATAATAGGTATGTTATAGGAACTTGTAATAAAGAAGCCTTCTCAGACATCTATTATTTTGTTCTATAAATACTTGGTAAACTAACTATTCAAAATTATTGGGTAGATATTTCTATTTTTATATTAGAATTTGTTACTTTTTAATTTCAATATAAACCAAGCTTCCAAAGGGGTAAACGCTTTTCAATCAAAATATATTGATTTGATGCAGAGATTAGAAAAAAACTGTAATTATTAGAACGAATAAAGTGCTCATAAAGAGAAATAACGATATTTATATCCAGGAAAAATGCATCTCTTTATCATGCATATTGTTGCATCAATTTTAATGCGCCCTACATTTATTCGAAATATCCTTTGATGTTTAATATTTATTTAAAACAGATTATTTTTATTATAATCATTCATTTTTGTAGTTTCATTCCTTTTGTAACATTTATTGTATATATATCTTGATTAGTTATTGAAGGGAGAGAGGACCTAGATCAAGACTGCGGATCACGACCTACGAGGAAGAAAACGAATAAATAAACATAATAACTTTAAAAGGTAATTTAATTTTATATACTTTTCCTTATTTGCTTTAGTATGGAAACCCGCTCGGGAAACGTGTATAACACCAAAAAGGAGGAAACCAAGGGCAACGACCCTGCAAAGCTGCAACTTGGTGAAACAATATGAAAGATACTGATAGCTTTTTAAATATTCCAAATATCAACGATTAGTGTGTATTTATTCCGATATATGGCGCAAGCCATCAGCATATTTTAATTGCATAATCAGGATATTCCTTTTTCTTAATTTATCTATCAAATTCCAGTACAATTTCACTATTGTACCATTTTTATATATTTAAATTTTTAGATGTACTGATTGTAAAATGATAAATAAGAAAATATTTATATCTTTTTATTATATCTATAAACCATAATTTCATTGATAAATAGACAGATAAACAAATGTTTATTGTAAAACTCACAGTAAATAATAACAAAGTATCTTTATTGTTCTGTTTCAAGCTATAAAAAAATATTCAATTTACCATGGTAATTTCTAAGTCTCTCTCCAGTATTTACCTAAAATTTATTTTAAAGCACGAGAGGGAATTTATCGAACATAAATTCTCCTAGGACAAATTTATGGGCGCTATGGAATTTTTGCGCTGAAATATGTTCAGGAAGAAACTTCAGCATTAATAGGAGGTGTAATCTTCCATTATTTTAAAACTCGAGTAATACAATATGTCCTCGCTATATATTGTATCAAGGCGTTTTAATATTATTCTTTGAACATTTTATATTGATAAAACGTCTACACTCTAGTCTATTAAATACCACAAGTATTTATCGTCGTTATAATCACACATTTTACAATTTTACCCTCATGGACACATGGACAGAACTTAAAGAATATTCATATTTTGATGTCGCCGGTCGACTGTTCTTTTGCAAGAAACAGAGGTCATTTTGTTCACACTTTGTTATATCGTGTGTCTTCAATAAAGGTCTTTGTGTATAAAATATCATTCAGAGTTATTGTCTGAATCTCGATATAAATGCTAAAATGTATAACTTCCTCAAGTCTTGTCCATGAGTGTAGATAGACAAATGATTCGGCTTTGCCCGTTTATTCAGAACAAAGTAAATATGCAAAGTATGTTCTTATTGGACTTATTTAAATATATAACTATTGAACGGGGGTTCTTAGCAGTCCTATAAAGTGTCAAAGTTCCATCCTATTATATTATATATTAAGAAAACGTATGTTGAAACGCAGAATCTGCATATATATGAGTTAAAACTATTGTAATGACTCCTTATTTCTTATTTTAATTTTTCATCCACAAATACATATTTGGAAACAAGTTTATAAACGTTTGTGAGAATATATACACAAAATTCTACACATTTCATTTTTATTTATAGTAATTTTGTCGCATATATATGAATATTCTGAATACAGTTAGAATTTTTCACTTAACACTGCTGGGTTTATAAACATCTTCAAATTGAGATCTATTGGAGAATCCATTGAAATAGCATTTAAATTTGAGCTTAAGGTTAATGAGACTGTTGTTTAAATATCTGATCATGTCTATCAGAGAAAAATATTTTCTAGATATCAGATTTAGAGATCTGGTAATCAGTGAGAGAACAACCATGACTAAATTTATCATCACTTTTATCATTTTCTTGTTTGATGTTATAGGCCAGGTTTGAAGTTTCGATTTTCTTTGTCATTGAAGATTAAACCTCCTCTCGTTATGATTATACCGAATTACAACGTAATAATATGAAGATATTAAAATATTTGGAGTTAATAATTTTATATAACGCTGAAGTGGCATATTAAACCTTTTTAAAAATATTAGTTGTTTTGAGAGTGGGATTATGAAATGGCGATGTTTATATATTTATTCTCAAATGTCTTTTATGCAATTTAATAAACGTCTAAATTCACATTCAAAACTATATAGACATATTCATACACTCCTTTAGATACGGGTTCCAGAATGATATAAGAGAAATTGCAATAAACATTTATCTATACGTGGGTAAATATGGGCGCGGAGTCTATATATATATATTAAAGATAAAAATGGATAAATGATGTACAGACTAATGAAGCTTGATAGTTTTTCCGAAGTTGGAGAGTTCTTCTCCTGGTAATCCGAGTGTCTTGTTGGTCAAACTTCATCTTCTAATTCAAGAAATGCTTGTGTGTGTGTCTGTGTGTAAACCCGTCCATCCAGCCTATTCAAACACCCATTCCTTCATAATATGAGGCCTTTGGATGTTTATGATGTTTTACTTTCAAATTATTGGCTTGATATATATCTATAGGATCAGTATCTATGGTAAGTGGTGGTCGCTGAACACGCATGGATTTATTGAATAGTAATAATAATATATAGCAGAAGAAACTCATAAGAATTTATATTCTTATTTTGAGGTTAATTATGTTTATCTACCATAAATTGTAAATAAATCAAATAATGCGTCTTCTATAATTGAGAATTGATTCTACTTTTCGATATTTTCTATGTAAAAAGAAACAAATTCTTAAAATACGTACTAAATGCTATCATAGTGAGAGGCCTTGACATTTCATCACTCTTCCAGTCAATTTTCGAGATCGCTATCCTATTGTATATGACTGTCCTTTTAATCAAACTGGAGTTCAACAATAATTTTTGGTGAAGGAACTTATCTACATTATAGACATATGCTTTAGGAAAAGTAGAAATATCTGTGAAATATCAGCAAACATATTCATTTTACGATATTAACCTACAAATAAATACGTTAAGGGTTATTTAAAACTACATTTATATATATGAATCGAAGATAAATAGTAAGTTATTTCAATTGTGATATATTGAATAGAATATTTCACGAATGATTAATGCGTATACTGACTTGATACTGTGATATATAAATAATATACCTATAGAAAATGGTCGTTATACCTATTATATCAATTATTAATGTCTTGAAATTGGCAAAAAGTAGAATAATTTTCGAAGCGAGAGAAATTTTCACTTCACCTCTTAGAAGTTATTTATTTAAAGTTTAGTCTTCAAAGTTGAGTGAGCTATATGGTGTGCTATAAAGAAGAAGGTTCAATATCTAAAAGGATGGAACTCCGTGAATGCCAACCCTTGGATCGAAGACAGATGGTGATGTAGTAAAGGCAGATTTGTTTCTATAGACTGAGGTGGTGGAAGCAATAAAAGGTCAGTGGGAAGAGATTGTCTGGCCAATTGCACATTTAACCTCAATGGATCTCACATTGCCACCGGGATTCTATGGCAGGACGATGCATGGGACAATTAGCGCGACAGAAATGGCGCCATTAGGGCTCAAGAATTCAGATTATGTTGCTCTGCTAATTAAATTCCAAGGCTTAATTGTCCTCATCTCCGGTACAATTGTTTGTTATGGAATATTAACCGCCTTGGTGCACTGGCAGTTTCACTGAGGGGTGAAAGATGTCTGGGCGGTAGATCCGACTGCCCTCACAGTCCGCTTACTCTCACTCCTGTTCAGAATGCATACCTTCAAGAGCTGGAAACTTCGCACTTTTTCATTTATTTGTGATTTTTACAACAAAGTAAAATATCTCATGAGTGACCTGTCTGATGAGTGACTATATTCTTGAATTAAAACCTTTTTGGAATCAAATTTTAGAATCTTTGTTATGTAACGCATAGGAATGATATATCTTGGCTATTATCATTGACCTTACGCACAAGTTAGGTGGGGCTTCGGACAACGGTGGAGGGCAAATTACCCCTTCTGGATATGATTGGCTCTGGCAATAAATGAAATTAATCTTCAGGTAGCAGAAGTTGTTCTTTTATAGAAAATCAATCAAACTTTGTCAACTATACACTCATGGACAAAACTTAAGTAAGTAGAAAGTCTGTTTAAGTCCTTTTTGAAGGAGACAGAAGCAATTTTGTTTACAGTCAGTTATATCGTGTGTCTTCAATAAAGGTAACTGTGTAAGAAATATTCATCAGAGACATTGTCTAAATCCCGATATACATGCTAAAAGGTAAAATTTCCTCAAGTTTTGTATAAGAGTGTATTTTAAAGTTTATCTCACCCTTCGCAAAAATATTTAATTATATATATCATACTACAATATGAATATTTAATTTTAATTCCATTCGATTTTATAGTACTTTTATTTTGCGTTATTATTTTGCTATTTTGATGTTAACAATTACATAATCGATTGTATCAGGTCCGGGGAAGTTTCGAAGGTTCACAGGTTCATATCATTGAAAGAAATCCATTTTATTGTGTGAAAATTATTCTATTTTCTATATAACTAAAATTTCTATAAATTTCAATAATAAATTTTCATTTTTTTCAATCTGAAGCCCTGTGACATTTGATGTACAATATACTGATATCTAAATTTTAGGTTAAGATAGAGTTCGAAATATAAAAGAGTTCAGTAATTTACTTTTAGCATAGCTTAGGTCTTTTCTAGTCACACATACAATAAATTATAGTATATCTCTATAAGACAATTCTTTATTGAATCCCTTGCAGAGATGGTGAAAACCATCAGCATCATTGATTGAATTATAAAGAAATATAAATGTGTGTGTGTGTGTTTAAGGTTAAAACATAGAGCATGGCCCATATGTCCCGAATCCTTTTTTTTTAATTAAAAGGCAAACTAGAATAAAAACCTATAACTATTTTATTCTAGTTTGCATTTTAATTTTTGATCAAAATTATAAATATTCGGGACTTATATGTGAGAGCCACCCTGAATAGAACTATAAATAATATAGTTCATCTATTATATAAAATGCATCATGTTTAATTTATGTAAAGTTTATATTAAGAATACAAAATAGATGTGTTCCAATAAAGCGAAGCTTCTTTAATCCAGTTTGTTAATAAGAACCAAACCCATTTATACTGAGAACCCTTTAACAAACTCTCCACTTATTCAATTTAGCATCCTTGCAAATTGACCCTCATACATTTTTGTCTTTATTAGTTTGGCGAAGTCGCTAGCTTGTTGAAATTGGAAGGTTGAGAAACCTTTTCAATCAAAATAAACTTCTCTCTTTATATATTTGGCTTTTCCTTGGAATAAGATAATAGAAGGCCGAATATTTTTGAAGTCAATGTTTTTTAAAATGAATTGAAATTTTTGAAAATATTTAAAACTGTACAAAATTATTCTCGAGTCATCGCGACGTCAAAATAATATTCGCTAGAAATACAAAATCCTGGATTACGATTAGGCAATGAATAAAAAAATGTAAAACTAACTCTATAGAACTAATTTCTTTGTCAGAAATAGAAAACTGCCATCAACATCATTTAATTATCAAAATCCTTATATTTTACTTCAACATAATTTATATGTTGTCAGAAATTTGAAAATATTCCTTTTAAAATGGGTTAAAAACAAGGCAATTTTAAAGATAGATTTCTGGAAGATGAATACTCTCTCTCATCCCGCAAATTTATACATGTCATTGGAATTTCTCGTAATGAAGATAATGATCTATAAATTTGAAGGTCAACTATCCCGTCAAAATAAACATAAAATCAATGCGTCATCAATTGACCGTCTCTGTAAACATCAGTATTTAAAGGATACAGAGGCAATTATATGTTCAACTTGGGTTTTTAATGTGTATTTAATAAAGTCAAATGTATCAAATATTAAGTTATTGTCTGAATCCAGATATGCATACTGAAATGTACAACTTCTCTAAGTTTTGTCCATGAGTGTACTTACCAGATAGTTAATGAGAAAAATAAGAAATATTAAGACATGTATACTTAAAATATTACATATGTTCGAACCGGACCCTGAATATAATCTCTTACCTAATTGCCTTGTCCCATCGCTGTGTGTATTGTGAAATCGTATAATCAAATGCATAATCGTCAATGCTTCAGAACTCCCGGCTTTTAGATGAATAGAGTTTTCCACTTATTTTCTAAATAGTTAATAAATTCAAGATGAATGCCATCTATATTTCTATATATTCTCTTATCTACCCATAAACTACAGAATTTGAACTTTTGTTTATTCCTTTTTGAATTCGAATTGAAGTTATAAGTATTTTATATATGTGAAAATGTGTGTCACAAATTCCATTTACAAATCCTCCCAATAAAAGTATTTATAGTAAACAACTCAGCATATTACTTCTGAAGAATTTATTTAGTTTTGCTCTAAAAATAAGGAAAGGAATCCGTGTAAACATATTTATCTTGGACTTCAAAGAGACATTATTTACCAATAAAAATCCTTCACAAATATTTGAACCTTTTAAAGGCAGTAAAAAGTGTTGTTTTTAATTTCATTGGACTTTTATTAGGTGTGTGTAAAACATTTTAAATATAAAAATTATATTCTCTCTATATAATATTTATATTATAATAAGTTTCTATATATATAAAAATGACATATATTTAATCAACAACGATAACATAAAATAATGACGTTTTTGTACCTTAATAAATGTTGGCGTTCAGACAACTGAAATATTGGTTACTAGATTATTTTTGACCCAATATATGCCTTATCATATGGTATATAATCGCCTGAAACAAATAATAAAAAGCATGAAAACGTGAATCGAAAATATTCGATTAATTTTAAAAGAAACCTTTGACCTCAAGAATTCGGGCTTTGTAATATTCGCCTTTTTATATAGAGATATCTTTATGGATTGCTCAATTAGCACACAAAATGATCAGTTTTAGTTCTGTCAAATGAATTCACTATTATGTCAGATTATTGAGACAATGAAAAGATGATTTTATTAAATGAAATTGTATGGATTTACCTTTTAGTGAAATAATTCATTTTTCTACCTCTACCTATGACGACTATCTAAAATGTGGATAATCCTTTCTCCATTGAAAAGCTCCTTTGGAGATTTAATGGCCTCAATAAAAACACTAATGATTCTACAAAAAGGTATTGTTCAAAGATGTTATCTCTTATCAGATGGATGGATCATGAAAGGTGTAACCGAATATTTATTTAGATTTCTACCTTTATTTCCACCTATTCCAAGTATATATTTAATATATGAATGATAGTAATGTGTAGAAATAATTCCTACACATGTTGAAAATTATTATTTTTTGTATTGTGATATATTATCATATAATTCTCTCAATGAGTTGGACATGTTCAATTGATAATTTTAATCGATCCTGTTTCATGGTGGTCTATATTTTATACCAACAGGCAACCAACTCTTACTTTAAACTTACATATTGGAAAATGTTGGATTCAAGGGTTTATGAAATCGGTCAATATTTTTCCAAATTATGTTTAAGTTAGTGAAGCTTCATGACATATCTCTCACTATCCTAGGCCAGAATACATTGAAAGGTATCAAAACTATTATGAACAAATGAAACAATCATCCTTTTTATCAGGCACACAAATTATAATTAAAGATTTATTTTAGATATTCATTCCACAAACGCTCAGATTTATAATATAGGGGAATAATATATAACATATGTTTATTGCGTTTAAGTTTCTATTTAAATTTATTCAATATAAATTCATTTAAGTCTATTTGGTAATAAATTTATAAAGAGGTGGAAGCAATCATTCAAAATATTTCTGAAAATATATTTTTTCTTTCACATATCCAGGCAGCTTCTTCCTATATGAGCTTATATGTTGACACAATATAAAATTGATGAGACAGTCTTTATAAAAGTAAGATGTCACTAGAGAAAATGAAAATGTATCACCCCACACTATAAATGTTGATTTAACACATTTTAAATGGTGTCTAGACCTTTTTCCTCGGTCAAAGCTCGTGTATTTTAACATTCTTTTATATATGAACACTTGGACTATTTACGTATTGATATTTTGTATATTTCTCTCCCGCTTTTAGAAATTTATGTGCACAATATTATTGAAGACAATGCCTCATATAGTAAATTTTTATAAATGTAGAAAACCTCTCTTTTTATATATGTATTACAAAAAATTGTTTCTGATGATTTTAAAATATTATTGAGATATAAAATTATTACCTGGTGATCTGATTATTTTTGGATATTGTTTTGCAGTCGTGGAAAATACAAGAAAGTCGACTTTGAATCACTATTTGCTTTGATTGTGCTGATAGACTTAATTAAGGAATAAATGCCTGATTTTAGGTGTGAAGAATGAAGAAAATAAAATACTTATTTACATATCTACAAAAGGATTTGAGCAGGCCAACGGGAAACAACAACATTGGGTGTATATAGGGAAAGCCGCGACAACTGGCGGTCGACCCCACAGAGTAGTGTTTTCTAGATATTATAATTTTAAAATAAATTGACATTTTTATATAGAAAAAAATATATATATGTGGTATGGTTGCGTGCGTGTTGGTGTGGCTTGTGGAAAGGCCGCTGATAAAATTATAATTATTTTTATAAAATAAATTAATTTAATCAAAGCCCCGAAATATAAAGAGAGGAAATAAGAAACGACCGCTGGATGCAAGCCTTGTTGTTCGAACCACGCGCGTGGCAAGAGTTCCGGATGCCGCCCGCGCATGCGTAGTGAGGTGTTCTCCCAGCTCGCGGTTTCCAAGGCGTAGTGAGGCCGCCACACTACTGCCCGTATGTGTGGTGAGGCTGTACCAGTTATCGCTTGCTGAGGCAAAGTGTGGTCGCCACATATATATTAAAGACCACTTCCATATATTTGAATATCACGTCTTATTAAAAACATACCTCATTAGAGATTAGACCTCAATAAAGACCTCTATTTTTATGGCCAGTAGGTACCTTCAATATGCTGTAAATGGAAACCATTGAAAATACCAACAAACTTATGCCGCATTATACAGAAATATCTAAATTATATCAATGCTAACACATCTCAACGAGTATTATTGATGTAAGGGAAGATTTTCAACACCATATTAGCATGTTGGTGAAGTACAACAAGGAACGAGTTTTGTGTCGTCTCTCCGGTGAAATATTATTGCCAGCGCAATACCGCCACCTTTATGTCCCATTTTATTGTGGAGAATAAAATTGTAAACCGTTTATTGGCCCTCCATATTGACCGCAGGGTCTTGTTTCCAGTATTGCTACATACATCACTATGCTCAGTCTACAGGATCTTACAACACGGTGTACAATACATCTCTTCTTTGAATAGTTTTTTTAGATTTTAAAATCATTTCTAATTTATCGCTTTTTTACTAATTTATTTACACATTAGTATTTGCTTTTTAATTGTAAGAATAGAATGTCAAATAAAAGATACGTCTCAATAAACATGGATGCTATGGGTCTTCTGTATTGGGTGATATATGGAATATTATTTATACTTCTCACTCTGTGACGACAGATTGATGATAAGAAAATCATAATAAATAATTCTAATACTCAATTTGTTATTTTTAATAAAGCAGGATAAATGTTTTGATGTATTTATAAAAAGAAAAATGGGTTTACGTACCAATTCTGTTGGTCTCTGGTCAGATTTTCGATTAGGTCAAAAAAGACATACCCTGACCACGAGCTGATAATTTTATTTTATTTTTTCACATTTTAAAGTAATTTAATCAAGTTTGGCCTTAAATACATATTTCTTGGTTTCTCAAGAAGCCTCTTGGGCCAAAACATTTTTGGTCGCAGTGATACAACCTGCACCACGCTGACGAGAGTTATCAACCCGAAACGCCTTCGTGAATTAGCCAAATATCAGGGAACAGGTTATATCAACGATTAGTTTATTTCTGTTCCACTAGATGGCGCTCTGTCATCTAAAAAGCTCTTGTTCTGGTTGGTGGTCAGGATATGCTTTTTTATATTTTTAATACCAACACCTGACCTTTTTTCATTATTTTTTCACATATATATATTAAAAATAAAAGAGGCATATCCTGACCGTACTTACATGATAGTTTCTAGATTTATATGAAATACTGAATCGAGTTGTTTATTATTTTTCTTCGCTTAAATTACATTTGATTGAAATAGTAAGGAGTAGATATGAAGTTATTTCGAAAATATCATGATTTTAAACGTATTCTAGCAATAAAAGAGGCTCCTATTGGAATTTTAAATGAATATGATATTTTTACGAGAAGTGTTGTATCTGAGCTGAAATATTACGTAGGCAAATTTAATTTCTTCAAACAGATATTCATATTTTTACTAATCAACATTTAAATTTTCTTTCCCTACGTAGCTATAATAGGTATATATATCCAACAATCTGGTCATATCAGATTATATAGACGATGTCAAACTAGTTATACACATAAAAAAAAACATGGATACATATTTTTCAGCAAAAAAAAACCTCTCAATAAATATCAAGGAAATATATTACCTTTATACGTTCTAAAAAGACCAATAAAATATTAACAAAATTTATGGCTTTAATTAAACGAAGAGCTCTCTAAGCCAACAATGAGAAGCTCCTAAATAAATAGGAAAAACTCGACGAGAGAAAAAAACAATTAAATTTCTTTCTCCAACAAATTTGCTTAGTGAATCTTCTCTAAGGAGTAGACCCATAATTTGTGACGTCATTTACCACCGCGTAATTGATATTTATTTATTGTGTCGTGGATTTATGGAGATATTATGGCATCACTGTAGCGTAAATCGGCCAGGTCGATTTCACGACCTAATGGTACAACGCACGGAAGGCACGCGACTTTCAAGGGGCAAATTCCTTTTTACGACAGGAGCTCTTTCAACTCTATGATTACATTAAGAATTTTTCTTAATAAATTTGTTTTTCTTTGTTTTATATTTTTGCTTTATTATTCCATATGCGCATTTTGTATTTAATTTTAAAAATATGAACATAATCAATATATTACAATACTCGGCATAGAGAATATGTTAACTTTTAGTTATTTATTAATTTTTGTATAATTTCTATTAGAAAATTATGTAAATTCGAAACTATTTTAGACGCGTAAGATTCTTTTTGAAATTAAACAATTTCTACTGTCCTTACTGCAATGAAAAAATAATGGGAGGGCCTATCTCATCAGTAATGAACCCTCCCAGCGGTTTCTCCAGTTTAATCTACCATACGCTGTTATATTGCATTTTCGATCTTCCTTTTATTTTTCCATTGCAGTAAAAGGGTAGTTGAAATTGTTTAATTTCAAAAAGAATCTTACGAGCTTAAAATAGTTTCGAATTTTCATAACAGATGGCGCGCTAGTGCATCACAATAAAATTTTGTTTGTGAGTTTATATTATGTGGGATTGTATGCATTATTATCTCCAAATATTGTTGATTTTATTCTAATTTCCATATTAGAACATTATAATCAGTCGCACTCACATATGATGGATATTTTAAACAATGGATAAAATGCATAATGCATAAAATAAGATAGTTATACAAACTAACTATCCGATTGTATTTTTATGGAGGAAGAAAAGGAAAAAAAACTTTGAGGTCATTACTCATTTATAGAAGTTTGAAAATAGAGCAATCCATTAATAGATATTCAATTAAAAAGGCATATATTGGATCGAAATATATTTTAAATTACCAATATTTCAGTTGGCTGAACGCCAACCTTTTTCAGAGTAATTTATTATATTAATGTGTGTAAACAAAATATGTGACGCTGAGTTTATTGTTTACACACATTAATAGGTTATAATACCTTGAAAAAGGTTAGTATTCAGCCAACTGAAATATTGGTGAAATGAATTATATTTTGTTCCAATATACGCCTTTTTAATTAAAAATATATAGAAGTATATTTTGTATAGAGTATTTTGTACATTCTATCTTGTATGTTGAAAACCAGTTCAACTGATTAAAATCCATTAAGAAAAACAATGCTTTCTATAAAAGTTACTGTATATCAAATATCTTTCAGAATTATTGTCTGAATTTTAATATACATGCAAAAATGTATATCTTCCTCAAATAATGTTTATGAGTGTATGTGGCCTATCATATGATACGAATTGAATGCATTTCTTTAGGAATTATACACCCATATTACTTATTTTAGCATAGTTGATATTATGCTTTCTAAATCCTTCTAAAGCTATGTAGAATTGAAGACGAAGAATGGCTCCATTTCCTTTTAATCCCAGTTATCATATGACTCGGGTGTATGTCTATTCAATAGAAAGTTTTACTACAATGCTGGTAATGGTGAATAGAGTTGAAAATATATTATGTTGCAGCTAAGGGTTAAATTTACTTTACTATATGTATGTTATATAAAAAAAAGATGAATGATATTTTCTGCTTGGATTTTGATCATGTTGAGGATTATGATAATGCAGTCGTGGTTAATACAATCTTGAAAGAATAATAATAATAATATTGAAGATCAGAGATTTCTTTATTTGAGCTGAAGAATATATAAAAGAACATAATTTGATAAAAGTAATGCCTGGCTTAAGGCGAGTAGAATAAGGAAAACAAAAGATTATTTACATAATGTACAAAAGGTTTGAGCCGGCCATTGGGATAAAACAACAACGAGTTTTTATAGGGGAAGGGTGACCTCTGGCGGTCGATTTAGCAGAGTATTTGAATCTATGAAATTATAATTTAGAATGAAATAATACTTTTTATATAACATGTATATTTTATTTTTTTAGAATAAAAAAATCCATTTGAGAATATATTTCTGCAGTTTTTTTTTTTCCTTTTTAAATATATGTAAATTTTATAAATTATGAAAATATAGAGTTGATAAATATATATATATATATTTGTTAGTTTGCTTGCTGTGAGAGATAGTTTTTATTAGAAGTAAGATTCAATAAAGAATCCATGATAAGTGTCTTTTTCTTTCAATAATCCTTACATCGTGCCAATTACAGTAATGTTTTAGGTTATGCTATATTGCATTAGTTTTTTTTCTCAAATACCTGGGTGATAAAACCACTGCTATCAGGTTATGGTTTTCATCATTCAAACGACGTTGATTCAAATAACTAAAACCTGAAAAGTTTTCTGATATTCTCTAAATTTAGAATGGATTTTATTTTTAAAATAGATACACTCATGAACAAAACCTTTTACTTTTTAATATGTATATCTGGATTCAGACAATAACTCTGCATATATATTAGATATTTGATGGCTTTTATTGAAGCCACACGATATAACCAGAGCTAGAGGTTCTAGAGCTGAATTAATTTTCAATTAATAATCGTTGACGACCAGTACCATTATGTAATCTAACATAATGTATCTTGTGTAATTGTATGCCTCAAATATATATCCTAGTAGTCGCACATAGTTTGCCTTTTTTAATGGTTTTGAAGAAAAATATATAAATGTAAATTTCAAGGCTCCAATTATTCGAGAGAAATTTCATATATATCTCTAACAGCTTCACAAATCACATCAAAATGTGTAGACAATATATTAGATTAAGCAAATATAAATCTCCAAGAATAAGTCTCTTTATTACACTTTTAGCGAGTTTACAAGTTTTCGGGTTTCAAACCATCCTTCTACAGGTAAATATTTAGATTTTAAAAACCGAAAACTTGTAAACTAGTTAAAAGTGTAATGAAGAAACATATTCGGAGATTTATATTTGATTAATCTAATTTATACAGAGGAGTATATTTCTAAATAAAGAAAAAAAGTCAATATATTATTTGAATAATAAATGATTCATAAATATATAGGATATGCATTGGTTCAATAAATACCTCAATATGTCATGAGCGTTTTTGTTATATCATTCCAGCAAATTGATAGAGAAACATAGCAAATATCCATCACGTGTGTGTTTATAACCATCAAAGATTATTTTCACTTTATTTTTATAAAATCTGAATTTTTCAGGTGTTAATAAATAGATGCGAACGACGCCCTATTAATTCTCCTGATTAAATAGATATTTCACTCTCTCTCGGTGGATAAATTTATCCTCTATGGGATTTGGTAAAACTTTATAGAGAGTAGAAATTTGCTCTCACAATTGCGCGCATCCTCTGTTTATAGAGTAGATTCTCTAATGAGCGCCGTATCTAAAGAGAGAATACCCTAATTAAGTTTCCTTTTTTAAAAGACAAAAATGCCTTCAATTATTATATTAATTAATACAAACCAATAATATATTAATACATTCGAAACTATTATAGACGCGTATGATTCTTTCAAAAATCAAACAATTTCTACTGCCCTTACTGCAGTGGAAAAATACATAGTATTGCAGTAAGGGCAGTAGAAATTGTTTTATTATTGAAAGAATTATACGCGTCTATAATAGTTTCGAATTTTCATAACAGATGGCGCGCTAATGCATCATATAATAAATACTTCAATAAATAACTGCCTCCATGTATTTGATTATGAATAAATATTATAAATGATTGTATAATGGTTTTTATATGTAAATTTAGTTAAGAATATGAACTAGAGAGTTATATCGATAAAGATAATCGATATAGGTCATTAAAAATAGTCGCTTTCAAAGTGTGTAAAAGCAACATTTGGACGGCTCTAGGTTAAAGTTTGATCTCGTATATCAGTAAATATTGGTGCTCAGAGGAAATGAAACTTGGAGAAATTCTGAGGAAAAATTAAAAAAGAAAAGAAATAAGAACAAAGACAGGTCAATAGAGGAGACCTGTGGTGAGATTATTGTTTTCTGCTTCGCTACCCCAGGTTCGATCCAATACTGGAATTTGAAAGATATAATAATAGGTTGGTATTTCCAGATGATAAAGATCGTAGAATTGTCTCACTCTGCGTGTGTCAGTAAACACTATTTTATGAGAATTAGAAAAAATATGGAATATTTCATTTTCTTATGAAGGATCTACTTGAAAAAAAAAACTAACCTTCATAGCGATCATTCTTTTTAAAAACTTGAAATTATATAACTTTCACTGGTTCAAGCTTCTTTACTATGTATTTTCACTTTGTTCAAAATTATTCTTTCATAAAAGAATTTACGCGCGAATTACGCCAATTCTTCTCCGAATTAAATATTTGATAACTACAAAAGCTTCAAAATAAACACATTTATCAATATATGTACACTAATGTATAAAACCTAAGAATGTTTTACCTTTAAGCATGTAAATCGATATTCATACAATAACTCTGAAATATATTTAATACACTAGAAGAAACACGAGACCAAATGTGAACATATTACCTCTGTCTCCTTCCTAAAAATACATTTCAATTCCTCATGTTTTGTCCAGGACTGTATATGCATATTTATATATTAAAATACTAATGTGATCAGTCAGGATATACCTTTTATATTTTCAATATATATGTCGTATCCGTCGTGGTCGAATGTAAGGGCGCAGCCGTTGTGCATGTGAGCTTCGAAAAATAATTTGTTCTACACTCGTGAGCGCGCGCACGCGGCGGCGTGCCGTAGCATCCCCCCGCTCGTTCTGGCTCCACGTTTATTTTGTACAGTGTATTTATAGATGGATGAATCTGTATTTACAATTTACCATTATAATTATGGCGAAAATAAATTATATCTCTTGAGCATTGGGCAAATTATGACATATATATAATTTTTATGTGATGATTATTATAAATTGTATTTTTTAATTAATCTGAATCAACATATCAGGTGGAAACATTTATAAATACACATCGCCTGGTTATACAAATGAAGGTTTTGCTGTTGGCTTTCCCCATCTTCAGCAATAAATATCAACTTTATATTTTCCTATTCTCCAGATTGAGCTATTACACTCTTTCTTGATGAAACAAGTCAGTCTGGTACGCGCTATAAGCTCTAGACCCTCGTCTTTGTAGTAAAGGTTGTACCTCAACGATAATTAATTTTCATTACTTAATACTCAACGTCACAACTGTCTGGTTTTGTCTTCTGACTTTTTATCTATAGTGGATATATCGAAAAGATTTCTCTTGAAAGTTTTGTTATTATGTCTTAGATTACCTCACCGACTAACAGAAGGCTGGTTCTAAAAGGTTTTCTGAAATAACAAGGAATAGGTATTTGAAATACGATGTGCATTAGAACTCAAAACACTATATTTAAATTGTACAGGTTCATATGATATTATTTAGAAGAAGAAAAGGAGGAAATCTCCTGCTTGTGTAATTGGAAGTATTACTGAAGGCGTACTCCATCTAGCGGAATAAATACGAAATAATTACCAAATTTATTTATAAAGATGGTTTCTATATTTGTCGTCTATTTTGACCTGGAGGGGTTATTTTCATTTTTGAATTAGGTGTTTATAAATTAAATATTCTACGAGTGAATGAATAGGGACTTCAGATGATGGGCACTTATTTGAAATGGATCAAATAAGATATGTACATGTGAAATGATTTTCCAAAAATGTAACACATCAGTTAGGTCCCTATCATGAGCGTTTTACCGTGCAACTCGTTTTTAACTATTCAACAGTATTCGAATATATGAATTCATGAATTTATTAATAAAACAGTTTAAACTGAGTAAATATAATAGTTCAAGCGTTTATACACGCATACATCCACATAGGATATAACGTGTGTTCTGTAATAAAAATATAAAGAGGTTGCTGGTTATTACTCGTATTCATAAAAAAATTGGCCCCAAGGCAAGAAATTCATTTTTATTTCATAGATGTTTAAGTGACCTATTATCCACTTTACTCAGAATTGTAACTGAAATGAACTCTAGCACATATATTATATTCAACTTTCATGCTAATATTTTGTAAATATACTTATTTAAAGTACACGTGTTAACGCCTATGATAATTATTTTGGGTAGGTAGCGACTGCCGTTTATTCTTAGTTCGAAAGATTGAATCCTCTGTGGAATGATAATGATAATAAAAACTGCTTCTGAGGATGTTTTTTATTTATTTATATATTCTTTCAAGTTTGTGAGTTATCATTTTGTGACAAAGTATTTATTATTTTATTGGCAGAGTTTTATTTTTTTATATTTATATTTTGCTATACTCTGTACACTTCCCTCTTTTGCTTATCTTTTGTTTATCACTCATAGTTTGTTTTTGCCTGAAATAAATTGTTGTGTCATCCCGAAATTGGTTTTCCCTAATTTTCCACGTGGCAATATACTCCTTTAGAAAGGTTTATAATACCCGATAGCTTGAGAGAATATAGAGATAAAGCAAGAAAATTATACAAGTATTGTATATCCTCGGAAGCTGTGTATTCTTAGTACGCCACATATTTGAACACGCAGTTCGAATTTTTAAAATTCACATGGTACCAGAAAACCGTTTAGTTACGTTCACTTCTTTATGGGGTTCACTTTTGCGCATGAATCAGGGGCCATGATAAAGAAAATACCCTCAATGAGGGTTTCAATCACAGGCCGTGGTTATCATCGGTACGTGCTATTCCTCTACCAACACCCAATATTTAATCCTATGAAGATAAATGATACTCGCGTGAAACGTCGGTTAAAATAAAGATACCTCTGACCGAAGTATCAATTTATTAATATATCCAGAAATTTTATATCAACCCTAAGACCTCCCTATATTTATGTTTAAAAATATAGGAGCGATTGTATGCGAATATATCTGTTACGGTCTGGCTAAATATTTATATTGGAGAGTCGATGTCTGCTCTCGTGAAACTAGCGCCGTATTAAATATTTAGGGAGGTGAGCGACTGAATTTTATCCAGGAATCCGTCAATATATTTTCTTTACTCTCCAAATTCCGGTCTTAAACTTGAAAACATTTAGAAAGTTGAGGAGGAATTTAAGCAAACGTGTCCTGGGCGCCAATAGCTGCTGTAAAACTAAAGCTGCGACCATTGGGTCAAACTCTGCAGGAGACACTGCACTTGCTTTATTGAGACCTACACAACTTCCCTTGTCCTTTACCATTTAATCTATGAGTTATCTATGTGAATATACTTATATATCCATGCATTTATATTACACAAGACAACTCAATATTCATAATTATTAATTTTTCATATGAAATAATTGAATAAATATGTAAATTCAGGTACATTAGAACTTCTATGAGAGGAATTTCTCGCTACAGGACACCTATAAACAAAGGACAGCTTTTATAGTGAAATTACCTTTTTACGACTGAGCTGATTTCTATCTGTCTTTCTTTCTGTCCTTAATATTCATTTTAATATTTAACCTTATATAGAATCTTATATATAAACAATTTAATAAAGAGTAGCTTCAATCTCTCTCTCTGTGCACCTCTTTCAAAAGGACACTTTATTCTGTATCTATGTGTCGTTGAGAAAGAGGTTAATTTGTATCATTTTTGTATATCTATTTTAATAATTCACATGATGATTTTAATATAGAGTTTTAATGTTATTTAAGATAAAATGTTTTGAAATTTTAAAAAATAACTTCAAGCGTTCACTATAAACCAATATTCAATTTTATTGAACAAGTTGTCTCAATGAGTTTTCGGATTCCTTGTGATGTTTTCTATTTTCAGTGTTAAAAGCGAATATTCCACGCGAATAAATATTTCGAATAATATTTATTATTGAATAAAATTAGAATACGCGATGAAACCTATTCATAAACTCAGAAGCCAAAATAAATTATTCTGTTGAAATCCAGAGAGGAAATATGATGGAACCCATTTTTTTTTCAGACGCGGCGGGAGATGTGAAATCGGATTTACCGCGAGATCTGGTTAAAAAAGTGTCCCGAGGAGATTACGGCTCCAATCAGAGTCTAATCGCATTAGACCATCGCCGAATTCTGCCAATTAAATCTTCTTTAAAAAGCCGTCGCCGCCTGTCTGTCAAGATAATTGGACCAGGCGTTATTAGAAGAGCATCGATCATTTGCATTCAATAGCGTACACTTTGATCTCCTTTATTTCAGTCCTTGGATTGAATTCCAAGGTCTTTAATGATCAATAGTTTTACTGATATTTTCATATTTTTCCAGGGTCTCAATATTTTCGTCTTCATTTTCATGTTCTTATTACATTTGGTGTCAGAAGGTCTTCCAATACGGTCGTATATATATATAGGTATTTACCTCTTTGCTACAATACTAAGGTATTCGTCAGGCAGTCATATTTCTTCACGGGTTTTATTCCTTTGATTGTATCCAAGTTCTTCAATATGTATCTTTCGGAGCTGAGACTTTTTGATTTTATTCTTATATTAGAAACACAAGGTTATTTTCAAATTTTTATTTGAGTATTCTTGTGAATCTCATTAAAACCCTAAAACCTTTAAACTCACACCAGAGGATTTGTATCCTTCCTTTTTCAAATTCCTTTTTGGTTTGAATCTGTAAAACTTTATCCCACATTCTTTAAGACTTCTATCTCAATATTTGTCAGTGTTGTGAGATTCTTTGATTTCCTTCCTATTATATATTTATCACAAACCAATTCTAAATTGAATCTCATTAGGGCAACTATTCTTGGAATCAAATTCAAAGAATTTATTACATGGTTTTTAAATTGTAATCATTGTTTCTTATCTCTATATATATAAAAGTCAATTTCTGTCTGTCTGTCTGTTTCGCGATAAACTCAAAAACTACTGAACCAATTGGTACCAAATTTTGCATGTCGCTTTTTATAAACCTGAGGAAAATTTTCGGCTGCATTTTGATTAATATTTTTGGCTATTTCTTTTTTTTCATTTGAAGAACTTTTTTTACGCGGACTAATCCGGAATGGAATGAATACCTAAATATGGCCATTTTTTTAAAGCATCGGTGGTTTAGTGGTATAATGCTCGCCTGCCACGCGGGCGGCCAGGGTTCGATTCCCGGCCGATGCATTTTTTAAAACAATTTTTAAAACTCATTTATATTATATCTTCTATATATATAAAAATGAGTGCTTGTATGATTGTTTGTTGGTTTGTATGTCAGGTATACAAATTCGCAGTAGTTCACTAATTCAAACCAAAATTTCCAAACATAGGTAAAAAATGCGGGGAAGACGATAGGCTATTTTAAAAAAATATATAAATCAATTATTATAACTATATATTATTAGTCAGAAAATGATGATGACGATATTGCTATATCATGTAAGATTATCAGATACAAAATTATATCGGGAAAAATTCCAAAAAGCAGAGACCACAGGTGAAACCAGCTCATTATTTTGTATGCAGGAACAAAATTCTAACAGAAAAACATTCATTCGAGCAGAAAACAAAAGCCAGATCATCTTTCTATAAAAATATCGCTTCTCAGACACAAAGTTTGGAGCGGGACGTTTCACAAGAGTGACATCCACGCCGCCAATTTATAATTGTAACGAATAGTATTTAAATAAAAACATTTAATCGGGTAAAACCCGGGCGTTGCCCGGGTCATTCGGCTAGTTCCAATATATTTTTCACTTTTTTTCCTTCAATCATATTGGGCGTTCAATCCTAGAATTTCATGGAAATATATATTTATCATGTGCTCTTCATATTATCTGCGCAGAATCTTCAATCATCTCAGGCTTTCTGTTTTGTCCCCCATTCCAAAATTTTTACCACGGTTCAATCTAATGTTTTTTAAGTAATGTTGCAAAGTTTGAAAAATAATTTTCTCATAATATTAAATATTTTATTGCGAAGAATAAATTTAAATGCCGTTTTAAATTCTTTATGGCGCGCTCTTTGAACATGAGGCTGCCATTAGCCATACGCATGTATCTATTACTATACATTCTAGAATGTATATTTTGTGTATATATCTATATCTTTCTTCATAAAAATCCATCATCCACAGTTGTGCACAAAAGAAAGTTGAAGAAACATTATTCATTTCAAACACGCACATGCCTTCAGATTTTGATATTATATTGTATTTCATATTTTTTATCTCTTGGAATTAATTTATCACGACTTTCTATAGTCCATGCTTGCATTTCTTTAGTTTGATCTCAATGACTTCTGATTTTATTGACACCCCAAATACTAGACAATTTCTGATGAATATCTTTCTTTTTTTAGCTCCTCGTACAATTAGGATTGCCATAAGGGCAAATTGTGCAATGTTTTACTCTAAATTTTGACATTAATAGTGCCATAATATCTTATTTTCGTTTATATGCCATGTGAATAATCGATATATAAGAATCTAATTCATATTTCCACTAGATTAACGTTAAGATAATTAGTAAAATTATGATATAGTTTAATTACACTGGTCAACAAGATTTTTGCACAAGAGAACCTGATTATGTTTCTAGTGTAGCTTTTCATGCTGAACTCAAAAATCTAATCAGAAATTTCCCATCACGTATGGTTTTTGCGTGACGGTCTTTTTTTAGTATTGGGATAAATACAGTAAAAATTGCAAACAATGTCACGTAACTGGTTTATCAAAAAATATTTTTCTTTGTCCACAAAGAACTAGCATCTTATCTACATGTCCTGAATCCAAATATACCATAAGTTTTTTTCTATTACACAATATTTCTGAGATACACCTACTTGAATTTGGAAATATTGTTAATATATAGGCATATATGAACGAAACATATTTATTATTGAAAAGCAGTGACAGTGGATTTTATTCTATACTTTGCTTGTGGTAGATCCCTCTTGAGTGCCCAGCAGTCGTCGGCAAGCATAGCGGGACTCCATTTACCTTGGTACCGCTTCTCCATGCTTGATATAGCTTGATGAAACCTCTCACCATGCTCATCGCTAACTGCGCCAAGATTGTCTGGAAAGAAATCTAGATGTGAATGCAGGAAATGGATCTTGAGGGACATGTTACATCCCAGTGCCTTGTAGGAAAGCAACAGATCATTAACTATGTCTCGGTAATTTTCAACCTTGACACTTCCTAAGAAGTTTTTGCAAACGTTTCTAAAGGAATTCCATGCTGCTGCTTCAACTTCATTCAAACTATTTTGAAAATTTCCATCCTGCTGCAATTCTCGAATCTGAGGTCCAACGAAAATGCCTTCTTTAATCTTCGCTTCACTTATACTAGAAATTTTTGTTTTAGGTAGGCAAATCCACTGGCATATTTCGATCCATTGCCTTGTCAAAGTTCTTCATTAATCCCAGTTTAATATGTAATGGTGGTAAGTAAATATTTTCTGAGTCGATCAGGGGTAGATTTGCAATATTTTTATATCCTGGAGTAAAGATTTTACGGTTTTGCCAGATTTTTTTAATGTAATGCTTTTCCCTATCTCTGCTATCCCACTCACACAGAAAACAACAAAATTTTGTATATCCAAGCTGTAATCCACGCAAGAGAGCAACGACTTTCAAATCGCTGCATATTTTCCAACCGTATCTTCCATATTCTATCTTTTTCAAAAGCAGCTTCATGTTTTCGTAAGTCTCTTTCATGTTGGATGCATGTATTTATCCCAATACTAAAAAAAGACCGTCACGCAAAAACCATTCGTGATGGGAAATTTCTGATTAGGTTTTTGAGTTCAGCATGAAAAGTTACACTAGAAACACCATCAGGTTCTCTTGTGGAAAAAAAAAAGTTCTTTTTGTAGACCTGTGTTATTAAACTAGAAGATACAAAAATTAGTATTGAGTACGAATATTTTAGTAACATTTTCTAGGTTCTCTCTCTTTCTATTGTCGGTAATACTCTTATTTTTCCTAGAATAAGAGGGCTAATATTCTATTTCCATATACATTCTTTATACTTGCACCATTGCATATACACCAAGACTAACCCTACTATATATAAAATACATTCTTTCAATGGTCTGATAGATTAAATTAGCGACACCGCTGGGAGGTTTCACCACAGAAGAATTAATCCATCTCAATACTTTATTTTTATCTTCAAATAAGATATTATAAAAATTCTTTAATATATGATTCTGAAAAAATAACGTAAATTCAATTTAATTTCTAATATGTTTCAATTAATCTTGCCGAATCACATGACGTATATATGATATATATCAATAAATCTATTAAAAAGGAATAAGAAAAAAAATGATAGATGATTAAATATGCCATCCCCATATGGTAACATAACCTATCCACCAACCTCTACCTAAATATTCAAACAATACATTAAATACACCTTATTTTTGCTTAGATAAAACAATGAAATTTTGTATTTTCCAAATTTTCTTGGTCATTGCTCACCCAGAATCCTCTCCATCTTTTAAACATTTTTTTCGAATTATGATATTAAATGTTATATTATATATTTTTTTGTGTAAATACTTTTTCATCTTATTTCTATGAATCAGTGTTCTCTATTATATTTTGTATATCTTTTCTTAACATCGTTTCTCTTTTTATTTCAAATTTAAGCTAGATTTCTCTATTAATAAACTGATATATTTCAGGATGATGAAATATATGTATCTAGTTGTTCAACTTTTCATTTAGTTTATCTGGTATCTTGAAAGCTCAAAAATGATCAATTTTGTAACAAATCTGTTAATTTTATAAAACTACAATATAAATATATTACGAATCGTTTATTCATAAATGAATTTAGGTTATATTTCTCAATTACAAGACCTTTATTCTTTAGATATTTGATTAATAAAATAAGAAACGCTCTAGTTATTTTCATCAGATGTTTCGAATATAAAATAAGACATTTTAGAAACATCTACTCTGTTTTTTGAGAAATAAAATGATTAAAATAAATTTATATAATGGGACCGAATACAATTTTTCAAAACCTTTTTTGTATGACGCTTGTGATGCAGAAATATATTTTTATTTGTCATCTTTCTCTCTCTCTCTCTCTAAAAATAATTCTCAATATTGAAATCTTCCTGAGGCAAAATAAAACTAAATTCTGTGCAGTCTATATAGGATTCAAATGAATGATTGAATTAAATTGATGAAGGCAATTGAATTTGTATTCAATAACAATTGTGTGTTGAAATAGATAAATAAACAAATAATTATTTTGAATTATAAAAATAAAATACTTAATAATTTCACACACACATGTACATATATATATCGAATAGATGATATGTTATCATTGCGAAATAGGAAAAAACATTATATTATTATCCATACTCAAAAAATATGTATGAACAATAGACAGCATCCCCTTTAAAATTCATTCAAATAACCTAAGTGGAGGTATAAAAAAAACAATCCATTTATTTGAACATATTTATGAAGAGTGCGTGCTTAACAATAAACAGTTAAACAATAAATACAAAGTTAGTTCAATAAACAATATATAATAGGTGATATTTTTATTGACAAACTATCCAACTGGAACTATATGTATATAAGAACTGTCTCCCTCTATATATATTTTGAATCATTCAATATATTCACCTCTCTTCTATACACATTTTATCGAGCGTTGTTAACAACTTGCAAGAGCACTTTGGTAAAATACCTTATCCATAATCTCCTAAACTACTCTTTAACAAGGTAAATAGCTCTTTAACTGTTATTACATCCACCCTCCAATCAGAGAACACTTTAAGAAGAACCCTGGCGCATCCATGTTTTCAGACAGACTCTTGTGAGGCTTTCAAAAGTTTTTGTAAGGATGATGGAAAGTTTGTTTAATCCGATTGATTATAATAAGTTATCAAACAAATGCAACACGTTTCTGAAGATAAGTTTCTTTTATCTTTATTAAACGTATTCTCGAGCTTTCTGGAATCTCTGCCCTCCTACAGGAGTAAATTAAACATATAAACGCAGTTAAGATGCTAACTGATTTATATATACATTTAAATAACAGGCTAATTTGCATATTGCTTGATGTTGGACAAAAAAATATATATACATGTTTTGATGCTACCCCGAAACTACTCCTCCAAATGCTTCGAAACATCAAGCATGGATCTACCTCCACAACAATCCTGACCGGCCATGGCTACATTCAGGCAGACCTTGCAACGGTATCGAAAGAAGACCCAACTTGCCCCCACTGCCAAGATGAAGACCAAACCGTAGACCAACTCCTCTTCACTTGCCCAACCTTCCAATACCAAAGATTCCAGACAGCCACTCACCTAGGTATCACCAACATATGTCCAGCATCCCTAGAAAATCTCCCAAGAAAGAAATCTGCCTGGCAACACCTCATTAATTGGACTTCCACTCGCATTGTATATAAATCAAAGAAGACTTAGGTCAGAAGGACATCCCGGGTAGTTGGCGACTTCTGTACGCTCCAGGAACCTGGGTTAATTAAATAAATAATAATAATATACATGTTTTTATTCCGTTTGTTTGTATTTGCATATTGACTATTGTTGCTTTAATTTTGGGAATTTTTATTCATCATTTTTATATATAATACAATATATTCCCATCCCTGGACACTTTTATTTTTCCGTTTATCATTACTCTTCACAATTCATTCTTTCAAACTTCATCCCTAAGGTTAGAAATAATCGTTATTTCTCCTTAAAATAAATTTTAATTTTTCGTTGGAAAGAAACTCATGCGGGATAATTTTCAATTGTCGTTATACAATTTTTATATATATATTTTTATTGTGAATATTTATGATATGTTATATCAATTTTATTCAATAATATATGATGAATAATGAACCATCAAGGCTATGATCCGGAGATTGCCATTGGTTCCTGTTGAGCCAACATCCGCAAGTAATTCTTCAATTAATGAAGAGGAGAGAGAGGCGTGGCAATAACATGATTTTTTGATATTTCCGCAATTTTCTCTTATTACTTTCCTCTATTATGGGTATTTTCGCTTTTTCCAGGAGACACTTTCATGATTTCAACTCATTTCGAGGTCGACAATATTTTCACCGCATGTTTTATTGTATCACTCGAAAAGAATGGACAGCACAATGATTTCTGGCTTTCCATTTTAAATAACAGGCAAAGAATAATATTTGATCGTCCCAGTTTGTCTTAGAACCGTTTTATAGCTTCTATTATAATTGCAAATAATATTTTACTTTTCGTCCATCTCTATTTCCTTTTTTAAAATTATCTATATGCCTTATTCTAATGTTTTGATAATGTTTTGACATGATAAATATGACCCAAATATTAATAAGAAAACATATTCAGAAGAGACAAAATTTATTCATGTTTTAGGTGTCTCAAAGTACGTTATAGCAACAGTATCCGTGTTTAAAAACTACTATCGATCCAATATATTCAACCTTTATTCATTATAATAATAATTTATAAAGCAGATTTACTTTTGAAATAAATAGAGAGAGATAATATGAAGCATTTTCCAACCATTTCAATTAACCTAACCATTTATATTCACATGACATAAAAATATATTAATTATTAAAAAACAAATTTATAGATAGAGAAGGCCATTCGTTCATTAACCTCACATTTTCTAAATACCAATCAATCATCTCACATAAAAAATGCTAAAGAAACTATATTCATTAGTTTTTTTTAGTTTTTATTTCAAAGCTGGAGAGAAAGTGGAGTCTTTTTTTTTTATCCAAGATTCACCTATTAGAATTTAAAATATCCTTTAATTATTCCCAAATTGGAAACAATGGGCCTTGTTTTTAAACCAATTTCTTCTATGGATGAAATTAGTTGTTTTTATATAAAACAGTAAATTTAAAATCTAATTTCTTTTTCCTACTAAGATTTAAACAGATTCAACTCATTATGAATGTTTATTTTCATAGGAGTTCTACCTTTTCTGTTGCTAAATCGTGTTTACATATGTATATACAAATACTCTCACATACGATGGAAATGTAAAGTATAAAATACTAAACATCTATATCTTCAACAATTAATGCTTTCTTTGTATGTGTTTTAATAACCGCACATACCTTCACACTGTATCTATAATATATTTGTCTTTAAATTTTACTTTAAAGCATGTCGGAACAAACTTTGTTAGATGTTCTTGAATATTTTCTCTTTTTCTCTACAAAACCTGTTTCTCAATCTTGAGAATCTCAACTTGTGCGCCAACAATGTAAACAGAAATGAAGTGTGTATGCATCAATTTGATGACGTTGGGATACATGAGAGAGGCAATCAGCGAGCTAATATACGAAGGGAGAATCAATATATCAATTATAAACCTAAATATACACACATATGTGAAAAATAATAGAAAAAAATAAAATAAAAAAGTCAGTTGTTGATATTAAAAACAAAGAAGGCATATCCTGACCAGTACCACATGTGCTTTTATGATGGCAGAGAGACATATATTTTTACACACACACATATATATATATATTAAATATAAAGAAGGAATATCCTGACCAGGTCCTGGTCATATGGGTATATTTCAGTTTCTCTATACAGGCACTCTAACTGATAAATGTAAAAATTTTGTTGATGAATTATCATCTGTTTCAAATAGCTATATGTCGCTACAGATATCCTTAATGAGTTAATTCGTAAAATTTATTTGATCTTTATCCAACCTTTCGATGACCCGCTGTCATCCTTTGAAAAAATGGCTGAAGTGACGCATTAATAATTGTTATAAACCTGAAATAATTGAATATTAGAAAGAGAAAACTGATAGAATGTTATTAATTCAGGGGGGTAGAAACCTTATACTGTATATTGATAATAAAAATTAATAGTTACTGCTCGTCTGTTTCATGTATAGGAATATATATTTCCATACCTTGATTTAATTAAAAAATAGCGGCCAAATATTTGTTTTGATATATCATTAAAATCCTAACACAGACGTGTCTCGGGCTATTGGCTTTTTTTTTTTTTGGCAGCTCAATATTCAAACAAAAGGTCACCAGAAAGGCTTCTTGGTAAAACGAGGAAAATGCATTTCAATCTAAAAATGCTTGTATTATTGGTGAATATGTAAAATTATAACAAAGGGAGATTAGAAGAAGCAATTCAAAAATGTAACCATCTTGTAATATCCCCTTATAAATTAGATAGTTTAATACCCGAAAAGTATTTTTCTTCAATGGATAATCACCATAGCGTATGTAATTATAAGTTCACGTTAGAATAATAAGAAAGTTTTAAAAATTATTCGTTCAAGAATTATTGTAAAACAATAAAAAGGCGTTGAATCAATAAGATTTTGCCATCCCATCGGTTTGAATTTCCACAAGTTCTCTCGATCCGCCTTGAATGTAATCCAATAGTTTCAGACCTCTTCAAATCAAGCGATATTCTCTAATTTGAAAAGAACTTTCTAATTATTTGGGAAGAATTCTTTTCATTGTCGGTAGATGAAACGAAAAAATGCTTTTAAAGTTTTTAATTGGGTGAATTAAAGACCTGAGATGTGTTATCGACCAAAAGAGAATAAAGTAAGTTTCAGTAATTAGAAATAATTAATTGAAGTGATTCAGTTCTCTCTCTTCCTACATCTTGCTGAACAAATTTTATTCCCCAGTTCTCGTCTACCTCTCTACTGATATACTTTGGTAATTATTTTATCTGATATTAAGGTAATTAACTCATTCTGTTTATTATTCCCGTTTTAAATACCATATTGTTTCTTGACTCTCTCTCTCTCTCATGTCTCAGTGAATTTTACGCGAATATTTTGTTAATATCGTAAATTCCATGCTCTCGTGTTATACGGAGGGTGTTTCCTTTCAAATGAAACGATTTCAAACGTCCGTTAGAACTTTATTTTTCGAACGTGAATTTTTTTCATGTGTTCTATGTGCTTCCCCTTCTTCTTGGCTATCTCCCTGCATCGGACTTTCCAAGCTGCGAACACTTCCTTGACTTTGGAGAGCGAAACATTCGACCACTCCTCTTGTGCAGCTTTCCAAAGAAAAAAACAGTTATAGCGTCATAGTGAAAAAGCTAAAAGCAGAAGGACTAGATGTTAGCAAAGCTACAATATGTAGGGTAGTAAATGGCATCGGAAAGAAAAGGGAAGCTGAATCCAATGGGCAAAAATTTCAAGTCGATCGACCACGTCCGGTGCGGACCCCCGCCACGGTTTCCAAGGTAAAGCGGCTAGCAACTACTGAAAATCCACCATCTCAGCGCCAACTTTCCAGAATGTGTGGAACATCGCTAAAAACGATAAATAACATCATTTACAAAGATTTGGAACTGGATACCCGACGAAAAGGCAAGGTTCACAAGCTCACCCCTTTCCACATGAAAAACCGTGCAACGAATGCCCGGAAGCTCTACGAGGAACACCTGGCCGGTTCCAGATCGGAATATACTGCAACATTGGACGAAGCATGGATGTATGTGACGTATTGCAATGGAATCCGGAAGATCTGTTACATCAAAAGAGGCAATCAGGTCCCGGATAATTGGGTTCACCAATGCTCCGAAACTTTCCCTAAAGGTTTCATGGTTGTCGGGGTAATGACTGGCCGTGGAGTCCTTCCGCTCATAAAGGTTCCATCGAAGGTGAAGGTGAACTCAGAATTCTATATAGAATGCGTTCTGAAACCTGTCATCGAACAACTGAAGGACCTTTACCCAGGGGAAATGGACAAAGTGTTCCTTCATCACGACAAAGCCTCTTCCCATACCTCCAACAAAACCCAACAGTTCCTACAAGAAATGAAGGACACCCTAGGCCTAAATTTTATCAGGAACTCGGACATTCCAGTGAAGTCTCCCGACACCAGCCCACTGGATTTTTACGGGTTCGGTATGTTGAAACAACGGCTCTTCAACCGACGTCCCAAAACTGAGGCCGGGCTTTGGAAAGCCGCACAAGAGGAGTGGTCGAATGTTTCGCTCTCCAAAGTCAAGGAAGTGTTCGCAGCTTGGAAAGTCCGATGCAGGGAGATAGCCAAGAAGAAGGGGAAGCACATAGAACACATGAAAAAAATTCACGTTCGAAAAATAAAGTTCTAACGGACGTTTGAAATCGTTTCATTTGAAAGGAAACACCCTCTGTATATATATGTTATATTAAAATATTATTTTTTAAAAATTATATTTCATAGATGGAAGATATAGATATATTTCATAGGTGGAAGGCTGGTTAAACCGTTTGGTTTACGACCACTACGACCCGGGTTCGATCCCCGCATTGGACACTTTTTTCTGTTTGAAAAAAAAATGCCCCAATGGCCCCCCGATTCTTGCAAAAGTCCAACCCCACCAGCGAGTGCAAGTAACCAAACGGGGCTCTGGCACATTTGTAAGTGCAAAGTCGAACTGCTTTCACATGTTTAGACATGTGGTGCGCTTACAGTAAAAAGCAGTCGCTAACTACCCACCATGATTATTATGGCCTGTACCACGTGTACTAGGGATGAGCAAAAAAAAAAAAAAAAAAACTTTGTTAAATCGACCGCCAGAGGTCATGCTTCCACTATAAAAACTTGTTGTTGTTGTTTCCCGTTGGCCGGCTCAATTTTTTTTAAAATTATGTAAATAAGTCTTCTTTTTTTTTTCATTGTCACGCCTTAAGCCAGGCATTACTTTTATCAAATTATGTATTTATATATTCTCCTTTAGCGCAATTAGAGCAATTACTGATCAGAACAATTTTTATTATACTTTCAATATTTTAACCACGACTGTAATCAAATTGCAACAAGAAAAATATTTTTATTTATAATATATAAATATATTGAATCTGTTCCTTATATGAGGCATTGTTCGTTTTAATTTACATGCCCATATAACAGGATTATTTTACTTTAAGTACAACGTTTTTTGTCACTATTGAAAGTTCGTGTAGACAACTGGCCACGGTTGAAAATTTTCTACCGGGCTATGTTCGATGTGCATATAATTTCTATTGAATAAACGTAGAATGGTTGTTTCCGATACATCAGGCATAGTTTCTCTTTGAGGTTAAAATTTTACATTCTTATAACAAGTACAAATATATAGAGAGCATATATAGCATAGTATTGTATATATAGAGGAGATACCTGTATGTAGGATAAGACATCATTAGATGTCTGTTATATGTCATCTTAGATAAAATTTCGACTTGATAAAGTCAAAGTGTACTACTCCTCGAATTCTCAAAATAAAACTATCAGAGAAATTCACAGAGGCATATTTATTAAAATTCTTAATAAATTGAAATATTTCCATAAAACAAAAAATAAATAATATTTAGAAAAAATATATATAAATATATATAAAAAGACGTTTTTATTTCTTTGTTAAAAATTAGATATCATCTCGGCATAACAAATAATTTTCTAACAGAGAAAAGAATTCTATAAAATATCTCGCTCCATACCACATCGATCTTTTATTTTCTGCCATATAATATTGAACATTGATTTCACATTGAAAATACTTGGTAACATTTTTCTCTGAGGCGCTTTTTCTCAATTTATAGCTTAGCTAGACTCCTGCACAGTGTGGAAGGGAAGCTAGAACATTTTTAGTGTTTATAATAAACTTTATATCTTATCAAACTGAAATATAATATCTAAATACATATAATTAATACATCGCATCAACTCTGACGAAAATTTATATATTAGTTTGATTTCATTTATTACTTTTGTATAATAGTAAAGTTAAATAATTTTAAAATTTTGAAAAATATATGAAAAGATATTTGTATGCCATGATGGTTATGGTGATTAGTGAACGTCTTATTTATATTTCGGTAAGTATGCAACATGTATATACAACAATGCTCTTTTGGTTATATGAATCTACTGGTGAATGTGAATTTGTTAGAATTGTGCATCATTGAAGAGAATTTATTTCTATTTTAAATGAAACGCGCTGCTCAATGCTAAATTGTTGAATTCTGTTTATTGCAATTGTCTGCCAAAATTTAAACCATATATAAAACAGAATGTTGAATATAAGATACTATCCTATGTAATTGCAATCATAATAATGCAAATTGTTCAAAATATCTACTATATTTATATATTTTATTGAATATAAATCAAATTCAAGCTCGTTAAATGAGCATTGAATTTTGAAGTTTACTTCACATTGACTATTGGACGAGTCATATGTTTGTCAATAAAGAGATCAAATCGAATAATAATGGGAAATAATTCGAACAATATATTACTCAAAACTTTACCGGTTATCACACATCTTGAAACAGACTGTAAAATTGGGAAAAAATGAATATATTCTTCAACAACATTGAATAGTGAATTCCATTTTCGCCAAGGATCACTTTACTCTAAGCCCTAGCCGAAGCAGTGCACATTCATATTCAATAAAACTTTAAAATCCATGGTATTAATTGCCTAGGAAGCACTGTCTTCACGTGAAGGATGATTCCAGAGAGAAAATTATATATACTTTAGCTTAGAAAATGATTACTAGGTTACTGTCCGAATTTCATTGTGAATATACACTCATTGACAAAATTTAAGAAGGTGGAAGGTCTTTGATATCCCCGATCGTCTGTTTTATTTTTATACAGAGGTAACCTTTTTCACATTTGCTTATCTCGTGTGTCTTCAATAAAGTTTACTGTGTATCAAATATTTTTATAGTTATTGTCTGAATCCCGATATACATGCTAAAAGGTATAACTTTCTTAAGTTTTGTCCATGAGTGTATATTGTCATAATCATATATTTATCTGTATAAAAATATCAAGTATTAAACGATAAAAAGTTTATTAAATATATAAACAAAAGCATGTATTGCAAATGTGTATGCTAATTCTTTCATTTGTACGTAGTGTTGAACCTGGGTTCAAATAGAATCTGTACAATACAACCATTTGAATCAAATGGCTATGGGTTCACCTAAAACAGCGTTTAGATATGTTCGATTCTCTAGTTGAATAATTTAGAAAAAGTGAAAGGCAAATAAGCATTCATTTAAAAGGAATTAGACATGTGTGCACTTCTTCAGATATAAATAATAAATAATTTATTCAGTGAAGAGAGTTATCAGATTTATTTATAATATCATATAATATAATATCATTTCTATATTTTAAAAATTATATAAAATTCATCTACTATACTAAGTCAATACTTTTTTTACCTGAAGAGGTAAATGGCTGAGAGCTTGTATAATATATTTTAATAGAACTTTCTACATCACGTTTTTTTTATGTGTGCCAAAAATACAATATACTCTTGATACTAAGATCAACAATTTATAGATACAGAATATGAGGCGAACAAATCGTTAGCTAACTGTCTGTATAGTTGCAGTGCGAAATTATACAAAGTGTTGAAAACGAGGATCCGTTCAACATAAAAGTTTTCATTTTTAAGAATTATCCACTAAAAGAACAAAGGAATGCCTCCATCTACGCAATATTCCCCTATCCATGAGGAATTGTTATACTTACTACAAGCAAGGGCTCTATGTAGAAATGTATCATAGTGATCGAGATCATGCCAACTCCAACAACACTGAGACTGAAGTAAAATGACAAGAAAGAACCCTATTTCCTTTCTAACTAAACAGCCCAAATTACACGGTATAAAATATTTGAATTCAAAAGGGGATTAGAATTTTAAATGGGTTGGCCATATATTTTTCATTTCTAATTTTAATAAAATTGCTTTAAAATGGGAACGAATAAATATTTTATAACGCGTCCCTTCGGGGAGTTTTTGTGTTTTAAAGCTATTGAAACACTTTGGGGTATTTTGTGTATAGTTATTATTCTCTTGTCTCTTTACTTTTATGTGGCGTCTTATTTACATATGATGGTTCAATAATCCACATCAGTTTCTAGCATTGAAATCTCTATCTAGTAATATTCACAAAATATATTATCTGAATTAAATATAATAAATATAATTTTAAATTCCCTTTAATTTTACTTCAAGTTATAAGTATTTTGAGTTTTATACCGCTTGTAAAAACAAAATTTAAGTAATAAAAATAGGTTAAACATTTTGATATCAGATTTTATAAGTTTTTCATCAATCATAT
The DNA here is from genome assembly GCA_030710605.1 of Cordylochernes scorpioides. Taxonomy (NCBI): domain Eukaryota; kingdom Metazoa; phylum Arthropoda; class Arachnida; order Pseudoscorpiones; family Chernetidae; genus Cordylochernes; species Cordylochernes scorpioides. The sequence continues at coordinate 46,675,514 of CP092864.1, forward strand.
ATAACGTGCAAGAAAAAGTGTTCAACCCACACACATCAGAAAAAAAAATAAATTTATGAATTAAAAATCTTGTAGCCTATCAAGTATATTTATAATATATATTTATATATATATTTAGTTCTCTCTCTCAATATACAACAAGACAAAGCCTTTATCAGGGACACTCGTCTCATAAATGATTCTCCCAGATGGGTGAAAAGAAGTAAACATAGCAGTTATTAACAGAAAGTGAGAATGGTATCAATCTATATAATCACTTTTATTTATATATATTTTAAAATATTTTTATTATAAATAAATAAATATTCGACTATTTTCATTCACCTTATGAAGATCTTTCAGAATATTGATTTGAATGACTAGTCTAACTAATAGATTATTCCTTATACATAGTACTTTTGAGCAGAAATTAGAAAAATATTCCGAAAGATCTTCTAATCATGTAGAAAAATTGTTAAATATTTTATATGAATAATATAAATATAAATGTGTTAAAATTTAATATATATTATATCTACACATACATTCACCTATTCCAATTACATATGATACAGGTTATGATAATCATGGTGGATATTTGCGAAGTACCTTTTACTGTAAGTGCACCACCTGCCTATACATGTAGAAAGCCATTCGACCTTTGCAATTACAAGAGTGTCAAATACCATTTGGTTAATTGATCTCTGAATCTTGATCCCTTGATCTTTAAACTGAAATGATCCCTTAAACATTTTTGAAGCCTGCGGCGCTTTAGTTGTGCTTGGTGCTGCCTTGGTTCCCTCATAAACGGCGCGCACTCGCCCTCTTCTCCCCCGGGGTGCCCACTGCCCTTCCGGCGCCTCTCCAGCCCTCTCCTTGGCCCTCCACTGCGGCGGGCGCTTGGTGTTTCTCAAAGATGTTGTGCCTTAAAATGCTTATCCAAGAGCATGTGTAGAAGGCGGATTAATTAATAATAATACCATTTGGTTAATTGTACTCGCTAATAGAGTTGGTATTTTTCAATAATTCGAGGACATTGAAGCAATTTATCTCATAGACAAAACTTAAGGAAGTTGTATATTTTAATATATATATATATCGGGATTCAGACAATAACTCTGAAAGATATGATAAACAGTGACATTTAATTTAGAAACACAAGATAAACAAGTGTGAACAAAATTTCCTGACTCCTTAAAAAAATGGTGAGATCAAAGAATTCACATTTCCTTAAAGGTTTGTCCTTGAGTGTATTTCTTCAGAAAAAAACAAACAAACTCGGGATTCGATCTATGGTAGCGACAGTAGGATATTGACGGTTCAAAACAAATATCCAACATGCTCATTTATATAAATGGCTACAATCAGTTAGTAAGGTATAGTGCTCAGATAAATGATAACAAACAATCTATTATAGAACAGCTAAAATAATTCCCAATTAGCATAAAACATACACGTAATTATTGGATTTTGATAATTTGACTTTATTGTTTTTATCTACAATAAAATTAAAGATAGAGAGAATTTAGAGTAATGGGGTTAGAGGTATTTTTTTCATAAATATATATATCCAGATAGTCTCATTATGATTAATTATTTGTTACCTAGTATTATCAGGAATTCCAAAATAACAACAACTACAAAAAGCTTCATCAAATAATATTGTGTTATACAAATTCTCCAAGCAGAAATATAAAGTACATTTAGGATTAATAGTAATTGTATCAGTAATCAGCAATGTTATTTACGGTGTATCAAATAAGCGGATAAAAGAAAGGAAGGGATATGCAAAAAATAATATACAATAAGTCGATAAAAAACAGTTTTCTTTCTTTAGAACAATAATTAGTAGAGAGAGAGAATTGAGACAGAAATATAAATAAATACCAGGCATCTTTATAGTTTTATACATGGATGGATAAGGGTAGAGGGAGAATTTTAAAAAAGAGAATGTAAGGACTGTTACAAATAAATATTACTTTAGGTGGCATCTCGCCAACAAATTTACACAATCCATATTACCATACATTCTTCCACATTGACGCTCTACTATTAGGGCATAATAGAAAATAACAAAATAAAATTTCAAAATAAAAATTCCGTTTGACATTAATTCCAACGTACATATGAGATATAGATATCTATTTTTACATTATTAAGAGAGATTAATAAATAACATTATAAAAACAATATATATGTAAAAAATGAAATAAAAAAATATTTTTAAAATATATTTTTCAAATCTCATTGTAACTACACATTGAAATTATCATTTACCCCGTTCTTATCGTAATGCAAAATGAACGAATACGACTTGTTACAAAAATTTCGAATGACATTGCAGCCACAAATTCTCACAAGGCCTTTTACATCAATTCTCTCACATTGACGCCATAATATTGAGGCGTTAGAGAAATGGGAGAATGTAAAATTGAAAAGGTCCTCAAGACCATTTAATCCCGTGGAAGGAAGGGAGGGTATCAGGAGTGGATCTATTTAAATTGGAAGCCGATAGCGAGCATCATCATCATTCACAGACCCTATCAGCCTCTTTGTATGAGATGGGATGGTGGTCCAATTATATATAATTAGTTCATTGAGATCTTGCTGAAGATTGGCCAAGAATTATTTAGGAAAGAATAGATTTGTGAAGGGTAATTGAAGTTGTTTTGGATGTTCTTATTAGGTGTGAATTCCTTCAGCAGTTTATCTGTCTTTAGTTTATACTTTTGAAACGTACTCTCTGAATTATATGGATATTTTATTTCTTTCTTAAATATATTTCGAGTAATATGTATTGTCGTTATCGGTTTTCATATTTATATGATTCCAGTGTGTTATATTCCGATTGGCTATATTTTCCTTTATGCGCCATATGGTTCCTATCACCTAAAGGTGACGCATGTTCAATTTATTTCCAATCTACATCTATTTCCGTTCCTAAGAACGGGCACGTATTTAGGTACTGAAACGACCTTAGTTGACGACATGGTAAATCTTCTGATGTTGATTGGTCATCGGAACGCATGCGCGATCTCGATGTTCCGCAAACAGATTTGGTGTTTCAACATTATGATTAAGCAAATTTTTATTACATGTGTAAAGCCAAATGTGCGATTGAATATCTCTTTTGATTCATACTTTTACCCAGATGTTTATTCTAAGTGAAGAAGCTAAAAAACAGAAGATATCTATCTTTTTCTTGAGCGACCACTTTGAAAATAACCACATTCTTGTACGACCAATTTTATAAAATAAGAAATGACCTCAAGTCAGCTAATCGTTACCTCTAATGAGAGACAATCTTCAAGATTAACCAATAGAATTAAGGTTTCCGATAGCAATATTTCTTGGGACGTTCAATTATATTCACGAATATCATTATATATTTTAATTAGTCGTTCAATATATTTATAAAACTTTAATATTTGGCAAAAATATTTATGCTCTCCGCGTTTACATTAATTATATTAATATAATATTAAAATGAACAAATATTAACATTAATTATTATATTAATTAAAGAGTATCTTATTTATAAAAGACAATTTTTAAAAAGGTAATTATATGTGTTTACATATAATATATTTCTTTCTCTAAAATATATTTAATCATTTCCACAAACTTTATCCTAAATATTTATTTACTTTCTCTAATATGTAAGATAAAAATTAATAAGTGATATTAATATTTTTTTTTGCATAGAGTTTTATCAAGATCTATTTATTTTCAAAGTAGTAAATGTTTGTCTCTCTCTCTCTCATTTTATCGATAAAATAAACAAGTAAAAAAAACCGTTTATTCGCTTCAAAGTTCGCTTGTATTTTTAGCATGTGAAGAAGATACGTATTGAGTTCCAGTACAAGTTTTATATTGGTCATAAACAGACCTATCCGCCATTACTCTTCATATTTTTCACCCTCCATACGTCATCCATTCATATATAGACCATCACTCTTCATATATTCAACCTTTTCATACGTCATCCAAAAGTTAGAAATATTAAATTATTTCTCTTTGAAATTAAAAATAATTTTTCATAAATAAAAAGAAACTTATGCGGTTAAACTGGTTGTATAGCTTTATAATTATACGCCGCAGTCATTTATAAGACCTATTTATATTGTAGAATATATTTAATAATTATTGGCATTCTAATTAGATATTCATATGTGCTAATTAACAACCTGTGCTCTCTGCTAAGTAGTTGGTTGTAGGCCTCGGGCTAGAAAACATTCCTAGACAAATTGTCTGAGAGAAATGTGACAACATTATTTGGAATAAACTTAAAAATATATTTTACCTTTGTTAAAGAATTTCCTACTTGCATGGATTGGAAGTTATTTATCTTGACATTCTTTGTATTGCCAGCTACCTTAAGTGTTTGAAGTTCTTTGAGGTGTATGTATAACTTTTAAAGATTTATATTCCTGCAAACCCAGTTCGATCCAAATGGCTTAGTTTATTCCTGTTGAAGTTTTGATGGGGATGGCTGACACTAACATACAATACATATGTGTTGCTACGAACCTGGCTCTAAAATCAGCGAGGTAGTGTTTTATTTTGAAGTTTTGGAAACTAAATGTAAAATGTAAAGTATGTTTTTTTTTTTGTGAATCTGGTTCAAATATCAGCGAGGTAGCTTTTTATTTTAAAAAAATCAGTGATTAAAAATGTTAAATGTAATGTTTGTTTTCCTGAGACCATGGTTCGAATATCAGAAAGATAGCTTTTTATTTTAAACTCTCAATGACTTAATTCAAAATGTAAAGTGTGTTTTTTTTTCTCTCAGAGAACCTGGCTCAAATATCAGTCAGGTAGTTTTTATTTTATTTTAAAGTTTTGGTGACTAAATGTAAAATGTGTATTGTGTTTTCCTGAGAACCTGGTTTAAATATCAGCGAAGTATATTTTCATTAAAATACACACACACAAGCCTTTTTATTGGGGCATCCAGCCCTATACATGATTCCCCTCTACAGGATTTAGCAAAGGAAGATATTTCGAAAGTAAAAACTAGAATACAGGAAGTAATAAGGAAAAAGAAAAGCGAGAAGAAAGAAAAAAATAAATATAACCATATATACAAAAAATAAACATACAGAGCAAAAGGAACCATACATGATTAAAAATTTAAATTAAAGTACCAATGTTTAAAATATGTCAAGGTTAGGATATCATTGAGAGGGCTAGTGTTGAATCAGCCGCATTCAATCTTCGTTTTCTTCCTCCAAGCAAACCACGACATTCGGCGCTTCCATTGTTCTCCAACGGACATTGACTGCGGCCTTGTAGAATTTATATAAACCGAGGGAGAGACCCTGATCAACCATCAGTGTGTTCATCCAGCTGCAAATTATTTTCATTAAAATATTTAGTGACTAAATGGAAAATGTAAAGTATATGTTTATCCGCGCCGGGAACTCAGATAATCAGTAGGGTGTAGCTTTTTTCTTTTAAGGTGTTAGTGGCTAAACGTATCATGTGCAGAAATTACAGATAAGCCACAGATGGAATATATATATAAAGGTTATTTTATTGATGCATTCAGACAACACCTAGAAGCTTTTTTATTGCTGAAATCTTGGGAGGAGAACATATCTTGCATTACTAATCAGTCAGCACTAGTACATTATTGTAACACAGGCAGGTGATAGGAGCGTGACTTGGAATTGTTATACCACATCACCGACACTAAAATACCTCACAATGCGACATTAATATTGCAACAGCCTATAACGGAATAAAGAATCCTCAAGCTATCAAGAATAATCTCGGACCGCAGTAAAGCTGGGAAGATAAACAAATCCATGATCGATTGCCATAAAATCCATAAGCGGCAGTTTTTGTAATCCCAACTGAAATCCATCTTCATTCCGGTGAGGTCTGGGCCATTTATCGCCGCTGTATTACGGTGGTAATGAAGCTGTTGTCGCACCACTGCTGTACCTGTGGCAGCATTCTTCTTTACTTCCTACTAACCTCGCATCGTAGACAGCTACAAGATGGTTTTCAATAAACCATGCGAATACATTAAAATTTTTGAATTTGCATACAGTTTTATATGTAAACCAAGTATTCTCTCTTTATACATTTAATGAAAAACCAGCATACAACTCGAATACCTTTTTTCTCTTTTGGAGAATTGGTCTCTTATTTTTATAATTTGTAATTTGTAATTTACTATTTGTAAAAAAATAGTTATTTTTCTCTTATATTTTAGACTAGAAATGAGATTTATGAAATGAGAAAACCCGGATTCGCAGGACATTTTATTATTGCCTTTAATAATGAGAGAAATTTCTCTCATTTCATTGAAAGGCCATTTTCCGAAGTTTAAATTCAACTCTTTTATTATCCCTAGTACACGGGGTACAGGCCATGATAATCATGGTGGGTAGTAGTTGGCGACTGCTCTTACTGTAAGTGTACCACATGTCTACGCATGTGAAAAGCGCAATTTGACTTTGGCACTCATATGTATGCCGGAGCCCCGTTTTGTTACTTGGACTCGCTAGTGGGGTTAGAATTTTGCAAGAATCGGTAGCCATTGAAGCATTTTGTATTACAAGGTTGTCCCAAAAGTTCGTAAACACTTACAAAAAATTGAAATACCAATAATATTCGCCGTTATGTTTAATGTATTTGTATCATATTGTTACATCATGATTAATGGCGTATTTCTTATATTATTTTTAATATATTTGAAATTTAAATTATATATTTATTTATTTTTATATTCTATGATATTTATTTAAAACAGATTATTTAGATTATCATCATTTGTGTTTAGGTACACGTGTGACTTCACTGCTCTCTTTGATGTGAGAAAAATAAATAAATTATTCTGGAGGCTACTTAAAGTAGACTTATCTCGTTATTCCCTTATATAAATTTGTAGGATGGTTGAAACACGCTCTGGAAAGATGCAAGACACGTCTGAGGAGAGACTCAAGACTGAAGAATCTGCCAAACCGCAGCCCAGTGCAACAATTGGTAGAGATGCAAGTGCCGACCCAGTTGTTTTGAACCCCAACATAGACATCCCCAAATATGATGGAACAGAAGACCCTCGCCCATGGATTGAGTCCCTTGAAGAAATTGGCTTCCTGTACCACTGGGCAGAATATATTATTTCTCGCTATGCAGCCATGAACATGATTGGTAGCGCCAAAACCTGGCTGGACCTACACAAGATAAGTTTTACCAGCTGGGAACATTTCAAGAGCCGCCTAATTCAGGATTTTGGCTCAGACGCCAACAAAGAAGAATTGAAGATGAGGCTGAACAGAATGCAGCAGTGGAATGAACCTGCAATCAGGTTTGCAGAGGATATCCTGGTTCTGTGCAACAAGGTCGATCCCCAAATGGAAGAAGAGAATAAAATAAATTGGGTTATTGGAGGGTTAAAGAAAGAATACTCTTTTGCCCTCTACTTAAACCCTCCTAAGAATACCAACGAACTCCTAAGATTGTGTAAAAAGATGGATTTGTTTGAAAATAATTATCAAGAACGTATAGAAAAATCAAAGGCTCTATATAATGGACCACGCTCTCCTCGTTCCCATCATCAAGAGCAATGGAAGAACGCTCCGTCGTTCAGAAGACCAGACCAGAACACCTCCAAGCCACAGGCCCCCGCTCCGAGGTACTACCAGAACACCCCCAAGCCCCAGGCCCCCGCTCAGAGGTACTACCAGAACAAGCCGCTGCCCCAGGTATCTGCCCCTAGACGATTTTACACTCCCATTCATGAGCCAAAACCGGTCTACCCAAGGAAAACATACAATAAGAATCCAGATTCAAACAGGAATAGGACAGAAGACGGGAGACCAATATGTTTCAAGTGTAACAAGCCAGGACACGTAGCGCGGTATTGCAGAGTCAAGTTTGTGAGGATCGTAGAAGAGGACCCCTCAGTTTCCCAAGACAAGAGCCAAGAAAACCTTCAAATGGACGAAAGGAAAGATTATACACGGCCTCGCCTCTATGCGGATGTTTGTAATGACACACAAACGAATATTCCTACACGGAATAGATATTCCGTGTTGGAAGATTTAAACTAAGTGTCGCGCCTGATTCCTTCAATCAAAGCAAGTCGACCATAAATGGAATTAGAAAGTTGGACCCTAGGTACAAAATTAAGATTAATGTGGACAAGATAGGGTTATGCGAAGCTTTGATTGATACAGGCGCCGATCTTTCAGTGGTCGACCTAAGAACAGCACTTTTTGCTGGCCGTGAAATAAATAGTCTCACTAAAACGTGTTCAGGACCCGATGGGAAAAAATTAGATATGGTAGGTAGCATTATTTTAGATTTAAAAATTGATGACACTGAATTATCCCACGAATTTGTAGTAATGGACGCGCATCTACGAACTCTTATTCTTGGACGAGATTTCCTTAAAAAAATGAATGCTAAAATTGATTGTAAACGAGAAACAATAAAATATAATTTAATGAGTAATCATGACGTAAGCAATTATGATCTGAAAAAAATAAAGAGCACTACAGATACCGTTATACCTAAACTATCTATTAAATTGATTAGGGCCTCAATAGAAGCAGAGGATGGCGAATATGTCATCGAAGAGAACAACAGAATGACTCAAACAAATGGTCTTCGATTGGCAAGAAGTTTGCTTACTGTCACGGATAAGAAAACCCATATCTGGATAACGAACCCTTATCCTCGACCTTTAAAAATCATGAAAGACCAAACATTGGCTTATGGAAGTCTTCCTGCAGGGGTAAATTTTATAGAGAATAAAGAGAAGCAGAATGAAAATGACGAAATACAATTTCAAATAAACAAAATTTTATCATTTAAAGAACAAGAGAGGTTAAAACAAATTTTGGCCAAGTATACTGATTTGTTCTCATCGAGGTTAGGTAGGACTAATTTGGCAAAACATCAGATTCATACAGAAGACGCAAAACCGATAAAGCACAAGCCTTACCGGGTAAGTGCTAAGGAACGAACCATCATAAAGGATCAAATAGACGAGATGCTCGAAGAAGGAATAATTAGACAATCTTCAAGTCCCTGGTCCTTTCCCGTTATATTGGTCAAAAAAAGAGATGGCAAATACAGATTTTGTGTGGACTACAGGAAATTAAATGAAGTAACAGTGAAGGATGTTTACCCAATCCCAAGAATTGATGATGTAATGGATACTCTCCAAGGATCCAAGTACTTCTCAGCAATAGATCTCAAATCGGGATATTGGCAAGTCGAAATTGAAGAGAGAGACAAAGAGAAGACTGCTTTCACTACTGCACATGGGTTATATGAATTCAACGTAATGCCCTTTGGTCTATGCAACGCCCCTGCTACTTTTGAGAGGAACATGGACAATGTCCTCGGAAATCTGAGATGGCAGATTTGCCTTTGCTACCTGGACGATGTGATTATATACAGCTCGGACTTTCCAACCCACATTAAAAGACTTGAAGCTGTCCTCAGATGCTTCAGCGAATCTAATTTAACACTGAACGCCAAGAAATGCAGATTTGCTTTCGAGGAACTTGAGATCCTTGGACATATAACCAACCAAGAGGGTATAAAACCTGCCGAATATAATATCAAAGCCGTTAGAGATTTTCCTCAGCCCAAGAAGGCCAAAGAAGTGCAATCATTCCTAGGAATGTGCTCATATTATAGAAAATTTATTAAAGATTTCTCATTAATCGCTGACCCATTGACCAGTCTCATCAGAAAAAATGTTCAATTTATCTGGACAGGAAAACAGGAAGAAGCGTTCCAAAACCTTAAAAAAGCTCTTATGAATCCGCCAATTTTAGGTCACTTTGATCCAAATGCAGCCACCTGCATTCACACAGATGCCTCTAACATCGGCTTAGGCGCAACACTAATTCAAAATATCGGTGGCGAAGAGAAGGTAATATCATATTTGAGCCGAACCCTAAGTAAACCTGAGCAAAATTATTCAACCACCGAAAAGGAATGTTTAGCTGTAGTGTGGTCGATATCAAAATTACGGCCCTATTTATATGGAAGGAACTTTAAAATCGTCACTGATCATCACGCACTATGCTGGCTTAAGAATTTAAAAGATCCGACCGGCCGATTAGCACGATGGGCACTGAAGATTCAGGAATATAATTTCGAAATTATACACAAATCGGGAAAAAAACATCTGGACGCTGATGGTCTATCTAGAGGACCCTTACCAGAAAACGAATGGGACGAGGATTATGAAAGACTATTTTTGAATCAAATAATAGACGAAAAGGATGATTTTATTGAGAATATTAAGGAGAACCTTAGTGGAAACAAGCGTTCAATTACACAGAACTTTAAAGAAGAAAATGGGTGTTTCTACAAGAAAAATCCAAATCCTGAAGGTAGAGAATGGTTGCTGGTAGTGCCAAAGAAGAGAAGGAAAGAAATCATGAGTGAATACCACAACCATATGCTGAATGGCCATCTGGGCGTCGCCAGAACCACATACCGATTGAAGAATAAATACTATTGGCCTTCCATGCTGAAAGATGTTTCCGAATTTGTAAAGACGTGCCATCTTTGCCAAAGTCGGAAAGGTTCAAATCAGTTGCCATCTGGACTTCTACAACCTATTCCCCCAGCTAACTACCCTTTTGAAAGAATCGGAATTGACTTTGTTGGCCCCTTGCCATCAACGAAAAGAAGAAGGAAATGGATAATTGTGTTAACGGATTATTATACCAAGTATGCTGAAACAAAGGCAGTACCAGAAGCGACAGTGAAAGAAGTCTCTACATTTTTAATCGAACATATATTTTTACGTCACGGGGCTCCAAGATTTCTTATCAGCGACAGAGGTTCACAATTCACTAGCAATTTGATGAAGGAGGTTATGAAAATGTGCAAAGTTAAACATTGCTTCACAACGAGCTACCACCCCCAGACTAACGGGCTAACGGAACGGCTAAATAGAACTTTAATCAATATGATCAGCATGTATGTGAATACGGATCAGAAGAACTGGGACGAAATCCTTCCTTTTATCACCCACGCGTATAATACCACAATTCAAGAAACCACAGGCTACTCTCCATTTTTCCTGTTGTTTGGGAGGGAACCCATGTCCCTCTTAGACGACGAGAATATCCCAACGGACAGTAACATGGACGATTACGACGAATATATAGAAAACTACTTAGATAAAATAGAAAGGACGAGACAAGTAGTCATTAACAACACAGAGAAGACTCAGGAAAGAATGAAAAGAAACTATGACAAAAAACACAACGAGAGAATCTATGAACCAGGACATTTAGTGGCAGTTTGGACACCAGTTAGGAAAATCGGAAAATGTGAAAAACTATTGAGAAAATATTTTGGCCCATATAGAATATTAAAGAAGCTGTCCAATTGAACCAAAAGATAATCCTGGCCAAGACCCATTGATTGTCCATGTCTCAAGAATCAAACCCTATTTTGAAAGAATTGATGAGGTCAATCACGAGGACGTGACGACCTCTGGAGAGGGGGAAGTGTTACATCATGATTAATGGCGTATTTCTTATATTATTTTTAATATATTTGAAATTTAAATTATATATTTATTTATTTTTATATTCTATGATATTTATTTAAAACAGATTATTTAGATTATCATCATTTGTGTTTAGGTACACGTGTGACTTCACTGCTCTCTTTGATGTGAGAAAAATAAATAAATTATTCTGGAGGCTACTTAAAGTAGACTTATCTCGTTATTCCCTTATATAAATTTGTAGGATGGTTGAAACACGCTCTGGAAAGATGCAAGACACGTCTGAGGAGAGACTCAAGACTGAAGAATCTGCCAAACCGCAGCCCAGTGCAACAATATATAAAGTAATTGTATTATGTATTATTATGCATTCGCCGTAATAATATTATTCGCCAAGTAATAAGAAAAACAACGTTTTAAGAAAAACACTTTTGGGACAACCTTATAGGAAAAAAAGTGCCAAATGCGGGATTTGATCCCGGGTCGTAGTAGTCAAACAGCAACGGTGTAGGCCAATCATCCACCGTTCCTCTAAACTCAATTCACAATAAGAGAATAACTCCAGAAGAAACGAAGGGAGAGTAGCCCTATTTTAGGCAATTTCTAAAGGTAGATCCAACCGTACTGTGAAAGGATGGCTGACCATATCCTGTGGCTTCAACGTTTTCCAAATATCGCACCCAATGTAGATCATCCAATTAAGTAAAATGCTAGGCCGAATCTAGCAAAGAAAACAACCCAAACCCTCAAATCTATTTAAGCCGATGATTATGTTTACCTTCATTTAATCTTCTAATGGAATTGGTCGTTTAAGGATATAGTCCTTGGATGAATCTCTCTTTTATTACATTAATCATTATAGTATATAGTATAGGCTATAGTCCTTGGATGAATCTCTCTTTTATTACATCAATCATTATAGTATACTTAACACGCATCTCTGAAAAGAGCCAACAGCCCGAAAAACATACGTTGATGATATTTTTATTTAAAATTAAAATATTTTGCTAATATTCTTGAATAAAATAAATTCAAATTATATTTGATATATTTAATTTTTCGAGAAAGATAAAGTTATCAACAAAGTTTAGTTGAACGATCAAGGATGTATCTTTTTTTTACGTTCAACACTTCATCTGAAACAGTCTACCATTTGTTTTAGTTGTAAATACTTATTTTATAGAGAAGCTCTTTCTATTTCTGTTCCATTTGCACATTAATATGATATACGGAGCTGAACCTAAAGAAAATTGAGAAAGGTTGTGGCGAAGGTTCAGTTTAATGTTTAATGGAAAAAATGTTTATTGAATTTATTTTCAAAAAATATGTACAAGGGGGGATCAATAAATAAGGTGAATTATCTTATATCTTAAAAATTAAAAAAAGCAAAAATAATTTAAACCAACGAATATTAAAATATAACATCGAGAGACTATTTAAGGTGTTCTGTTCTTTTTTCCCACGCGCGGCGCGAGACTTATAAACTAAAATGGAAGCTCCCTTGAAGGATTGCACCACGCTTGAACAACGTGCAGTTATTCGTTTCTTGAATGCAGAAGGTATTCAAACATCTCAAATATGCTTAAGAATGAAAGATATCTATGGTGAGTCTTGTTTGTCTAAAAAAAAAACATTTATAAATGGGTTAACGAGTTCAAAAATGGACGAATTCCACATTTCCTTAATTTGGACCAAAAACTTAACCGTATTCGGGTTTCAAATGCCGCATACATCATGTAAAACTGTATCTACAATCATTAAATTAGGTTTTGAAGTTTTAGAACATCCTGCATATAGTCCAGACCTAGCCTCCTCTGACTATTTCCTTTTTGGACTACTAAAGAAGGAGTTAAAGGGAAAGCGATTTGACTCGGATGAAGATGTCCAGAAAGTGGTGCAATATTTTTTCACACGCTTCCTAAGAGTGACTATAAAGAGGGTATTTACAAGTTGCCAGAACGATGGAGACGATGTATAGAAAGCCAAGGTGATTATATTGAATAAATCAAGTCCTAAATTTTAATATCGTTCTTATTTTTTTAAATAAATTATAATTCACTTAATTTATTGATACCACCTTGTATTTGTATATAAAAGACAATAGCATTCCCTTTATAAATAATAACATAACCATTGAGCACACATTTTTCAATGGAACAAACATTTTGTGTGTGTGTGTGTGTGTGTTACTGTCCTTACTACGATGAATCATTTATTGGAATGGCTTGGCTCCTAAGATGAGAACCCCTCCAAGCGGATTCTCTAAATATATAATATTGCAATCGTACAATACATTATTAAAGCTACGAAAAGCCGTCTAATGAGTTGAATAATTGGAACACTTATGAAAGGATTCACAACTGATAAGCCAAGACCTCCCAATAATTTTTTTATCGCAATAAGAACAATATAATGTTTGTTATATTCGAAAAAAGGAAATTTCCTGCCCATATTAGTTATATTTCTTATATTCCTTTGTACAACAAATATACATTAATTCTTTCAAGATCAAGAAATTGGTTGAAATACTATCTTTTTAAGCGACTACTTTCATATAAAGTGAAAAAAAAGTAACTTAGCCATTCTAACCTCCAATAAGAGACTACTTCCAGGAGGTATTAGTTTAGTTTTCCTGCTTTAAGGCGGTCTCTATTGGAAATTTTTAATGTAAGGATCAAATTGGCGCAATAAAAAATAAGCTTATTAATTTCAAAAAAAAAAAATAGCCAAGACAAATTATTTCAAAGAATATTTAGCATTCAGAGAAATTGTAAAGCGAAAAAGATTAATATATACGTTTCTCTGAGAATTAAAATATCAAAACTATAAAAAATACAAATGAAATAAAATTTTAATATTGATATTTATGAAAATATATGACTCTCAAATTCAAAATTTAAAAATATAAATTGATATAAAAAAAATTGAACCGAGAGTCTTAAAATTAAAGGAATTGAATTTTAAAATATAAAATTAAAGTTTTATTGTCCCCAAATTTGTTTCTCGAAGTTTTATTTAAAAATGTCGTTTTTATTCTATATTTCCAAATAGCGTGTAAAAGTTCAACTTTTTGAAGAGGGTAGGAAATATTTTAAATTTTCCTATTATTTGATAGATATAAGAAACCTTAGATTATCCATTTTGTTAATAAAATAAAGTATTTTAAAATGTTTCTTCTCAGACCCTCTCAAGCAAAGCTTTGTAAGTTATTATATTTTACTAATAATTTCACATTGTATCATTTGTATATTTTGTACAATATTTGTAAACAGATTTAAATATTGCCACGTGGAAAATTAGGGAAGACAAAAACTTATGGAGGAAACAAAATTTATTTCAGGCAAGGACAAACTATGAATGGTAAACAAAAGATAAGCCACGAGGGAAATTTACAGAGTAGCAAGATATAAACATAAAAATGATCACTCTGTTAATAAAAATAATAAAATTAATAAATACTTTGTTACAATATATTATATAGGAGCAGTTTATTTTTAAATAGAAGGACAGTGAAGGTACAATACCTATAAAGACTGAGGAGAACGTCTGGTCGCTCTAAACGATCCATAATTAATATTAATAATCGTTCAAATTTCAATAAATTTTCAATTAAAAGATCCTAAAGCAAAAATTAGATTTTCTTATTTATCGTATTTTGGCGAGACATACATAAATTTCCAAAAGAATATCAAGAGAATTGAGTTTAATATCAAATATATATGCTACATACAAGTATTTACTACTTGTATTTGAATTCAATATTTAATGAATGATATTCTATAATATATCTTTGATACAACTAATTCACTAAGAGGTGTTATGTATTGTAGATTGTAATAATTTATATAGTTTTAAAGAAGGCTCAATATTATTATTCGTCGTTTATCAGTATTTCACTACATTTGCTATTTATTCACGAGGGATATCGTTTTAAGCAGGCAATAAGAGAAAAGGATCTATATAAGATTGGTGTTTTAATGAAGCCTTTGTGTGTACTATATATTTTCTATACTAGGAAAAAGTGTTTCAAATATAATTTGAATGCAAAAATATAGTACATAGAGCTTCAATATATATATTACTATATATTAAATCTTGAAATCTCTATTTTAAAATAATAATATGCTGGCGAATAACCAAGAGATATACATAACATAAAAGTGTATAAATAATATAAAATATAAATTTCTAATGTCTAGTATGATTTTTCAGAATTAATAGAATCGATATTTTACAGTAAAAAGTAGTGTGTGTGTGTGTGTGTGTGTATTAACAATCTTTCATTTCTATTTACAGCCCTATGTCCCATTAGCGATACTTGAACTTTAAAGGTAAACTGAACATAGAAAGAAAAGAAATAAATATTATTTGAAATATGTACAAGAATTATTATGAAATATAGTTAGATGAAAAGACAAAAGTATCAACACAATTGGTAAAGTAGTATTAAACGAATATATATAGGTAGAAGCTTTGGAATAAATATATATGGATTTTACAAAACAGCCGGAAAGACAGCAAAACTAATGTAAATGTATTTTTTACATATGTTGTCTATCATGTATAAATGTAACGTTCATAGATGTATCTACTAATGTTTATTTTTCCATTTTATCTATTCTACTTTGTTATATATTTTTTTATGTTTCAAATATTCCACAGTATTCCATATTTGTATGTACTCTCGATGTACATATCAAAGATGAATGGTGTGTTGCACATATTTTCCCCTTTCTTCCTATCCAAACATTATTTTTTCTAACATTTTTCTCTTTAAAGAGACGAAAAATACTACTTGGTATAACAGTGATGATCTTAATGAAATCTGTGTGAATAAAATGGTCTGATTGGTGGATATTTTAGATGATTTTCTGTTGAAGAGAAAGATTCGCTGAAGATCGCGAATAGGTTGTTTAAACTCACTAGGACAACTTGGAATATTCTATCGTGGAAATTGAATAGCGTTGTGGCACAGCGTAATTGCCATTAGCCCAGCCATATTGGCAATATCTCCACACTGGCGAGATATTGGACTCTAAATTGCCCCACTTTATATTAACAAATGGCCATTTATCATTGAAAATTATCATTTGATTATCCTAAGCTACCAAGTCTACCCTAGAGGCCAATAAACACACTTGTTGTGTGTAAGTATATTATTCCTATATTATAGTATACAGATGTTCATCAATATACATATGTTCCGCTTATATAACGATTAACACCCGAAGCTTTAGCATGGACTTGTTATAGCACTTATTGTTTAAAAAAATAAAAAATATTTTTGAGATACCTTATAAATTCTTCATCCACTTTCCCTTTAACTTTTTTTGAAACTTTTGAACTATTTTATTTCATATATATATTCATTAAAAATAAAAAAGGCATCTCCTGACCACGAGCACATGTGCTTTTTAGATGGCAGAGCGCCATCTAGTGGAGCAAAAATATAGATGGCGCTCTGCCATCTAAAAAGCACATGTGCTCGTGGTCAGGAGTTGCCTTTTTTATTTTTAATATCAACACCTGACCCACTTATCTATATTTTTTTCTATTGTTTTTTCATATATATTTATGTAAAATATGCTATTATATGTATTATATATATGTGTGTGAAATATATATAATATTACTGTTAATTTTCGTTCGGTAATAGTTTCCTATACTGACAACATATTATCAAATCACAATATAAATTTACCTCAAGAGTTAGTTTAATCAGTATAAAATCTATACTAAATCTAAAATGTTATATTAAAATATTTTATTTAAAATTGTTATATTAAAGTGTTATTTTATTTAAAATTATATTTCATCGATTCAAATACTCTGTTTAAATCGACCGCCAGAGGTCACGCTTTCTCTATAAATACTCATTGTTGTTGTTCCCCGTTGGTCGGCTCAAACATGTTTGTAATTATGTAAATAATATTTTGTTTTATTTATTCTTACGTCTTAAGCCAGGCAGTACTTTTATCAAATTATGTTTATTATATAATCCTAAAGCTTAATTAAAGCAATTTATAATCTTTACTATTTTTATTATTTTATTTTCAAAATTCTTGCCACGACTGCATACCAAAAGCAAGCAAATGACCAATAATTCCTCTACAAGTAATTAATCTCAAATCAGCAAAATATCTTTATTAAATATAAGATATATATATTATATATCGATATATCAAATAGAAAAAATGAGGAAATATAAAATTTAAGTAAAATAAGTCAGTTTATTCTATCTGAAATAACTATAAGCCTTCAACAAAGAGAGAGTAATAGGATAAATTTTAACAATTTGAAAGCTTTCATTTAAAAAAAATCAAAACTTAGTGATGGGAAAAACAAGGAATAATTGAATACAGTGGTACCTCGACATACGAGCGCCCCAACATACGAGTTTTTCGAGATACGAGCCGACGAGCAAGTGATTTTTTGCTTTGAGTTACGAGCGAAATTCGAGATACGAGTTCGGTTCGGTAGTGTTGAAGATATTAATCTGTGATTTTAAATGTTTCTTTTTGACCAGTACTTTTGTTTTGTTTTTGCTTTTCCTAAAATGTTTCTTTCTTCTTCTTCATTATTTTTCGTTCTATATGCAAAGCTTTGTTTTTTGCTTTTGGGGAATTTTGCTTCGAGATACGAGTAATTCAAGATACGAGCAAGGTTGCGGAACGAATTAAACTCGTATGTCGAGGTACCACTGTATATGTAGACTAAAAGGAAATATGCTGAGTAACAAATATCATTAATGTTTCATTGATTAAATAAATATAGTGTCATTTAGCTACTCTTTTTGAGTATGATCTAAAGCTTGCAAAGCTTGTTGCTATAAAATATTAAGAGAACATATAAATTCGTAATCTGAAATAATCCGTTAAAATTAAAATTATAGGCTTAACTATCCAAGTTTCTACCGAGGGTAATATTATGGAAAAAATACATACCTATATTTGAGGAAATACGTATAGCTCAAAAAGGTTTGTTTAATTTTATGGATACAATTTAATATGTTATATATATATATTGAAAATAGAGAAATCCATAAATAAATATTTAATTAAAAAGGCATATATTGGATCAAAATATCATTTATATCACCAATATTCCAGTTGGTTGAACGCCAACCTTTTTCAAGGTATTATAACATTTTAATGTGTGTTAAGGACATATTAACCTTGATAAAGGTTGGCGTTCAGCCAACTGGAATATTAGTGGAATAAATGATATTTTGATCCAATATATGCCTTTTTAAGAAAAAAATATATAAATATATATTCAAAAAATAAAGGCATCTCCTGACCACGAGCACAGTTATATTCATATTTTCTTTCTCTCTTTATAAAACTGAAAAATATTAGGGCTTTTGTAAAATTTGTTAATATAAGGTTCGTTATTCCTTGTCTGTACATTTTAATTGAATCCCAATATATATAATATATATAAAGTAAATCTTTAAAAATTACCGATGTACTATATATAGAAAATCAGTTTAGTTTATTGTTGTTTATTTTTTCCTCGCACACACAAAAATATCAAAAGAATAGTCAGAAGTGAGTTGGTATATGGTTCGCAGTAGTTAGACAGAGAAGGAGAAATGCCACACTAGGTTACATAACTGACTTTAATTATATTTTTCTTTATTATCATTCGCTTATATTTTCCCTCTAGGCCAAAACCTTAAATAGAAAATAAGAGAACTATTGTTTTTTTTTTTATTCTCAAAATCTAATCGAAACTTAACAAAAAGACAATTTATTTAAACGTTAGAAAGGAATTGGTTTAAAATGATTTTTTTTATTTATTTTTTTCTAGAGCCATTTTCTATGTAAGGAAGAGCTTGTAATTATATTCTTTATATCCAGAATAAATGGCCAGCGCTTAGTTTTTTTTTAATTTAATGACTTCATTAAGGATGACACTCATAATATTATGCCCATATCCCAGATGCTAGCAAAAAAAGAAAAAAAAAGCGCTCAATAAATTTCTAAAATCATTATCATTAGGAAAAATATTAAGAAAATAAACCACACGAATACTTAAATATTAAAATGTTTTAAAATAATACCGTTCTGAAATGTCTTGAACATTTATTTTCAAATTAATATGGTTTGCGTATCATTAAATTTAATTTGGCTCGATAATTATATTTTAGATTTAATAGCGAGTCACATGATAGAATATTTTCATTCTTAAATCAAAATTTGTTCTTCCAATCACTATATACATTAATAGACAAAACTTAAGGAGGTTGTACCTTCTAGATGTATATCGGGATATAGACAATAACTTTGAAGGATATTTGATACGCAGTGACCTTTATTTAAGAAACACGAGATAACCAGGTGTGAACAAAATTGCTGCGGTCTCCTCAAAAAAACATACAGCGATATCAAAGACTCTTCACTTCCTTACGTTTTGTCAATGAGTGTTTTTTTATTATCACTATGTGGTAACGTTGCTGATTTAAAATATTTGAAGAAATCGTTCTCCATATACACGATCTTAGCCAGGCTATGAGATAGCAATATGATCTGAAATTGCAATTAATATTCGAAATATGGAATTAATAATAAATTCTTCCAACTCAAACATAATTACATAAGCGCTGCTCTTCATATATTTGCTTCACAACGCTTTGGTAACATCCTGCATCAGAAATAGAATTATAAGGGATATATATCAGGGAATCACTGAAACATCAGGTAGCAAATAAAAAAAGCGGTTGATGAGGTGTATTTTTAAAATAAAACTTCCAACGTAAACATTTTATATTATTATTATTTATATTATTATTTTCAATTTATTTATTATTAATATTATTTTGGAACGGAGCTGACAAAGAAAAGAAAATACCAGCTACTGGCTAGGGAAATGGCCCAAACCAAAAAAAAAGCCCGTAAAAGAGTGCCGATAGTCTTAACATGGGATGGAATAGTAACCAAATATAACAAACAATTTATAAAACTATTTTAGAGGCGTAATATTCTTTTTAAAATAAAACAATTTCTACTTTTATTTTATTTTAAAAAGAATATTACGCCTCTAAAATAGTTTTATAATTTGATAACAGATGGCGCTCTAGTACATCATAACAAACAATATAGAAAGGAAATAAACATAAGAAAAAGGGACTTCGCATATATTCAATCCCTGGTGCTAAAAAAGACGATGGAAATTATCTCAACAGAAAAGAAGAATGAACCTCACGATAAGTTACAGAGAAATAAAGAAATGGAAGCCATGGATAGATTGTTGGAACGATGTAGGGAACTGGCGTATGAAGATGAGGAAGGTGGAACACCGTACATGGAGCACAGGGATACGACGACCATAGAAGAGATCCAGAAGAACGACCTAGAGCAGATGACTGGAGACCTGACAGACAAAATAGATCGAGGACAGGGGACCATTTTATCGAGGAGCCACTAGGAGAGGCCTTAGAAAGACTGCTGGAGAGCTGCAGGGCATCAGGGGACCATAACGGCAAGGGCCACAGCACTGACCAGGAGTCAAGATAACAAATGTAAATATCTTGGTTTACTTTTACTGTTGTTATTTATTGAAGTTATAAATAAAAATATGTAAATAGACTGACCATTCGCTATACTTTTCAGAGAAAAACTTGTAACCTTCTTAAAAAAAAGTATATTTTTTTGAAAATCATTCTAATTCAAATTTGTGTATTCAGTTTCAAAATATAAATAAAATGCAATTTAAAAATAAATATATTTTGGTTTTAAGAATAATTTATTGAATATTAAATTGGATTTTCTATTCTAAAATCTGAGCCGGATATTCGACCCGCGGTTTTAGAGTGGTCCTTTTACCAGATTAGTTATCATACTCGAATTACATTTGAAACTTACGACCATGATATTTTGGTATTATATGTGACCATTACAAAAAGATAGTGTTCGTTAAACCAATTGGCTATCAGACAATAATTTTATTTGGAATTCTAAATCATAAAACTTTGGTCTCAAATCGGAATGTTATCAATAAAGAATTTACAGTGCCAGTGTAGGATATTCTTGGGTATATATCCACAGAGCCATCAATGATATTCCATAGTTGCAGATTCTTTCTTTATCTACAGTACCATTGTAGGATATATTCTATTATTGCAGATAATCTCTATATCTATAGTCTCATTGTATGATATTACATTGTTGCGAATACTCTCTATATCTACACAGCATTGTAAGATATTCCATTGTTGCAGAAAATCTTTATATCTATAGTACTATTGTATATAGGATATTCCATTGTTTCAAATCTTTATATCTGCAGTACCACTGTAAGATATTATACGCGTATTGTTGCAGATACTCTCTATAACTACAGTATTATTATAGAATATTCCATTGTTGTAGATACTCTCTATATCTACAGTGCCATCAATGATATTCCATAGTTGCAGATTCTTTCTTTATCTACAGTACCATTGTAGGATATATTCTATTATTGCAGATAATCTCTATATCTATAGTCTCATTGTAGGAAATTACATTGTTGCGAATACTCTCTATATCTACAGCAGCATTGTAAGATATTCCATTGTTGCAGAAAATCTTTATATCTATAGTACTATTGTATATAGGATATTCCATTGCTTCAAATCTTTATATATGCAGTTCTATCGTAAGATATTATACGCGTATTGATGCAGATACTCTCTATATCTACAGTATCATTAAAGAATATTCCATTGTTGTAGATACTCTCTATATCTACAGCACCATTGTGGGATATTCCATTGTTGCAGATTCTTTCTTTATCTACAGTACCATTGTAGGATATATTCTATTATTGCAGATAATCTCTATATCTATAGTCTCATTGTAGGAAATTATATTGTTGCGAATACTCTCTATATCTACAGCAGCATTATAAGATATTCCATTGTTGCAGATAATCTTTATATCTATAGTACTATTGTATATAGGATATTCCATTGCTTCAAATCTTTATATCTGCAGTTCTATTGTAAGATATTATACGCGTATTGTTCCAGATACTCTCTATAACTACAGTATCATTATAGAATATTCCATTGTTGTAGATACTCTCTATATCTACAATACCATTGTGGGATATTCTATTGTTGCAGAAATTATTTATAGTACTATTGTAGGATATTCTATGCGTATCGTTGCAGATACTTTCTATATCAATTTTGTAAAAGAGTTAACATATGCATAAAATTAGCAAGTTGAATTCCTTTATTAAATTCAGGTCCGGTCGTGTGTGAAGTAACACGTCTTGGGAATTTCTGTCAATCTAATACCTCTCAACTCGGTGATTTCATTTGTGTAAATTTAATTTATTATTCCATTGCACACAACTGTTGTCAACTCGCTATCTGCATACACTCTCTACCATTGTTTTTTTAACAAATTGATTATCTTTAAATAGTGTTATTTATCAATATATTTGGATGAAAAATACCTATCTATATATTATTTTGATCTTTACCTAAAGACAGAAGAACACCATCTAAATTGATCTCTTAGGAATGACACTATTTAGCGCATTTTTCCAAATGAATCTTTAATGCAAAATATTTTTTAAAAGCATTTTATTTTATTTGTAGAGAGTTTCGATGTGAAAATACATAGATGAAGATTGACTAACATTCTCAAAATATTGGAAATTAAACGAAATATCTAAGGAATAATATATTATTTTCATATATTAAATTGAAAAGCGTTTCAAATTGAAAGTTCCTCGTTGTATAAAATATTTTCAATACTAAAAAAAATATTCCAAAAATAAAAACCCCTTGTATATTATCATTTGAGAAAATATTTTTATCCAGGGAAGAGTCTCTAGACGGAATTCTCTCTCTAGAAGCAAATTTATTCTCTAAAATGATAAAGACTGTTTCTCCAAACCCTCCTATCCGATCAGCACTTGAGAAGCTTAAAGTTGACAATTGAAAATTTACAATATTTTATTGACATTTAGTTAATTGTTACAAAACCTAATGATATATTAAACAATGATAAATTATAGTATTTACAATTTGGTGATAAAACATATATATTTTATCCTTTACCTTGAGAAAGTTTTTCTGTAAAAAAGGACATGATCAACCTGAATTGCTCAGTTCAATTTTAAAATAAAACTTATATAGGTAATACTTTTTGACAGACAGCAGGGCTGAAGGCTGAGTCAACGTTGATATATCTGTACTTGTCCTGATAGGAGACCGCGATATATATGTCCTTAAGGTAGAGTCAATCACAATACGATCATCTTGTCTTCGAACCTTTGTCAATATGATATAGAATAAAGGTTCTTTCAGGCTTTTACACTTCGACAAAATCAGAAGGAAATCAAGAGCTAGGTTTTCGTCAAACAATATGATATATTCAATAATAGAATGTTTTTAAATTAATGAATAAATATATATATATC
Source organism: Cordylochernes scorpioides (assembly GCA_030710605.1). Taxonomy (NCBI): domain Eukaryota; kingdom Metazoa; phylum Arthropoda; class Arachnida; order Pseudoscorpiones; family Chernetidae; genus Cordylochernes; species Cordylochernes scorpioides. Next base: position 46,699,416 of record CP092864.1, read on the forward strand.
ATGCAGCAATTTATACACATATACCATAAGAGACACACATATCCATTTAAAATGCAATAAAATAATTAATTTGTTATACACACCAGGATAGAATATAATAATGGCGATGCTGAAGATGTTCCTGTTTTATAACATGAATATGCTCATAGTATCATAATAGGTGGTTACAAAAGAGCATATTTTATTCACAATTTTATTATTGTTATTTTTTACGTTCTAATATAAGGTTGTCCCAAAAGTTCGTGTTTTTTTAACGCTGTTTTTCTTATTACTTGGCTAATAATATTATTACGCGGTGAATACATAATAATATACATAATACAATTAGTTTATACATAATACAAAGACATTATACATAACGGCGAATAATATTGGTATTTCAATTTTTTGAAAGTGTTTACGAACCTTTGGGACAACCTTGTAGTAACTTTCAGTAATATAGTAAAAGAAGATATTAGAAAGAAACTGAGTAAAGTTCACTATCTTCGTCAAATTGAATTCATAGATTGGATGCAAATTGGCAAAAGTTAAGCGAGGCATCATAACTAGGACGAACCGATCTGTAACCATTAAAGGATTAGTGTCCTACTTAACCTTAAGCAAAAACCTAGGCCATATTAAATCCTCCCATTATTATATTAAGACCTAGTTTGAATAGAACCTACTTGAAGGGGTCTATCACATGGCAACCGCGAAATAATAAAATTGATATATATAGCTTGAAAAAAGACAATATTATAATTGTAGAAATTTGTAGATAGAGCACGTACAAATATATTTGATTTAGTGTTTCATTATATATATTATTTTATAATATATCATATCTTATATTCCTTCCTAAAATTTTTCATTACGAATTTCCAATTCCGTTTAATTGATCAAATTATTTAAAATGGAACTTAACACATAAAATTTGAGGTTTGTTATATTTTATGCTTAGCTTATATAAAAAAAGAATGATTATCAAGTAGAGGTATAATGACTAGTTTATTTTGTGTCCTTTATAATATCTGATTATTTTTATTATTCATTTCTGTTGTAGCATGGTTCTAAATTCAATAGAATTTATCAGCTAGAACAAAAAATCGAATATTGTATTGATTGTATTTTAAAATGGATTTTAACATGTACAAAACCAACTTTATCATTAAGCACGAGTAACCGAGCAGTGCTTTGACATAGCTTGATGTGCAAAATTTCAATGCTTTATATATGTCTAAAAGGGAGATGGAGAGAGAAATATAGAAATAGATATGTAGTGCAATTACCCTACAATATCGTAAAATTGAACATTATTATCACATTATATTGGCTTATACCGTTAGAATTCATATTAAGAGAGTTTAAAGTCTTGTTGTAATATAACTGTAATAGACTTTTAAAAAGTAAAAATTAAAACTAGGATTTATATTCATTCAAGCGATATTTATCTGCCTGATTACATATTAATATGAATGTGAAATTTCTAGTTATAAAAATACATTCATCTCTTCAATTCTAGAGAAAATTTAAACTACTTATTTCGAGGATATTCTCAATTTTATAAAGATTTAAAATATAATGGGGACATTAATAAGTATAAATGTATTGTTACGTGTAAGGCCTCCAAATGTTGATAAGATCCACGTTGCCTCCAAGACAGTATCAGCCGGCGCGAGCCGCACGCAGTTCCGAGGTGTTCCGAAGAGAGAAAAACAAGCTTCAACGCCGGGTGGAAGCCTGGCCGAACATCCTGACGAACGTCTTTGGGTGGCCTGCGGGGAAAAGCTGCAGGGAAGAGCAACGGGAGCCTAAGTGGGTGAACCACGAAGGGAAGAAGCGCATCGTCGCAAAGAACCGGTAGGGTAAACACGCGACAACTGGTGTCAGAAGTGGGATTCTTCCTCGTGGAGGTCACCAGGAGGCTTTTTATTTAAAAGTTTTTTTAGTTGCTGACAAAGGCCCATTGACGTGAGAGGCCAAGGGATGGCCTCTGAGCAGGACTCGCTGGCCGAGATCGACCGGAGGCTGCAGGAACACCAAGAGGAGTTGGACAAATTAAAGCGCCGAACAGAGGAAGAAAGACTTCGGAGAGAAAAAGAGTTCGAAGAAGGAAGGCGCCGTAGAAGAGAAGAATGGCTTCTGTTGGAAAAGGAAAGCGAAGAAAAAAGGCTTCTCAGAAACTTAGAGATGGAGAGGCTGCTGTCTCAAATGAAGGCCCACTTGCAGAATGGGACAGGTACGGCCGAGACAGCTTTGGATGATGTCAGCGAGGGCCAGGCAGAGTCCCGAGGACTGGAAGTCGAGCCGGGTCACATGGGGAAATTGCGTGGAGTGGAGGGCCTGATTGAGGAGCCTCCTGGACAGACCCTGAATCTGCTTCACGCGGACCCGCGAATGAAGCGGCCCCAGCGGGAGAAGCGGTGCCAGCGAGAAAAGCGGTACCGGCGAGAGAAGCAGTGCCCTCGGAAGAAGCGGTGCCAGCGAGAAAAGCGGCGACGGCGAGAGAGGCGGTGCCCTCGGGAGAGGCGGTCCCTGCGAGAGGAGAGGTCCCGGCGAGAGAGGTGGTCCCGGCGAGAGAGGTGGTCCTGGCGAGAGAAACGGTGCCAGCGAGAAAAGCGGTACCGGCGAGAGAAGCGGTCCCGGCGAGAGGAGAGGTCCCGGCAAATGAATGGTCGTGGCGAGAGAGGTGGTCTCGGCGAGAGAGGTGGTACCAGCATAAGAGGCGGTGCCGGCATGAGAAGCGCCTCCGGCACGAAACGCGGTACCGATATAAGAAGCGGTTCCGGCGTGAGAAGCGGTACCGGCGAAAGGGGCGGCTCCGGCAAGAGGGACGGCTCCGGAGAAAGGGGCGGCTCCAGCGGGAGAAGCGATCCCGGCGAGAAGGACGGCTCCGGCGAAAGGGCGACTTCAGCGAGAGAGGCGACTCCAGCAGGAGAGGCGGTACCGGCGAAAGGGGCGGCTCCGGCAAGAGAGACGGCTCCGGAGAAAGGGGCGGCTCCGGCGGGAGAAGCGATCCCGGCGAGAAGGACAGCTCCGGCGAAAGGGCGACTCCAGCGAGAAAGGCGACTCCAGCAAGAGAAGCGGTTCCATCAAGAGAGGCGATTCCAGCGAGATAGGCAGTTCTGGCAGGAGAAGCGGCACCGGCGAGAGAGGCGTGACATCTGGGCGACAGAGGCGATGAGACCGGATCGGGACGATCCGCCTTGAGGGTGAGGCAGTGTTACGTGTAAGGCCTCCAAATGTTGATAAGATCCACGTTGCCTCCAAGACAGTATCAGCCGGCGCGAGCCGCACGCAGTTCCGAGGTGTTCCGAAGAGAGAAAAACAAGCCTCAACGCCGGGTGGAAGCCTGGCCGAACATCCTGCCGAACGTCTTTGGGTGGCCTGCGGGGAAAAGCTGCAGGGAAGAGCAACGGGAGCCTAAGTAGGTGAACCACGAAGGGAAGAAGCGCTTCGTCGCAAAGAACCGGTAGGGTAAACACGCGACAATATATTAATGTAGAAATTTATATCTGCGAAATTACAGAATAAAAGAAGAAAATATGAAGAATAATTGGAACAATTAATGGAAACAAAGCTAGGAAGATATAAAGGAGAGGATAAATCCATAGAGACATGGGGATAACGTATTATACCTTAAGATCAATATCTGCTGAGGAAATGAGAAATTAAAGAATAGCCATGTTTTGAGGCTTTACATCAACAATCTAATGTTACACTTTGCCATGATTGCTATTTAATAATAAATGTAGAGCTTTTCTGGATTAAATATACAGTAAAATCTTCCATTGAGAACACCCGAAAACCTATATAGTCCTGACATTCCCCCTAGATGGTTTCGCAATTGAATGTGAGTTCGTTCAGTAATTACTTAAAGAGATAGATGTTGATTAAATATTGATGTATGTCATACCTTCAGAGACAGAGATATTCCATATAAATGATTGGTTTTCAATTCTCTATAAAAAATAATATTTCGAAAGCAGATTAAAATGATATTTAAATCATAATTATGTCAAGTTAAACCAATACTATCCATTTAATAATTGAAACTTTAGCTTGAAGCAATATTTAATATTGGTTTATTTTAGAAACATTAATTTAAGATATGACTCTATTTTTATTTACACGGAAATACGATACCACTCTTTTACATTTAGCAATTATAATATATAGAGTAAATATGCCGCAAATTTTTTATGAAGAAGGATTTTGGCCGTTAGATGCTTGCAGCTTGACAACTGATGTGAAAACTTTCAAAAATTATAATAAATTTATTTAATTTACAAAAAAAGTGATGAATCTTACCCATTGATATTCAGGCGTAATATATTCTGTTTCTAATGACCTTCGACATTCTAACAGAATTAGTTCGGTGATAAATTTAGAACAACAATTTCAGTAAATTCTAAAGGCAAATTACATGGCCATAATTTCAAGATACGTCTCTCGTCAAAAAATTCGAGACTATTTTTTACGTATTCGTCCCTCATTAGATGATATTGTTTTTGAATACTCATAAAAAGACGTTAAACTTAATAGCAAATTCAATAAAAACGAAAGTTTAATTGCAATATATTTAAATTCTATAAATATTTGAATAGTTAATATATGAAGATTCGAAAAGAAAAAAAATAATATATTTTGATCGCATTAAATATAGATAGAGATAACTAAAATTGAAGAGAACAATTTAAATTCTATCAATTAGTAACTCGCTAGACGTGTCTTTTAATATATTGTCTTTAAAAATAAAATAAGTAGCGGGTTGAAGTATAGTTCTCTTAAAGGAATAATATATTAAATATCTAATTCGAATATTGTCAGCATTCCCAGTTATCAATGTAAGTGAAGATAGATTTCCTAGCCCTATATATCCCCTCATACAAATGAGAAAGTTCTTATTAAGGTTGATTGTTATGGCGTTGTTGATAGAGATCGAGGGCCATATATAACATGGTGAGAATATGTAACTATGCAAGGTCCCAGGAGAAATGCACTGGTGTGAATATGATGATACACGACCTGCTACAACATCAATTAAGCTTACATTACCTGCAGATTATAACAGTGTACATTACTAGAGTAGTCTATACAACAGACCTCTAGATATTACCGTCTATCAACATACATATAAAGTTTAATTACGCGGGTATACCAACTCTAGAAAGTCTGTTTTAATCGTTTATAGCCGTTTTATAGTGAAATTTATTCTCAGAGTTAAAGATTGTAATTATATATTGGATGGAAAAGATAATACCATTCCTGTATTTGTGTGCATATACTTATTAAATATCATAGATATAGGAAAAATCATTTAATGTAATGTAGCTTACCCAAAAAACTAAAATTGTAGAAGGAAGCATCAATTACTCTTCAATTTACAAGAATTCAACTTTTTTTTTTTCTATAGCGGATAATATATAACAACAAAAAACTTTATTAAGACAATTTTGTCTTATACAGATTCTCCGAAGAGTGGATGGAATATACAGAAATAAGAGTAAAAGTAACAATAACCAGCAATATTATTTACAGCGTATCATATAAAAGGTAAGAATAAAAAAGGGCTCGGCATAAACTTATATACAGGCAATCTAGAACGAGCAGTTCCTTTCTTAAAGAAAAATAATCAATATATTTGACAGAAATTTATATTATAACTAGTAAAAAAAGAATATACAGTAATACATTTTGTATATAATTATCCAAGCATCTATTAAGTTTTATACATGGGTGGATCAAGTGTAGAAGATTATTTTTAGACTGAATATAAAATCTTAGAGGTTACATAATTAGTTAATTCGACCATTTCTTCAGTATAATATAGCATATACATATTTCTTTTGAAAATAGAAGAATACATAAATAAATCTTTAATTAATATAAATATGCCTTTTTAATTAAATATAAATATATACACATACAAACTTTATGTGGTACATTTTTTTTCCTTGAGATAAACGTGAGGGTTATTTCCTACTTTATTTTGGCTAAAGATTTTGAAAATTGCTAATATACTTATGCCTTCTAAAGTTAGTTTCTTTATCTTTATCACATTTCCATAGATGAAAAAATTATGGTAGTTATAGGGAAATCTTTAGACATATACCATTTTTGATAGGACGAAACAAATCGTTTTAAATATTGGATACTTTTTTTTTATTTGAAAATATAAACGAGCTTTGGAGTTACTGCCTTCCAACGGGTCGCTTTAAGACAACGAAACTCGAACAAATTGTGCTTTTATATTTTAAACTAAAACAATATCTATATTTAAGTAAGCACTTACATTGCTGATCATGTTCATGGATGTTCACGATTTGAGCAGAAAAAAATAGCTTTCATGAAATCTACTTTTATTTTTCTTTAATAAAATATTGCAGCATCATTCATTTCTCTATATAATTTCCTTACAAATTTACTCGTTTATGCCATTTTATCCTTTGTAATTTAGTGTTTTATGCAAAAATAAGAAGTTTTCAAATTTATAATTGATAAACAAGTTTGCTGAATACTTATTTCTGGAAATACATTGACTTGAGACCTAGATTTTATCCATTAATGTGGATATTTTTCATTGAATTTTTATTTTCAATATAAAACGAAGTTGGATATTGTATTGATAGAAAAAAGAGGAATGTCCTTCTCACGTGTGATATCTTCGATGATTTGATTGGTGGAGAGGTCAGCTGTAATTACCATCGATCGCCTGTTCCCAGAATTATCGTCTGAGACTAAATTGGCACAATTTGACACGGAGAGCAGTTGTTCCCGTAGCTAGCTAACATGGCGTTGCCATTTCTAGGAACTCGTGTCGCTGAATTAATCGGCTTGGAACAACTCTTTCCATTTTCTCCGTTTACAATCTCAACACTGATTCCTTAACTACTCAATATGTGAAAACTCCCCACTTACAGAATCTTTAACCAAGTTTTAATATATTAGCCTATAGCATAGTATATAAATAAGGAAAATTAAAACATTTTTATCATTGAATTTTGAAATAAATGTTCTCTACATTCTCTATTGATATGAATGGAAGGATATTGCTTCTAAGGTCTTCTGGCTATTTTTTAGTTTAATTTACCAGCCACTCTACCTTTTTACTAAGCTGTTTAAAATATATAGGAAGAAGACTATAGAAATGCACAGAGTTAGGAACATTTTTGAAAACTATATGAATACCAAGGTACAGTTAACTAGATATAACATGTATATATTTAGCCTTAAATGCCCTACAAAAAAATCCAGCGCCGAATATTGAGTCTAGACTACCAGGGCTGGATGCACAGTTGAGATGCGATGAAGCGCTTTTTTTACATATATCGGTGACCAAATTCAAATCATTTGCATTTTTGGTCGAAACGTCTTCGCATACGTATTTCCATATAAATATATGGTGCATCGAATATTCAGTTATAGAGTTAATTTAAAAGTCGTTGTGTGTGTGATATATATACCAGAATTTACATATACTACATAATAAGCGCTAAGAATTTGAAAGAAAGAAACGATGCTATTTCTTTCTCCATATAGATATAAAACAATATTTGAAAGGCAAATTCTCCTTTTTTAATATATATCTATTCGAAATAAAAATGAAATTTAACTTCGAATTTGGAATTTAATATACAAAGAACTATAATTACTTTGAAAAATATATTCATATTGAATAAAAAAGGAATTTTACTTGTAATTAAACGAATCGTTTGTGCAAAAGTCTCTAAAATAGAAAGAGATGTAAAAGCTAAACAAGACGTCAGTTGGGGAGCACGTAGAGTATTTAATATATCATTTCGGATCAATAATTTAAAAGTTCAATTTCCTCTTTTCTTTCAATCTCGACTCGCTCTAAAATATTGTCAAATGATTTTTATATTGCTAGTCACGTAGTGGGAATGGCACCTGTCGGCTGGGATTAATTGAAAGCCGTTGCTGCGACAAACTGGATGGATGTTTATTGCCACTACCATTGGGTGTGGAGAAACCTTATGCCATGTAACATTTCATACTTTTAACCTAAAAACACAATATATTAATTGAATATATGATTATTTTGAATAGTATTTGACATTTATTGTATATTTCTTACAGATATTTACCATTGTATTGATCTCTTGATATTTAACAATATATAGATTCTACTTGGTGTACTATTTTCTCATTAACGTCCTTTATTTTGACTAGTATTTTGTATTTATTTTACATGGCTTTTATAGATATACTCCATATTCATTCGCCGTTTAAACAATTTATAAATTCAGTTAATGTTCAATAATTTTATATATAGTTTGATTTTTTAGTATTTAGAAACTATTTATTATATATATATCTTTGAGAATACTTTCGATTGGATATTGACATTTTTTTTCCATTTAATATTTTATACATTTACTGTGTTCTTTTCAAAATTATGCAGGGCTCATATGTTTCTGTTAGTATTTAATATTTATTATAAATATTCCATTGAAAATACCTGTGATAATTAGATAGTACTTATTTCTCTTAATATATCTTCAAATGTTCTTTAAGTATTTTTATGTCTTTTAATGATTATTATATGCTCTTTCTTTTATGCATTTAACTGAATATATGAAAACAATTTATTCCATTAGACATTGTTTATTACATTTAAGTATTTGACTTACGAAGTTTGGTTTACGACCACTACGACCCGGGTTCGATCCCCATATTGGACACTTTTTTCTGTTTAAAAAAAAATGCTCCAATGGCCCCCCGCATCTTGCAAAAGTCCAACCCCACCACCGAGTGCAAGTAACCAAACGGGGCTCTGGCACATTTGTAAGTGCAAAGTGGAACTGCTTTCACATGTGTAGACATGTGCTGCACTTACAGTAAAAGCAGTCGCCTACTTCTACCCACCATGATTATCATGGCCTGTACCACGTGTACTAGGGATAAGCAAAAAAAAAAAGGTATTTGACAATATATAAATTTGGACCTATATAGCAAATACTCTGATTTTAACGTCGTTCTGAAATTTGACACATTTTGAAATATGCGAAGGATTTTAACATAACATTTTAAAACTTATAATTGTCAATGATTATTATACAGAGAGTATCCTCTCTGCATATAGAGAGGATGGTATATTTATAAATATCTTTAAATATTATAAAGGTAACTAAATAGATAAACATATTGGAGAAAATTTATAGTTATGGTTATAAACAACACATATATAAAAATTAAATACACATTTATTATATACTATTTTATAAAGGAATACTGAAAAAATGTCATAACTAGATAAAATAGCAGTCATATCTTCAAACGAATAGAAACGCGATTTGAATTCTTTAAAATAATTTTCAATATATTAAATACTTTCGAAAGATATTATTTATATTTTGAAATATTCCAGAAGCAATTTTTATATATGACAATGTATTAATTTTATATACTGATATATTAAAAATTCTGATTAAAATGCATTTGTGAAACATTTTACTAATTAATTCGCTGCAGATTATTTTTTAAAGACTTCATATTTCATATCTATCAAAGCTAATTATATCTTCTTTTATAATTAGGAAAAAAGTGAGAGAGTTTTCAAATTAATATTCTTAACCTATATTACCTTTTAGAATATTTTGATGGGTCTTATTCATTTTAAAATGAAATCTGCATAAAATTAATTCCAACATTGTATTCAATAATATATTTACCTCTCTGGCTGTTTTGAGAATATATATTTATCTCTTCAATATATATTTACAAGAAGACCCTGTTTGTTCTTCGAAAAAAAATGATACAAAAATAATATAAATGAGTTTTAAAAATTGTAAAAAAAAAAAAGAATGCATCGGCAGGGAATCAAACCCGGGCCGCCCGCGTGGCAGGCGAGCATTCTACCACTGAACCACCGATGCTTATAAGAAATGGCCATATTTGGGTATTTATTCCATACACAAAAGCAAACGATGACAGAATAGATTGTTGATGACTCTGATACTTGTATATTTTAATATTTATTTATTATTTATTATCATCAAATCAGACGCGATATCCCCACAAGGGATGCTTGCGTCAAGCAACAACACTAAATTCAGATACTATATTACATAAACAATTGATTAATTACATGGTTTGAGCAGAAGTTTAAAGAAGAAAATAAGGGAAAGGTAAATTAAATTCATGCTTGATATTACATCTTACCTAGGAACAACCAACAAATTAAATACAAATATATATAGTTTATCAATTACGGTCTTTTAGTCAAGAGAGAAAATTATAAATAAATTCATAGAATTTTAGATATGAGTTATACTGTTTAAAAGCATAAAAATATCCCTGCATTCAATGTCTTATCGCTTTCTGTAGTTCTGGAAGATTGGACATAAGCAGGTGACTGGAATCCTACCTTCTCTCTCTACATAAACACCCTGGATCATATGATAAACATAAAGTGAAACATTTAAATATTTATATATTATTATTATATATTCAAGTATTTAAAAAAATGACTTTTAGATAGAAAAATAAACAGCTTTTCTGAATCGGTATGTCCTGCAGCCAAAGAGATAATAACTGCACGCCTTTTTATTTCTTGCATAAGAGTAGTTCTGCCATGTCTACCTGCACCATAAAAACTATGTTACTATAACACACTGGAAAGTGTGACACCTATATTGTGTATTTCTAAATAGCTACCGTACCCTGTATATATACAATATACTTGTATATAAGTTAACATAAGAGGCTATAAAGCGCCATCTATCTATGAGAAATAAAACCACTAAACACACTTTTTTCCAAACCAGACAAATTTTTAACCGTTTTTACTGGGATAAGAATATTTTTAGGTAGTTCTACTGTTCAAAGCATATGTCTATAGTTCGATTTAATATTGTTACTAAGATTCCAATAAACAATGTCGTATATATAAGCAGAATCTTCCAAAGAGTAATATAGTTCTGATAAGCGGTCTGATGGTTTAAAATTGGCAAAATCGTTCAGATAAATCCTAATCTTGGATAAAAAAAGGAGCACCAATTTTATAATTTGCTAAATAACCATAAGAACATTTTCTATAAATATGCTTTGGTTCTCATAATAAATTAAATTTGTTTGCTATTAGCGTGTCATAAGTGATTTTACATTCGACGTATAAACGAATATGCATTCATTTCTGTTTGAAAAGGTAAACTCTAATTACAGAAATGTTGTTGAAACGTTGAAATGAATTCAGCGAGACAGGTTTAAAGAGAATTGCAGTTTATAAATAGTATAGCCGTTTTGAGAGTGGACACACACGAAGCTTAATCCAAAATGATTTGAATATCAGAATACCTATTGAGAATAAAACAGAAAAACCTCAACCATATTCCTGAAATATATGTCAGAAGTAATAAGTTGTCATAACAGACCCTTCAGTGAAAACAGTTACCTTGCTGACCTATCTAACCATAATACATTACATTATCCACAACAATAGCCCTTGGAACAGAGGTTTTTGTGTTCCTAACCAACGCCAGATCCCGTACAGTTATTGTCCTAAATATTTACGCAAATAATTAAATCCCCATATATTTTATTTAAATTCACCGGATCTTGTGTCAAATAACTCATTTAGAAAACAGTAAGAATAAAATCTTCCTTCAAGCCTCTAAGATAAAATGAAGACGGTTATAAAAATTCTACGAAAATCAAGAATAGAAATGCCATAGGTGTTTAGATGCGGAATGGAATTATATTCAAGATTTTTAAATAATTTATTATTTTTAATTTATTTTTATTTTCTATTTTTACAAATTCTGAGAATTTAACAAATGTATTTTGTGTGTGTGTATATATCTATATTATAAATGCATATAACATATACCTAAAATGACTGTATGTGATATGCGAATCCATAAAAATGAAATAATGGTTGAGTATTTTCACCTTGTACCTAATATATAGTTAAATCTTTCAATATATAAACAGCGAAGCGCTTCTATGAAGGCATGCCTCTTTACCGACCAGACTAGAGTAGTAACAATTTTTTTTTAAGTACAAATTCATCGAATATATAAAGCCCCCTCAATAGCGGCCAACTTGACAAATCCGACAGGCGACTTTTCAAATAACTCCCAAAATTTCAATTTCTTTTAGAAATATTTCTTCAGAGCGACCAATTTCTCTGTTCCAATTTATTGTTGAAAAAATAATAATATTTTAGCAAAATATATATAAATATATAATGGTGATAATTGTGTGAATTACAATAAGACTATTGTAGCTTTAGCAATGGTTTATACAACAACCACGCCTAATTAAAGACCACTATATAGTACACACTACAGTAGATGTCTTCAATTAGTCTATTTTTATATCTTGTATTTTTCATATATAGGGAGAATTGCTGAAAAATAATTGATCTAAAAGTATTAATTACCTTTTTAGTGTAATTTTGTGTAATGATCTATATATTAATATATTTTATTGATTAAAAATATTTATAAATAAACAATTGAGTAAAATCAATCATTCCTCCAGGGAAAAGTGTCTTTTTGAAAACATTTTTATTGTTCTCTAGCTCTCGGGCACGTACGCCCTTCTACAAGAGAAAACATGGTATAATGATACGCCAATAGAAATATGTAAAATAGTATCCGATTATATTTAACTCGTGTTCTATTGGCGTATCATTATACCATGTTTTCTCCTGTAGAAGGGCGTTCGTGCCTGAAAGCTAGAGAACAATAAAAAAATGTTTTCAAAAAGACACTTTTCCCTGGAGGAATGATTGATTTTACTCAATTTTTTATGCAAGGGATTATTTTATAGAATTATAAATAAACAATGTAATTATAAAAATATAACAATAATCAACTAAATGCTCTACAAACCTTACTCCATACTATTGAGACACAATCTCTATTTAAAGATAATATCATAAGGTATTTGAATTTATACATCTATATTCCGCCAGAACTGATCCTGATACATTATCAGGATATAATGAGCAAGCACCAGCCCCTTGTACTCGAAGCTATACTCACTAAAAAACTCAAAGGAGTCAATTTATCCATAGATTTACCCGACATATATCATAGTATAATGCCTCCTACCTGAATAATCTCAGGCTTCCCAATTTGTTATTTACTGTAATCACATAACCTCAATAGAGCATTTGCATTAACCAATAATCCATTTTTAAACTGCATTTTGTAAATGAGGTTTTGTACATATATCTTATATTTCCTACTTCATTGTATGTATATATATGGAGTTGTTTAAATTCAAAATCCTCAGTAGTGTAGGTATACCTGTCGAAGGGCTGTTGAGCCCGAAAGATTGTATTGCCGTTATATATATTGTAACAAAGTATTTATTCTACAAGTAAACTCCGTATAAATTAGTATAAAAGTATAACAAAGCTAAAGTTTTGCGGAGGAGCCTCTTTATTATAGGAGGCTTATATAAGAGGCTCCTCCGCAAAACTTTAGCTTTGTTATACTTTTATATTAAAGTATTTATTATTTTATTAGTAGCGTATCATTTTTTAATGTTTATATTTTGCTCCTCTGTACACTTCCAACTTTGTATTTCTTTTGTTTATCATTCATAGTTTGTTCTTGCCTAAAATAAATTACTGTCTCATTCCGAAGTTGGTCTTCCCTAATTTTCCACGTGGCAATATATAAGAAACTCTTCTTTAAGCGAATTATCGTTTATTTATAATTAGTCTATCATGGAGGAGGTGATATTTCTTGGATAAGTTATTACAAGGTGCGTTCATTAATTTCCAGGACTGGTTAAAAAATAAAATAAATAAAAAAGCTAGAGAAAATATTTTTTTACAGAGTTGAATATTGGACATTCGACCACACCTGACTGAAAGCACGAGTCTCGTGGCGCACGCGCCGATCTAAAAATAGAACAAAACAACTTCCTTGTAAGGTTCGCATTTCTAATTTTAAAATGGCCATTTTCGAAGAGCAGAGAATCTGCATTAAGTTTTTTTTTTAATTGAAAAAAGTGCTACTGAGACGTATGAATTGATTAAAGAAGCTTTTGGCGATGCAGCTTTATCCCGTTCAAGAACTTTTGAATGATTTTCACACTTCCAAAAAGGTCGGGAAAAGGTAAACGATGATCAGCATACTGGGCGTCCAAGATCATTTCCTTGCGAGGAAAACAAGCTCAAAATAAAGGAGTTAATTAATCTAACAAAGAAATTCTATTAAAGACTTATCTTCAGAGACTGGACTATCTGTTTATTTGGGGATAATGAGGTGCTTAAGGGAGGCAGTGCGCCTTAAAAGACCTGAAAGATGGCAAAACAATGACTGGATACTTCACGTCGGTAATGCGCGGCCGCACACAGCCCATGTTGTTTTGCAGTTCTTGGCCAAGCATTCAACCATACAGATCCTTCATCCACCCTATTCCCCCGACTTAGCCCCCAATGACTTTTTCCTCTATCCTAAATTGAAAATGAACTTGAAAGGACGGAAATTTGACAACGTTGATATGATACAAGCTGAATAGAAGGCAACTTTGAGGAACCTCTCAAAAAGTGATTTTATCTCCTGCTTCGACAATTGGAAAAAAAGATGGAACGGGTGTATTGAGGCAGGAGGGGCATATTTTGAAAAATATTGAATTAGTTTTTTTATTTGTTTTATTTTTTCAAAGATACAGAGCAGTCCTGGAAATTAATGAACGCACCTTGTATATCAAAGTTTATATTTTCCAGAGGTGATCGTTTAAAGCATACCAACATTAATTTTATATTCAAATAGATACGCGTTTTATTTTTAAAAAATGCATTTATTCTCATGAAATTTATCTAAACTGATGATATATTGTATATATGCCTGAATAGTATTTTGAAAATAATTTCAAAATATTAAGCAAATAATAATATGCTTCTTGCGCTTCTATTAAATTATATCATGAATAATGTGAGGGTCTACCAGAATATATAATATATATTTATATAAGTAGAAAACAACTACAATATGGGGTTCAAAAGAGAGAAATGAGAAAAATATACAATACAATTATGTTCCACGAGTGAGTATTGTAATTCAGGTTGGGACACAATTGTTGCTGTGTGCTTCAAATATTTTATTTATATCTTTTTAGAATATTCAGAATTTCTACCGATGGGGGAATATAGAGAGAGAAGTCTATTTTGCCTGAACGCTTTTTCTCAATTTTTGTAAATCTCTTAGGATTTCTGTATGGAAGCTATTCAATTCCTAGGTGAATAGATATGACGTATATATAGGTATATCAGTTTTACCTAGTGCTAGTATATCTTATTGTAAGTACCTCATAATTATACGCATATAATAATTGCCAATATATGAATCATAATCTTATTCATTAACTTTAAATTAGATATTTTTGCTATATAAAATAATAGGCCTAACGTAATGCTATTTACTTTCTCTTATCATATAATATTAAATATAATCTCAAAATAGAATTGAAATTTCGAAAATATAATTTGTGTAATACTCACTTATATATTAAAAATAAGCTTTGAATCAGTTAATAATCTATATACTGTATATATAAAGATGGCGCTCTGCCATCTAAAAAGCATATGGTGCTCTTGGTCAGGATATGCCTTCTTTATCTTTAATACATATAAAAGAGATAGAGAAAAATATGTTTATTAAGATATCAAATTATATTAAGGGAAATTAAGGGTTTTGAAATCACCCTCATTAAAATTTTGCTTAATTTGGAAAATTATTTCTTTGCAGATTGGATAAGAATTAACAGAAATTAAATTTGGATCAGTTTAAATTCTAAGTTTCTATATATATATATCAGAAAATATCCACACAAAAAAAAAAACACGCGCACACAAAGTTTTTACTTTTTAATTATTTAAATCATTTCTAAAGTTTAAAATTGAGAGAAAATAAGAATAAACAATAATAACTACGTAAAGGTTAATTTTCTAAGGAATTCCACTATAATACCGCTTAAATTATTATGCTACTCTATAATAGATCGTGTAAAAATATAAAATTTTCAGAAAATTCGGAACGGCTGAAGACGCAATTTGTTATTATGTATTCAAATCCGAAAATACAGTTAGATACATCAAGGTTATATACTATCAGAAGATACTTTACAGAAATGTTCGAATTTGTCGTAGATAAATAGAAATGTATGCAAATTTTGATGTATTATGTATATACATGTATATACATGTATATCATTCAACCAGTACGTATAATCCATCAACCACGCACGTATATTTTCAAAATTTTTGATTTTCAAACAAAAATAATGTAGTATTTTTTCTCTCAGTATATAATAGGTATTTAAAATATGTATATAATAAGGGGTATATAAAAATGTATTTATTATTAAATTGTTAAAGTGATAATCCTGTTGAAGGACTGACAAGTCCGAAAGCTTGAAAATAAAAAGTTATTGAAGAAACTTCCCCTTGGAAGCTTCATTTATTTTATAATATATATTTGTATAAATTAGGGGCAGGCAACCTGCGGCTCGTGAGACACATACAGCTCTTTGGATGTGAAGCTGCGTGTAGTATTCGCATAAATAAAAATTCATTTAAGCAGTACTATTTATTGTTAGCAAGAAAAATATTTCGAGAACCTTTAAAAACTTTGAAATTTTGTAAATTGTAATCTACTTATATATTTGCCTTATTCTGTCTGTTTGTCTGAAGCTCACGGATAGAATGCGCGCCCATTGGCTGCCAGCAAACATGTGACCTCCCTGCCCGCCCCCCTCTAGACAACCCTGTTATCAGCTGTGTGATACATACACCTGTCTATAGCGGCCATTCTAGACAACACTGTTATCAGCAGTGTGTTACATCCACCTGTCTATACAGACCACCCTGTCTATAGCGGTCACCTTAGACAACCCTGTTATCAGCTGTGTGATACATACACCTGTCAATACAGACCACCCTGTCTACAGCGGCCACTCTAGGCAACCCTATTATCAGCTGTGTGATACATCCACCTGTCTACACAGACCACCCTGTCTATAGCGGCCACTCTGGGCAACCCTGTTATCAGCTGTGTGATACATCCACCTGTCTACACAGATCACCCTGTCTATAGCGGCCACTCTGGGCAACCCTGTTATCAGCTGTGTGATACATCCACCTGTCTATACAGACCACCCTGTCTATAGCGGCCACTCTGGGCAACCCTGTTATCAGCTGTGTGATACATCCACCTGTCTACACAGACCACCCTGTCTAAAGCGGCCACTCTAGGCAACCCTGTTATCAGCTGTGTGATACATCCACCTGTCTATACAGACCACCCTGTCTATAGCGGTCACTTTAGGCAACCCTGTTATCATCAGTGTGTTACATTCACCTGTCTATACAGACCACCCTGTCTATAGCGGCCACTCTAGGCAACCCTGTTTTCAGCTGTGTGATACATCCACCTGTCTACACAGACCACCCTGTCTAAAGCGGACACTCTAGGCATCCCTGTTATCAGCTGTGTGATACATCCACCTGTCTACACAGACCACCCTGTCTATAGCGACCACTCTAGACAACCCTGTTATCAGCTGTGTGATGCATCCACCTGTCTATACACACCACCCTGTCTATAGCGACCACTCTAGACAGCCCTGTTATCAGCTGTGTGATACATCCACCTGTCTATACAGACCACCCTGTCTATAGCGACCACTCTAGACAACCCTGTTATCAGCTGTGTGATACATCCACCTGTCTATACAGACCACCCTGTCAATAGCGACCACCACCCTGTCTATAGCGACCACTCTAGAATACCATGTTATCAGCTGTGTGATACATCCACCTGTCTATACAGACCACCCTGACAATAGCGACCACCACCCTGTCTATAGCGACCACTCTAGACAACCCTGTTATCAGCTGTGTGATACATCCACCTGTCTATACAGACCACCCTGTCAATAGCGACCACCACCCTGTCTATAGCGACCACTCTAGACAACCCTGTTATCAGCTGTGTGATGCATCCACCTATCTACACAGACCACCCTGTCTATAGCGACCACTCTAGACAACCCTGTTATCAGCTGTGTAATGCATCCACCTGTCTATACAGACCACCCTGTCTATAGCGACCACTCTAGACAGCCCTGTTATCAGCTGTGTGATACATCCACCTGCCTATACAGACCACCCTGTCTATAGCGACCACTCTAGACAACCCTGTTATCAGCTGTGTGATACATCCACCTGTCTATACAGACCACCCTGTCAATAGCGACCACCACCCTGTCTATAGCGACCACTCTAGACAACCCTGTTATCAGCTGTGTGATACATCCACCTGTCTATACAGACCACCCTGTCAATAGCGACCACCACCCTGTCTATAGCGACCACTCTAGACAACCCTGTTATTAGCTGTGTGATACATCCACCTGTCTATACAGACCACCCTGTCAATAGCGACCACCACCCTGTCTATAGCGACCACTCTAGACAACCCTGTTATTAGCTGTGTGATACATCCACCTGTCTATACAGACCACCCTGTCAATAGCGACCACCACCCTGTCTATAGCGACCACTCTAGACAACCCTGTTATCAGCTGTGTGAAACATCCACCTATCTATACAGACCACCCTGTCAATAGCGACCACCACCCTGTCTATAGCGACCACTCTAGACAACCCTGTTATCAGCTGTGTGATACATCCACCTGTCTATAGCGACCACCCAAGACAACGTTTTTAAAATATATTCGCACTCGGGTAAACCCCGGGCGTTGCCCGGGCCATTCGTCTAGTATATATATATTTGACTCTTCCAACTCAAAAGGTTGCCTATTCATGAATCAGATTGACCACCACCCTGTCTATAGCGACCACTCTAGACAACCCTGTTATTAGCTGTGTGATACATCCACCTGTCTATACAGACCACCCTGTCAATAGCGACCACCACCCTGTCTATAGCGACCACTCTAGACAACCCTGTTATCAGCTGTGTGAAACATCCACCTGTCTATACAGACCACCCTGTCAATATCGACCACCACCCTGTCTATAGCGACCACTCTAGACAACCCTGTTATCAGCTGTGTGATACATCCACCTGTCAATAGCGACCACCCAAGACAACGTTTTTAAAATATATTCGCACTCGGGTAAACCCCGGGCGTTGCCCGGGCCATTCGTCTAGTATATATATATTTGACTCTTCCAACTCAAAAGGTTGCCTATTCATGAATCAGATTTTATGTTCAACCTTTCCAACAATAAACGCAAAGTTGTAAATAAATTACATTTCCACGAAGAAAAATAGGAGACCTAACTTTTTAATACACTCTCGTACTTGTAATTTGTTTGTATTTTGTTGTAAATATGTTAAAATTAGCATATATAACTTTATTAAAAATAAAGAAGGCATCTCTCCTGACCACGAGCACATGTGCTTTTTAGACGGCAGAGCAGCATATAGTGGAGAAAATATTCTTGATTTATCAAATTGGGTTGGCCAAATATCACGGAGCAAGCTAAATAAACATTTAGTTTATTTTTGCTCCACTAGATGGCGCTCTGCAATCTAAAAAGCACATGTGCTCGTGGTCAGGAAATGCCTTCTTTATTTTTAATATCAACACCTGACCCACTTATCTTTTATTTTTTCTATTGTTTTTTCATGTGTTAAGGGTCTTCACGCAAATATGACCTTAAATACCCATTTCTTGATTTCTCAAGAAGCTTCAGGGTCGCCTCTCCCGTCAAAATAGACGTCAAAACCAGACGCCATCCATTGACCGTCGCCGCAAACTAGCGGCCTCGGGTCGGTGATAAAGCCATATTACCATCTTTTGACGTCTATTTTGACGGGAGAGGCGACCCTTGTCTCTTTAGATCAATATCTTCCCGGCAAAATTCCCATCTATATTTATGTATGTGTAACATTTTCTAAAATTCTCATTCTTTGCTATAAAGATATATGTTAAGAGAGTAAATACAATTTAATCAAACACTCTGTCAATATAATTATACATGTGGAAGTCTTTATTGAGAATAGAAAATTACATTAACTTAGGAATCTATAGAATTACATTCGTGTAATAATTAATTCATGGTAGCTCTCAAAGTAATTGTAGACATTAGGCAAATACATTGTTATTAAATGAACCAGAACTTTATCACAAGGTACCTATGGTAAAGAAATTTAAATAGAAAATCTTTTTTTTCTAACAGAGTAAAATCTCATTTATATTAAATATATAGGTTTCAGACTAAACGTTGATTCAGCCTGCTCTCTAATATTTTGCCAGCCCATTTTCTTTTGTGTGTGTAATCAAGAAAAGCTACAACCACAAATATGAAATATATAATATGAAACAAAATACAATTTACAATGATATACATTTGAATAGGCTTCCCCGTCGCCGAAGAGTCCTCCTCCAGATAATCAGGGAGTCTTCGTTCTCTTTCCTCACCTCAAGGCTAAGGAAGAACTTGTAGATGGAAGCTGCCTTTTTTGATTCAAGAATGGAGTTGTCATCCCTTCCTTGTCCGAAGAGCCAGTCCTGCAGACTGGGTGGCCCCTAGATCCTATATATTTAGGCGTTTTCCTCAATACTGAGATATATCTTCTTGTATGGAATTAAATAATTTTACGAAGAAAATATAACTTTAAAACCTCCATAATATCAAAAAGCGGTTTTACTCATCATGGTAGTAAAATGTGATGCTACCGGTTATCATTTATTTTAAGGAGACAGAGGAAATTTTGTTCACATTTCTTTATTTCTTAACTTCGATAAAGGTCACTGTGTATCAAATATCTTTCAAAGCCATTGTCTCAATCCCGATATACATGATGAAAGATGCAATTTCCCTAATTAGTGTCCATTAATGTATATACCTCTTTAAAACTCGATATTAGATGTCAGAAGGTAGCCAATTGTAATACTTAGATTATTATTCCATATCATTTGGTTCTCACTGGCTTGACTGTCGCCGAAATGGTACATCGAGCTCAAAACAGAGATAGCTGGCGTCACATCGTGTTTAGGATGCAATACGTACAATGGGCCACAATGTTTGAATCGAATAAAAGGATTTATTTTTTATCATCATATGGTTACAATTAAATATATTCTATATAGAAAAAGAACGATTATGAATCACTGTCCCCTGATAGGCTGGTTAGATCATGTGACCGTTGTGGTTGCCGTTTCTATTAGGCTTCAAATATCACGACCTTAGCGGACATTAATCAGAGTTGAGTAATTCAGACAATCAGCGTTCATTACGGTTGCATTGGACAACGAAGTTCTCTATTAAATTTACACTCCACAAAATTTAAGAAAGTTGTACCTTTTAGCATGTATATCAGGATTGAAACAATAACTCTGAGAGATATTTGATACATATTGACCTTTATTAAAGACACTCAAGATAACCATGTGTACACAAAATTATCTCTTTCTCTTAAAAAAATGGGCGAAACTCGACATCAGACTTAAGTTTTGTCCGAGAATTCGATTATCGGAGAATGTGTGTGTGTGTTTGTGACTCTAAATTATTTTTTATTTCTATCATTCTATTTACGTTTCTTAAAAAAAAAAGGTTTATGCTGTAATTTAAATATATATTGATATTAGTTTTCAATATTTGTATAATATATGGATATATGTGTGTGACGATTGAATTTTTCTATAATGGTAGAATTTATCATCATAAAATTAGTTGGTTTCATTTTCCATCGAGACATTTAGACGTGTATAATTATTCTTCAAATATTCCGTCGCAAGTATACGACTGATCTAATTATCTTTTGAACATTTGCTCATTCAACAAACGGGTTTAGAACGAAAGTGTGCGGAAGGGTGTTGAGGTTCTACCTTAATAAGGCGCCTAAACGATGAAATATGTATGAAAGAAAGTTTCATCTCATATACATTCAATTTAGACATATTAAGATAAAATATGAATACGGCTCAAACCTGGCAGTCGTTTCAGACTCGTTCGTTTATAGAACCGATATTCAAGTAGTATATAGTGTTTTAAATTAATTATATATTTATATATATTAAAAATAAAGAAGGCCATTCCTGACCAGGAGCACATGTACTAGTCAGGATATGCCTTCTTTATTTTTAATATCACACCTGACCTTTTTTTTTTAATTTTTCTATATATATTAAAATATATATAAATATATATATAATATAATAGATTTTCATATTTTTAATTAATAATAAAATATCTATATGTTTTGGAGTAAGAGGATTGTAAAATCAAGCTCTATTTTATTTCTTTGAATATTTCGAATTAGTCAATCCTTTATTAATAAAAAATTCCGGTACATATGCAAGATGGCGTGTATCTTTAGAATACATCCACCTCGTGGTTCCGTAATGCTACGACGCAGTAAGTCTTTAAACCAAGTTCTATTGCTGTTATAAACGTTAGAACCATTCCATTACTTTTATTTGGTTTAATGGAGTATCCAATGTTTTATTTTGGCTCTCCCAACGATGTAACTTACTAGACAAAATGACCTGGTTTCGAACCTCTATGAGATGAAACTCTCGCTAGAAGACACCTATCTACAAATGACAGTTTTTATGTCGATATTCCTATTTAGTGACTTTCTGGTTTAAGTAAATCTCTCTCTCTAAAGAACAATTTGACGATACAACTATGTTTTCTTTGCAGAGTTTCTACTCTAAATGTCCAATAACAATATAGTAGAATCTACCAAAGAGGGACCACCCGAATCATGTTTTATCAGAGAATTTTCATGTCAAAACATGAATTGACAATAGCTTTTAACCCAAACAGTTTCCGATTAGAGATTACGTCAAGGAGATACCGGATTTAGACATAACTTTAGGCGGGTTTTCATTGTATACTATGGTAATAGTAGTATTGATTGTTGTTATTGGACAACCTCGGATATCTCCGTACATCTGTTTCGCAGCAATGTTCTTAATCTTGGGTGTGTAATCTTGGCTGTTCCGGGTAGTAATATTAGTAAAAGAGATTAATATATATGTTTTCGTTGATATATTTTCATTCTAATTATTTTATGGTCCCAGTATACTATAATTATCTGTTATCGGACTTATTAGCCTACTGGTATTGAATATATGTTAATAACCTTTTACATGCCTATCTTTATATCCTCTCAAAATTTCCTCCGGATAGGTAAAATATTGTGGAAACGCATGCAGAACAGATGGAATATGCAAATTGTTTTGTTATCGGAGTAATTTACATTTATACAAGGGACACTATGACTTCTGAGGAACTTGCCTAATATCATGGCAAAGTTTCAGGCGGATATATAACATCGGTAATTGCGGTAACAAATCCTAAGTAGCGGTTAAGTTTTTATCGGGTTAATTAGCATATATGGGGATAGGAACTACGATAGGCATTCTTTCTAAATCTTACCTTTCATTGTGACTGCTTCACCTGATAGATCATATATTTTAGCAACTTATTTGGAACAAAGAAATTGAAACCAGAATTTGTTCTTTATATATATATTATTTCTTTCGCGAACAGTACTTTTGAAGCGTTAGCAAATATTTATAGACACAGACTATAACCTAAAAACATGACTAAATCCGATATTATAACCCAGACTTTGAGTTAGGTCGTGATGTTTCTTCATCCCCAAAGAGAGTCCAATGAGAATTCATCTCAAAGTGAGACCAAAATAACTATTATTCAGGATATATCCCGCGTGGAAGACTCTATGCGATAAAAAAAATAAACTAAGGCAAATGTTTCAAAATCTAATTTCTTCTATCTTTATCTTGTTTGTATTATTTTATTAAAATGTGTATACCTATAAATGATCATTACAACATTACAACTACCACAAAGAAAAGGTATTATTAGATTCATAATTAAATGCAGAAAACAATGTGAATATGAAAAGTCAATATTTAAATTGATTAATTATGCTTTTAATGATTCAAATATTTTAGTATCAAAACATGAATTGAAATATTTACTGGTTGCCTAAAGAAAATTGGCAGAATATTTTGTAAGAATTTTCAAAATATTGCTTTCTGGGTATTCGTTCAATCGTAGACTCCATCAAATCCCAACACAAACGGTAGGTGATGTACACCAGCCAATACACTATCAAGTAAAAGCCCCTGTTATTAAGGCCAAACCAGGAGAATTAACAAGCGGCCTCACGTCAGTTTAGAAGTCCAGACCATAAGAAGCGAGTCGGAGGCCATAAACTGGCAGTTGAGGCCATAAACCTGTTGCAACTTGGCAGGATCCTGGGCCAGACTGGAATTCCAAAGAGATTTCTCCTCCAACGACGCCACGAGCAGCTTGTAAATGAAGTTTTATCCACTTAGCTCTATTTATTGGTGTTCCTTTATTTTCTTGTTATCCGCATATTAATCAGAAAATGTGTGTTAGTTAAATATGCTTCTAAGTGCTCTATATTATCAATAATTAGTTGAATATATATAATGAATATTTATATATTGGTATTGTGACTATTTATATATACCTTTGAACTCTTTGTTATGAGAAGAAAATTCACCTAATGCGTCATTTTAAGAAAAATTCGAAATATTTTCTTAAAATTTAGTTGTATTTGACCTCTAACTCAAATTTCTTTAAATACAATGATATGGGAATACATTCCTCTTTTATTAACAGGTGATTTTAGTATGAATACAATAATTAATGTTTTTTTATGAAAACCAACGCAACATTAATTTCCTTCGAAATGAATTAAGCATATTTTGACAGATATTAGTTTGATAATTCTCTAAATATATACTTAAATATTCTATAAAAATATCATTAATCAACTTAAAATCCTTCGATAATTAATAAGAAAAAAAAATACAATCACAAAGGATGAGTATCATATATTTAATATTTACACCTAAAGCTTTCGGGTATTAACAACCCTTCTACAGTAATAAGAACTAATTATTCCTGTAAAAGGTTTGTTAACACGCGAAATCTTGGAACGTAAATATTAAATATTAGATACTCATCCATGGTAAATTTATTTTTATTTTCCTAAAAAGATTTTTTATAATACAATATAGTACGGCTTATGATTTTAGAACGACATTTGAA